>JAIUSX010000193.1:0-1200000 GCA_026573805.1 Hesperophylax magnus | reverse complement strand
CTTTCGTAAACATGAATAGTTGCACTCGGGACATGAGACAGGTTTTTTCCACTGTGGGTCAGCATATGGCTCCTTAGATTGCTCTTTTCAGAAAATGATAAGTTGCATATGGAACATGAAAAAGGTTTTTCTCCACTGTGAGTTAGCATGTGGCGGGTCAGATATCTCTTTTGTGAACATGAATAGTTGCACTCGGGACATGAAAAAGGTTTTTCTCTACTGTGAGTAAGCATGTGGAGCGTCAGATATCTCTTTAGAAAACATGAATAGTTGCACTCAGAACATAAAAATGGTTTATCCTTACTGTGAGCCAATATATGGTCCTTCAAATGGCTCTTACGAGAACATGAATAGTTGCACTCGGGACATGAAAAAGGTTTTTCTCCACTGTGGGTCGGCATATGGATCCTTAGATAGCTCTTTCGTGAACATGAATAGTTGCACTCGGGACATGAGAAAAGTTTTTCTCCACTGTGGGTCAGCATATGGCTCCTTAGATTTCTCTTTCGAGAACATGAATAGTTGCACTCAGAACATGAAAAAGGTTTTTCTCCACTGTGAGTTAGCATGTGGGGCGTCAGAAATCTCTTTAGAATACATGAATAGTTGCACTCAGAACATAAAAATGGTTTATCATTACTGTGAGTCAATATATGGTCCTTCAAATGGCTCTTACGAGAACATGAATAGTTGCACTCGGAACATGAAAAAGGTTTTTCTCCATTGTGGGTCATCATATGCCTCCTTAGATCGCTCTTTCGTAAATGTGAATGGTTGCACTCGGGACATGAGAAAGGTTTTTCTCCACTGTGGGTCAATATATGTCTCTTCAAATTATTGTTTGAAGAACATGTAAAGTTGCACTCGGAACATGAAAAAGGTTTATCTCCACTGTGAGTTAGCATGTGGAGCGTCAGATATCTCTTTAGAGAACATGAATAGTTGCACTCGGAACATAAAAAAGGTTTTTCTCCACTGTGAGTCGGCGTGTGGCTCGTCAGATGGCTCTTTTGAGAATATAAAAATAAAGGTTTTTCCACAGGATGAGTCTTTAGATCTGTCGACAAATTAATAAAAAAATACGTATATAGGAAGCTAACAAGTCTTATAACCTACGTACAACGTAAATAGGCTTAGTAAATTCGTTTAAAATATGTAAATACAAATGGTGACCGGATAAATCAACACAGTGACAATTTAATGAAAACTTACATAGAAACGTGGTTTGATCTGCAGTCTGGGAAATGCTTTCAAAGCGTTCTAAGTAGTTTTTTTAACATCGCGAAGGCCACGGAAATTTATCCCCCTTCATCTTCTCGGGGTACAAGATCCGCCTTGATGGTTAACGCCTTTTTTACAGGTTGCACATTTATGCAACCTGTAAACTATACTTACATAGCGAAACCATACCGGAGAGAACAGAGTGATACCAGATAACATAAGCACTTTGAATTCATAAAAACGTAAAACATTGGAGAGCACGAATTGTTTGACGTGTTCTCAATAATCGGTTTTACCCGCTGTGTGGGTAATTCTTTCGAAACGTTCTAAGCATTCCTTTTTAATATCCGGCAGGTCAATGTCGATCTCCTCGTAAGGATATCCCCCTTCATCTTCTCGGGGTCCAAGATCCGCCTTGATGGTAACTGTCTCCAAATTAATGCTACCTGGATAAACAAAACAACAATACTTATATCGATAATTGATGTACATCAAAACGTATTTGTGTTAGTAGAAAGATTTAAATAAAATTAAAACATGAAACAGAACAAGATCGAGACAAATACAAATATAAATGTCACTGAATTCAGGATTAAGAACACGATTTGAAGACTTGATTATACTAAAGACGTATCCCCAAGGACGACAGTAGATCCTGGGTTCCTAGTTGTGACCTTTATCCTTTTATTTATACGTCTTATTCTGCCTACTGATATATAGGGTTTTCCAATAAGAGGTGTTATTTTGAATATTAATTAAGGAATTAATGATTTTTTTGGCCGGAATTGGATGGTATTGACCTGGACAACGTTTACTTTCAACAAGACGGCGCTACATGCCACACAAGCAACGAAAACCATTGATCTTTTACGGGAAAAGGTTCCGGACCGGTGTTATCTCTCGAAGAGGTGATCACAATTGGCCACCGAGATCTTGTGATTTCACACCTTGCGACTTCTTCCTTTGGGGCCACGTGAAAGAGAAGGTCTACGCAAGCAGCTCAGGGTCGATTCAAGACCTCAAAGATGGAATTCGTGAGGCTGTCGAGGACATAAGGCAGACACTTTGTGATTTGGTTATGGAAAATTTCATGAAAAGGATATGGTCCTGTAGGCGTGGTCGTGGTGGTCATTTGACGAATGTTATTTTTCACTATTAACGGCATACCTTACTCTTTATAATGAAATAATCATTCATTTATAATAAAAAATGGCATTTTTCTTTGAATATCACACCTCTTATTGGGTAACCCTGTATTATATTGATAAGTATAACCTCCAAAATAGGTGAATATAAAAATAGGTTCCTGAAAATATTTACCATTGAAGATACCATTAAATATATCTACTTAGAAGCGGGCATTTGCATAACACACTTAAGAATTTATTTCAATAATAAGAAATACGAAGATGTCCGCTTCAGGGAATGATTCGGAAAGAAAAATCATTTGTTCTTGAACATCTTCAGTACGGAGTGTTTTTAGTCAATGGAATGATGTGTTTTTCCATGAATATATGTGTATTTTTTAATATATGTATAGTAAAGCACGTTACTTAAACCATGTCACAAATTGAGGTGAAACTTGAGGAACAAGCCTAGTCCAGTCGGCCCGACATTTCATAACGGTCGTGAATTTAGAACATCCGAATTTAATGTCCTACATTCTTGGCATATGAAATGAAACTTACTGGGAGACGGAATACTCTCCGCATATTGCAAACATTCCTCCTTTACATTTGGGAGATCGACATCTATATCCGTGTACGGTATTTCACATTCGTCTTCTTCCTGGGGCCCTGGTTCCGTCTTGATGGAAACATTTTCTGGATTTAGTAGATCCATGGCGCTGCTGTGGTAGCGATAGCTTTAAGTTAAAAAAATATATCTAAAACAAAACAGTGATATTGAAAATTCTTTTAATAAACAGGGGAAACAGTTATTTTT
The DNA here is from genome assembly GCA_026573805.1 of Hesperophylax magnus. NCBI lineage: Eukaryota > Metazoa > Arthropoda > Insecta > Trichoptera > Limnephilidae > Hesperophylax > Hesperophylax magnus. The sequence continues at coordinate 1,196,835 of JAIUSX010000193.1, read as the reverse complement.
TGTTACTGATATCTCAAACATAATTCTTGACAGTGTTCAATATCAGAATTTGTTAGCGTTGGATTAAGTGGCAACAAATAAAAGTAAGGATGAGTTTTTTTTATCTAGAAATAAAAATAAAAATTTAAGAATACTAAAATGTATAACCACAAAAAAGACAATAAAAAATAAATTAATTAGCACCCTACTATTAAATCGGTCTGGCAAAGGGCTTGCATAGGTAAAATGAAGGTGTGATACCAGTTCGTTCTTGATGCGAAATAGTAGATTCCGGCTCTTCACAGCCCCAGCCTCTTCACAGTCCCAGTTTATAATTTATCCAAAAAATAATGTCGTAGTCCAATGCAAAACAGCCTCACGCTGCTGGTCTCCAAAAGGGTCCCTCTTAACCAATCAGGATCGGCAGATGCCATCCGATTCCATCAATCAAATGGTCAATGCTCCATATGCAAAGCTGATGCTCACAAAAATTGGCTAATGTATTCGTAGAACCTTAGCCAAGAGGAATGCCCGCTGATCTGGGCTGGTGATCAAAGAATGGCCACTGCTTCCAATGCAAATCACAGATTCTTCCTCCCTCAGGTTTGGCAACTCTCCAAGTCAAAATTCCAGGGCTGTCAATTTGACCAATAGCAAAATGACAATGTGTAGGTACTTAAAGGTCCCACAATCCAAGACCATAGATGCGATTTAAGTAAAGTGATGAACACACCTTGTTACAAATCTTACGTATAACAAATTTTATCATTAATCCTTCTGCTGGTGATTTACCAAAGAAACATTTTCCTCGGTGGTTATATTGGTGTTCGGCAACTGAAGTGTTTAGTTTAGGACATGCAAATATATATTTAAGTATTGTACGATTTTCAGTTTTGAATGAGTAATTAATTTTATTTTTTTCTATAAATAATTTGAATACTATTTGAATTTTTCACAAATAACTGAATATTGAGAGAATCGCCATATATCATGGGATAACTCAATAAATAACACATAATAATATCTTTCTCAAAATATAAAACCGTAGAACCTTATCCGCTTTCAAAAGAATATCGGAAATACTTATATTTTGTAAATGATTATTTAAATCAAATGCTAATTTATGTATTTATTCTGAATCTACCCGCGCATAATACGAAATAGTTTTAAATAAAACCTTTTGATTTACCTTAATTACTATAAAAGGAATTAGGCATTTGGGAAAATTAAAATTTTTAATTACGTGAATTGATCATTCGCTTTCGTTGTATGGGATAACAGCCGGAATAATTTCTGTTGAGGACATATTGAATTGTTTTACGATCATTTTATAAAGAACTTAATTTGCTACATTATACAATAAAACCGTAACCGAAAATGCGTTCGTAAGTAGGAGATTTTGAAGTATAAAGCAGTTTTTATAGGCCTGATACATTATTTTTTTCTAGGCTTATTAAAAAACTTACGCAGTGCATCGCCTTAAGCTTTTTTAGTAGGCACCATTGTGTTGGAATATTGTATTACTTTTTTTTTTCATAAACGTTATTCAATTGTCTCTAGCCGTTTGATGTGCTTTCTTTTGCAAATTAAACATCTAAAGTAATTATTTTCTCGGCAGGATATGGCGAGACGTGCAAAAATAAGGATTTGAGGAGTCACAACGTTTTTCGACAGCTATATAAAAGTTTTGCCAACCTTTTATATAGCTGTCGAAAAGCGGAAATGGTGAGTGCTGGTCCCAGACGTAAAATCAGGATACCAGCGCGACTCTCAAGTTATTCTGATGAAAGGTTTGTTTAAATTAAACTATTAATTATTTGACATTTTTCGTATCAACTGTATTCTTTATACTGGCTAGTAGAGTAAAAAATCATTTGTTAATGCCAATATTTTTTTTTTTAACATGAAGTTCGTCACTTATGTAGAATCAGTAATTGACAGGAATTATTTGAAATGGCTGTCATCCCATACAAGGATAGCGAATTTTCATTTTACATAATTAAAAAAATAGAATGCTAATTTTGAAAATTTCCCAAATGCAGTGAGTTTCTTTTTATTATAATAAGAGTGAATCAAAAGGTTTTATTAAAAAATATTTCGTATTATCCGTGGCCAGGCATTCCTAATATTTACCCAAATTAAAAACCCCTAATCCGCCAATATAATTTAGCAACGTATTTACAACCGGCTGCGTCGAAGTTATTTGTATTAATGAGTGTATAGTTAAAGAATAAGTCTTCCGTCCACCAGAATTGATTTTGTCAATACACTATATGAGTAACAATTGATTAGAAAAACAAAGAGCATTCGTGCGACTTTATAGAATGGCATTGAAGCCACATCTATTTGCCTGGCAACCATCTTTTATGAAAAACTTTAGAAATGATTTATACGCAAAGTGGTACATAACGAATTATTTTTATTTGATTTCTGTATTATTAATGAACTCATAACGGCTTATGAATGTGTTGAATTAGGTGACTGGATAACTCATCAGAATGACAATTCAACAGACATTTAAAAAGTGATGGAAAGTCATGAAAAGTGATTGAAAAAACCAGGTTAAATGGGTTAAATATCTAACCTAGTTTTTGTGTCATCACTTTTATTGACCTTATATAATTTTTTAAGGGTGTGCTGATTTGTCATTTTGATGACTTATCATTGCAGCATACACAATGTTACTGTATCACTCTAATACTGCTTAAGTCACAGTAGAAATTTAATGAATCTACAGGAGCACTAATTTTAAAATATGTAGACGTCCAATTGACAGTTTAAACGCACCTCGAATAGTTCAGCAAATGGATTCCCTAATTTGACATAAGAAACTAGGTCACGTTAGATATAGCGCGGTTGTTCGTTTGAGCCTGCCATAGCTCAAATTAAAGAACAGTGGTCGTTCAGTAAGATTTGGAATAACGGCTGCTACCAAAATGAATAAAATATTATTACTTACCAGTAACTATCACAAGTTAAAGATGTATTATGTAGAATTACAGATTAGAAACATGACGCAACGACTAGTAGGGAGGAAATGTCAAAAAGTTGATTAGTTTTGCATAGACAATGATGAAGTCATAGAAAATAATTAATCTATTGCTGTGTATCTTTGTTAGCGTATTTGTAATTGCGTATTGTTGTTTCGTGAATATTTTAATAAAATGGTTAAAATAATACATAATAAATGGCCCAAGAACAAATAAAGAAATAAGCATTTAAAATAATTTTTTCACCAATGAGGAAAACACCAATGAGTAAAAATGCGATACTGCAGGATTGACGGAATCGGTAAGGTTAAGTGCGTTCCAATCTTCTTGTGCCAGGCTATCTCTTATGTCATCATAATTAGCCTTGTGGAATGAGGGCCGTTTAATTGAGTTTTCATGATTCACTTCCATGATGGTCGTTGCAGTGGTAATGACTCTGATAGGACTATTGACCAAATGGGTCAGGTTGATTCACCTGCTTGTAAAGCATCCACATCAATTCCCATTCCTGAGGAGTTAGCGCTATTGTAGTTATCATATTTGCAGTTGTGTTAAATGTCCTGTTAATTTGAGTCCGTGCTGTGAGCTAGATTGTGTATTCCAGAATAAAATACTGAGGCATTAGGCTGGTTCTTATCTTCATAATTAACTTGTACAAACTCAGAGTGTATATGTATAGGACATGTTAGTAACTGCAGTCATAATTACTGTAGTTTCTTTAACCTGTTATTATTATTTCTCTTTCCTGAGAAATTGATGCAATGGAAGCTACTGTAACAGCAATAGAATTATTCTCTGCTATTTTTTCACTGTCGCTCTCTCTTCTATTAAAATCGTTGCTTAATTGAGCTCATTCACAGCTGTATATTTATTTATAGTGCATTGATTCTAATGGCTGCGATGTGTTTCTGGATATGTTGATATTATTAGTAATGTCATTACTCTCTGATGTAAATGGCCCCGTATCGGTAATACATCCAATTGTTTATTTCATCTCTTCGAAGAGTACTTCGATAATTTCAAATCCCCGAGTTACAAAATCCGAAAGTTTATTCTGTGGCTGAAGAAGTAGCTACATCGGTCATATTTGGTCTCGCATTAATCTCTAATATATAACACCCCGCTCTTATTGATTCAATTTTTGTATTGTAATAAGTACTTGTTTCACTTGATCGTGCCACGTCTTCAATTATTCACTTCCAAGTCATACATTCTCCTCAAACCTCTCTCTTCTTTTACCAAATGTAATTATTTAAATCATGTTTTCCTCGGACTCAAAAGGTTACTGTTAAAAAACTACAATATGTCGATTCACTATGAATGTTATTGTTGAAATGTATACCCACGAGATTTGCTTCGACGAAATACTTTCAAATTTGCATTTTAAACCGGCAAGAAGAATATAAATTATATCGGAGGTGATTTCTTGGCTTATATTTAGTGTATCAACCTAATTATAATTAATTAATTACAATAATGAGTGACATATTTTGAATAAGTGACAGTTGTAAACTGTAAACAAAAGTAATTCAGTGACCCTTGACAGTTTTACATTGATTATGGATTAAAAAATAAATAAAAATACAATTATAAATATCCCTAGACTAATGTGTCTGCAGCAATCACATTTGCACATTCACATAAGCAAACATGTAAAACAATGACAGTATTTACCTATATACAAAACTTAAAACTTAATTACAAAGATTGAAGCACATAATTAGTAGAAAAATTTAAAGAGTATATATTTAAAAGAAATCGTGGAGATATTTCTTGAAACAAGTTATATTATTTGCAAAAATATCTATGACAGTGTGTGTTTTAGCAAGATCATTATATGATCGAGACATTCTAGACATAGGATTAAAATATCCAGTGTTATTGGCAAAAATTTCGGTCCAAAATATGTTCATATTTCTAGTATATTTGTGCCTGGCGTAATAATTGATTTGATTGACTAAGTTACTATTTACACAATTATTCACAATTTTGTAAAACATTAAGAAGTCATTTATATTTCGTCTTTTAACTAAACTCTCTAGTTTGAAATATGTAAGTCTTTGTTCATACCCATTTAGAAGATGGTAGACACCTAATCGATAAGACAAAATCCGTGTAAATTTTCTTTGGACAGATTCAAGTCTGGATACTTGTGTAATGTAATGTGGATTCCATACTGTTGACCCGTACTCAAGAACACTACGGATTAACGAATTGAATAGAATTATTAGGCTGTTAGAGTTCTTGAACAGTTTAGTTGATCTTACAATAAAACCTAGTACTTTATTTGATTTATTTACAATGTATTCTATGTGTTGGTTGAACGTTAGTTGGTTGTCGAATATAATTCCTAAATCTTTGATCGATTCAACTGTTTCTAGATTGTGACCACATATGCTATATGAGTATAGAGTTTTGTTGGTGTTCTTGGTGAAATTTATAACTTTGCTCCTAGCTATATTCAATTCCATTTCATTGTCAATACACCAGGCAGATAATGTGTTAAGGTCTTGTTGTAAGAGTTCACAATCTTCCATAGATTTAATTGCTTTATATATCTTGAGGTGGTCAGCGTATAGAGAAAAATTACAGTGGAGTTTACATGTAAGGTCATTAACGAAGATTAAGAAAAGCAAGGGTCCTAGGTGTGATCCTTGTGGAACGCCCGACGTAACTAATATTGGGGAAGAGTTAAAACCGTTAACAGTAACTAATTGACTTCTATTTGATAAATATCTAACCAACGAAGCAGATTTCCGTGTATGCCGATTTTATCCAGTTTATTCATTAAGATAGGGTGACTAACTTTGTCAAAAGCCTTACTGAAATCGGTGTATACTGCATCTACTTGTGTTTTTTTATTCATTGATTTACACAGAAAGTCCATATACTCGATTAAATTAGTGTTTGTGGATCGTTTAGCTACAAAGCCATGTTGGAAAGGGCTAAGTATGTGTGTTACGTGATTAAATATTGCTTTATATACAATGGACTCAAATATTTTGCCAAAACAAGATAAAAGGCTGATAGGACGGTAGTTCTTTACATCGTTTTTACTGACAGACTTATGGATCGGAATGACGTGGGCAACTTTCCACAGATCTGGAAATACCCCTTCGTTCATACTTTTGACGAATAATTTGTGTAAGTTCAAAAAACTTTGTCTATGGACAATTGAAAACAACAGCTGATTCTGACAGATCCATATTTAATGACAAAAGTAGTGAAATTTAAGCAAATTCAGCAAGTAATCAAAGTTGAAACATATAAACTAGTGAAAAATTAATCAAAATAATAGTGTATTTCGTGTTAACAGTGCGAAACAATTTACATATTGCCCTGAAAAATTACGCATAACGAATTCACTGTCATTGTAAGCTACAACCACAGACAATTTATGTTTTTGAATTTTTGAAATCTTTTTGAATTTGTGAAGAGGTTTTTTTGTCATAGACAAATAAGTTAAATTAATTTTAACTCAATAAGGGGTATTTCTGAACAACTATAAGAAACCTACCGACAAACTAAGATATAAATCAACCAAAATGTCTAAAACTCGCAAGGTTTGCAGTGCAAAGAAAGATACATCTTCACCTTTAGCAACCACGTCTGGCCCTATTGATTCACCGTCGGCGCATCAGTCAATGATTAACATTGACACTGACTCATTAATCAATTTTTTTGAGTCGAAACTTGAAATCATGCGCACTGAAAACAAGAAAGCAATTGACGCTGTTCAGTTCAAATTAGATGCGCTGTCTAACGAGTGGAAGGACCAATACACAAAAATTCTGGGATGTGTGAGCGTTCTCCAAGAAGAAAACTCAAACCTCCGGCAAGAAGTCCAGTCACTCCGAGATGCACAAGATGAGATGGAGCAGCGCAGTAGAATATGCAATGTAGACATCCATGGGATTCCCGAAGCAAAGGGCGAAAATTTGATGACATTAATAGAGAAAATAGGATCCAACATTAACGTCCCGCTTCCAAGTAGCTATGTGGTTTCTGCGCATCGCGTCGCTCGCGGCCACTCCTCGCCCTCCAACCGTCCGCGCAATATAGTCGTACAGCTATCCACAAAACGACTTCGTGATGATGTCATCGCTGCAGCAAGGACTCGCCGCGGCCTTACCACGGAACAATTAGGATTTGGTGCTCCCACCACCAATTTTTATATAAACGAGCACCTTACATTGAAAAATAAAATCCTATTTGCCAAAACACGAGCCGCCGGAAAAGCTAACGGCTTTAAATACATATGGGTGCGGAACGGCAGTATTCTGGCCAAGAGAAACGATCTCTCTCGGGTTTTCACCATTCGCCGTGAGGGAGACTTTCAAAAGATAATCACACATGATCAGCAAAACATGTGACTACAAACATGTTACTGCTGTCTTTGGTATCCGCTTTCTCACAGTATTCTGTATCCTGTAATTTGTTTCTTTCAAAGCTACTTTATATTTTTGTTTAGCGCGCAATATCCCTATAACTTTAAACCAATACCATGTTTCTCACATATTCATTCACATTCTAAAATGTCAACATATTTCACATTCAGTGATCTAATAAGTAGTCTATGTTTTTTATGTAATTTCGAAGCCTCATATGCCCTGCATAATGTATCACTCGTGCGATTGTGGAATATGTCAAACGGCACTCCTACTCTGGTGAAATGATCTCATCATCATCTATAACCGTTTATTACCAGAACTGTGGTGGTATTAGGACCAAAACCCAGGAGCTACTAATTAATGTATTATCGAATAACTACGACGTTATAGTTCTAGTTGAAACATGGCTTGTAGCAAATATAAATACGGCTGAATTCATAGATTCGCGTTACACGGTATTCCGACGTGATAGGGACCGTACACTCACTGGTAAAATGGATGGAGGCGGTGTGTTGGTAGCAGTGCGCAAGGAGCTTGCATCTTCCCGGCTCGATGACTGGGAAAATGGTCAAATCGAACAAATCTTCATTTCTATTCCGGTAAGGTCTTTCAATCTCATCATATGTGCAGTATACATACCTCCTGCCTCACAACCTACGGTCTATGATACGTTCTCCAAAAACCTGGAATCTGTATATTCATCACAACCAAATAATACTTTTTGTGTACTGGGAGATATGAATCTACCAACTCTGACTTGGTCATTTTCCGAAAACAGCAGTCAAGGTCTCGCCTCCTCAAATACGGCTGCATCGAAAACGTTGCTTCAAGCAATGTCATTGATGGACTTATTCCAATATAACTGTATACCTAACCATAATGAAAAATACTTAGACCTCGTATTCTACAGTCGTGAAACAAATGTTACACGTAGCAATAACCCTCTCATCTCAGAGGATAGACACCACCCAGCCCTTGAATTTGATATATCCTTCGTAATTCAACCAAAAATCAAAAACAAAATACAGCGTAGGCGCAATTTCAGGAAAGCTAATTATGCTCAGATTAATGAGGACATTAATTGTATTGATTGGCTATCTGAAATCGCAAATTTATCAGCCGAAAAAGCAGTAGATCGATTCTATTTAAAAATAAACAATGTAATTGATAAGCTTATTCCAGTATTGGCACGACGAAATGACAAATTCCCCATATGGTTTACTCCAGAACTTATTAGGTTATCAAGGAAAAAAGATAAAGTCTGGCTCAAATGGAAGACATATAAAGGTCTTTCTGATTATCGCGAATTTTCCTTCTTACGTGCTACATACAAAAAATTGACTTATGAAACCCGAAGGTTATTTTTTGACAACATCGAAAGTTCATTTCAAAATAATATCAAAAGCTTTTGGTCATACATATCCTCATTAAAATCGTCTGATGGATACCCTGCTGCAATGTCCTTCGAAGGGCGCAAATCTAACGATGCCCAGGAAATTTGTGATATGTTCTCTGAATTCTTTAAGTCAACATTTGAACCTTCCTCTATCAATGACCCAATTATTAACATTGACCAACTTGAGGAAGTTCAGGACTCTGGACTTGCGCACATTCACACAATTAAACTAACGGAAAAAGAAGTGCACTCGAGTTTAAAATCGATAGACATAAACAAGGGTGCGGGTCACGATGGAATACCGGCGTTTTTCCTTAGATCTGCTGCATCGTCACTGTGTGTGCCGCTTACCATAATATTTAATAAATGCCTGAGTGATGGAGTTTTCCCTGATAGGTGGAAGTTGGCCTATATTATACCGGTCCACAAGGGTGACTCGCGTCAAAGAGTGGAAAACTATAGGCCAATATCCATTCTCTCGGCGATCCCTAAACTATTGGAAAGACTTGTCCATAACAATATATATCCCCAGCTTGCTGCCAAAATTACTGAACAACAACACGGGTTTGTAAAAGGCAAATCTACCATGAGTAATTTACTTATTTACTCAAATTTCTTATTTACTAGTATGGATCGAGGCCACCAGGTAGATGCAATATATTGCGATTTCAAAAAAGCTTTTGACAAGGTTGACCACCTTATTCTTATCAAAAAAATTATGTACAACGGAATTAGAGGAAATTTATTACGTTGGTTTATCTCATATTTAACAAAAAGACAACAAGCCGTATCATTACGAGGACACACTTCTACATGGGAACCGGTTACTTCTGGCGTGCCTCAGGGGTCAATCCTGGGTCCGCTGTTGTTTATTCTTTTTATTAACACTGTTACTAAATGTTTCGTGCATTGTTTATATCTTTTGTACGCTGATGAAATAAAAATATTTGCCATTGTTCGGAATTTAAACGATTGTCTGCTCATACAAAGCGACTTAGTAAGGTTCGAAACGTTTTGCAATGAAAACAAAATTTACCTAAGCTACAATAAATGTAAACAAATAAGTTTTACTAAAAATCACAACGCTATCAAACACAATTATTGTATTGGTAATTATTTACTCGAGCGCGTTTACTGTATAAGAGATCTAGGCGTACTTTTTGATTCCAAACTCCACTTCGATGCGCACATTGATAATATTGTGAATAAAGCTTACAGCATGCTAGGATTTGTCATCAGAAACAGCCGTGAATTTCGAAAACCTGAAACATATCTTCTTCTTTACCACACTCTGGTCCGTTCTCAACTTGAATACTGCACCTCCATATTATGGAATCCACTTTACGATATCTATAAAGAAAATATTGAAAGTATTCAAAAGAAATTTCTGCGATGCCTCAATTACAGAATGAGCGCACCCAAACGCGGGTACATAAATATGCTCTCGAGTTATAAAGTCTCCACTCTATCTAACCGGCGAACATACCTTGATCTCATGACTCTGTATAAAATCTGTAACAACTTTATTGACTGTCCCGACTTACTGAAATTAATAAACTTCAAAGTACCACTCAGAGTAACAAGGCTTAACGACTTATTCCACATTAGCAGGACGCGTACAAATGCTGATGTCAGAGATCCAAATCAGAAGAATGTGCGAATCACTTAATCAGAACCAAAACCTCGAGGACTCTGACTTATTTTTTGATACACGCACTACTTTTAGTAGAAAAATGAAGACTGTTTTGCTACAAAGTTCATAGTAAAAAACTTAGACATACTTTTTTTTTTTTTTTTTTTTTTTTTTTTTTTTTTTTTTTTTTTTTTTTTTTTTTTTTTTTTTTTTTTTTTTTTTTTTTTTTTTTTTTTTTTTTTTTTGTAGAACTTAATAATTATATTATTAAATTTGATTTTAATTAAATTAAAAAAAAATTAAATGGAGTTCTACCAACTAAACACAAAAACAATAAATAAATTAGACATACTTGTTTAAATATGTATATATTTTTTAATTTCTGTTTAACATTGTTTATCTATTTATATATATATATATATATATTTTTTTTTGTTTTACCCTCTAAATTTTTTCAAAAATAATTTGTAAATTCTTATAAGGATATTGCGCATTTCTTTCATATCTCTATTTGTAAAATAATATTCTTAGGTATATATTTTTCCCCTATTTATAAGTCAAAATATGTGTAAATGTTTTTAACTGCTGTTTAAGTCAATTCGTGAGAAATAGTTTGGATGCAGGTAAATTCTCTAGTTGATGTTTTGTATATTCTTGTCAATTGATAAATATCTATATCTGTTTTTTCTCCTAAATAAAAAAAAAAAAAAAAAAAGTGCTGCAAGTTGATCTGCACAATTTCGAATGAATAGTGGAGGAATTCTATCTGAACCGGAACCCTTATTGATATCGAGAGTGTTCAACTTCACCTTGACCTCGTCTAGGGTTATTTTGATATGAGATAGTGGATAATTATAGAGTGGGAAAGAAAGTTTAGAGTCACTTTTAGAATTAGATGGTGAGCTAAATACAGAAAAGAAGTAAGTAGAAAAGAGTTCGCATGTTTCTTTGCCATTTGTTGCTGATTTGTCGTGGAGATGCATGATTTTTGGGAGAGAATTAGAAACTCTTTTTGATTTAATGAGGGTTGACAGATTTTTGATACTGTTGGGGAGAGAATTTTCTATTGAATCTACATAGGCTTTAAGGCAGGTACGTATGGATAATTTTACTCGAGCCCTCAAGTTGGAAAAACTGTCATAGTCACATTGATTTTTGTATTTTTTCCACTTCTTTCTAAACTTTTCTTTTTCTCTGAGTTGGTGGATCAAAGCACTGCTGAACCAAATTGGAAACCTTTTGTTGCTGTTTCTTAATCGTGTGTTTTTCAATTGATAGCCATAATAAATTATAAAAATGTACTAGGGAGTCATTACAATTCAGAGTAGATCGTTCCAGTTATTTAGTGATAGCATTTTATTGCATTTAGTGTAGTCCGTTTTTTTGAAATTATATTTGATGTGATCTGGGTTGGTGGGTAAGAGTCTGTATTTAGACATTAGAAGAGATTATTAAATGAGGATGATAGGAGTCAACTTAAGATAGCACGTGTGAAGCAATATGAATTTCAAGGTGATGGTTGGAAAACACTAAATCTAAAATTCGATCTATATTTTTAGAGACGTGATTGAACTGATTAAGTCCAGGTAAGTTTTTAGATTCTCACGGCCAAAAGCATTTTTGTTGTTTGTTTTTGGGGTGTTATGCCGTGTTGCGCTAACTTCTTCTTAAGCCGACGTTTCGGACAGCGTTGCAGTGTCCATCATCAGGGCAGATCTGGTAGATCCGTAGATGATGATTAAGGCCAGTCAAATTTTGAAAGTCTAGTAGGGATATTGATTTTTGGCTATTATATATGACTGGTCTGGTGTAAACTTCATTGACATTTAGTGGGCATTGAATAGATGGTACATTAAAATCACCCATTATTATTGTAACATCCTCTGATGATAAATTATTATATGTTGATTGACACTTTTCGAAAAAATCTGTGAGATTTTCGATTGGTATATCTGGAGGCAAATACGCCAAACATAAGTTGATGGTTTGCCTAGATGTTTCATGCAATTTAAATTTAATCCATAAATCTTCTGTAAATTTTGAGCTGTGTGGTGGGACTGTGATAGATGTCATTTTTTTCTTTATGGCTATTAGAAATCCACCACCTGATTTTTTAAAAGAACTCGACGTGTCCCTATCTCGTCTGTAAATATTATATCGATCATCTACTATTTCATGGTCATAGATTGAGGAGTCTAAACATGTTTCTGTAAGACAAATTAAATCATAATTGCAACTGAGCATTTCGCAGTGCAAATCATTTAGTTTGGTTTTCAAACCACGAACATTTTGATAGTAAAATGTTATTGCCGTTTTGCTAGAATGCATTTCGAAAGTATATGTTAAGCATTATTAAATTTGTCTTTTTGTAAAATTGATGTGAAAATAATTTGTGTTATTAAGTAATTATGCTTTGAAAGGGGGCAATTTTGAACATAAGAATTTTTTTTTGCTTGTGGTAAATGATTTTGTCTATGGTATCAGATATTGACAGAATTAGGTTAAGTTCATTTATGATAAGGTTAATTGATTGTAAACATAACATTTGTGCCATAATAACACAATTACTTGCAATGGTGTGTAATAGATCTTGTACTTAGCAGGTTGTAATAATTCATGAGAGTAGTGACAGATCGTGTAAATCGTGTTATTTAGTGACTTTGTAAAGTAATTAAATAATCTTAGATTTATATATTTCCTAAAGGGCCGGTTGATCTGGTAGGATGTGCATCTTGTGTTGACTTCAATGTTGATAGCCTGTTGACATCCTCTTTGTCAGCAATTAGGATTATGGGGGTTGAATCGCTTATACGAGTAAATATTTTGCAGTTTCTTACCCAACAATAGCGAATTTTATCGGCTATTTTTATGTCGCGACATTGTTTCAGCAGATGTTGGTTTTTTGGGGTTAGATGGTCGTTGATGTATATTTTACCGGCACCAGGGAGCTGTAATTCAGAAGCGAGCAAAAGAGTGGTATATTTATGTTTCTAGCTAAAGGAATGCAAAGTGACAATTATATTACGCTCTCCGTTGGTGGAGTGATCTCCACAGAGTGTCGGTAGCAATATAAACTTTGAAAAAAAACAACCATAAAATCGGTGTAATTTCAACTTCTGTGTAAGTGTTTTATTTTAAAAGAGGAATCTACCCTTTTGTTCTCAAGTCTTAATTATAAACAAGTGATATATAGTCATAAGAAACGATGAAAAAAAACCTTACCTTCTTAACCCTGTTAATAAAGTGTTAGTTTCATCACTTTCCATGACTTTATACCACTTTTAAAATGTGTGTTAAATCGTCAATGTGTTGATTTATCCGGTCACCAATCAAAGCCACTCGTCCGGAGGCAATATTTATGTTAACAAAACCAATCCACATATGCGACTTATCTATTTTCACAATATTAACCACCCAATATCAACATAGGCGCTCACGGCTACCTATCAATTGACGCCCACCGTGGTTTCATAGCACCATATACGTTTGTCGACTCAAAATCTAGCTCACGAGCGGCCGAATGCATATTTTACTTTCGAAAACTGCCTGTATGAGCCAACCTTATAAAATACGTTTTCTACGTACCTTGAAGAACAACAACTTCATGTTATAGTACACAAGACTAATATTATTGGAATGAACCGACGAGATCGGGTTTTTGGAAATTATAACAATAATTGTCTATGACTTTACTGTCGATGTATAAAGCTGCTGCCACACGCAAAGCTCACATCAACAGATAATATAAAGCACAATAGCGCTCGCCATACAATCCCATACAGACCCGACACACGTAAAAAGATAACGCGCTATAAGTGTGGTTCTGAACTTCACTAACCGAATTTATTTTACGTAACCGCTCCCGACGCGATATTTGAAAAGTTATGCGTCCCCCTCTCCGCCGTAAAAAGGAGAGGGGGTCATTTTAATTACGGAGCTACCAACTAAGTTCCGTGTTCCCTTTGACAGCCATGACATAAGCAGCCTAATAATGCATTTCTTATTTATTATGTTAGCTCATATCGTCATGTGTGCTAGTCAATTTAGAAACATAAAAAAAACTTTATTTGGCAAACATACTTAACATATATTTAAAATATAAATATAATCAATATTTGAATTTGAAGTAAACAAATTTTCGCCCTTTCAAAATTAATCATATTTTTAACTCAGTATGTTTATATGGTAATATCATTCGGTTTTTTGATAAAGTTGGACGCCCTGATACCTACATAGAGAAGCTTCTAGTTTGTTCGTTTGTTGATTGTTTTCAATTGTTTTCCTGGGTAATCTGGTTTGCTCTCGTCAGCTCTCGTGCTCTCTTCTCGTTCCCTGCCCTGGTGTTGGTCCTTGCCGCCTTTGCCTTCGACATTTTTGGAAATCGACGTGAGCTTATTTTACAATAATTTATTTTATGTCGCTTTCGTCGATCGGCGTGCGAACTGCGAATTTCCTGATTCGACGGAGAGGTTATGTCAGGTTATGTGAAAATGCGCTATTTACGCGCAGATTGTTTAAAATCTAAAAAGTTTATAAATAGCATTTATAATTATATAGTTGGCGGCATCATCATCTGAGGATGAGCTGTCCAACAGATCCAGCAATAGGCGACAAGTATCATCCATTTCGAAAACGTGCTCAAGCTGTCAGTAAGTAAAGTTGTCACTTTGACAGATGAAATTATGTTCTTCGGCCGCTCTCGAATTCAACTGACCCCCTCTCCTACCATAGGAAGAAATATTTGATAGCGTCGTGTGTCGGTAGAAAAGATGATGCGCTGTACATTAACTTTTGATGTGAGCTTTGCGTGTGGCAGCAGCTTAACTTACATATTTTTTGACACATGCCAGGGGCATTTAACCAAGCTTTGGCCTTGAAACCCATTTGAAACCGCCACGCCCACCTCAAAATTCTTCTAGGAAACGAATAATATGGCTAAAAGCTTAGATTTCATTGGTTAGAGCAGAAGGATTGGTTTGATCTCTCGCTCTCTACCATAATGACTCGTGTAACAGAAAGAGATGACGGAATTTTGCCGTTTGACAGTTTTCAAATCATTCAAACCAAATGAGAGTCGTTTATTTATGTTTATGATCTTGACGTTGTGAGCCGGTGAACACTGAACATATTAATATTTTGAATTTTCTTGTGCCCATAAAACAATGTTACTTAGTAGAATTCTTCGTGGTGCAGATGTGAAACCGTGTAGTGTTTTGGGATGCAAAAACAAATATTCGCTGCGACACAAATATCCGAATTATATAAGTAACGAGAGTCAGTTTCGGGAATGGTCATGGAGAATTTCCAGATTCGATTACATTGAAAATCCGATGCTAGCAAGTAGTGCGTTAGTTTGTGGCTGCCATTTCGGAATAGGGAGTAAACATTCGATTAACGGCGCTTTGAAAAAGTATGCTTTGCGGACCCATGATCTTCCTGGGATCGGTAAATATCCAGACTTACCTAGACCAGCTGTAGAAAGAACCCGTTATCGTGACGAAAATACAAGTACCAATTTTTCTTTTTTTCTTACAATGCTGTCCTGATGTAGTAACCAGTTCTTCACTGGCCAATAATTTAAATTATTTTCCCTTTTAGACCCTATCCGTGTTTTTCCGACAAGATCTACGTATTGTGATACAAAACATGACCACGATTACATCAAACAAGGTATTTAAATCTCTTTTAAATGGTACATGTTGCAGATTAACATTTAAGTTTATGATTCTTTACATAATATGTATAATATATATAGAGGAAACTGTTAATCTGTTTGCTGAGTTTTTTGGTAAAAACAGTGTAGAATCCTCGTTTTTCTACAGTTCAGAAATTTTTATAAGAAAATGATAAAATAAGCTAGTGCTCTCATCACCACAACAATAATATCCTACGTTTTGTTCACAAGCTTTAGTTAATGTATTAAATATATTTATTTCAGAGCATAATGTCTTTCCAAGGAGCAGCAGCGTTGCCTTTGATCCTGCCAAAGGGGTCCAAGAACATTATAAAGGCACATGTGTGTTTTATATTGAAAGTGAATAATATTCTATGATTTGTTCATAACCTTTAGATAACGTGTTAAATGTATTTATTTCAGAGCATAATGTCTTCCCAGGGAGCAGCGGTGTTGCCTTTGATCCTGCCAAAGGGGTCCCAGAATATTATGAAGGTATACATCGTGGTTTTATATTGTTTACAGTGAAACTCGCTTAAGAAGTTTTGTTGTTTTTCGGTCCCTTGAAATTCTGCAGAAGCTGCAAAACACAAGATTTTTTCCCATACAAGACTAGCTAAAACTGCTTCCCGCATCAGAATTTTTAAAAGTTTGGCAGTGAATCCATCACATACGTTAACCAGTGGATAAATATACCTGAAAATGTCCCCTTTTCCCGAAAGTCATTAAATTTATTACTGTGTTTTTATTGCCTGCATCCTATTTAAGAGGTTTTAGAAGTTTGGCAGTAAATCATCATAAACCGAAACTAATGTCACAACATGACAACAACACGATTATTACCTGAAATAAAATGAACCTTTTTTCAACAGTCATAAAATTAACAACTTTGTTGAAGCAGATTACGCGAGTTACATGGTGGCAGCTCGAGATTTTCGTATTTCGTATAATTGAAAAAATACAAAAATGTTTGATGTTGTTGTAGCAGGCAGCAATAATATATTTTTTAAGTAATTTATAAATTAATTTTTTTAAACTACTTGAAAGGGAATAATATTCTGCATTTTGTTATTTCATGTAGATCTTTTCTTCCATTCCTTAAAGAACCAAGATATATATATATTTTTTTTTCAGGTAAAAGTGTTTCTGTAGGACCCGGCAGCAGTTATTCAGTCGCCACACATAAAAAAACAATAGTTCTACATGTAAGCATATTTATATTTTTTTTGTTGGTTCATCATTTTTTGGTATCTTTTGTTGTGAATAGTGTAATCGTTAGCCTCAAATAATAATGTTGTCTTTTTCTAGGTAGGAAGAGCATTTTGAGATACGTTGGGCCGACGGCAGCCCTTTCTCCCAGGAAAAAGAAGATGCGTTCAGAGATTTTGTGGACCAGGCGGCAACTAGGATATGTCAAACGAAAAAATTTATCTCTGAAAGAACGTATCGCTATGGCAACTCGCTATAGAGATAGAAACAGCCTAGAAGATTCTCTTTCAAGTTTAAATCCCGTTCTCTCTAGATTTATTTTGTCACAAGCAAAGCTTAGCCCACGTCAAAAAAAGGTCGAAGATATAGTCGCGAGGATAAATCTTTGGCACTTGTATAAGGGAGGACCAAAATGTTATCGATTCTTGTCCAAATTTTTTGTGTTACATTCGCCTTTGACCCTGAAAAAAGAATTAGCTTCTGTATTAAACCAGGAATTAATCAAAATTTATTTGACCATTTAAAAAAAACAGTAGAATCTATGAAGGATATTAAAAAATACTGCATTTTAATGTTTGATGAAATGAGTATTTTTCCTCATGTTAGCTTCAATACACGTAATGGAAATATTGAAGGCTTGGAAGATACGGGAGATAAAAGAAGAAAAAAAAATTCTGATCATGCCTTAGTCTTAATGATTAAAGGTCTTACCGATCCCTACAAGCAGCCAGTTTTTTTTTTCGTTTTCGGAAAGTGGAACCAACTATTTCGACTTGAAAGAAATTCTTCTAACTGTTTTAGGCAAATTGTTTGAGTGTGGTCTCAAGCCAGTTGCAACTGTGTGCGACCAAGGCACCGTTAACTGTCGGGTAGTGAAAGCCTTGCTTGAAAACACTCGCACAAGTTGCCTAAGGGATAAAATAGAATATGGGGGTGGATACTTTATGGTAAATGAAAACATGATTTTTCCATTGTTTGATGTACCTCATCTTTTGAAATGCGTTCGTAATAATCTTTTAGATAAAGATATGACTTTTTATGAGGATGGGGTAAAAAATTTAGCTTCATGGGACAATTCGGTGACCGCTTATAATTTGGCACCAACCGAATCTTTTAAAAGAATGTATGGAATAACGGACTACCATATTATTCCTAGTAAAATTAAGTCAAACTTGCCTCTCAAGTTTTTAGTGACTGAGTGTCTGCGGCACTGGAAACACTAAACCATATACGTCCAGAGGCTTTTACTAAAAATCCATTTGAAACTGCACGAATTTTGCAATTTTTTGATGTTTTATTTGATATTGTCAATGGGACATCAGTACATCCCAAGGGGGGCAAAAAATATCGTGTGGCTTTATCGAATGACTCTTCACATATTCAATTGTGGAATGAGTCGTTAAAAACAATGAGCACGATGAAATACGTCCATCAGACAACAGGCGCGAACATAAGGACTTTAGCTCCTGTATTAAATAATTGGATTTTTTCCATAAATGGAATTACAAAATTGTGGAATTTTCTTCGCAATCACGGCATTAAATTTTTAAAATGCCGCTATCTGAATCAAGACCCATTGGAATTTTTTTTTGGATCTATTAGAAGTCGTGGTGTCCGAAATCCGTCTGTTACCTTGTTTACGGCTGCATATGATTCGCACTTATGATTTGTAATTTAGTGTCTGCTCGTTCACCCGGTACCAATTGTGAAGCTGATGATTCTACTGTTCTTCTGTCTAATGTTGCTGATTTTATTTATACTCATTCTACCTCTTCCACTTTAAATTCAAATATAACTTCATTTTTAACTATACCTGATGTAGAAGCCCAATTTGGGAAAAATTGCAATTCATTCTCAATACAAACATTAAGTATAGACTCCTATGATGCAGGATTTTTGTTAAAAAAAAATTTTAAAGTCATCCAAGGCTGTGAGGAATGCAAGTCATCTTGCATTGGTGATCCTTATGATCCCATGAACTCTTTTATTTTAACTAGGGAATACCGCATCGCAGAGAGATTTTGTCTGAACTATCCTACGAAAAGTTTTGCCCTTAACGCTTTGGAAATTCATTATGTTGTCGAGTATGTTCTAAATCATAACTGTGAAAATATTCATCTTGTGCACATTATTAAAAAAACAATTCTCAAATATGTATGTTTTAATTGTCAGGGCCATAAAAAAAATTTGACAGAAGCTATTTTGAAATTTACTGTGCCCTTCATTATTAATGCTTGGTGTGCAGACAAATAAGTGGCAAAGATACTAGACCATATAGCGGACCAGATTCGATGAGGAAGATGGCCGTACAACGGTACGTAAAATATTCTAAATATAGAAAAAAATGGTCATCATAATAAACCTAGTTTTTTCTTATCGATGTTTCCTTGTTTATATTCATATATTTTCCTATTATTCATTCTTGCTTTGTTGTTTACCGATTTTCTTGAATTTTATATGCCCACAAGTGCTTTTCATTGTAGATTGTGTATATTTCTTGTAATATGTAGACATCTTCTCAACTTGAAATATATTTTAATTTTTATATTATGACTTACCCATAAGTATTTAATTTATATGTCATCTTTTGTCTAGTTAGTTTTATTTATCATTCCAATATTATATTATTTACATAGTTTAATTTTTACTTTGTTATTTATTCATGTTCCCAACCTCTATTTTATAATATTCTTTGTTGTTTTTCATACTCGTAACGGATTTTTATTATTTATGCAATTCGTATTTCTTCTATTTTGGTTTTTTTTTTTTTTTTTATGCTTCCGATTTTGTTGTCCGGGTTACATCTTCCCCATAGGAAAAACTAAACCCTTCCACTCACTTTTCCACAAATGATCAGCTAGTCAATCAACACTATGCAAGTGCATTATATAAGTAAAATAAATACAAAACAATACAAGAACAACAACACGTCAACTCACCAGAGATCAAATGGGAAAAAAAAATTCACCGACTCCAGATATTTTCATATCAGAGGGTTCGGCTCGGTAGTACTTCTAACAGGGCCTATAAATCCTACTGATCCCTCAACATAAATATTTAAAAAATCTTTCGTTATCCTACATGTATTCAAAATGACCGACTTTTGCATCTTTATATATAAATTTTTTGATAGATCTAATACGCCTAAATTTTTAATGAGAGAGCTAGGTATAATGCCAGTAGCCGAAATAACGAATGGTAATATTTTTATCGTCTGAGAATGCCAAATTCTTTTTATTTCGTTTCCTAAATCTGTGTATTTTCTAATTTTTTCATTAACAGATTTTTGAATGTTACAGGAATTTGGAATAGCGACATCAATGATATAAGTTATTTTTTTTAATTTTGTCATGTAAAACTATATCGGGTCTATTATGACTAATCGTTCGGTCTGTTAGTATAGTTTTATCATAATATATTTTATAAAATTCGTTTTCTAAAAATGAATTTGGTTCGTATTCATAGTATGGTACTATATTACGGCAGTCAATCAAGTTATGTTTAATTACCAAATTTTGGTGAATTATTTTTAAAACTTGATTGTGCCTAAATGTATACTCGGACGGTGCTAATATAGAACATCCAGATATAATATGTTCTATAGTTTCCGGAAAAGCCAAACATTTTCTACACAAATCATCAATTTGATTTGTATCTTTGATTATATGCTTTCTATAATTTTTAGTATTAATGACTCTATCCTGAATCGCAAGCATAAATCCTTCTATTTCTGCGCTCAACTCTCCAATACTCAACCATTTGTTTGACGAAAATTTGTCAACATATGTTTGGTTGAGATAGTTGAAGTGTTTTGCGTGTAAAATTTTATTTGACCAGGAATCTAATAATTCCTGGTTGGGATTTATAAAAATGTTGGCATTCTCATCGTATAAATTTAAAGGTGTAATATTTCTATCTGCCTTGCAAATTATTTTTTGCATTTCTGAGCTATGAGCTTTCCTATGGAAAAAGGTTCTTAGCATTTCTACCTGATTATGTTTTAAAGAAGTTATTTTGACAATACCTCTACCTCCTAAATTTCTAGGTAAATTAACTCGTTCTATAGCTGAATTTGGATGATGGCAATTAAACTTTGTTAGCGTAGTTCTAATTAATCTTTCTAAGTTATCTAAATCTGTATTAGACCATTTAATTATGCCAAATGAGTACGTTAATAGAGGTATTGCCCAAGTATTTATTGCTTTTACTAAATTTTTAGCAGATAGATTGCATTTTAAAATTTTCCTGATCCTAGTTTGAAATTTAATCCTAATATCATTTTTAATACTAGTATGGTCTAATCTATTTGATTGTGGGTATCCTAAATATTTATAAACCTCATCCCTTTTCATACTAGTAATTTGAAAATTTCTAAATATACTCTCGTCCCCATCTACAATTTTGCCTTTCTCTATATGGATCGTTCTACATTTATCTAAACCAAAAGTCATTTTGATATCATCTGAAAAGTTTTTAACTACCTCAATCATTTTCTCTAAATTTTGTTCAGAATTCGAAAATAATTTTATGTCATCCATAAATAATAAATGCGAAATTGTACTACTCTCCCCTGTATTACCCTTAACTTTTATTCCAAACTTGCTTTTAATTAACATTTTAGATAGAGGATTCAATGCTAAGCAAAACCAAAGAGGACTCAATGAGTCTCCTTGAAAAATTCCTCTTTTAATTTAAATGCCCGGTATTACTATTTTCTTACCTTTTAAATTGATAAGTAAATTGGTATTCCAAAAGGACATAATATTTTCCAAAAAGTTAATAATAATGGGGTTAATTTTATATATATTTAATATTTTGATCAGCCACGAGTGCGGGACACTATCGAAAGCCTTTTGGTAGTCTATATAGCTAGTATGTAAATTACGTTTTCGAGTTTGAATCTGTTTTAGAATTACAGAATCAATAACTAATTGTTCTTTACATCCCATATGTTTTCTGCGACAACCTTTTTGTTGTTCAGATAAAATATTTTTTTCATCTAAATGAGTATATATTAAATCTGTTAAACAAGAGGTCAAAATTTTGTATATTGTCGGTAAACATGTAATGGGTCTGTACTGAGAGGGATTATTAATATTTTCGCTTTTGGGTAACTTATAAGTAATGCCCTTAGTTAGAAAATTTGGAAAATTTTGAGGTTGACTGACAAATTTTGAAAGATTTTTTGCCAAAAGAGGATGTAAAGTAGTCAGACGTTTGTACCAAAAATTATGTATCCAATCGCAACCCGTGGCTTTCCAATTATGAGTATTTTTAATAATTTTGGTTAACAATTCAACCGATATATTAGAAAAACTCATTTGTTCAATACCTGAAAAATTGAGTTATTCATTTTCTATCCAGGGAGTTGACTCGTTATGTTTTATATCTTTACTCCAAATTTTAGTCCAAAAATCGCGCAAATCTGATTATTATTCGAAATAATATTTTGTTTATCGTCAAGTTTGGAATAAAATATTTTTTCATTTTCTGGAATAATCTATTATTATTTTTTTTTATTATACGTATAATTATATCTTTTTAATCTACTAGCTTTTACCCCTAATTTTTGTTTTAATAAATCCAATAAATCATTGATTATATTTTCATTATTATGACTATCAATGTTATAACCAAATTTTCTACCAATTTCATCTACATGTCTCAAAATTTTCCTACTTCTATTTCCATTTTTATATTCTATTACTCTAGCTATGTTACTTCTTAAAAATACTACATCATTTTCTAATCTGATCTTTCTTATATTATTATTTGTATAATTCTTTTTTATTACTTCCTCGACAACACAATAAATTTCTTTCAACACCTTCTTTAACATGTGTTTTGGGCTAGTATATTTTTCTATTTTGTGATGTAGATATTCTTTTAATTTGTGCTTGTATATTTTTCTATTTTGTGATGTAGATATTCTTTTAATTTGTGCTTTTATATTTTGTGATATAGATATTCTTTTAATTTGTGCAATGTGTTTTGGTATGTCTAAACATTATAGTATGTTTTATGCTTACATATTCTTGTATTTTCGTGTATTCTATAATGGTCAGCATAGTTGCCTTCCAAGCAGTTGTTCCGAGTTCGATTCTCGACCATCACTTGAAAGTGAAATAACACAAAACTGCATTGTATAAATGTTACAATATTATTATTATTAGGAGGGGCGCAATTGGTAATTAAATAAATTGAATTAAATCCTATTTACAGATTCAGATGGTATGTAGCTCCTGTTGATTCTATAATATAATATTTCTTGTATAATATAATATTTCTTGTATAATATAATATTTTAACAAGTAATTGTCAGTTTTTATTTTTCTTCACTAACAGAAAAATGTCGAAATTCGTCACTGTCGTAGAAAAACACAAACCATCATTTTAAAATATTCTTACTTTTGTTAGGAGCTCATATTTAGTCATTTTAGGTGTTATGCGACTGCTTGATTTTTCATTTCTTAGGAATAACTGGTTTCCGTCTGAAAAGCTTTCTCGTGAGAAAACGAGCTGTAAAGAACGAAACTTTAAAGCTCAATTTCTCAGGACAATGCTCTGTCAGATTGAACCTTGTTGTTCTGAGGAAATTTTGGCATTTTTCTGCTTCAAGGACATTTTTATTTTTATAATAGTTTTTTTGGGCTAGTGAATTAATAGAGTATGCTAAGAGCAATTATGTTGTCTATGGTCGCATCTTTTTTTAAATGGTCTTGAGTTTCCTCTACCTTGTCTACTGCTCTGCTCCGCACGGTAGGTACTGCTTGTATGCTGCTTGTATATCTGTGGTTAAGTACTGTATAATTCCGTTACATACAAAAAGCCCGAAGATATCGATCTAGAGAGTGGTATTTTCTTTAACGTCCATTGTTTCATGCAGCTAATGCATAATCCCATACTTGTGATAGTTATTAAGTATAGTTACGATAGTTGATATTAGTTAGTGATATTAGTTAGTGATATTAGTTAGTGATATTAGTTAGTGATATTATATTATATTTTCATTGCTCTTCATTTTGGTAGCGACCACTGTTCTTATGTCATGCTCAAATGTCTAAAACTATCTAGTTTAACTTACGCCACTCGGTACCCAAAGCGGAACGGTAATTCCTATTTATTTATAAATGTAGAGTTATCAGCAGTTAATTAACAGTTATCTGACAACTTTTTCAACCGTTTTAAAATGTTTTAACTTCAAGGTCAAAGTACACGCGTAATTATATCCTAATTTCCAATAATGTATTATGAATACTATTTCATTGTTTTTACAGAATATAACAAGCCAAACCAAATTTTAACAGCAGATACAAATTAGAGTTCCGTCACAACTATGTTCTTTTTCAGGTATATTTGTTTGGATGGAACAAATTACGAAACGCTACCACAGCAGTGCCATGGATCTACCAAATCAAGAGACTGTTTCCATCAAGACGGAACCAGGGCCCGAGGAAGAAGGCGGAGATGAAATACCGTATACGGATATAGATTTCGATCTTCCAGATATAAAGAAGGAATGTTTGCAATATGCGGAGAGTACTCAGACAGACGGTTAGTTGCATTGCATACCTACGTATAAAATGTAGAATATTAAATTCGGATATTCGGAATCCATGTCCGTTTCGAAATGTCGTGCAAACAGGACGTATTTACTTTAAAATAAATCTTTGCTATAACTGCTTAACTACAAAACTCTTTTAGCTCAAGTATTGCTCACAATAAACGCTCATCTGTTTTCAACATATCTTCGTGTCTATTAACTAAATATTTACGAAAGAAAATATCATTCCATTGATTTTAACTAAATCTTTAAATCTTTTCCTTCTTGAAACATCGGTCCTTCAAGTGACATCTGGCATCTTTATTATTTCCTAATTAAGCTTAAACTCTTTTCACCTTATTCTTGCTCCTGTGTGGTCAATCAATGTTATCTTTTGTCGTAGATATTTTACTTTAATTTAAAAATTTTAATTTTAAATAAAAACAAGTTTTTTTTTTACATGAACGGTTAATATATTTTGTTGTATTGTCTTTCAGGTTGCTTTAATATAGAGTCTGTTACCATCAAGGCGGAGCTTGGACCCCGAGAAGAAGATGAAGGGGGATTTCCATATACGGAAATTGACATATACCTGCCGGATGTTAAAAAGGAGTGCTTAGAACGCTTTGATAGAATTGTCAAGACAACAGGTAAAATGTTTTTTCATTCTTAGTAGTCCAGTAATCTAGACAAAAAACCTGAATGCTGTTGTTTTCTGTAAAAAGTACCTCCAAAGGAAGTTCTAAGCCATTATGTCTCCGAAACTAAAACATGTGAAAATATTAATTCCAATGTGAAACTCCTTATAAAACTACCTACAAATAAATGTGAGAGTATGGTTTAAAAAAATTACTTGATTTTAAATAATTTTTTGAAGCTTCAATTTTTTCATTTATTTTATTGTCAACGAAAAAATGCTCCAAACGTAATATTAGCTATTATTACTATAACATTTCTAAGGCAGTTAGAAAATAAATTGAGTTTTCTGGAAGGCTGCATTTGTGACAAAATATGCTTTTTATGTTAAGCTCATGAATATCGCTTAAAAGTGAAATCTAAATGGTCGAGTGTGTTTGATTTGGTTGCTGCAGAAGTAATTTCGTAGTAAATACTAACAATTTACAATTCAGAAATAAAGGGAAATAAAAATAAACATTTGTCGCAATGTTTTCCCGTATTCACATAAATTCCTGAAAAAAAAAACAATTATCCTGCAGCAACACGTCTGAAAATACGGATGAGATATTTGAAGATGAATGTGATGCCCGGTGAATGAATATTTTCTGTAGCTAAAAACTATGATCTATGAAAAGTCTTTGTTAGAATAATAATTTTTAAATCTTTAAAACACTATTTATAAATAAAATTGTTTTAAAAAGGTAATCTTTTTGAAGTCGGGGTTTCACTTCAAAAGTATAAATATGTGCAAGGCACAAATTAGTCACTTGTTCCTGTGGGAACCTATTTTTTTACTTTTGCATGAGTTCTTTTCTGACACGAAAGTAATAAGTCACATGAAGCTTACTATTAATCGTTTTTTTTCAAAATTATTGTCAGATCTGAAGACACAATCAACTGAAACCACGGAGTGCCACATGATGACTCACAGTGGCAAAAAACTTTTTTCATGTTCTGAGTGCAATTATACGTCTAATCTTAAGAACCTTCTGACGAGGCACATGTTGACCCACACCGGTGAAAAACCTTTTTCATGTTCTGTATGCAACTATTCATTCGCTCGAAAGAATTATTTGACGAGCCACATGCTGACTCACAGTGGAGAAAAATGTTTTAAGTGTTCCGAGTGCAACTATTCATCTTTCTATAAGAAACATTTGACGAGCCACGTGCTCACTCATACTGGAGAAAAACCTATTTCATGTTTGAAGTGCAACTATTCATGTTCTCAAAAAGACTCTCTAAAGATACACATGCTGACTCACACTGGAGAAAAACCATTTTCATGTTTGGAGTGCAACTATTCATGTTCTCAAAAGTATAATTTGATAAGCCATATGCTGACTCACACTGAAGAAAAACCTTTTTCATGTTCAGTGTGCAACTATTCATTCGCTCGAAAGAATTATTTGACGAGCCACATGCTGACTCACACTGGAGAAAAACCTTTTTCATGTTCTGTGTGCAACTATTCATGTTCTCGAAAGGATAATTTGACTAGCCACATGCTGACTCACACTGGAGAAAAACCTTTTTCATGTTTGAAGTGCAACTATTCATGTTCTCAAAAAAGCTATCTAAAGAAACACATGCAGACTCACACTGGAGAAAAACCATTTTCATGTTCTGTGTGCAACTATTCGTGCACTCGAAAGGGAACTTTGACGAGCCATATGCTGACTCACACTGGAGAAAAACGTTTTTCATGTTTAGAGTGCAACTATTCATGTTATCAAAAACGTTATCTAAATATACACATGCTGACTCACACTGGAGAAAAACCTTTTTCATGTTTGGAGTGCAACTATTCATGTAATCAAAAACCCTATCTAAAGTTACACATGCTGACTCACACTGAAGAAAAATGTTTTTAATGTTCCAAGTGCAACTATTCATCTTTCAATAAGAAATATTTGAAGAGACACATGCTGACTCACACTGGAAAAAAATGTTTCAAATGTTCCGAGTGCAACTATTCATCTTTCTATAAGAAACTTTTGACGAACCACGTGCTGACTCACACTGGAGAAAAACCTTTTTCATGTTTGGAGTGCAATTATTCATATTGTCTAAAAAGCTCTCTAAAGATACACATGCTGACTCATACTGGAGAAAAACCCTTTTCATGTTCTGTGTGCAACTATTCGTGCTCTCGAAAGGGAACTTTGACGAGCCACATGCTGACTCACACTGGAGAAAAACCTTTTTCATGTTTAGAGTGCAACTATTCATTTTCTCACAAAGGCTCTCTAACGAAACACATACTGACTCACACCGGAGAAAAACCTTTTTCATGTTTGGAGTGCAACTATTCATGTTCTCAAAAAGGTTCTCTAAAGATACACATGCTGATTCACACTGGAGAAAAACCTTTTTCATGTTCTTTGTGCAATAACTCATTTTCGCTAAAGGGACATTTGATAAGCCACATTCTGACTCACACTTTTAAAAAAGCTTTGTGCAATAGCTCATTTATTCAAAAGGGAAAATTGACGAGGCATATGCTGACTCATAGTGGTGGAAACACTTTTTCGTGTTCCAAATAATTTTTTTAAGTGCAACTATACATGTATCGTAATCGAAATATTTGACGTGCCGCGTGCTGACTCACAGTAGAGAAAAGAGTTTTAATTTATCAAAGTGCAACTCTTCATTTATTCGAATAAAAGAATCACGTGCGTTTTCACTGCCCAGAAAGACGTTTTTCATGTTTCAAGTCATATCTGAAGTGGCACATGCTGACTCATTCTGGAGAAAAATCTTTATATGTTCCGAGTGCAACTATTTACGCTCTCGAAAGTGTTATTGGCCTGATCTGTTTTGTGCCGAACAGAACTATTCATCTCCTCAAAAGGGAAGTATTACGGTATAAAAACATTATAAATTTCCTATATTTAGTTTTTTCATGATCTTTGTTCATTTTATGTAAATATATATTTATCGATAGTAAACAATTCATTTTTTTATTTTCTTATTATTCTCACAAAGATCATTCCAATACTACAGTAACATTTCAAAAATAATAAACCGAACAAGATCACGTGGCAACTTAGAAATCACTGAAGAAAAATGTTTTAAATGTTCTGAGTGCAACTATTCATCTTTTTAATATTTGACGAGCCACATGCTGACTCACACTGGAGAAAAACCTTTTTCATGTTCTGAGTGCAATCATACGTCTTCTCGTAAGAGCCATCTGAGGAGGCACATGCTGACCCACATTGGTGAAAAACCTTTTTCATGCTTGGAGTGCAACTATTCATGTTCTCAAAAAGGCTCTCTAACGAAACACATGCTGACTCACACTGGAGAAAAACCTTTTTCGTGTTTGGAGTGCAAATATTCATGTTCTCGAAAAGGCTCTCTAAAGATACACATGCGGACTCACACTGGAGAAAAATCTTTTTCATGTTCTTTGTGCAATAACTCATATTCGCAAAAGGGAAATTTGATAAGTCACATACTGACTCACACTAGAAAAAAAGCTTTTTCATGTTTGGAGTGCAACTATTTATGTTCTCAAAAAGGCTCTCTAACGAAACACATGCTGACTCACACTGGAGAAAAACCTTTTTCGTGTTTGGAGTGCAAATATTCATGTTCTCGAAAAGGCTCTCTAAAGATACACATGCGGACTCACACTGGAGAAAAACCTTTTTCATGTTCTTTGTGCAATAACTCATATTCGCAAAAGGGAAATTTGATAAGTCACATACTGACTCACACTAGAAAAAAAGCTTTTTCATGTTCTTTGTGCAATTGCTCATTTTTTCAAAAGGGAAAATTGACGAGACATATGCTGACTCACAGTGGCAAAAAAGCTTTTTCGTGTTCCAAATAATTACAACTATACAGGAAATATTTGACGTGCCACGTGCTGACTCACGCTGGAGAAAAACTTTTTTCATGTTCTTTGTGCAATTATTCATATTTTCAAAAGTGAAATTTGTCGAGACATACTGACTCACAGTAGAGAAAAAAGATTTAATTTATCAAAGTGCAACTCTTCATTTATTCGAAAGAAAGGATCACGTGCGTTTTTACCGTCCAGAAAGACCTTTTTCATGTTTCAAGTCATATCTGAAGTGGCACATGCTGACTCATACTGGAGAAAAATCTTTATATGTTCCGAGTGTAACTATTCAATTTTTTGAATTGAATTTTCAATTTGAAAATATTAATATATTAATATTAAATATTAATACTTCATATTTATGAAGAAACACTTACCAACTCATAGTGGAGAAAAACCTTTTTCATTTTGCAAATGCAACCACTCATGTCGTCAAAAGCTAGGTTTAACGAGCCACCTGCATTGGAGAAAGACATTTTAAATGTTATGAGTGCAACAATTAACGTTCTCGAAAGTGTTATTGGCCTGATCTGTTTTGTGCCGAACAGAACTATTCATCTTCTCAAAAGGGAAGTATTACGGTATATAAACTTTATAAATGTCCTATGTATAGTTTTTTCATGATCTTTGTTCATTTTATGTAAATATATATTTATCGATAGTAAACAATTCATTTTTTTTTATTTTCTTATTATTCTCACAAAGATCATTCCAATACTACAGTAACATTTCAAAAATAATAAACCGAACAAGATCACGTGGCAACTTAGAAATCCCATAATTGTAAATGAGTGCTTCTCAACACCATTACACTTATCAAGGCTTAATTTTTTTTAGTGCACTCCGACATAAAATCAAAATTATAAAGTCTTTAAATCACAAATAAAACAACTACTTGATCAACCCAATGATAATTGTAAGATTTAATTTCATATAACGATTTTTACGTATTTTTTGATTAAATTTTCATATTGACCAAATGCAAATTTGAATATTTCATACTCTAGCATATCTACATTTTCTTTTATTTAAAACCAAGTTACATATAATGAAATAATTAATAAAAGATGACAAAGGCTCAGGACCTCTTGTGTGGGTTAATATTAAAAAAATTGAATCAGACAACAGGTTTTGAAATGCAATAAATTATATAAAACTATATTGTTATTATACAGGATTTTCCAATAAGAGGTGTTATTTTGATATTCAATCGTAAAAGATCAATGTTTTCGTCGCTTGTGTGGCACGTAGTGCCGTCTTGTTGAAAGTAAACGTTGTCCAGAACAATACCATCCAATTCCGGCCAAAAAAATTATTAATCATCTCTCGATAGCGCAATCCATTCACCGTAACTGTTGCTCCAGCTTCATTTTCTAAAAAGTAAGGTCCAATGACTCCGTCGGACCATAAACCGCAAAAAACAGTCACACGTTGATGATAGAGATTTTTCAAAAATAACTCCTGGGTTTTCCGAGCCCCAGATGCGACAATTTCGCTTGTTGACGAAGCCACCGAGTTGGAAATTATTATTATTATTTATTATTATTTATTATTATTATTTTTTTTTTTTTTTTATTTACGCCCTAATGGGCTTTTACATGAAAATATACATTTACATTGATTACAATAATTGAACATAAGAAGATAAATGGAGTTAATTGTAAGAAAGCAACACATATAATAAAATTTTGTGCAAATTAGCAAAACACTAATAAGATGGATTCAATATAAAATATACCCAAGCATGAAATAGTAAGTAAAAGAAAGTTCAACATAAAAAGTAAGTAAGTGGGTGTGTTTAAACCCAGTATTAATTGTGTGTTTAACAAATCGATAAACCAATATAAATTAGAGTGTAACTTACTCGTGAGGTAAAGAACATTATAACAGAGATTTAAAAAAAAAAAAAATAACAAAATAAGAGTTGCACCTGTAAAAAGCAAAAACTAATAGAATTTAGCAATATCGACATGAATAAGAAATAATAAGATCTGAGATGGAACATAGTGTTATGTATAAAAAGTAGTTAGTAGGTATATGCATACAATTATAAGTGTATAGTAGAGCAAATAAAAAACAAACAAATATGGATATAATTTACTTGAAAGGTTTCGAATGGGAGAAGATGTAATAAAATTATTAAAGCTATAAAAGTTAATTATTAGCCGATAGAATCGAAATAAGTTGCCTTTTAAAGCTCACAAAATTGTCAAAACCAAATATATCTATAAGTTCACAGTATTTATTCGCAAGGTTGTGAATTCTAGGAATTGGTGAAAAAATAGAATAATTAGTGTTGAGGTTCTTGTTAAATTTAAAAGTATCTTTACTGCGAGTTTGCCTAGCAGGAACATTAATGCAAATAAGTTCCAACAAATTAGGGCTGTCAATTAAAGATTTAATAATTTTGAATAAAAATAGCAAATCAATTAACACTCTTCTATCAGATAATTTAAGAAGTTTAGTTTCAGCAAGCAAGTTATTGTAATTTATAAATTCGATTGGAATTTTCATTTTAAAATTAATGTACCGAAGGAATTTATTTTGTACCTTTTCTAATGATTGAGAATGGACCTTGTAGTACGGTGACCATACGGTGGAATTGTATTCTAATTTGCTTCGTACTAACGAGCAATACAGATGTTTTAATGTTGACATACTTTTAAAATTTGCTCCCATTCTCAAAATAAAACCTAGTATTCTCATCGCATCGCTTGTTATTTCATCGATGTGTTCATTAAACTGTAGACTCTCGTGGAATATAACACCAAGATCACGAATCTGTGATACACGAAGAAGATTAGCACCATTCATAAAATAGGAAAAATTAAGTGGATTTTTGCCTTTGTAAAAACTGATAATCTGGCATTTACCTAAATTTAGTTGCAAATCATTGACTGAACACCACGCACATAGTTTATTAAGGTTCAACTGCAAAATTGCGCGATCGTCATCGTCTTTGATTATACTGTATATCTTCAGATCGTCGGCAAATAACAGGACTTTAACATTAGTAAAAATATTAACAATATCATTGATAAACAAACAAAATAATATTGGGCCCAAGTGAGATCCCTGTGGTACTCCGCTCGAGGCAGCAAATGTATAAGAAGTAAACGAATCTATCTTGACTGCTAAGTACCTTCCTAATAGATAACTCTTAAACCATTCCAACATACTCCCTCTTATTCCCAACAATTTTAGTTTACGTAATAATATTTTGTGGTTTACTTTATCAAATGCCTTACTGAAGTCAGTATATATGGAATCAGTTTGATGTGATGCATTAAGGGCATTAACAATATCATTCGTGTACAATATCAAATTGGTAAGAGTAGATCTACCTTTAATGAATCCATGTTGAAGGGGAGAGATGGTTCGATTGATTCGGGATATCAACTTATCTAGTACTAGGCTTTCAAAAAGTTTGGGTAAAGTAGACATTATACATATTGGCCTATAATTTGTTACTTCGCTCTTATTACCTTTTTTGAAAATGGGCGTTAAAAGACTAAACTTCCAAAGGTCCGGGAATACACCTGATGAGAGTGACTTTGTAAATAACTTATGAATAGGATATGACAATGTATGCATACAATTTACTAAAAACCTGGGCGGAACATTATCAGGTCCTGCGGATTTTCGGGAATCAAGACTCTTCAGCTTAGATATAATATCGTCTATGGTTACATTACAGTCAGATATATCAAGAGTTTCAACCAAATCAAAGCACGAAATATTGCTGTCTTCACTTGCATTAATGTAAACGCCGCTAAAAAAATCAGCAAAAAGATTAACAGTTTCCTGAAGATTTTGGGATAATTTAGAATCGAATGACACACTACTAGGTATGTAAGTACCATTTTCTTTTTGGGATTTAACATATTTCCAAAAGAAATTTGAGTCGTCCATGATAGAGCCTTCGACATCACTAATGTAATTTTTGTAACATTTTGCGGAGAGCTTATTGCACTCTGCCCTCAATTTTTGAAACGCAGTATAATCGATGGCCAGGCGACTTTGTTTGAATCTCTTATGAGATAATTTTTTAAGGTAAATTAAGTCTATCAGGTCTTTTGTGAACCATTTTGGGTATAGAGTTTCTCTGTAAGTCGTTAAAGGAACAAATTGTTCAATTGCAGAATTAACGATGAAGTAAAATTTTTTAAGGTGTACATTAATATCATCGTCGCTATCAAAGAATGACCAGTCAGTCTGTTTAAGGAAATTTGAAATTTTAACATAGTCAGCTTTTTTGAAATTTCGAGTTTCTACTACCTTTTTTACGATAGGAATTGGTTTAAGATTAGACATGCATATTTCTAGTGGTGGATGGTAAACATCGACAGGTAATAGAATTTCGGTACTTCTCACAACACAGATGTCAGACACATTTGACAGTGCCAAATCCAACGTACGACCTCCTATATTATGAACATTATTACACTGTGTTAGACCTAAGAACAGTGCCATATCTCTAATAACACGAATATTAACATTAGAACAAGAATTGACAGAATTCATATTACACCAATCATAATGTGGCAGATTGTAATCACCAACTAGAAGTAGTTTAGTATTAGGATATTTAGCACAAATTGATTCAACCTCGTCGCAGTGATTGCTGTAGCTTTGGACATCAGAATTCGGAGGTAAGTATGCACATCCCACTATTATTTTACCTCTAGAAGTGTTCACATTGACAAATAGTTGCTCGATGGATGTGTTTTTTGTGGATATTTTTGAAGAACTGAGATTTTTGAGATAGCAATGGCTACACCACCTCCTCTCGTTTTGGCACTTGTTTTAGAATTCCTATCCATACGGTAGATGTTGAAATTAGGGAAGCCTAATTCGGCAGAATTGATTCCTGAGTCGAGCCATGTTTCGGTTAAAATGAAGATATCACTGCTGATAGTTGCCGCCGAAGTCAGCAACATGGGAAGTTTAGTGCGGATCCCTCTCACATTTTGGTAGTAGCATTTTATTTTTTGTTGTTTCAGTTTTTTGGCACACATTCAATAATTTTAGGTACAGAGTTCACATATTTGATAGTTATATTGGTTTCACCGTTGTTCTTCCTCGTCTCGAGTTGTTGGCGTAAATCTAGAAGTTGAGTCCTCTGCAATGGTGTTTGGTCGTTACTGGCCTTTATACCGTTTTTCAGTTTTGCGTTCCTGGTCAAAACCTCACGAGCCGAGACAGAGTCATTGAATTCGACCTTAATCGGTCTAATTTTGTTGGACTTTTTTACACCACGTCTGTACGACTTAACCACACTCGGTATTAATTCATTATTTATATCACTAATCGCTGAAACTACTTTATCGCTGTCCATTTTAATAATTGTTGTTGTTGATTCTGAAATACTTTCGGGAACATTAAATAAAATAATGTTCTTTGACCGGGTTTTTCTTTCCTCGGCCTCTGCGAGCAAATCATTTATTGAAGATGAAGTATTTGTCGGGTTAGTAACAATAGACTGAGTATCCGTTACACTTTTTAATGTTGACAATTCTCCTTCCAACATTCCCATACGAACAGCCATCAATCCTGTGGTTCCTAACAGATCCGTTGTTATCGGGGTAATTTTACCCATTTGCTCCTTCGTAAATTTGTTGCCGGGGTCATTAATAATTTTTATCAGCGAACAGAGTAGATCCTTGGCCTTGGTCATATAGTTAAGAGAGTTCTCGTTTAAATCCATATTAAAATTTATTTAAAAAGAGTTAAAAATATGTTAACTTTATTCGTAATTAGTTTATACACAAACGCCTGTTTCCCGCAAACTGATTAGCACTATTCAAAAGTGACGACACTTTCGACCAATGGCGATAGTAATGACGGACTGATAATGCGCCTGCGCGTTTGGTATGTTTACCAGTTGAAAATTGTTATTTTAATATTTTTAAAACACAGCACTGCACAGCACACACGATAATTTAAAAATCTAACTGATTGAATATTTCGAAGATGAAGTGATTTAACTACTTCGACACTTTATGTTGTGTTTACTTGCAATTTTCTAATGTTTTGGAAGTTTTAATGTGGAGCGTATTCACTATCTGTGTAATCAATGACGGTAGGTGTTATGATATGTTACTACTCTTCCAGAGAAGCATTGACTTGTGGGCCTCATAACACAAGATGATTTGCATTTGATTCACTAAGTGAATTTTAATAATTTCAATGCGTTGTTGAAGCGTGTATTGTTCCATTTTAATTAATGGCGTAGTTTCTGCTTGTCAAATGTCAAAAAATGACAGCTTCAAAAGTAACATCTACCGAAATAGCGAGCTATTTAAAATAACACCTCTTATTGGAAAACCGTGTATTATTTGAATTAATGAAAAATATTTAAATTTAATTATTTCAACATTCGAACCATATTGCGCTCCAAAACATTATGTCTAGAAATAGGACAAAACCTAGTCGATATTTACTTATGTCTGTTTGTTCTTTTAAACTACGCAATGGATTTTGACAGCGTTTTCTGGTACTAACGTACCCATTGTCATTCTATTATGTAAAAAAATTGTCCGTCGGCATATAATCTTATATTTTACAACCTTAAGGAACAATTTTAGTGGTTGAAACTTGATTATTGATTTTGTGTTACATATAAGTGCCCGACTAGCTGACATGTACCCGGGGTAGATCGTAAAATTATCAAAAATATAATATACATGTAATATGAACCTTCGGGAAGAAATAAGTTGTTTCACCTCGACCAAAAATTGCATTATTTGTTCATGATTCACTTCCATGATGGTTGTTGCAGTGGTAATGACTCTGATAGGACTATTGACCAAAAGGGTCAGGTTGATTCGCCTGCTTGTAAAGCATCCACATCAATTCACATTCCTGAGGAGTTAGCGCTATAGTAGTTATCATATTTGCAGTGGTGTTAAATGAGTCCGTGCTGTGAGCTAGATTGTGTATTCCAGAATGAAATACTGAGGCATTAGGCTGGTTCTTATCCTCATAATTAACTTGTACAAACTCAGAGTGTAGATGTATCGGACATGGTAGTAACTGCAGTCATAATTACTGTAGTTTCTTTGACCTGTTATTATTATTTCTCTTTCCTGAGAAATTGATGCAATGGAAGCTACTATAACAGCAGTCGAATTATTCTCTGCTATTTTTTCACTGTCGCTCTCTCTTCTATTAAAATCGTTGCTTAATTGAGCTTGTGTTGACTCGACCTCCTAATTGTCCTAACTCGCTTGAATGAGGTTTTCATACCTCTTTCTCCCCAGCGTTCAGTTTCGCTTTTGCAAAATGATATCGTGCTGAGCCTAGCTAACTCTGAATATTCCCCGCCCCCGTGATATTGCACACAGTAAAATAAGGCCTTCGATTTGGGGTTGATCTACAATAAATCCCTTAACTTCACGTTGTGTGATTTGTTAATTCGAAGCCCCCCCGCTATGGGGTGGTAGGTATTTAATGTCTCCTTTCTGTGGTAACTCCCGGTTCTTTTTAGCCAAAGTGTGGGGAAAACGTCCATCGACCCTCAGCGAGTCCTACAAGGAACGAGTACGTGTCTCACCTAACTTTCGAATACTGGTCCCTATTACTAATCGACCTAACAGTTTCTATCATATCTTTACAATTGCCTTGTATCCCCGCCATTTCTAATGTCCCCGTGTTTATAAATTCTAGATTGTGACATAGAACCGTACCCCCCCCCCTCTCTTGTGTACGGGCTATTAAACCCTTCGTTGAATAGTGTGTTGTTTCCGCATAAGTACTGGGACTCTCTCGTCGACCTCTGTAACGATGTACTGAAACTAGATAAATGGATTTAGCTGTGGTTAGTAAACTTTGGGTGTTGCGGATGGAAGTGGAAACGAGAGGAAAGGAGATGGGAACGGATTGAATGACGAGAAAAAGATTTTTTGCAAACTGGGTCGGCACCTCACTGCCCCAAATGAAATGGTCGCTATTCTTCCAAACGCAAAACCCCAAGAACCAATACGTGTCTGGCTTTCCCCGAGGTCTGGTCTAACTTCTTCTTATAGTCGCCATGACACCTCCGGACCGCTCACGTCAGAGGGAGAGGTAATACACCTGTTGGAATATCCCAAATCACCCCGCCCCGCTTCCTCCAACGGACTACTTTACTGAGTGTAAAAGGGGAATTTTTCATTGCGTCCCTTGTCATGATGCTAAACGCATGCATGTTTCAAATAGGTTTGTTCTGGTGAGGCTTTCAACGTCCACTAGCCGCCAGGCCTACTATCCACCTCACGAAAGCTGCTGCAAAGGATCTCGAGGGTTTTCCAGTCGAGTTGCATCAACCTCCGGGTAAACCCCGCTTTAGTATGTGTTCGTCCTCCGATTTTGAACCCTCGTTCATCACGCCGACGTCCCCTCCACGCGATTTTGAAAGACTTGGAGCCCGTTCAATTAAACGCCTTCGCAGCGAACCAAGGCCCAAACATTCCAACTTGACATTAATTTTCATACTGCCTCTCGTGTCCTCTCATCCGACCCGGCCCCGCGAAAAGGGATGACCTTCCGAACTCTTCGTGATTCTCCATACAACGTTGACGCCCCGAAATCGCGTGATGAGGAAAGTAGAAAATCTTCTGAGCTAGGGAAGTTGTGTGCTTCCCAAGACAGCTTACGGACAACATACTCCAACGGCGAGTTCTAAGCCGAGGCCAAAGGTATTTGGGAATTTGTTAGTGAACATATAAGGTTATACACATATTATTAATTTGATTTTTTTTTTATTTGTTTTGAGCATGAGTTGGTTGCAGCTAGTCGCTTCCATGTTGATTTGAGGTACCTCTGCGCGGCTGCCAACTCGGTAGAATGTACGACTTTTGTCGTCAGACATGGACGTCAAGTGATTTATGGGGGTCCCTTTTTTTCCTTTTGGGTCGTGTGTCGCCACTAACTGCTTACAAATAAGTAGGTCATTGGCCTCGTGCTAAACACAGCTGTTAGAAGCAAGCAAACAGTTCTAAATGTGATACTATTTATCAGTATCGCAGCTCTGTCCGAGCTGTTGGTTGCAGCCCCATCTTCGTCGCAATTTTAACGTTCTGGAAATATATATTCATGCAAAATCACTCACCCAAAAGCGTAATATTACCAATCCAGTCGGGATATCGACGACATGTACATTAATCCGCGTCCAGGAACTGTAGGTATGAGTAGAAGCCCCTAAGCCGTTAAAGGTTCGTATTAAATTCAAAATCGATTCTCTGTGTCACCCGTCTACTCGCCAGTAGAAACTATAACCATATTGTATCTAAATTTTCTAGCTAAAATTTCTACTTTCATACGCCGCTCCGTAGATAGCACATAAATTACCTGATACTAGAATTCGGAATGTTTAAGCGGATCATTTCTTTCAATAGAAGATCTCTTCCTCCCTAACCGTAAATTGATAGTTGACATGCATCGGTATCTGTTGGCCTCCACTGTACCTAGTCTAGATATCTCCCCCTAATGACTATTTTAGAGTATCTAAGTAAGTATTTGCCGAGGTCTACCCAAACTCCCTCCCCCTCCCTAGAACCTTTCATATATTATTTGCCACGTTCACTTCGATTTTTTTCACTAAATTCTTATATCGTGTAAACCGTTAAAATCCTTCCCGTGCTCGCAAGGAAAACACTGTCTCTTCAATTTCACAATAAATTTAGAACTTTGTCTTAGCCGTTTTCGTCAGGTCATTTGATAATTATTATGGTTCTCTATTTTTTCCTCCTCTAATGGCACACGCGTTATTATTAAACATTACTGCAGTTGAGTTTCATCGTTCTATATTAGTCCAAACCAAGAGACTCCAACCCGTGAATTTAGTATTGGCTAATTATGAGTCTACCCTTTTTTTTTGGTTGAATCTAATTAAATTTTAAAACACTTCAATTATTTCAATTAATATTAAAAGCACTCTAACTTCATGAAAATACCTTGATTTTCAAAACTCACAACTTCACTACATTTAAAACTCTATAAGATTAGTTTAAAAATAGCACGCCAAAACTGTCGCGACGCCAAAGATCTCGAAGACCGACCCCAACCAAGTTAAAACGAAAAAAGCCCCGATTTCCTCCAAACAACGCTATTTAATAATGTTTTTTCGAATAAATCGACTTAAAATTTGTGCGACTTTCGCCTTTATGAATTCGAGGTTTCACTTCCCGTTAAGTTTAGAATTGCATAGCCCTGTTTCAGGGTTTTTTGGTTCCCGCCTGCCGAGTTGAGGTAGACACCTACCACCCTGCCGAGACGGGTACAGGCGTGTACTCGGTGACCTGACTTCCGGGCGCCCTCCCGTAAATGATTTTCGGCGATGTAGATTATTGCGCAAAATTATTTGATTATTTTTCTCGTACGCGTGTTGTGTCCGTAATATTGGTTGATTTCCGGCCTATAGACTAGGTGTAGCTCATTTCTATATCGTTGTTTTCGAAATCTTTCCGAGAAATTCGCTATTGATATCGATAATATAATCGATAAATTATCCCAACTAACGGAAGCTTTTCACCTATTATGTCCAGCGCTTGCGCAATCCAGTATCCTTCCTTGTGTGCTGCCTTCTAGCATTTGATTGGTGTCTACACGATCCGTGGGTGATCCCAGGACACATATACCTTCCCCTCGGTGATGACATACGTAGGCATTCGTTCCAAAATTTGATCCGACACGTTTTTGTAATTTCGCCTACCTGTTTTGACTCTTTTCGTGATATCCGCCGCATATCTTCTGGTAATCTTTCGTAACCCAACGCTGTCCACTACCCGAGTCGTTGAAACCCCTTCCATCATGAGCTAAACTACTTTTCGGGTTTCTTTTCGATTTCCGGTCCTTTCTTTTCGGCGATCTACGCCCAGTACATCCCTGTTTTTACAGTTTTTTGCGTCTAGTTTTAGCCCAACCCATATACTCTTTTCTCGCTTCATCTAGGAATTTCAATATATCATCCTCGTAACTTTGTTTAC
This sequence comes from Hesperophylax magnus, assembly GCA_026573805.1. Lineage (NCBI taxonomy): Eukaryota > Metazoa > Arthropoda > Insecta > Trichoptera > Limnephilidae > Hesperophylax > Hesperophylax magnus. Next base: position 1,156,522 of record JAIUSX010000193.1, on the reverse strand, counting down.
GCGCAAAAAAGGTCGTAAAATTTTGATCGTTAATCAAAGACTTCGTGACCCATTAACTTTTATGTCTTTTCTTAATTACCCAACTTGCATCTCCCCCGTGTTAATATAATTAGGCAATTTCGGCCAAACGTCCTATCTTAAGTTAAAATTTGTGTTCACTGTGGCCACTTGAAAAGAGCACTCAGAAGTCCAGCGAACGTAAACAATTCTCTCTACGAGGATCAACTCGTAATATGTCTTCTGGACCAAACATTCTAAAACACCCTCATCTCCCACCAAACCGTCGCCCCCCTTTTTTCGTTATCGATGGTTGGGTATCGCTTTGTTTCTGCCTTAGAATGCAGATTTATCGTCGGTTCCCAAGTGCCGTTGCACGTGTCGTGAGACCGGATCCCAAGGTTAACTCAACAGTAAATCAACCTAGAGTGTATCGTGTCTTTAGACCGCCCTTAGTCTCCGTGATTGGCGAAAAATTATTTAATTGATTTTGGGAATGATCTGATTCGCTGAACCCATTCACGCCTCTTTTCAATTATTACGTGGTAACACCTATTACCGACGTAGGTTTCTATAATAAAGCTTCTAGTATGTCCCAAAGATGTCCATAGTCTGTTCGTTTCTCCCTATTCTCTGAACGTATTTTAATTTATGAAAAAAAATTCTTTACGTTCTTTTAGCCCAAACAGGTCCATTACAAGCTCATGCACAGCTGTATATTTATTTATATTGCATTGATTCTAATGGCTAAGATGTGTTTCTGGATATGTTGATATTATGAGTAATGTCATTACTCTCTGATGTAAATGGCCCCGTATCGGTAATACATCCAATAGTTTATTTCATCTCTTCGAAGAGTACTTAGATAATTTCAAATCCCCGAGTTTCAAAATCCGAAAGCTTGTTCTGTGGCTGAAGAAGTAGCTACATCGGTCATATTTGGTCTGGCATTAATCTCTAATATATAGCACCCCGCTCTTATTGATTCAATTTTTGTATTGTATTAAGTACTTGTTTCACTTGATTGTGCCACGTCTTCAATTATTCACTTCCAAGTCATACATTCTCCTCAAACCTCTCTCTTCTTTTACCAAATGTAATTATTTGAATCATGTTTTCCTCGGACTCAAAAGGTTACTGTTAAAAAACTACATTATGTCGATTCACTATGAATGTTATTGTTGAAATGTGTACCCACAAGAAAAACTTTCATATTTTCATTTAAAACCGGCAAGTAGAATATAAATTATATCGGAGGCGATTTTTTTGGTTATATTTAGTGTATCAACCTTATTATAATTAATTAATTACAATAATGAGTGACATATTTTGAATAAGTGAAGTAATGATTTAGAAGATATATTATGATAGCCTTCTTCCACCTAGCTTCTGTGAAGTTTAATTAACTAAACTTCATGTAATCTAGGTACAAGCGAGTGATTGAAATGCTCAGTCCTAGAATTGTTACATTTAAACTAGGTTTTAGAACGGGTAGCTCTTATGGGTAGGTACATGAAATTCAATTAGGTTTTAAATGAAGGCTGTCTACACTACCATTTACAATTTTGAACATAAATATTAGGTCGGATATAATTCTTCGATCTGAGAAGTTTATTAAATATAATTTTTTAATTAAGTTATTATAGTTTATACTTTCAATGCGAATACCGAGTTTAAAATTAATGTGTTGAATTTTTTCTATTTTAATCTGAATGTATTTTATAATGTGGGGACCAGATCGAGGAGTTATATTATTGACTTCGAACTAAAGATGTAGGTATACAAAATTTTCAAGGTTGAAATATTTCTGAAGCCTCTGGAGTTTCAAAGAATTAATCCAAGCATTTTCATTCCCTTATTGTTAATTGAGTTTATTTGAGATATAAAGTTAAATTAACAGTCGAAAATGATACCCAGGTCATTATTTTTTTCAACAGAGGTAAGGGTTTGATTTATTAAATTCATATGAATAAATTAATCAATTACATCTATGGACTACAAATACGTAAGTATACAAGTGCAAATAAGTTATCCTATTATATATAATATCTATACCAAAAGAGAGTGATTTGTGTGGAAAGGTGTTCGAAACCGTGAGTTAGATTACAAAAAATCGATTTAATATCCGTAATCCCGGATAACTATAGTGATTACAAAAAAATGAGAATAAAACTGTCACTCCATAGTTATCCATAGATAAAAACAAAATTTCTTACTGTCATCATCGGTACTGTACCTCTACTTCAATATCTAAAACCGGGGCAGGTTGTTACATTTAACAGTACATAATGGCTAACACTAGAAGAAAGGGTACCAACATTGAAAATGAAGAAAAATTCAGCATAGAAAAAATTACACTGATTTTAGAAAAAAAAATAGATGCTACGAAAAAATAAATTATTTCAAAAATTCAGAAGCAACAACAGGACACCCAAAAAAGCATGGAATTTATGAGCACTCAATACGATGAATTGATTAAAAAACTAGATATAACAATCCTACAAAACAAAAAAATTGAAAATGAATTTATAAACCTGAAAAAAGAGAACCAGGAGAAAAATACTATAATTAAACAATTAGAAATAAAAATTTCAGATATGGAGTACAAAACCCGCTCTAATTATATTGAAATAGCAGGCATTCCACAAAAAAATGGGGAACAGCAAATTGAAGTGGTTAAAAAAAAGGCAGCGGCGGCAGGAGTGGACCTAAAATACGGCGAAATTATTGAGGTAAAAAGGATACCTGATAGGCGAATCAATGCACCACCTAAAATACTAGTGCAATTTTCAGATAAATTGACAGAAACAAGCCTATCGCAAATAGAAAAAACATCAATTATGCCGCGATCAAAGATATTTCAACTGAACCAATATACATAGCTGAAGAACTAAGCCCTTACCATAAGGAACTTCTTTGGAAAACCAAACAAATCTCAAAGGAAAAAAACTATTCATACGTCTGGCACAAAGAGTGAAAAATAATGGTAAGAAGAAATGCAAACGAAAAAATAATTTACGTTAAACATATAGACGATTTGACATCATATAAATAAAATGGCTCATAATAACAACTATTATAAAAATAAAAAATGGCTGACACTACATTAACCACGGAACCTAGTGCAAAAAAAGCAAACTTACCTAACCTATCAACAATGAACAAAAATTTTAACATACTGCATCAAAATATTAGAAGCATAAACAAAAACTTTGACGAGCTACAAATATTAATTAAAAGTTTAAATTTAACCTGGGACATAATTATCCTTACTGAATGTTGGTTAACTGATAAACACTACCCACTACAAATTGTTAAATATGTCTCTTACTCCACACTAATGAATTATACAAAGAGTGATGGTGTTATTGCATACATTAAAGAAGATACTGAAGTAGAAGTCAGAGAGATCAATATTAATAACGCAAACTGTCTAAGGATATCAATTGATAAGGATATAACAGTTCTCGCAATATATAGATCACCTTCTACAAAAAATCTGGAGCCATTCTTAAACTCCTTATATTTTGAGCTTAACTTACTCAAAAATACTAAGAATGTTTTTATTATCGGAGATATAAATATTGATATCCTGGAAAATGGAAATCCAAAAAAATATGATTACATACATACACCAGCTCACCATGGTTTTAAAAGTCTGGTTGATGAACCTACACGAGTATGCAATGAAAGCAAATCATGCATAGATCATATTTTTAGTAAAACTGATAAATTAACTCAAACCATTATTTACCCTTCTACACTGACTGATCACTACACAATACTTCTATCTATTAATAATAAAAATACATCTATAAATCAAAAAAATAAATCTGTCATAGCAAAGTCTGAAACAAATTGGGAAAACGTTAAAATCGAGCTACAAATTGGTGACTGGTCAAACTTTCTTGGAAATGATGATACTGATGCTGCTTGGAACTATTTTATTGACTTTACTCAGAACATTATTCTATCAAACACCATAACGATATAAAAAAAGATATCTCATAAAAATATTCACATTAAGCCCTGGATTAGTCAGAACATTATCAACTCAATCAGGAAAAGAGACGAACTCCATAAAAAGTAAGAAACTTCCCCTGTGATGTCCATTTACATTGCTTCTACAAAAGATATCGTAACATTTGTAAAAATGTAATCCGTTATGCTGAAGAAGCATTCTATAAAAAGAAAATCGAGGGATGTCATAATGATTCCCGGAAATTCTGGCAGATTATAAACGAAATTACAAACGCTAAAGCCTCTCACAATGTTAAAAACATTAAAGAATTAAACATTGACAGGATACCAACATCTTTTGCAGAACATCCAGAAAAAATTCTAGACTTTACAAACAACTATTTTTGCAATATAGGCTCGAACTTAGCGAATAAAATCAAAAAATCTTCATTTTGTATCGGAGAGTGGGCAATGTAGTTACGCTCATGTGTGCTGCTGTAAATTTTGTATTTTGTCAAATTTTATTGTTAAATTATAAAAATAATTGTCTATGACTTTACTGTCTATGTTTAACCCATAATTTTTTGACACATGCTTTCTTTAACGTCCATTGTTTCATCCAGTCACCCGCGCAGTTTAACGCATAATCCCATACTTGTGATAGTTATTAAGTATAGTTACGATAGTTGATATTAGTTAGTGATAATTTTTATTTTCATTGCTATTCATTTTGGTAGCGACCACTGTTCTTATGTCATGCTCAAATGTCTAATCATGCTCAAATGTCGATCTAGTTTTACTTGCGCCAATCGGTACCCAAAACGGAACGGTAATTCCTATTTAAATATAAATATATCTGACCATTAACGACGACTTTTTCAACCGTTTTCAAATGTATTAAATTCAGGGTCAAGGTACACACGTAATTATATTCTAATTTCCAATAATGTGTTATGAATACTATTTCTTGGTTTTTACAGAATATTACAAGCCAAACCAAATTTTCACGGCAGATACAAAGTAGGGTTCCGTCACAACTATGTTCTATTTCAGGTATATTTGTTTGGCTGGAACAAATAACCAAACGCTATCACAGCAGTGGCATGGATCTACCAAATCAAGAGACTGTTTCCATCAAGACGGAACCAGGGCCCCAGGAAGAAGGCGGAGATGAAATGCCGTATACAGATATAATTTTCGATATTCCAGATATAAAGAAGGAATGTTTGCAATATGCGGAAAGTACTCAGACAGACGGTTAGTAGCATTGCATACGTATAAAATGTAGAATATTAAATTAGGATTTTCGGAATCCATGTCCGTTTCGAAATGTCGTGCAAACAGGACGTTTTTACTATAAAATAAATCTTTGCTAAAACTGCTTAACTACAAAACTCCTTTAGCTCAAGTATTGCTCACAATAAACCCTCATCTGTTTTAACATATATTCGTGTCTATTAACTAAATATCTATGAAAGAAAATAACATTCCATTGACTTATAGTAATAAAACCGTGTTTTGAAGGTAGTCAAGAGTAAATGTTTTCCTTCTTGAAATATCAGTCCTCGAAGTAACATCTAGCATTGTTATGTTTTCCTATATTAGGCTTAAAGTCTTTTCACCTAATTCTTGCTCCTGTGTGGTCAATCAATGTTTTTTTTTGTCTTAAATATTTTACTTTAATTTAAATTTTTTAATTTTAATTAAAAACAAGCTTTTTGTGTATGATTGACGGTTCAAAAACTTTTTTGTTTTGTTTTTCAGGTTGCTTTAATATAGAGTCTGTTACCATCAAGGCGGAACTTGGACCCCGAGAAGAAGATGAAGGGGGATTTTCATATCCGGAAATTGACATAGACCTGCCGGATGTTAAAAAGGAGTGCTTAGAACGCTTTGAAAGAATTGTCAAGACAACAGGTAAAATGTTTTTTCATTCTTAGTAGTCCAGTTAATCTAGAAAAAAAAACCTGAATCCTGATTTTTCAGGTAGTAAGAACCTACCAAGGGAGTTCTAAGCCATTATGTCTCCGAAACTAGAACATGTGAAAAAATTAAATCCAAAATGGAACTCCTTATAAAACTACCCACAAATAATTATGAGTTTGTGGTTTAAAAAAATTATTTCATTTTTAAATTTTTTTTGAAACTATAATAATTTCTTTTTATTTTAAGGTAAACGAAAAAGTATCCAAACATAGTATTTGCCATTATTATTACCACATTTCTAAGGCAGTTAGAAAATAACTTAAATTTTCTGGAAGACCGAATTTGTGAAATTTTGAAAATTTTTCGATGTAGAGCTTATGAATATCGCAAAACGTAAATTCGCAAATGGAGCGCAAAAGTGAAATCTAAATGGTCGATTGTGTTTGATTTGGTTGCTGCAAAAGTTATTTCGTAGTAAGTACTAACAGTTTACAATTCAGAAATAAAGGGAAATAATAATAAACATTTGTCGCACTGATTTCCCGTATTCACATAAATTCCTGAAATAAAAACAACCGAGCAGTATTGGAGTGTCTTGTTATATGCGGCCTCTGAAATAGTTTATCTTGCAGCAATACGTCTGAAAATACTGATGAGATATTTGAAGATGAATGTGATGCCCGGTGAATGAATATTTTCTGTAGCTAAAAAATGTGATCTATGAAAAGTCTTGGTTAGAATAATATTTTTTTTTATTTCTAACATTACATTGCAAACACAATTTATTATTAAAATTGTTTTATTAAGTAAATCTATATAAAATTCGGCGTTTCAATTCAAAAGTATAAATAAGTGCAAGGCACAAATTAGTCACCTGTTCCTGTGGGAACCTATTTTTTTACTTTAACGCGAGTTCTTTTTTGACACGAAAGTAATAAGTTACATGAAGCTTACTATTAATCCTTTTTTTTTAAATTATCGTCAGATCTGAAGACACAATCAACTGAAACAACGGAGTGTCACATGCTGACTCACAGTGGCAAAAAACGTTTTTTATGTTCTGAGTGCAGTTATACATCTAATCTTAAGTACCTACTGACGAGGCACATGTTGACCCACATCGGTGAAAAACCCTTTTCATGTTCTGTGTGCAACTATTCATTCGCTCGAAAGAATTATTTGACGAGCCACATGCTGACTCACAATGGAGGAAAATGTTTTAAATGTTCCAATTGCAACTATTCATCTTTCTATAAGAAATATTTAACGAGGCACATGCTGACTCACACTGGAAAAAAATGTTTTAAATATCCCGAGTGCAACTATTCATCTTTCTATAAGAAAGATTTGACGATCCACATGCTGACTCATACTGGAGAAAAACCTTTTTCATGTTTGGAGTGCAACTATTCATGTTTTCAAAAAAGCTATCTTAAGAAACACATGCAGATTCACACTGAAGAAAAACCTTTTTCATGTCCTGTGTGCAACTATTCGTGCTCTCGAAAGGGAACTTTGACGAGCCACATGATGACTCACACTGGAGAAAAACCTTTTTCATGTTCTGTGTGCAACTATTCATGTTCTCGAAAGGATAATTTGACTAGCCACATGCTGACTCACACTGGAGAAAAACCTTATTCATGTTTGGAGTGCAACAATTCATTTTCACGAAAAAGCTATCTAAAGAAACACATGCAGACTCACACTGAAGAAAAACCCTTTTCATGTTCTGTGTGCAACTATTCGTGCTCTCGAAAGGGAACTTTGACGAGCCACATGCTGACTCACAGTGGAGAAAAATGTTTTAAATGTTCCGAGTGCAACTACTCATCTTTCCATAAGAAATATTTGATGAGCCACATGCGGACTCATATTGGAGAAAAACCTTTTTCATGTTTGGAGTGCAACTATTCATGTTATCAAAAACGCTATCTAAAGATACACATGCCTACTCACACTGAAGAAAAATGTTTTAAATGTTCCGAGTGCAACTATTCATCTTTCCATAGTAAATATTTGACGAGCCACATGCTGACTCACACTGGAGAAAAATGTTTTGAATGTACCGAGTGCAACTATTCATCTTTCTGTAAGAAATATTTGACGAGCCACATGCTGACTCACACTGGAGAAAAACCTTTTTCATGTTTGGAGTGCAACTATTCGTGTTCTCAAAAAAGCTATCTAAAGAATCACATGCTGACTCACACTAGAGAAAAACCCTTTTCATGTTTGGAGTGCAACTATTCATGTTCTCAAAAAGGCTCTTTAAAGATACACATGCGGACTCACACTGGAGAAAAACCTTTTTCATGTTCTTTCTGCAATAGCTCATTTTTTCAAAAGGGAAAATTGACGAGACATATGCTGACTCGCAGTGGCAAAAACACTTTTTCGTGCTGCATATAATTTTTTTAAGTGCAACTATACATGTACTCAATATAAATATTTGACGTGCCACGTGCTGACTCACGCTGCTCAAAAACTTTTTTCATGTTCTTTATGCAATTCATATTCTCAAAATGGAAATTTGTCGACACACATACTGGCTCACTGTAGAGAAAAAAGTTTTAATTTATCAACGTGCAACTCTTCATTTATTCGAAAGAAAGAATCACGTGCGGTTTTACTGCCCAGAAAAAACTTTTTCATGTTTCAAGTCATATCTGAAGTGGCACATGCTGACTCATTCTGGAGAAAAAACTTTATATGTTCCGAGTGCAACTATTCACGTTCTCGAAAGTGTTATTGGCCTGACCTGTACTGTGCCGAACAGAACTATTCATCTCCTCAAAAGGGAAGTATTACCGTATAAAAACTTTATAAATGTCCCATGTTTAGTTTTTTCATGATCTTTGTTCATTTTATCGAAATATATATTATTCGAGACATTTGCTGACTTACCGTCGATATTAATAAACACTTTTGTATTTTTTTTTCTTATTATTCTCACAAAGATCATTCCAATACTACAGTAACATTTCCAAAAATAAGAAACCGATCAAGATCACGTGGCAACTTAGAAATACAATAATTAAAAATGAGTGGTTCTCAACACCATTACACTTATCAAGGTTTAATTTTTTTTAGTGCACTCCCACATAAAATCAAAATTATAAAGTTTATAAATCACAAATAAAACAACTACTTGATCAACCCAATGATAATTGTAAGATTTTATTTCATATAACGATTTTTTACGTATCTTTTGATTATATGTTTATATTAATCAAATGCAAATTTTAATATTTCATACTTATTAATAGTAAATTATTTCATTTCATCATTAATTAATAAAAAAATGCACATGAATGTATATATATATATATTTTTAACATATCCTCTTGAAATATTAAATCAGAATTCTAACTTACCAATAGCTTATTGTCACAATTTATTATGTACCTACTCTTGCAATATTATCAGCTCTGCTTTATTCCAACTGAATAGAATAACTTTATGTACTTACCACCTACTTTTTAATCGAAATTTAAAAATATTATTTTTGTTTTACAACATCCATATTCTTAAATTTATTTACATATACTGTGTATCTTATTTAGCAACTGCTATATTGGTCTATTTCATTATCCATTCTTATGTTTTCACGCTATATTAATTTGTTTTTTTCTTACTTTATAAATAAAAACTTTCTTTCTTTTCTCTACCTTATGTATATTGTAATGGCACTACTCCCCAACTCAAATACGAGAAACTTTTTTTCTCTATTGAATTGGGTAGTTATGTTAAAAAGAAAACATTTTATTGTGATTAGTTTTTAAATCCACATGCCTTTCTTCTGTAAATCTGTTATATTAATGTATTTCAAATAAAAAAATTGTTTAAACAACTACAACGTGATGAAACACATGCTGAATCGAAGTGAAGAAAATTTTCAAATTTTTTATGTTTGGTAACTATTATGTTACTAATTATTCATATACATATTTTTTTTTGTAATTATTTTTTATTTTTAATAATATGTTTACATGGTACATAATTCATTTTACATCTTGGGTCTTTTTACTACTCTTCCATTGAAAGCATTTGCTTGTGTATGGAAGGGGAGTGTACATAAATGTTGTTGTTAGTTAGTACTTAAATAATTCATTGTACATAAATGTATGTTTGCTGTAGTATTTTTTTTTATAGTAGTGAAGGATAATATATTAATATAATAAATTCAAAAAAAGAAAGAAAGTTATGGAAAACTAAGGATATTTGTGAGATTAATTAAGTGACAGTAGTTTTTTTTTTTTTCAGAATATTTTTAAAGTGTCTCTTGACAGAGAGCAGTACTTGGGTTTTATCATTAATTGTGGTGAACGTATGTCTGTCGGTATGAAAGAGACAGGCATATCTGAGTGAGACAGCATGACCGAGACGTATAAAAAGGCGTGTCTGTTGTAACTCGTCCTCTCTTAACAACAACATCTCGAATACTGTACATTAGTAATAACACTAAATAAACCAAATAGTATGGAGTATCCAAACGACTATTATTTACATCTTATCTGAGTGATCGACACGGCAGATCACCACAGTTGGCGCAGCCGAAAAAGGAAGCTGAACGGCCGCAAAATTCTTCCTGGAGGAAGAACCGTAGCCGCAGCTGAAAGAACTACAGTTGGAGCAGCCGAAAAAGGAATCTGAACAGCTATTAAATTCTTCCTGGAGGAAGAACTACAGTTGGAGCAGCCGAAAAAGGAAGCTGATCAGCCATTAAATTCTTCCTGGAGGAAGAACCACAGTAGGCGCAGCTGAAAGAACCATAGTTTGGTTATAATCCCACCGAGCACCGCGGAAGGGATTATTGTCGCATAAAAAATAAAATAATTTGGGGGCAGCTTCACGGACAGTATCGGACATTGAAGGAGCATCAAGGCAAGGAACTGGTGAGGAGATTCAAGGCGCTGAGCTCAAGGAATCAGCAGCCGAGAAACCGGATGAAAAACGGATCCAGGCAGCTTGTACGGGGACCCGACACGGGAAGGCGTGGCGGTGGTGACCGGACGAGAAGGACGACCAGGAATCCGGACGGAGCCAGAAGACGGTCGGACGCGGAAGGGCGGCGATCGGCGGCAGCATCAATCATCAGATTCGTGAGTTGAGTGCTGTTTGTTGTTGTTTTTTCTGATTATTGGTAATCTGTGTGGAAATGGAGGGAGTGGGTTTACCCAGGTTTTGTCACCTTAGGGACGGGCTGGAGACGTTCGTGCTACAGTTTGAGCAGTTGATCCTCGTCAATGATGACAAATTTAAATCCGAGGATAAAAAGAGGGCGGTTTTAATATCCCACCTACACACAGACACGATTAATCTACTGATAGATTTATGTTTTCCAAAAAAAAATAACAGAATTATCGGTTGAAAATATATTTTTGTTATTAGGAAACCACATTGGTGTTTCAAAGAATGTGTTTAAGGAACGTGGAAATTTTTTTGCGGCGAAACAAAAAGTTGGGGAATCTATAAATGATTATATAGCTAGGTTACGTTGTCTAACAAGATTCTGCAAATTTGAAAGCAGACTGGAAGAAAACTTAAAAGATATTTTTGTGACTGGTTTATTAGAAGGTCGTATTAAAGAAAAAATGTTTTTAGATGCAGAGAAGCTGACTTTAAAAAGTACATTAGAGTGCGCATCGGGAATGGATTCATTTCATAAAAATATTACGTGTATTAAATCCGAGAGTGTCGGGCTCATTTCTAGAAGTAAGAAAAATTTTAATAGTAGTGCAGGTAGGAATTATTCTACTTCACCGGCGCGGGCGAAAGACAAAAATGTTACAATTCCCAGAAAGAAATCAGTAGAACGTATACAACAGTTGAAGTGCAAATATTGTAATTTAAATAATCATGATTCCAGTAATTGTAGATTAAAAAACGTGACGTGTTTTAATTGCAAAAACAAGGGACATTTTAGTAAAAATTGTCGCGAAAAAAAACGGGAGGAAGTTTCATCTGTGTTTGTGAATGCAAGTGAAATAAATTCAAGGTTAACAAGAAATACCGATCCCATTTATTTATCGTTAAAAGTTAATAACGGTATCATCATAAAAGGATTATTTGACACGGGTGCAGGAATATCGATCCTATCGGATAAAGATTATTGGGAACATTTTAAAGATGTACAATTGAAGCCGAAGAATTTAACCCTGAAGGGTTACAATAATTGTAAGTTACAGTTACTTGGATGTTTAATTTTGTCAATTAATTTCAATGGTATTACTAAAATAATGGAATTTTGTGTTGTAAAGGATGGTTCAACCACTGTGCTAGGTAGAGACTTCGTAAAAGAATTTAACATTGGTTTTACGGGTTTCGAGACGGTTTCTTCACAGTTGAAAAGTGAAATACTCACGCATAATATTCACGACGTAAACAATAATAGTGTCGATACGTTAGTGCGTAAATATCCGGAGGTATTTTCAAGTAAACTAGGTAGATTCAATAAATTTAAAGTTCATTTAAAATTGAAAGAAAATGCAGAACCGAAATTCTGCAATCCGAGAAGTATTCCTTTCGCTTTGAAAGCGAAAGTTGAAACGGAATTGAACCGTTTACAGGAAGAGGGAATTTTAGTTCCGATTAGTTATAGCAAGTTTGCATCTCCTATCGTGCCCGTAGTTAAAAGCGATGGAAGCATTAGAATTTGCGGGGATTATAAATGTACTGTGAACCCACAATTGATTGTTGACAAATATCCCATGCCGAAGATAGAAGTTTTATTATCACAAATTTCGGGCGGAATAATATTTTCAAAAATTGATTTACGTCAAGCTTATTTACAGTTGGAACTAGACGAAGAAAGTATGGAATATACTACGATTTCTACACATTTAGGATTATTTAAATTCACTAGGCTAGTGTTTGGGATTAACAGTGCACCGGCAATATTTTGTAGAACTATAGCTTCATGTCTACAAGGTTTGAAGAAAACAGCGGTTTTCCTGGATGATATTATGGTTACAGGAGAAACGATAGAGGAACATAATGCTAATTTAAATGCAGTTCTTAATAGGTTAAAAGATTGCGGTTTGTGCGTAAATATTCAAAAGTGCAATTTTAACGCTTCATCGGTATGTTTCTTAGGGTTTGAAATCTCGAAGGAAGGGATTAAACCTATGGAAGATAAAACGAACGCAATTAGTAAAGTCGCGCAACCAAAAGATTTATCAGAGCTACGCAGTTTTTTAGGAATGGTAAATTTTTACCGATCTTTTGTGCCAAATATGTCTATGTTATTAGATCCTTTGCACAAATTATTGAAAAAAAATACGAATTTTGATTTTAATCAAGATTGCGTAAAAGTTTTTAATAAAATAAAATTAATTTTATGTGATAATCGAGTGTTAGCACATTACGATCCAAATGTTACTTTGAAGGTAGTTACGGACGCCTCAACGAAAGGTTTGGGTGCAACATTGTTACATGTGTATGAAAATAATTTACAAAGACCTATTTCTTTTGTTTCTCGTAAACTGACAGAAGCGGAAAAGAAATATTCAATTTTAGACCTCGAGGCTTGTGCAATTGTGTTTGCTTTTAAGAAGTTTTTCGAGTACATTTACGGAAGGGAATTCATTCTAGAAATAGATAATGAACCTTTATGTAGAATTTTTGGTGAAAAAAAAGGAATTCCTGTTTTAACTTGTAATAGATTACAACGTTATGGTGTAATTCTCTCATCTTTCAATTATAAAGTTCAATACGTAAAATCAACATTAAATTGTTCGGATTACTTATCTCGCGTACCTGTAGGAGATCCTGTTGAGGAAAATAATAACTTTGATTCAAGAATTTTGTGTTTATTCAAAAATAATAGCGAGATGCCAATAGATGTTGAGGAAGTTAAAGCAGAATCTAATACGGATAAATTATTATTAGAGATAAAAAATTATCTTAGAACAGGGTGGCCAAATAAAGTCAATAAGGATGATTGCAAATGGATTTATTGGATAAAAAGGAACGATTTATCAATAATTGATGATTGTATTTTCTGGAACCATAGGTTAGTAATTCCAATAAGTTTAAGGGATAAGATATTAAGCTTATTGCATAGATCTCATCTAGGGATTGCCAAGATGAAAGGGCTAGCTAGAGGCTATTTTTGGTGGCCAGGGATTGACAGTCAAATTGAATTTTTAGTTAGAGAGTGCGGAATTTGTGCGGAAATTCAACCATCACAACCCAAGAGTGAGTTAACTCCATGGCCGATAACGGAAGAAATTTGGAGTAGGGTTCATATAGATTACGTAGGGCCTATCGGAAATAAATATTTTTTGGTAATCATAGATTCAACCTCAAAATGGTTGGATTGCGTGGAAGTAAATTCACCTAACTCAGATAATACCATTAAAATCTTAAAGAGATTATTCAGTTATTTCGGTAGTGTACAAACCTTAGTTTCTGATAATGGAGCAGCATTCATGTCAGCAGACTTTAAACAGTTTTGCGAGAGAAATGGCATTAAACATTTAACAACACCTATAAATCATCCTCAATCAAATGGATTGGCAGAGAATGCAGTCAAAACGTGTAAAAATTTTTTAAAGAAAATATTGTTAGAAAAAAAATTTCAGTCAGGTTATAATGAGAAGTTAGAATGTTTTCTCATAGATTATAGGAATGCACCACACTGTACAACAGGGTTAGAGCCAGCAGTTGTAATGTTTGGTAGAAGGTTAAGGTCAAATTTGAATAATTTTATACCTAAAGGGGGGAAGGTAAAGGAAAATGTGATTGATAAAGATACCAAAATGAAAATGTCGAAATGTCAGGAAAATCAGAAATTCTATTATAAAAGGAATAACAAAGTATCTACGAATTTTAAGATTAATCAGAAAGTTATGGTTAGGGATTTTAGAGACCAAAACAATGATAAGTGGGTACCAGGGAAAGTACATAAACGTTTGGGAAATAAACTATATTTAATTGAGGTTAAATTGAATGATAAAATCATGTACTGGAAAAGACATTTTGATCAATTATCCAAACTGTGTGTATCATGGGAAAAGAACCCTAGTATTTTAATCCCTGAGTCTGAGACGAGGAGGCTATCGTTCGATGAGTACGATGTCTCCGACTTTGTTTCGGATGACAATCTAACGGGTGACCCTCTTTTTCCTTCCAGCTCCAGTGAACCCGTGGCGTCAACGTCGGGGAACTGGAAGGAGCGCCTTCGACCAAGGACAGAGAAATCAAAATAAGCAGCAGTCAACTCTCCGAATCAACATGGTTATAAATAAAAAAGAAAATGTTGTAAAATAATAATTAAATATGTGTATGTATGTTTTATAATTATTATTATGATAATCATGTTGTGTTACTGTCTGCTGATTTAAGTGTGGAGGGATGTGGTGAACGTATGTCTGTCGGTATGAAAGAGACAGGCATATCTGAGTGAGACAGCATGACCGAGACGTATAAAAAGGCGTGTCTGTTGTAACTCGTCCTCTCTTAACAACAACATCTCGAATACTGTACATTAGTAATAACACTAAATAAACCAAATAGTATGGAGTATCCAAACGACTATTATTTACATCTTATCTGAGTGATCGACACGGCAGATCACCACATTAATGCTTCTGATTTCTTCTGGTAGACGATTGAAAAAGGTTCTTCCCTGGTAAGTATAATGATGTTGTGCAAAAGACGTATTTAGTTTTGGGCATAGAAAAAAATGTCTAAGTCGTGTTCTGTTTTCATTTAAAAATTGATATTTATCTTTTTCTTTTATAATTTGGATTAGTGAATTTTTAATATATAGGTCTTTAAATGTAGGTACTTGAAATTCTTCAAACAGGCGTTCTGTTGGGTAGTCAAAGGGTTTTTTTAATATTATTTTAATAATTGTTCTTTGTATAATTTCAATTGGAAGAAGGTTACATTTATACGCGGATCCCCAACTAATAATAGCGTATTGTAAAGTGGATTGAACTAAGGCATAGTAAATTATAAATAGATTTTTTATCGACAGAAAGTTTCTAATTCTTAAAAATATATATATATTAATTTTCTAATTTTGTTTACTACTTGACATATTTGTTCCTTCCATTTCAGATTTTTATCAATAATTACGCCTAGATATTTAATTTTATTTGTTGTTTTTAGTACTGTACAGTGTATACTGTATATTCTTATAGGGATGTTAATATTAAAACCCTCATGACCTATGCTTCTCTTACCACTTTCAGTCATTACTGTATTTGTGTACAATTTACTATATTGTCTAATATAGTGTTCGTGTGACGTTTTTATAAATATTGTGTTCGTGTGTACTGGTACATTTTGTATTTTGTAGTTTAAAAGTCATATGTTTCTCGTATTTTCATACAATTGTCTAATTTTTAATTAGTTAATTTCTTCGGATCGTATTTTCGTGGGGGCATCTAGGTTAAAGTTATTGAGTTTTATTAATAATTTTACTCTGAATTATTTGCTAATCGTTTAGGTTAGTAATGTGTGTGTTTCTTCATATTTATATCAGATTATTTGGGTGGGACTGTATTTAGCTAAAATATAAGCCCATCTTTACTTCTGTTGGTAGAAGGTTAGAGATTCTACCAAATACATCAATTAGTTAAATGATTTTTTCTTTCAGCTTTTTATATGCTGTTTAAAGGTCAAGTGTTTGTCACTTTTAAGGCCCAGTTATATTTCACATCTCGAATATGTAGGTTTCTTTCTTCTGTTTGTTATTTTTTATGTAACGACGTCATTCTTTTAGGTGACCTTAAGATCATTTTACCGTTTTTTTTAGATATTAACCGTTAGGATATTTTTAATAAGCCATTTTTCAATATATTAAGATCGATTTAAGATTGTTCTAATAAAATTTCACAGTTTTTGCTTACGTAAAATATTGCAGTGTCATCTGCGTATAAGAAGATTTCGCCATTTATTCAATTGACAGATATCATTTTTGTATATTTGGAATATGACTGGCCCCAGTAAGGATCCTTGAGGAACTGCATAGTTTTTGTTCTCGGGTTATCTCCCATGCTTAATTATTATTAACATATTATTTTCTGATATTTAAAAACAATTTTATAATAATATAAAGTATGAATAAGTTAAGCTTTATATAAGTTACACTCGTTCGAAAATAAACCGGCAAATCGTATTTTGCTGTTTTTCTCAACATACTCAAGTATCTGGTGCACCTGATAGACGCAATATAGTCGGGCGTCCCCGATTTCTTCTACCATTCACCTTTGCGTTATATTTTATTTTATTACGAAGGTCATCCAAGTTTCGAAGTTGGCGCACCTGGTGTTTAACAGTTAGTGTGTTCAGTCCCGCATGTTTGTCTGCCATTGTTTTCAGTCACAGTAAATTCTTCCGATAGAGATGTCATCGTGCGCTCCCGCCGCCTCACGTCCGTATAAGATCCGCTTGAAATTCTGGATCATTTTGCACAGAAGAGCGAAGTTTTTCTGTACTATATCTTGACGGGGGATGAGACGTGGATGTGCTACTACACTCCAGAATCTAAAATACAATCACTTCAGTGACGTCATGCATCTTCCCCAGCCATCAAAAAGTTCAAGACGACCCATTCAGCCAGAAAAGTCGATGGGTGGGAAACGTTTTTCGATTGTCTTTAAAATACTTTTATAGGGCTTCATCACATTATCAGCTTGATGTGATTAATTGTGACCTCAGAACGGGGTACCCCGGTAAAGTCACATTTTTTTCAAGCATTGTAAAAAGTCAATAAAAAAAGGTTCGACTTTTTTAAGTGTTTAACTGGGTTATTAAAGATATCAATTTAATTATAAATGGTATAAATATTTTTTTCTATTTATTATTATTTTTCTAATCTAGGATCAATGTGTCCAGAAGTGACGGACGAATGATCTATCCCTCCCGTTGTGGCGCAAGGCGATGGGTCAAGACCGATGAGACCATTTGGAGAGGTCAAAGGGTCTCCCCACACCAGCCTAGATGAATTCAACAGAATTAGTTGGTTTGGTGACCACTGATTTGAGGAACTTACCAAGATCTCTGACGCAGCAGCAGAGTTAAATAGAAGGCGAAATTGCCAGCTGCGGTAGAGGGCAACGAGTCTTCCCCATCTACAACTTCTTGTCTTATATGTGGAAGATCGAAAGGAAATTATACTAAACACATAGAATGGGTAATATATCCCTAAACTTTTCGCACAAGAGATGCGAAAGTTTTTATTTCATTTATAATGATTTGTGCGAAATCGAAAACAATTTTTTTGTAATCTCATAAAATATGTAAATTTTTTTATACATAAAACTTCACAAAATGGCCTCAAACTGACTTTAACTTTATTTTATGGAGTTCCATAACAAGGTAGGCTTTAATTCCAGACAGTATTCATTAATTTCAATTCATTTTTTTTTTTTCATTTTTCAATCGGTCTCGACAATGCTAACCTTTTCGCTGAACACTTCTCCTCCGTCTATTCTGATACCTCGTGCACTATCCCTCCACTCAACTATACTAATACTATTGATTTAAATAATTGTCAAATCACACTTATAGATGTCTTTAACTCCTTAAAAAATCTCCCCATCAAAACAAGCACTGGTCCTGATGATATTCCAGAAATATTACTGAAGGAATGTAAATTTACTATATCTAAGCCAATTTGTTTGTTATATAACTTGTCAATATCATCTGCCACTTTTCCAGACTCCTGGAAAGCTTCTTATATCAGACCTATTTTCAAATCAGGCAATAAGTCGAACGTAGAAAACTATAGACCCATATCGATATTATCCCATATTCCAAAAATATTTGAGTCAATAATCACGAAGAAAATCACACCTATCTTTAAAAATGTACTGATCGAGGAACAGCATGGATTTAGATCTGCTAAATCTACTACTACTAACTTACTATCCTTTACCAATTCCATCGTCAATGGTCTAGAAGATAACTCACAAATAGATGTTCTATATACCGACTTCTCTAAAGCTTTCGACAAAGTAAACCACTCAATCCTTATGGCCAAACTATATGCTATCGGTATTAGAAACCCCTTACTACCATTCTTTAATTCTTATTTAAGCAATAGAAAACAAAGAGTTAAATTAAACAACTTTGTGTCTACTATTATTGAAGTAACGTCCGGCGTACCTCAAGGAGCACATCTAGCACCGCTTCTTTTTAACTTGTTTATAAACGACATTATTAGTATTTTTTCTCATACACGCTTTTGGCTTTTTGCGGACGACAATAAGATTCTAAAGATAATAAAAAATCACGATGACTGCCTTCTTTTCCAATCGAATATCAACTTTTTCAATGATTGGTGTAAAATTAATTGCTTGAAACTAAATGTCGATAAATTCAAAATTATGTCCTTCTATAGATCAAAAAAACCGATTGTCTTCGAATACAACCTAAATAATATTTGCTTAACAACTGTTACATCTATTAAAGACCTTGGTGTCTCTCTTGATAGCAAGCTTTCTTTTCGGGATCACATAACTGCAATCGTTAATAAATCGCTCAAACTACTTGGTTTCATCACTAGAATCACTTCGGACTTCAAAAACGTAAATACCCTTAGAACTCTTTACTGCTCCTTGGTTCGCCCCCATCTTGAATATGCTTGTGTTATTTGGTCTCCTTTTTATGCTGTCCACATTCGACGCTTTGAATCTGTTCAACATCGGTTCTTAAGAGGGATTGCTAGGAGGCTAGGAGGCTAGGCTAGGCTTTAGAAAAAGGCAAATACTCATATGATGAAATTGAACGAACTCTAAACCTCTCTCCTTTGGAAGTCTGTCGGGAAAGAAATGACCTCATTTGCTTCTTCAAAATTATAAATGGTATTATTGATTTACCTACGCTACTGCAACTCATTCCCTTTAATATCCTCTCGCAAAGACTCAGAAATAATGAACTGCTCTTCCTCAACCATCATTCGACAAATTATGGATATTATTCACCATTGTCCAGAATGTGTAGACTGGTCAACTCAAGTCAAAACCTTAACATTTTTTGGGATAAGTCTGAATGATTTTTGCCAGTCGCTAAACAAGTGACGGAATATTATAAGTGTCCTGTGGTCCTGATCCACGGCGTATTCTTGACTTGATTCGACTTGTCACTTTATTTTCTTATATTATATCTACCATATGTCTTTGCTTTTATGTACCTTTGTCTACTCCTATATTTTTCATTTTACTTTTTTCGTGTTATTATTTTGTAATTTGGACGATGTCCGTTAATAAATAAATAAATAAATGTATTATGTTTAATTAGCAGTTTAAAATATTCTAACCCCAATCAAAGTGGTCCAGAAGAATTTTATAGAAACCCTCCACAAATTCAACAGAAACGCTATTCGCAGATTTCAGGGTGCCCCGAGTAAAGGATATCTTCAAGAAAAATGCAATTATATAAATTTCCAAACATAATATCATCAAAAACATTAAAACCCAGCTATCAAAAAATATTAACATCAAAATACCAAACTAATGCAAAACAATTATATCTTATTATTTTTTTTTGGTAAACTAACGTTTAAGACAAGATTTTTTATGCATAGCACAAAGGGTAACAATTATTTTACAAGCAATAATTATTCGCCTGAAACACTCATCCACATTGAAAAATCTCCTGATAAAAGATACATGACGCCAACGGGACTCGAACCCGTGTCCCTTCGATTTCCGGTCGACAGCTCTGACCACTGAGCTATGGCGGCTTATCTCTTACCCGCGAAATGATTCAATATATACTAGTGTTTCATTCAACAATTACTGCTTGTTACATTTTTCACCTGAAAGCAACCAACTTCATTTTATATGAGAAAGGCATTGTAAGTGCTAACTCTCCCACTAGATGGCGTCGAGACAAATTGTCTACATTTTCAGGTATCACGGTATCTCTGGAGAGTTCTACCGTTCGAGTACCCACTGTGGTATATTACAGTAACAGTTATACTTGTCAGGAATAATTAACTAAATACTTGCCCGTTTTTCACTTTCTTAATATTTATTATCAGTCTATATTCAACTCTACTTTATTTAGACGTTTTTAATTCCTCTCTTAATTTATCATTATTTAGTATGTAACTGAAGTGTTGTGCAGCTTTCGCTGGTGGGTAGTAAGATCGGGTTAGTTGCAAGACTTCGGGATTGCCGGAGATAACTTCCCGCTCCTTGAGCTAGTCCTAGTTACTCAGTGATTGTATCTACAATCACTGAGTAACTAGAGTAACTAGAGTAACTAGGAGTTATCAAGTTCCACTGACAGTAGAACCTAACTAACTAACTAACTAACCATCACGCCGTTTCCCCGCAGGGGTAGGCATGGAGGACGGACCGCCAAACAACTTGGTCTTGGCACACACTCCTTGCCTCATTCACATTCATACATCGTCTCATACATACTCTTCTATTATTCTGACTCTTGACATGGCCCGACTCGAGTATCTGATTCACTTGATCGTGCCATGTCTTCCTCGGGCGTCCCCGACTTCTGCTACCATTCACATTTGCATCATATATCCTCCTTACACTCCTATCTTCGCTCATTCGCTCTACATGCCCAAACCATCTAAGCGTCCCTTTCTTAATCTTACTCATTACGCTTACATCAGCCTTGCACTCTTTGCGGATCTCCACATTCCTCACACGATCAAACATGGTTTTACCACACATACAGTAGAACCTAACGTGTATTATTGGAAAATACCCATTTTCCAGGAGCATCTTAGACTGGAGATAAGGGCCCAGTCTAAGAGAAAAATATTGACGGTATCTCTGGAGAGTTCTACCGTTCGAGTACCCACTGTGGTATATTACAGTAACAAAATCGTATACTCATATATGTACACCTACACATATAGATAATAATAGTCGTACACGACATACAGTGCTATTCCACACGCTAAATTATAAAACAAATGCAGCATCTAATTAACCGAGCTCTTCATACTCTAAATAATATTTGTCTTAACTCTAACATTGACATTTTTTCGGATCCACTGCCCAAATTCAAACGTGGCAGCATGTCAATAATTTAAAGTATTCAATGCGCATACATATAGACACACACACACACACACACACACACACACACACACACACACACACACACACACACACACACACACACACACACCCTCATACAAACACTCACACATACATTACACACGTCACACACACACCTATAAACTACACAAGTCACCTGGTAAATAAGGAATAAACATACCACTTAGCAGACATTACAAGGAAACATATCATAGGTACACAACATTAAGTATCTTTTTCCTATATATTGTTTCATCTCTGTAAATCATGTACTGTTTGTTTCTATAATATAAAATAAAATAAATAATCTAGAAGCTTCAATTGTTTTTATTATAATAATACTAACCTATTGCATAATGTTATTATATTTTCCTTATAACTGGTGTAACTCGCTCACCAAGCACAAGAACCAGTTTCTTCTTTGGTGAAATTGCGATTATAAATATATTTTGTACCCATATGTAATTTAACAAGACTGTAGATTTAGAGCGCCGGGTCCAAACCGTGTCTTCAGCCGATAGTAATGCTCCTTTACGTTCGATAGTGATGATAGTAGTTGAAGAATGTTATTGCAGTCTGCGTCCCGCACCCGCTGCTTGGTGAATGTTGGGCACTGGGTGTGCTGTTGTCTCTGCACGCTTCTGGCGTTTGGCGGTTGCCAGGCAAGGCCAAACCGCCGCGATCATTTTGCGTCCGCGATGGCGTTCACGGTCAGCGTCCTGTGTGCGTGCAGAACCGTTCACACCCATGGTTCACACCAAACTAGCGATCAATTAGCGATCAGCTGGCGTCCGTGGCACTTGTACGTTCGTGTCGGTTGTATGGTAGGTATAGCTCGGAGCGGAAACCATTTAAATAATCATAATCACGTTTGGAGACGAATCTGAAGAAGAATTATTACTTTTAGCGGCTATTGCAGATGATGAAGATAGTAATGCACGGTATGATTGTGTCAGAATATTATATTTATTTATACTTAATATATGGGCAATTTTCAAATATTTTGTACAATATTTCGAATTATCTATTTTATTAAAATATCAACATTTTAAGGGTATTTTTTACAGAAAACAATTCCTTGCATATTCTATGTTATTAAAATTACCAAGGGACCATACATTTTACGGTATTTTAAGAGAAATCTCAGTTTCTATGTGAGACGGCAGAAGATCTCAGTATTTGTATCCGACATCATGAGAAATACCACAAACTCAGAGATAATTACGTTGCGTGCAGCGTGCAGATCCTGCAAGCAGCAACTGATCGCGGACGCGAGTTGATAAGTAGTGTTGTTGCTTCTCGTCGCCCCAGTGCTTAATTGTCCAAACGACCATTTTAGCGAAAATGAGTTTTTAACGCAATATTGTTAAGAATCAAATTACGCGTCGTTCGATGAAGAAAAAATAGTTTTATCAGCCTCCTACAATTAATTATAAGCATTTTAAAATGTCAATGTCCACAACAATATTCTAAAAGTGAGTCCTTGTTTGGCCAATCTCCTTATTAGGCCAACCTCCTAGAGTCGAGAATTAAAATTGCGTGCTAGTTTGTTCAAACTCCACCAACCGACCAATTACAGCACGATGCGAGGATCACGTGATGCCGCCATCTTAAGTTTTTACATTCCAACGGTGTTTGTTTTCTGGTGTTACGCGGAAGTAAAAAAGCATTTAAATATATACCAAGGAGTTTTTGATAGACAAAACAACAGGAAAATGTCAATAACTAATTACAAAAGTGCATACATACGCAGCAGTGCGGAAATAGAGCGGTAAGTGTTAGTTTTAAATATCTCTATCAATACCAAATTTGTTATGTTTTTTACATTGCAATGAACTTTGTCATACAGCGTGTTCACTTTTCTGTTTTCGCTCAGACTCTACTTTTTGCAAGTTTTTGCTGTCAAAATTGTTTTTTTGACTGACGATTCATATTAAACTAGTTAGATTAGTATTTCAATTCGAAATTTTCAGTATATCCGTATTTGTCTGTAGCCGTTTGAGATTTACAAATTGATCTATAGTGATTATGCAGTTTGTTGAAATAAATTATAGTTATATAATAAATTATAATTCTGATTTTTTCCTCATTTGTGTGTTTTGGGGTTTTGATTACGATTCTGAGCATTACCAACAAAAACGGTAGGATTTTAATTTTTAGCCAAAAAAACATGTATAGGTATATTATTCACTGAAATAAATTGCATAAATTTCATATAATTTAAGTGATTTAGTTTTTTGGCCACGCGTACTGTTTAGGCGCAATTCTATGGGAGCACTCTCCCCAATAAAGACTCCATTGAAATGCTTGGAGTTAGTATATCAGACCGGCTCAAGTATCGGGGATCCATAGAAGCCCGAGTAAATCAGGCTTCCAAGAAGCTGGACGTCTTGTACACGGCTAGGATATCCTTCAACAGTGACCAGCTGCTGACCCTGTACAAGTCTCAAGTCCGCCCAACAGTTGAATTTGGGAGCCACCTCTGGGCTGGTGCCCCAAAATACTTAATTAACCTACTTGAATCTGTGCAAAGGAGGGCGATCCGTCTGATTGACAATCCGTTGTTAACAGACCGATTGCCTTCTCTAATGCATAGACGCAATGTAGGCATGCTGTGTCTGTTCTACAGGTATTTCAATGGAGCCTGCTCCAAGGAGCTAGCAGCATTGATCCCTGATGCATCGGTGCACGTGCGCGAAACTCGACGGACACGAGCGGAACACCCGTTTACGATTGACGTTAGTTTCATGAGAACGGGTCGTTTTATGTAAGTCGGTTCGTATGTGGAACGAGCTACCGGCATCTCTCTCCTATAATCCGAGCCTCTTCAAGGCCAGCATTAATAAATCCCTTCATACAGCCCCTACCTTAACCCGCCTCACAGCGCCGCCCAACCGGGTGGTTACATAGTTCCCCTGTCTGTATACTGGCAGGGACGCTCTTGTGAGGTGTCACATAAAAAAAAATCTGATCGTAAGAGATTCAGCCTACTGCGGTCATCTTCAGACTGGTACAGATATTCCTTAAGCTGTGCTTTATATACATTAAATTTAGGGAGGGGGATTAAAAGGGGTGGAATGCAATGATTTTATTCAAATTATATGGATATCCCATTTTCGTTGCTATGTCGTAACAACGAAGATGGAAGTCTAAAGATGGTTGATAGGCTAAACCCGGTCACGGTCAGAAATAAAAAAAAGTTGGACATTGTTTAATATATTATTATCATTGAAGTAAATTATTATATTGGAACTGTCGAGTACCTGGCACGCGTTTCAATGCCACTCAAAGAAAGATTTGTCCCGCATCCCACGAACCCTCCCCCCTCACGGATTATCCTCACCCTTCCCTCTTTCAGTCCCTACTGCTAAGCTACAAGAAATAATGCACACATTTTTATAACAACTCGATCGCCACCTATTATACAATCTGAATGCAAATTTCATAACGCCAGAGTTCACCTTTATGTATGGAAACCTTCGCCGGCGTGCGCAAAGCAACTCACCAAAGTTTCATCGCAATCGGATGAATGATATAGGAAATAATAAGAGAATCTTTATACAAATTTCACAACGCCATAGTTCAATATAATATAGGGAAACCTTCGCGGGCATGCGCACAACTCAAAGTTACAAAGTTTTATCGCAGTCGGTAGAGTGGTATGGGAAATGAGATGTGAATTTGTATATAAATTTCATAACGCCAGAGCTCACTTTTATGTATAGAAAAGGTATAGGAAATAAGAAGGAACAAACAAAGAAAAAATCACTATTATAAATATATATACATAGATTCCACCACGAATTGTCAGTATCCATAATAGAAATATTGAAAATAAACTCATCCTGTATATAACTAAAGGTGGTCGTTTGAACAAACAAGCACGGAAAGTTCTACGCAAAAGTTGCCCTATCTCCAATTCCAGTTTGTTCAATCTCCATTTACAAAATTCTGGTGGTGCGTTTTTGTTCAATCTCCATTTTAAAATGTAAAAAAAAGTATCAAAAACTATCCTTAGTCAATTTACAAAGAATTATTTAAGCTGATCAGACCTTTAGCTTGACGGAAATATCTTCATCTTAAACACCTGTCATAATGTTTCATTGAAATAATCAAAGAAAACCTCCTCCTGTAAAATTTGCAAATGGTCGTTTGGACAATTAAGCACTGAGGTGACGTTCTGTAGGAAGGTTTCTTCGAACAGACTTGGGTTGTCTTAGGTAAAAAAACCGGTGCTTACAGTCCTATTTATTTGACTTTTAAACGAAAAGTCTGTATCTTAATTGACACCGAGAAGTTTGACTGTTGTTTTTTTGTTATATCTATATTAAATAAAAAAATTTAAGCCATTTTCGCAAACATATTTTCTCTTTTAATATAAATATACCTACATTATCTTAAAAATAAGGTATCAAGAGGGTGGTGAAATACTCCCTTAAGGCGATGCATTACGTCGTGTAATATTTTGAATCGAGCCGCTATCAATAACACACCTTACGTAGCTGGCAATAAGGCTTAAATTCCCGCTTCACACCATCCACCTGTTTTGATTTATGCAAGAAAAAAACATGGCCAAAAAGTGCCTTTTATTTTATTTTGTGGATGTTCAGGCAAAAATATTTAAATGTTTTCGATAATTTTATAAATAACTTAATTTGCCACATTATACAATAAAACCATAACCGAAAATCAGTTCGTAAGTAGGAGATTTACATTATTTTTTTCTGGGCATATAAAAAGACGTCTAAAAAATACTCGATTATTTCAGAGGCCAAGATGAATTCTACTCGCAGTATTTAATCAAAGCATCTGAAACATAGAAAGGCGACCAAATTTTGAAACCAAAAACATATGATTTTAAATTACTATGTAGTGTATCGCCTTAATCAATAAATATTTTCAGCTCAGTATGGAGTAGCGATGAGTCGTTCATAAACTAGTTCTTTTTGATGATCCCTGTTTGTGCGACTTTCGGTAAACCGTACGTAAATTGAACGGTTACTCTTTTACATCAGGAAATATTTTAGAAAAATAGCGCCATTAAAATTATCGAAGTATTAATTATTATTACATAGGTACTCGGACACGTGAACAGCGTCTGACAGCCCGACCATCTGGACTTGGACATATGTACCTACGCCTACTAACTAACTATCATCCTATCATTCATACGCCTTCGCTTGGAGCTGTATCAAGCGAGCACAGTATTCGCATCGTTCTTGCGCTCTAAGCTCCCGACTACCGTTCAATTGAGTTAACTCTTTGAACCGTACGAAAATATTGAGCTGGTACAGTATTGACGGTTTACATGTAGTTCTCATGAGCACTTAGGCCATAGGCCCATTGTGCTATCTCCCATTTTAACTCAATCCTTTAACAACAACCCAGTCCCTTTAATAAAGTTCACCAGGGTTGTCATTGGGTATGTGGCTATGTCTTCTGGTTCTACTGTATGTCTCCCCAGGTATCTGAGCCTAGTTCCCACCAGGGCAGGACGGGAGTCGCTATATGCACAGCGACTAGTCGACAGGGGGCGTGGCCAACATTTCCGAGCATACCCGAAGTGAAGTGTTTCGGCGCTTTATTTGAAATTGGTTCTCCGCTCAGATTTTTTTTGTGACGTCACGGCCGAGCATTTCCGAATATTGCCGAGCAGCCGATAGCTAATTTTCATCTTTAGTTTCATACAATTCTTGCACCGTGATTTCATTTGGTTAGATTACATTACTATATGGCCAATATTATAAAGTCGATTCCAAAGCCTCAATAAAGACTGTTTGGTATGGCAACCACATTCTAATTCCTGCAAATATAATTAATTTTGGACAATAAAATACTTGTGGTGGGCCCTATGTTCAACTTTTGTACAGATTCGTACTAGGCCTATAATATATTTTTTTTTTTTTTTATTATTTTAATATACATCATATGGGTTACATTAATACATACATATTTTGCAAAATATAATATTAAGGTTCATAATTGGTCATGTATACCTTATCAGAAAAGAGGAGCTCTTGTGCCTGATAAGGGAGCCACGATTCTTACTTAGATTCATAATTCATTATGTGATATAATAGTAATAATATATATTATAATATATATATATATTTTTTTTTTGTTTAATATAAGTTTTTTTGGAAAAAAAGTTTGATTTTATTTATTTGTTCTTGTTGGTTCATAATACAGCGCAATTTGGAAGGGAGATTATTGTAGTTTTTTATGGCTTGGTAAATATAATGGTTTTGCATTTGAGTTGTTTTAAAGATTGGCGTAATAAATTGATTTCTATTTCTCATGAGTTTGTAAAATTCTTGATATTCTTTGTTATTTTTTTCTTTACACATTTTTATAATGGAAGTTTGCTTAAATATATCATCAATATTTGGTACTGGAAACAATTTAAAAAGCAATTTTGTTGGGAAAGTAGACATTTTTTTAAGTATTACTTTTATAATAATTTTTTGCGAGACTTTTACTGAGTTTAGGTTGTTTTTATAAGATCCTCCCCAACCTATGATTCCGTAAATAAGCAGGGAGTGGACAAGAGCATAATATACATTTTTTAGTATTTTCACATTTAAAATATTTCTTAACCTAACAAATATATATATACATTTCCTTATTCTCTTTACTAACTCCCTAATATGGCTTTTCCATTTCAGATTTTCATCGATGATCACACCAAGATATTTAATTTCAGAAGAAGAGTTGATTACAGTACACATAGGATTAAGTAGTTTACAGTTGACATTGTCACAATTTTCATCATGGATTATGATATTTACTTTGTGTTTAGGTATTTTTTATAATGAAAATAATACATATGTTGTTTTTTTAGCATTAAGTGTGAGTAGGTTATTATCAAACCATGATTTTAAGATATTAATACATTCATTTGCAATTTTGTTAACTAGTTCCCATGTTTGACCTTTTATTAATAAAACAGTATCATCAGCATAAGAGATTAATTCACCTTTGATTTTCTGTTGGAAAATGTCATTTACATACATTAAAAATAGTAATGGTCCGAGGACCGTGCCTTGAGGAATGCCAAATGTACTTGTTAGTGGTGTACTAAAAGTTTGGTTTAATTTTACAATTTGAGGTCTCTCTGTTAAGTAGCTTTCTATCCATTTAAGGGCTAAGTGGTCAATGCCATTTTCTTTTAATTTTAATATAAGTTTTTCATGGGAAATACTGTCAAATGCTTTCTTTAAGTCAATAAAAATTCCTATACATTTATTTGATTTGTCCAGGGTACTCTGAATACTAGATGAAATTTTTGCAATGGCATCTTGGGTACTTTTTCCCTCTGTGAAACCGAATTGATTTTCATTTATAATTTTGTTTTTATTTAAGAATGCAGTTAGTCTTTTTTTAGCAATTTTTTCAAAAATTTTCGATATATTAGATAAGAGTGAAATGGGTCTATAATTAGAAATGTCCTCCGGGCTACCGGACTTAAATATTGGAGAGATTATGGTTTTCTTATACGTGCTCGGGAAAACTCCTGTCTTAAAGCTATTGTTTATAATATGAGAGATTGGTGTAGAAACATAATTTTTAATGATTTTTAGTGTTTTTACGGTGAGACCGTCAAATCCCGGAGCAGAACCACCTCGCATTTTTGATATAATTTGTACAATTTCAGACGGATTGGTTGGTTCGAAGAGTTCAAGTTTAGTTTCTATATTCGGAATATTTTCAATATACATATTATTTATTTTTTTCACGGTAATTTTTTCTGCTAGACTCTTTCCTATATTTGCAAAGAAATCATTAAAAGCGTTTGCTCCTTTTTTAGGTTCTTCAATACAGTTAATTATGTTATTGTTTTGTATTACACTCTTAATAGTATTACTTTTGGTTTTTTGTTTATTTTCCATGATTTCATTGATTATATTCCAAACTTTCTTACTGTCATTTTCAGAATTATCAAGTTTGTTTTTATAATAAATTTCTTTCGTGTTTTTTATGAGCGTGGTTAATTTATTTTTGTATTCTCTAAAATGAACATTTAATTTAATGTCTAGTGGTTTTTTTTTTGTTTCTTTATAAAGCCATTCTTTGTGTCTTATGGACACAACAAGCCCATGTGCTATCCACGGTTTGATTTTACGAAATTTTGCTGTATTTCCTTTTGGAATAATTTTTTTTGAATCATTTATAAAGTTCGTTAATCTATTTTCAAATATTTTACAGCACTCGTTGACGTTTTCACTTCGGAGAATATCTAACCATAATTCAGATGACAATTTATTTTTCAAAGATTCGATATTAACAATAGATATTTCTTTCTTATTATTAGCAGTTTGTCCGCAATGTTGGTTTATCGCCTGAGGTATTATTGAATTGTAGTGTAGCAAAGTGATGTAATGGTCGGTAATTGAGGTTTTTATAATTCCCGAGTTTAAATTATTTATATCCTTGATATTTGTGAAAATGTGATCAATGCATGATGGACGTTGCCCATTGACGTTTCTGGTGTAAGAGAAAAATTCTCTAATACTCAAAGTATCTAATCTTTTTACATTACAAAACAGTACACCTATAGGAAAGTAAAACTAGCATTATTTGGAGTATATGTGAAAATTTGGATGCCATATAGTATGTTGAAGGATAAGTGAGCAATGAAGGAAGTTGGGCAATTCATTGATTCATATACTTAGAAAAATTTAGCATTATAGACCAAAAGCAATATGGCTTTCAAAAGAAAAAAAGCACAGAGAATTTATTACAGGATTTTTCAAATTATATTAATAATGAGGTTAGCGACTAATCGACAGTGGGCGCGGCCAACATATCCGAGCATACCCGAAGTGAAGTATAGGTATAAAAGGGACACTTTCTTTTGAATCACAAACCATGTTACACAAACCTAGCGTAGCAGCTAAACTAATTGAAAACTGGGATGTTTTTCTTGCCTTGACGCGAGCAGGCGGTATTAAGGGACACTTTCTTTTGAATCACAAACCATGTTACACAAACCTAGCGTAGCCGCTAAACTAATTGAAAACTGGGATGTTTTTCTTGCCAGGCAAGAATGTAAAAAGATTAGATACTTTGAGTATATATATAGGCCTAGTACGAATCTGTACAAAAGTTGAACATAGGGCCCACCACAAGTCTTTTATTGTCCAAAATTAATTATATTTGCAGGAATTAGAATGTGGTTGCCATACCAAACAGTCTTTATTGAGGCTTTGGAATCGACTTTATGATATTGGCCATATAGTAATGTAATCTAACCAAATGAAATCACGGTGCAAGAATTGTATGAAACTAAAGATGAAAATTAGCTATCGTCTGCTCGGCAATATTCGGAAATGCTCGGCCGTGACGTCACAAAAAAAAATCTGAGCGGAGAACCAATTTCAAATAAAGCGCCGAAACACTTCACT
The DNA here is from genome assembly GCA_026573805.1 of Hesperophylax magnus. Taxonomy (NCBI): domain Eukaryota; kingdom Metazoa; phylum Arthropoda; class Insecta; order Trichoptera; family Limnephilidae; genus Hesperophylax; species Hesperophylax magnus. Next base: position 1,125,201 of record JAIUSX010000193.1, on the reverse strand, counting down.
TCGGGTATGCTCGGAAATGTTGGCCACGCCCCCTGTCGACTAGTCGCTGTGCATATAGCGACTCCCGGGCAGGACATTGGCACCATAGATGAATTGGAGTCTTTTCATCCTCTTCACATTTCCTGCATCTATTGGTGTTTTCCACTCCCAATATCTGCATGTGTCTCCTGTGATGGCAGTGTCCCGTTAGTAGTCCTACAGTTACCTCAGCGAGTTTCTGTCCATATCGAGTAGTTTCTTGGTTCATCTAGGGTCTGATCCTTTTATGAGTACTTTGGATTGTCTCATTCCGGGTGCCCTCTCCCATTCTTTGCGGTGCTGGGATTTGACCCACCTATCAATATGTAATTTAGTGTGGCAAGCTGCTACTCCTACGGCCGGCTCGGATCCTACAAGTGGTGCTTTTGCCCCTTTCCTTGCTAGTTCATCAGCCCGCTCGTAGCCCTCAATACCTTTATGTCCTGGTACCCAGATTAGGGTTATTTTATTGATGCTAGGGAGTTCTGTAAGAACAGTCCTGCATTCCATCACCAGTCTGGAGTCGCATCGGTTACTTCCCAATGTCATTACGGCTGCCTGGCTATCGGAACATATGCTTATGTTTTTATTCCTGTACCCAAAACGTATATTCTCCTGTACGCAGGCCAAACTGGCTTTTATATCAGCTTGAAACACGGTACAGTGTGTTCCTAGAGGTATACTGAGTTCCTTCTTGGATCCCTGCAGACAGACTCCGGCCCCTGTTCCCTCCTCCATCTTGTACCCGTCTGTGATGGTTCACAGATTAGTTCCTGTTTGGAGGTAGGACCTGGAACCGTGTCCCATTCCTCCCTTGTGGGGTAGGTCACCCCAAACTGCCGTCTGAAGAGGTATTCGGCTTGTTTGCCGTCCTGCTTCATTCCAGCTGTCAGGCTAATTGCCCTCAGTCTTGTTCCAATCTCTGTATGACTGTTTTTGGGCAGCTCACCTCTCCATTGACCTGGTACAGTAACTCGCGCTCTTAATAAAATGAATCGTGACCCACCGCTGGGAGTTATGCGACCAATCTCCTTACTCCTACATCTACTTGACTTACTACATCTACTTTGAGCAATTGGAACAGTTGGCAGATTGAACTATCAAATAAAAAACAGCTTGAAATGAATGTTTTTAATGATTGCATAGGTATATGTTTATTTTATCTTAAAAAAAGTTTACTGCAAAAGTCAAATGTTATAATATTACTGTATTTATTCACAGGAAAACCTCTATGACTTATTTCTACTGTAACAAATCTCATTTTCTTGACATTATATTTTTAATAACATTACAGAGAAAAAAAAACATTTCTCTGAATGTATGTTGCTATCCTAGGAGGGAATTGGGGTACAATGTTTTTTTTCTTTCTTTTACTTATTTTAATAAATGTCGGTGTCGATAGATTAAATAAATTTTTTTTCCATGAAAAAAATAGAGCAGTGACAAAAAACAATGACAAAAAGACCAATCAAACCAAATGTAACCTAAACTAACTTTTAACTATTAAAAGATAATAATGATAATAATTAAAAATAAATTTTATTGATTTCTTACACAATTAAAAATTAGGATTTAATGCATATAAGAAATTAGGTTATATAAATTTTACAAAAGATTGTTTTAAGTATTTATACATAGAAAAAGAAATTTCAAGAAATGTGGAATTTCCAAAAAAATTTCAGGCAGCGGTGAAAGATCTCGTCAATGTGGAGAGACTCTTTCAAGAATCAGAAAAATTTCCCTTCTGAATCTCTCCTCACTGACGCCAAATATATCAATCTCGAAGGAGATTTGGTTCAGGAGCAATATACTTCTCGAGAACCATTGGCAGGTTAGTTCTGCAGGCAGGAAGATAGAATAATCTACGATGACGTTGTCTAAGATGACTATCTTATCTATATGGAACATAGAGACTCACGCGCTCCAAAATGGCTGAGTTCTCAATATAGCCTCGCAGCAGTCTGAATAAGTGGGTAGCGGCATACCCCTCCCTTCTGAGCTGCAGGGAGTGAAGTCCCAGCATGCCCAGAAGAAAGTTCGTCGGGTAGAGCCATGGATAGTGGCCGTACTCCCTCATGTAGAGAAATCTTAGAAACTGAACCCTCTCCAACATGAGGGAGCACCCCACCTCATGAGGATTCCAGATAAGCGAACCAATCTCCAGCCTACTGCGGACCAGGGAGAAGTATAAAATCTTCAGAGCACGGATATCCCGAAAAACTCTGACGGTTCGGAGAACAAACCCTAACATTTTTAAGGCCGACTGGCACACCCCTTCGATATGAGGACGAAAAGATGATATTATAGACCCTGAGGAAAATTACCTGACTAGAGTATTAGATACACTTGGTCGTGCCATGCACTCATTTCTTCGTTTTTTTTTACAAATAAAAACCATCTAAGAGTCCCATTCTTAATATTGTTCATTATTACATTATTTCAGGATCTCTGCATTTTTAACATGATTTTACCACACATACGCCTTGGTAATCTCATTTCCTCAGCATACGGTCTACTTTAATCCCGCCTCTGCCAGTTGCATGCCTCACTGACTTAAATCAGGACAGATTCCCATGTTCAACAGCCGGTTTCTGCGTTTCCTCCCTCCTTCAACATGGGTCTCTTTAAGACCCGTGTTCACTCCTTCCTTTCCCCAAAAAGACCCTCCACACAGCATCCTCAAAGATTACACAGGGGCGAAATTATTTCCACCAAGACCTACTGTGTTTTTTATTTACATTAACAATAATAATTTCCCTCGTGGCCATCTTTGGGGATGCTGTGAGGATGGTACTTTGATATGTTTTGAGAATGAAAAAGGTATGAGGGGTGGGTAGGAATATGGTGGTCAACGTTTGAGCCCGGGCACCCCTGCTAACTCACCAAACGTAGCTAACTACTGGTGTAGAGCTAATATGAACATTAAAAAAGGTCACGCAATAAGAGCAGATATGAACAAAACATACGATTGTGTGTATTGCTACATATAAACTTCCAGAAGTGATGTCTTTACATCGAATTTAAAGATTTTAGATGTTGGGGAACATGTTGTATGCAAGAAATGCATCTGATTTCTACAATACCGTTGCTTTTTTGCCTGAAAACGTGTTTCATTTGTAACCGGGCATAATTTATTTATTTATTTTAATATCAACGGTATAAAATATACCATATACAGTAAATTATAAACAGTGACATCAGAAAATATACAATTGACAGAAACTATAGATGGATATAAAAAGTTAGAGATACAAGTGCACGCAAAACTTATAGGTAGACTAGGTTAGATTAGTATTTATTGAAATATATGATAGTATAGATATATGATATAATATATTACAATAGCTAAAATGTATGCATTTATATTCAGGTTTTGGTTGAAAGTAGTTAAGTGCCAATCAAGCTGTTGGTTCACCTTATTGACTATTTTTATTGACCCAAGTTTCCTCAGTTGCCCCAGGCAGTTCATTTTATATACATATTTATTTGACTTTTGACGTAAGTATGAGGAGACTTACATTTTATTGGCCATGATTTAAAAGATATGATATTAAAGATTTTTTGTACCTAGCTTCTGCGCATTTAAACAGATCCGCTACATCTGCGTATCTATTACTAATTTCATGTAATCTAGGTAGAAGCGAGTGTTTGAAATGTTTTCTTAGAATTTCTCAGTCTTAGAATTATTACAATTAAAGAGGGTTTTAGAGGGAGTAGCTCTTATGGGTACATGAAATTCAATGAGGTTAATAAAATCAAGGCTGTCTACACTACCATTTACAATTTTGAACATAAATATTAAGTCGGATATAATTCTTCGATCTGAGAGTTTTAATAAATTAAATTTTTTCATTAAGTAATTATAGTTTATACTTTCAATGGGAATACCGAGTTTAAAGTTAATGTGTCTTAGGAATTTGTGTTGAATTTTTTTTGTTGAATCTGAATGTATTTTATAATGTGGGGACCAGATCGAGGAGTTATATTAGACTTGACTTCGAACTAAAGATGTATATAAAATTTATGTATTTTATATAAATATGTAAACATACAATATCTAAATATCTTGCATGTATAAATATCTATAAACACATGAACCAGGTTCCACCACTAGAACAGCAGAGAATTTTTAGTCGTCCGTTTGTAGAAAATGAATAGTTTAAGTTGGAACATGAAGAAGGTTTTTCCTGAGTAAATCAATGTGTGGCACTCGTAACATGAAAAAGTTATTTTCTTCTGTTCATTTTATTTATAAAACACATAATAAAACATTATAAAATTAAATTATATATGAAACATTAAATCACCATACTAGGCGACTGCCTGTTTCATGGTGAGTCTGCATATGACCCTTCAAACGGCTTTTTTTAGAATATGAATAGTTGAAAATGGAACATGAAAATGGTTTTTCTACACTGTGAGTCAGCATATGTCAAATTTCCGTTTCGAGAAAAGTCGCACTCGGAACATGAAAAAAGTTAATCCATTTTGTGAGTTAGCAAATGTTTTATCAAACTACTAATTTGAGAACATGAATAGCTAGACTCGGAATATGAAAAAAAGTTTTTCTCCATTATGAGTCAGCATATGGAGCGTCAGATATCTCTTTCGAGAAAATGAAAAGTTGCATATGAAACATGAAAAAGGTTTTTCTCCACTGTTGGTCAACATATGTTTCCTTAGATTGCTCTTTCGAGGATATGAATAGTCACATTTGGTACATGAAAAAGGTTTTTCTCCACTGTGGATGAGCATATGGCTCCTATAATGGCTTTTTCGAGAACATGAAAATGAACATGCATATGGAACATGAAAAAGGTTTTTCTTAACTATGGTTCAGCATATGTCTCTTCAATCTTTTGTTTGAAGAACATGAATAGTTGCACTCAGAACATGAAAAAGGTTTTTCTCCGCTGTGAGTTAGCATGTGGCGCGTCAGATAGCTCTTTTGTGAAGTTGAATAGTTACACTCGGAACATGAAAAAGGTCTACTGTGAGTTAGAATGTGGCGCGTCAGATAGCTCTTTAGTGAACATGAATAGTGGCACTCGGGACATGAAAAAGGTTTTTCTAGATTGTGGGTCAGCATATGACTCTTTAGATGGCTCTTTTGAGAACATGAAAAATTGCATATGGAACATGAAAAAGGTTTTTCTCCACTGTGGGTCAGTATATGGCTCTTTAGATGGCTCTTTCGAGAATATGATAAGTTGCATATGGAACATGAAAAAGGTTTTTCTCCACTGTGGGTCAGCATATGGCTCCTTAGATTTCTCTTTTGAGAAAATGATAAGTTGCATATGATACATGAAAAAGGTTTTTCTCCACTGTGGGTCAGCATATGGCTCTTTAGATTGCTCTTTTTAGAACATGAAAAGTTGCACTCGGGACATGAGAAAGGTTTTTCTCCACTGTGGGTCAGCATATGGCTCTTTAGATTGTACTTTTTAGAACTTGAAAAGTTGCATATGAAACATGAAAAAGGTTTTTCGCCACTGTGGGTCAGCATATGACTCCTTAGATTATTCTTTTGTGTATATGAACAGTTGCACTTGGAACATGAAAAGGGTTTTTCTCCACTGTGGGTCAGCATATGTCTCTTCAAATTATTGTTTAAAGAACATGTATAGTTACACTCGGGACATGAAAAAGGTTTTTCCAGATTGTGGGTCAGCATATGACGCCTTAGATGGCCCTTTTGAGAACATGAAAAATTGCATATGGAACATGAAAAAGGTTTTTCTCCACTGTGGGTCAGTATATGGCTCTTTAGATGGCTCTTTCGAGAATATGATAAGTTGCATATGGAACATGAAAAAGGTTTTTCTCCACTGTGGGTCAGCATATGGCTCCTTAGATTGCTCTTTTGAGAAAATGATAAGTTGCATATGGAACATGAAAAAGGTTTTTCTAGATTGTGGGTCAGCATATGACTCCTTAGATGGTTTTTTCGAGAAAATGATAAGTTGCATAAAAAAGGTTTTTCTTCACTGTGAGTCGGCGTGTGGCTCGTCAGATGGCTATTTTGAGAACAGAAAAATAATGGTTTTTCCACAGGATGCGTCTTTAGATCTGTCGACAAATAAGAAAAAAAATATGTATATAGGAAGCTAAACATGTCTTATAACCTACGTACAGCGTAAATAGGCTTTTTAAATTCGATTAAAATATGTAAATAAAAATGGTAACCGGATAAATCAACACACTGACGATTTAACACACATTTTAAAGTGATAAAATTTAAGTAGGTTAGGTTAGGTTGGGTTTTTTTTTCTTCGTTTCTGATGACTTTATATCACTTTGAAAATGTGTGATAAATCGTCAGCGTGTTGATTTAACATGGAACCGAAAATGCTTGTACTAAGCGAAACCGGTAATTTTAAGAAAATCAAATAAATAACTTGTTTCTCAAAACAAGCAGCTGGAATTATTAAAACTTACATAGAAATGTGGTTTGATCTGCAGTCTGGGAAATGCTTTCAAAGCCTTCTAAGTAGTTTATTTTAACATCGCGAAGGCCACGGAAATGTATCCCCCTTCATCTTCTCGGGGTACAAGTTCCGCTTTGATGGTTAACGCTTTTTTTAAAAGGTTGCACATTTATGCAACCTGTAAAATATACGTACATTGCTAAACCATACCAGAGAGAACAGAGTGATACCAGATAACATAAGCACTTTGAATTCATAAGAACGTAAAACATTGGAGAGCACGAATTGTTTGACGTGTTCTCAATAATCGGTTTTACCTGCTATGTGGGTAATTCTTTCGAAATGTTCTAAGCATTCCTTTTTAATATCCGGCAGGTCAATGTCGATCTCCTCGTAAGGATAGCCCCCTTCATCTTCTCGGGGTCCAAGATCCGCCTTGATGGTAACTGTCTCCAAATTAATGCTACCTGGATAAACAAAACAACAATACTTATATCGATAATTGATGTACATCAAAACGTATTTGTGTTAGTAGAAAGATTTAAAAAAAATAAAAACATGAAAAAGAACAAGATCGAAACAAATAAAACGATAAATGTCTCTGAATTCAGGATTAAGAACACGATTCTAAGACTTGATTATACTAAAGACGTATCCCCCAGGACGACACTAGATCCTGGGTTCAATTCCTAGTTGTTACCTTTATCCTTTTATTTATACGTCTTATTCTGCCTACTGATATATAGGGTTTTCCAAGAAGAGGTGTTATTTTAAATATTAATTAAGGAATTAATGATTTTTTATGGCCGGAATTGGATGGTATTGATCTGGACAACGTTTACTTTCAACAAGACGGCGCTACGTGCCACACAAACAACGAAACCATTGATCTTTTACGGGAAAAGTTTCCGGACTGTGTTATCTCTCGAAGAGGTGATCACAATTGGCCACCGAGGTCTTGTGATTTCACACCTTGCGACTTCTTCCTTTGGGTCTACGTGAAAGAGAAGGTCTAGGCCAGCAGCCCAGCGTCGATTCAAGACCTCAAAGATGGAATTCGTGAGGCTGTTGAGGACATAAGGCAGACACTTTGCGATTTGGTTATGGAAAATTTCATGAAAAGGATATGGTCCTGTAGGCGTGGTCGTGGTGGTCATTTGAATAATGTTATTTTTCACTATGAACGGCATACCTTACTCTTTATAATGAAATAATCATTAATTTATATTAAAAAATGGAATTTTTCTTCGAATATCACACCTCTTATTGGGTAACCCTGTATTATATTGATAAGTATAACCTCCAAAATAGATGAATATAAAAATAGGTTCCTGAAAATATTTACCATTGAAGATACCATTAAATATATCTGCTTAGAAGCGGGTATTTGCATAACACACTTAAGAATTTATTTCAAAAATAAGAAATACGAAGATGTCCGCTTCAGGGACTGATTCTTCAAGAAAGAAAGATCATTTGTTCATGAACATCTTCAGTACGGAGTGTGTTTTTAGTCAATGGAATGATGTGTTTTTCCATGAATATTTGTGTATTTTTTAATATATGTATAGTAAAGCATGTTACTTAAGCCATGTCACAAATTGAGGTGAAACTTGAGGAACAAGCCTAGCCCAGTCGGCCCGACATTTCATAACGGTCGTGAATTTAGAACATCCGAATTTAATGTCCTACATTCTTAGCATATGAAATGAAACTTACTGGCAGACGGAATACTCTCCGCATATAGCAAACATTCCTTCTTTACATTTGGGGGATCGACATCTATATCCGTGTACGGTATTTCACATTCGTCTTCTTCCTGGGGCCCTGGTTCCGTCTTGATGGAAACATTTTCTGGATTTAGTAGATCCATGGCGCTGCTGTGGTAGCGATAGCTTTAAGTTAAAAAAATATATCTAAAACAAAACAGTGATATTGGGAAATCTTTTAATAAACAGGGGAAACAGTTTTTTTTTGTTACTGATATCTCAAACATAATTCTTGAGAGTGTTCAATATCAGAATTTGTTAGCGTTGGATTAAGTGGCAACAAATAAAAGTACGGATGGGTTTTTTTTATCTAGAAATAAAAATAAAAATTTAAGAATACTAAAATGTATAACCCCAAAAAAGACAATAAAAAATAAATTAATTAGCATCCTACTATTAAATCTGTCTGGCAAAGGGCTTGCATAGGTAAAATGAAGGTGTGATACCAGTTCGTTCTTGATGCGAAATAGTAGATTCCGGCTCTTCACAGCCCCAGCCTCTTCACAGTCCCAGTTTATAATTTATCAAAAAATAATGTCGTAGTCCAATGCAAAACAGCCTCACGCTGCTGGTCTCCAAAAGGGTCCCTCTTAACCAATCAGGATCGGCAGATGCCATCCGATTCCATCAATCAAATGGTCAATGCTCCATATGCAAAGCTGATGCTCACAAAAATTGGCTAATGTATTCGTAGAACCTTAGCCAAGAGGAATGCCCGCTGATCTGGGCTGGTGATCAAAGAATGGCCACTGCTTCCAATGCAAATCACAGATTCTTCCTCGCTCAGGTTTGGCAACTCTCCAAGTCAAAATTCCAGGGCTGTCAATTTGACCAATAGCAAAATGACAATGTGTAGGTACTTAAAGGTCCCACAATCCAAGACCATAGATGCGATTTAAGTAAAGTGATGAACACACCTTGTTACAAATCTTACGTATAACAAATTTTATCATTAATCCTTCTGCTGGTGATTTACCAAAGAAACATTTTCCTCGGTGGTTATATTGGTGTTCGGCAACTGAAGTGTTTAGTTTAGGACATGCAAATATATATTTAAGTATTGTACGATTTTCAGTTTTGAATGAGTAATTAATTTTATTTTTTTCTATAAATAATTTGAATACTTATTTGAATTTTTCACAAATAACTGAATATTGAGAGAATCGCCATATATCATGGGATAACTCAATAAATAACACATAATAATATCTTTCTCAAAATATAAAACCGTAGAACCTTATCCGCTTTCAAAAGAATATCGGAAATACTTATATTTTGTAAATGATTATTTAAATCAAATGCTAATTTATGTATTTATTCTGAATCTACCCGCGCATAATACGAAATAGTTTTAAATAAAACCTTTTGATTTACCTTAATTACTATAAAAGGAATTAGGCATTTGGGAAAATTAAAATTTTTAATTACGTGAATTGATCATTCGCTTTCGTTGTATGGGATAACAGCCGGAATAATTTCTGTTGAGGACATATTGAATTGTTTTACGATCATTTTATAAAGAACTTAATTTGCTACATTATACAATAAAACCGTAACCGAAAATGCGTTCGTAAGTAGGAGATTTTGAAGTATAAAGCAGTTTTTATAGGCCTGATACATTATTTTTTTCTAGGCTTATTAAAAAACTTACGCAGTGCATCGCCTTAAGCTTTTTTAGTAGGCACCATTGTGTTGGAATATTGTATTACTTTTTTTTTTCATAAACGTTATTCAATTGTCTCTAGCCGTTTGATGTGCTTTCTTTGGCAAATTAAACATCTAAAGTAATTATTTTCTCGGCAGGATATGGTGAGACGTGCAAAAATAAGGATTTGAGGAGTCACAACGTTTTTCGACAGTTATATAAAAGTTTTGCCAACCTTTTATATAGCTGTCGAAAAGCGGAAATGGTGAGTGCTGGTCCCAGACGTAAAATCAGGATACCAGCGCGACTCTCAAGTTATTCTGATGAAAGGTTTGTTTAAATTAAACTATTAATTATTTGACATTTTTCGTATCAACTGTATTCTTTATACTGGCTAGTAGAGTAAAAAATCATTTGTTAATGCCAATATTTTTTTTTTTAACATGAAGTTCGTCACTTATGTAGAATCAGTAATTGACAGGAATTATTTGAAATGGCTGTCATCCCATACAAGGATAGCGAATTTTCATTTTACATAATTAAAAAAATAGAATGCTAATTTTGAAAATTTCCCAAATGCAGTGAGTTTCTTTTTATTATAATAAGAGTGAATCAAAAGGTTTTATTAAAAAATATTTCGTATTATCCGTGGCCAGGCATTCCGAATATTTACCCAAATTAAAAACCCCTAATCCGCCAATATAATTTAGCAACGTATTTACAACCGGCTGCGTCGAAGTTATTTGCATTAATGAGTGTATAGTTAAAGAATAAGTCTTCCGTCCACCAGAATTGATTTTGTCAATACACTATATGAGTAACAATTGATTAGAAAAACAAAGAGCATTCGCGTGACTTTATAGAATGGCATTGAAGCCACATCTATTTGCCTGGCAACCATCTTTTATGAAAAACTTTAGAAATGATTTATACGCAAAGTGGTACATAATAAATTATTTTTATTTGATTTCTGTATTATTAATGAAATCATAACGGCTTATGAATGCGTTGAATTAGGTGACTGGATAACACGTCAGAATGACAATTCAACAGACATTTAAAAAGTGATGGAAAGCCATGAAAAGTGATTGAAAAAACCAGGTTAAATGGGTTAAATATCTAACCTAGTTTTTGTGTCATCACTTTTATTGACCTTATATAATTTTTTAAGGGTGTGCTGATTTGTCATTTTGATGACTTATCATTGCAGCATACACAATGTTACTGTATCACTCTAATACTGCTTAAGTCACAGTAGAAATTTAATGAATCTACAGAAGCACTAATTTTAAAATATGTAGACGTTAAATTGACAGTTTAAACGCACCTCGAATAGTTCAGCAAATGGATTCCCTAATTTGACATAAGAAACTAGGTCACGTTAGATACAGGTTCGTTTGAGCCTGCCATAGCTCAAATTAAAGAACAGTGGTCGTTCAGTAAGATTTGGAATAACGGCTGCTACCAAAATGAATAAAATATTATTACTTACCAGTAACTATCACAAGTTAAAGATGTATTATGTAGAATTACAGATTAGAAACATGACGCAACGACTAGTAGGGAGGAAATGTCAAAAAGTTGATTAGTTTTGCATAGACAATGATGAAGTCATAGACAATAATTAATCTATTGCTGTGTACCTTTGTTTGCGTATTTGTAATTGCGTATTATGGTTGCATGAATATTTTAATAAAATGGTTACAATAATACATAATAAATGGCCCAAGAACAAATAAAGAAATAAGCATTTAAAAGATTTTTTTCACCAATGAGGAAAACTAGAACATGAGATTGTTGTAGTCTTTGGAGCCCTCAACTACCTGTGTCCATAGTAATACGGTAAGTAAGTACAGGGCCGGTATTAGGTATTAAAGTTTAAAAAAAATTTGGCTAGAAGTACATCCATAATTACATACAAAATCACAAGTATTATAAACTGGTTTTGATAACATACTTCATACATATTATTGCAACAGCCGAGAGTTAATCATTAGTAACTCTAAAAAAACTCTAGCATATCTAAATTTTATTTTATTTAAAACCAAGTTACATAATGAAATAATCAATAAAAGATGACAAAGGGTCAGGACCTCTTGTGTGGGTAAATGTTAAGAAAATTGAATCAGAAAACAGGTTTTGAAATGCAATAAATTATAACTATATTGTTATTATCCAGGATTTTCCAATAAGAAGTGTTATTTTGATATTCAATCGTAAAAGATCAAAGGTTTCGTCGCTTGTGTGGCACGTAGCGCCGTCTTGTTGAAAGTAAACGTTGTCCAGATCAATACCATCCAATTCCGGCCAAAAAAAATATTAATCATCTCTCGATAGCGCAATCCATTCACCGTAACTGTTGCTCCAGCTTCATTTTCTAAAAAGTAAGGTCCAATGACTCCGTCGGACCATAAACCGCAAAAAACAGTCACACGTTGATGATAGAGATTTTTCAAAAATAACTCCTGGGTTTTCCGAGCCCCAGATGCGACAATTTCGCTTGTTGACGAAGCCACCGAGTTGGAAATGGGCCTCATCACACAAGATGATTTGCATTTGATTCACTAAGTGAATTTTAATAATTTCAATGCGTTGTTGAAGCGTGTATTATTCCATTTTAATTAATGGCGTAGTTTCTACTTGTCAAATGTCAAAAAATGACAGCTTCAAAAGTAACATCTACCGAAATAGCGAGCTATTTAAAATAACACCTCTTATTGGAAAACCGTGTATTATTTGAATTAATGAAAAATATTTAATTATCGAAGAAAGCAAACACTTTGTGGCTTGACATTATACAAAATGAAACAAACACTTAGTTTTAAACCACTTTATTTCGAGTTATATTCGTCGACCGGTTTCGATTGGACTCAATCTTCATCAGGACAATAAAATATAATACTAAATTATAATACAGAGTAAGGTATAAGGTAAACATAAAAGAAAGAGAAAGTATGTAGTAGAGGGAGAGAACATCAGAGACTGGTTGGTGGAGGGGTTGGGGAAGGGGTAGGGGGAGGGGTTGGGGGAGGACCAAAGGAAGGGTGGGGGTTATGGGTTAGGTTGGAGCAAGGAAACAACTTTAAAATCGGGCTGTTGGTTAATTCTATCTGTTTATTTAAAATTTGGGAATTATTTTTCGTTGATTTAGAGATTTCCAAAGCTTCCAAGTTATTCAGGCGTATTCCTATTTTATTTATTCAGGCGTATTCCTCCACCAACCAGTCTCTGATGTTCTCCCCCTCTACTACATACTTTCTCTTTCTTTTATGTTTACCTTATACCTTACTCTGTATTATAATTTAGTATTATATTTTATTGTCCTGATGAAGATTGAGTCCAAACGAAACCGGTCGACGAATATAACTCGAAATAAAGTGGTTTGAAACTAAGGACTGGTTGTTTCGGAGAATTTGAACAATTCTTCAAATTTCAAATCTAATTTTCAAGTTCTGTGAAAGATTTTTTCAAAATCTGTTATTATTTCAGTTCTTTCAAGCAACTAGCCTATAATGATAAAATAACAGAACTTTAATAGGACTTTCACAGAACTCGGAAATGAACGTTGAAATTTGATGAGTTGTTCAAATTCTCCGAAACAACCCATCCTAAGTGTTTGTTTCATTTTGAAAAATATTTAAATTTAATTATTTCAACATTCGAACCATATTGCGCTCCAAAACGTTATGTCTATAATTAGGACAAAACCTAGTCGATATTTACTTATGTCTGTTTGTTCTTTTAAACTACGCAATGGATTTTGACAGCGTTTTCTGGTACTAACGTACCCATTGTCATTCTATTATGTAAAAAAATTGTCCGTCGGCATATAATCTTATATTTTACAACCTTAAGGAACAATTTTAGTGGTTGAAACTTGATTATTGATTTTGAGTTACATATAAGTGCCCGACTAGCTTACATGTACCCGGTGTAGCTCGTAAAATTATCAAAAATATAATATACATGTAATATGAACCTTCGGGAAGAAATAAGTTGTTTCACCTCGACCAAAAATTGCATTATTTGTTCATGATTCACTTCCATGATGGTCGTTGCAGTGGTAATGACTCTGATAGGACTATTGACCAAATTGTTCAGGTTGATTCGCCTGCTTGTAAAGCATCCACATCAATTCACATTCCTGAGGAGTTAGCGCTATTGTAGTTATCATATTTGCAGTGGTGTTAAATGAGTCCGTGCTGTGAGCTAGATTGTGTATTCCAGAATAAAATACTGAGGCATTAGGCTGGTTCTTATCTTCATAATTAACTTGTACAAACTCAGAGTGTAGATGTATAGGACATGGTAGTAACTGCAGTCATAATTACTGTAGTTTCTTTAACCTGTTATTATTATTTCTCTTTCCTGAGAAATTGATGCAATGGAAGCTATTGTAACAGCAACAGAATTACTCTCTGCTATTTTTTCATTGTCGCTCTCTCTTCTATTAAAATCGTTGCTTAATTGAGCTCATTCACAGCTGTATATTTATTGATAGTGCATTGATTCTAATGGCTGCGATGTGTTTCTGGATATGTTGATATTATTAGTAATGTCATTACTCTCTGATGTAAATGGCCCCGTATCGGTAATACATCCAATAGTTTATTTCATCTCTTCGAAGAGTACTTCGATAATTTCAAATCCCCGAGTTTCAAAGTTCCGAAAGTTTGTTCTGTGGCTGAAGAAGTAGCTACATCGGTCATATTTGGTCTGGCATTAATCTCTAATATATAACACCCCGCTCTTATTGATTCAATTTTTGTATTGTAATAAGTACTTGTTTCACTTGATCGTGCCACGTCTTCAATTATTCACTTCCAAGTCATACATTCTCCTCAAACCTCTCTCTTCTTTTACCAAATGTAATTATATCATGTTTTCCTCGGACTCAAAAGGTTACTGTTAAAAAACTACATTATGTCGATTCACTATGAATGTTATTGTTGAAATGTATACCCACGAGATTTGCTTCGACGAAATACTTTCAAATTTGCATTTTAAACCGGCAAGAAGAATATAAATTTTATCGGAGGTGATTTCTTGGCTTATATTTAGTGTATCAACCTAATTATAATTAATTAATTACAATAATGAGTGACATATTTTGAATAAGTGACAGTTGTAAACTGTAAACAAAAGTAATTCAGTGACACTTAACAGTTTCACGAACTAAATAACAACCTTCTACAGTTTTACATAGTGTTTATATAGTTTATAAGTTATTTCACCGATAATAGTGAAAAAAATTGATAATAAAATGTTAAACGTCCCTAATGTCAGTTTTTGAAACAAACACAAACTATGTAGTGCTAAATATCATCATATTTTGCCCGAATACATAACAAATTGTGTACGAAATTTGTGATTATTAACACTTATATTTTCTGGTAAAGGATCTCAGGAAAAAAGAAACATAAAAACACTATAAAGCATTCATTTTGGTAAAGTTCATCGACCCAATAAAACTAACCATAGACAATAAATTGCCGTCCTAAATCCATTAAAAAAAAAATCACAGATACCAAAAACAGTTTAGATTGATGACTACTGAAGGTCATCTGAACTTAACCATAGAAAATCAGTATTCTGAGTAAACCATAGACAAAAAAACCAAAAAAACAAAGTTTCAGTTTATGCATATTCTTTGAAGTGCTTGACGGTATTTACCGTCACGGGAAAAAACAATTTATCATGTGCTCCTCTGAGTCTGAGGATGATTCAGCTAAAATATCAATCATACTACAATCTCAACAAATTATAGCACAGCGACAGGAACTAGAGCATCTTCGAGCCCAGCTAGCGCGCACGAACATGGAGAACTCGCTGCCTCGCTTTACTCACATACGATCGGAGTCTCCTGTTAGGAGCCTCCATGGTGAGCTTCTGTCCGAATCAGCAAACCAATAAGGTGTCTACATTGCGCAGGAGATAGAAAACCTTTCAAGTAACAGGTCTGCATCAAGTCTTACAAACCAAACTGAAGTTATTTTAAACTCCACTAATGTTTGGATTGAAACTGAAATGGAGACAAACCATTCTAATGTAATGAATGTTCTGGATCCTATACTATCAGGCAAATAATATAGTATATGATAGACAGCATCAAGCAGATAATGAATGAGGGAAAAAACAAGATTAACAAAAAGGATCGATCTGCCATTAACAGTGCTCTAGAAAACATTAGGAAAATGGTGATGATAAATGCGATGGATAATACTGCTCAAACTTTCTCAGAGGTCCAAAAGGGAATTGAAGGAAAATTGGACAAGCTCATAGAAAAACACCGTCAATCTATCAAAAATTCCACATTTGATCAAAATCCTAATAGAAATACTTATGCAGGAGCAACTGCTGGTGCACCTGCATTTATGTCAGTAGTTTCTGCCTCAAAATCGATCTCAATGAATGGTTTTGAGAGCGAACTTCCTTCCTTAAGACCAACCATTCTATTTTACCCGAATATACCATAGTGGAAGACATCTGACGAACTCCAGAGGAACTTTACCTCAATTCTAAACCCAAAACCAGATGGATTTCAGGTGGTAAGGACCCGAAAAATAAATGGCGCAGGAATTGCAATACAAACAACCAATTCCGGAGGGGTGGAGAATATCAAAAAGGTGAAAGAAAAATTTAGCGCCAAAGGGATCAAAATGATAATCCCAATGGGAAAACTCCCTAAAATAGTCGTATATGATGTACCGAAAGGCGAAGCGAAGGCGAATATTTCTTCAAATAGTGATTCTGCACTATTTGAAGAAATATTCGACAATAATATAAATGGGAAATGCAACCTCTCCAAAGAAGATCACATACGTACAATGAGGAGAGTATCCCTATTCGGCAAAAAAGATTCCGGCTCTATGAATATGATAATAACGTGTCATCCAGAAGCAAGAAAGGTATAAATAGATAGCGGCTTATGCTTCCTTGGGCGGAATGCCTGCCCCGCCCGCGATTACATTGGAGCCACACGATGTTTCAAGTGCCACCAGTACGGGCATACCAGAAAATTCTGCACACAAGAATTACAAACTAGTCACCACTGCGCTCTGACCGGACATGATTTTATGGATTGCCCCAAGAATTCACAAGCTGCCATCTGTGTGACCTGCACTCGCTTCAAGAAAACAGCAAACCATGCCACGGGAGGTAGAGTCTACCCTGCACAAAAAGCCGCGATTGATATGCAAGTCAGCATGACCGACTATTTCGTATTATCATACAGAAAAAGATGACGGGTTACTTACCGCGATATCATTTGTTTTATCGATCGATATCATTTGTTTTACCGAAACATGGTTGAACTAGACAGTATTCAGTGTAGAATTGTTAGATGACAGATACATAGTGTTTAGAAGAGATCGCGAGTCCACCAAATCTGTGTCTAGAGAAGGTGGTGGAGTTCTAGCCGCCGTTTCTAAAAAACTTCTTATTTCAAGAAAAATTGAGTGGGAAAGTGACAATGAAGATTTGTGGCTCGTGATCAAGTCCAATACTCATTCAAACTTGTTAATTTTTATTTTTGTCGTATACATTTCACCTAATGTAACTGTTGATAATTATTGCAGTCAGATCGTAAAATTAAACTTGTGGTAGGAGCTGGAGGATCGAAAAAGCAAGGGAGAAAATAATTTAATTATTAAATATATCAACAATAGAGCTAAAATTATAACCAATATACCAAAAAACTTATAACCGCGCCACGTCACATCTTTTACCCGAACATCAGGGGACTTCGGACTAAACTCAGTGACTTAAGAACTAATGCACCCACTATCACACAGGACATCATCATAATCTCTGAGACCTGGCTGGAACCATCGATAAACTCAGCGGAGCTCGGTCTACCTAACCACATTATCTACCGATTTGACCGAAATCGGAACACCAGCTCCAAACCAAGAAGAGGAGGCGTCCTGATAGCAGTAAATAAAAAAATTCATCGAAAATATTAAAAAACAAAAACAGTGATGTTGAGCAAATTTTTGTAATGTTAAACGATTAATCCAAAAAACTATCATCGGATGTGTAGGGGCAACTGCTGTACCTGTGGACGGTTTTACCTATGGACACTATGCATATTTCACAAACTGTACAACCGAAAAATTACAAAAAAATATTAATATGTAGTAATTTTGTTATACGGCAACACTGACTAACGGCCATTTCTCGTCTGTCCCAACTTGGAAAGCGCAGCATACTACTAATACTAATATTTTTTTAATAAAAAGTTAGTTAATTACCATATTGAAACGGTTTTTCCTAATACCCGAATCACAAATTTCGATATGTATTTAGTTTTACTTGAGAAATAACATATCATATACCCATTGACGATATTTAAACCTTCTTAGTAGATTATCTTAGCCATTATAACAATTTTAGCTTATAATGTCAAAATTGTACTTGTGGACAACACGATGATTGTACCTGTGGACTGTCCACAGGTACAATCAATATATCTATTAAAGTTTAAGAATTTATTTTGTTTCTATTTCAAGTGCATTATATACCTACTCATAATAGACACAATATAGTTTTACATGACAAAATAAACAAAAAACGTTATATCATTGTTGTCGCTATTCCAAATTCCTGTAATATTCGAAAATCTGTTTCTGGAAAATAAGAAAATACACAGATTTAGGAAGTGACGTTGAAAGAATTTGGCATTCTCACACTAATAATGCCATTTGTTATTTCGGCTACTGGCATTATACCTAACTCCCTCATTTAAAATGTAAGTGTATTAGATCTGTCAAAGAATTTATATATAAAAATGCAAAAATCAGTCATTTAAATACATATAGGATTACGAAGATTTTGAAAATATTTATATTAAGGGATCGGTAGGATTTATAGGTCCAGTTAGGAGTTCTACCGAGCCGAATACTCAGCTACGAATCAATTTCTAGGTGAATATGTGCATATGTTTATAACAATTTATTTTATAACAAAAAAAAATTATGTAAACACAAAATTATTTTTTAGTACTTTATTTTTTATTTTTTTTATATTTACTCCACAGGAGGCCCTGAAGAAAATAATTTCTTATATGGCCTATGTCATCTTTGGGGATGCTGTGTGGAGGGTCTTTTTGTGGAGAGGAAGGAGTGAACATGGGTCTTGAAGAGTCCCATGTTGAAGGAGGGAGGAAACACAGAGGCCGGCAGTTCGTTCCACAGCCAAGCTGTTGAACTTAAGAACGAATCGTAGAAGCGACCCGTTCTCATGTGACAATGTCAACTGTGTACAAATGTTGGTCGCGCGTTTGGCGTGTATTCCGACTACGCACCGGTGCCGAAGGGATCAATGACGCTAATTCCTCAGAGCATCTTCCATTGTAATACCGATAGAACAAGGACAGCATACCTACCTGACGCCTGTGCTCTAAAGATTGCAGTCCGTTTGTTAAGATTGGGGAATCTATCAAACGGACCGCCCGTTTTCACACAGAGTCAAGGGTTTTTTTCAGGTATTTAGGCTCCGGACCAGAGATGGCTGCCAAATTCGACAGTAGGGCGCACTTACGATTTGTACAGGGTCAGCAGTTGTGTATTATTAAAGTATCTGGGGGCCCTGTACAGTACGCCCAGCTTCTGAGAGGCCAACTTTACTCTGGCTTCGATGGAGCCCCCGTACCTGAGCTTGTCACTTATAGTTATACCAAGCATATCAATGGAAGGCCTGTTCGGAAGATTGCTTCCGTTGAAGGAGACTAGATTATCATTTGGATCCCTTTTAGACGTAATCAGACAGGATTGGGTCTTTGAAACATTAAATTCGACGAGATTATTCTTACCCCAGGAGGAAATACTCTCAAAATAACCGTCCATTCTCTGCTTCAAAGCCCTCCGAGCCATTGGAGTTTGTGTGCCCTTTGGGGGCTTGTCAAACAAAAAGCTATCATGAACTCTACTGTCATCCGCGTAACAATGAATCGGTGCACATGTCAAAAGGTCATTGATGTGCAACAAAAACAAAGTCGTAGACAGTAAAGTACTCTACTAATCTGTTCTACAGTATATCTGTTCCCACGAATACAACTCTTATCAATAACAATATCATCTATGAAATATTAATCCACTCTGTTATTTTTAATTGCGACTTTTTTACAAGAGCTTTCGAAAGATTGTATTGTTTTAAAAGCCACCGACTAGAACATGAATAGTTGCAGTCGGAGAACGAAAGTGGATTTACAGTTTAGAATGTCTTCTTAAATTTCACATTCTGGAACAAGATTGGTTTTTTCATTGGTGTGAAACATTAAGTGATTTTTTTAAATTGATATTTCCGTATGCATAAATAATCGCAGAAGGTACACGATAGTAGCTCTTTCCCGATGTGCAGCAGCCTTTGTATCTATATATAAAAAATAATTATAATTTATTAATCTGATCTACTTGAACATGAATAGCGCAGACGTCTCACGAAAGAGATTTTTCTCTACTGTGAGTCAAAATGTGAGCTTTTAAAATATGTTTCCCAGAACATGAAAAGTTGCAATCAAGACACGAAAATGGTTTAAAACCAATGTGAGTCAGAACATGCCTATTCAAATGTGACTTTAATGAAAACGAATAGTAACAGTTAGAACACGAGAATGACTTTTTCCTAGTGTGAGTCAGCATAATGTGATGTTTTAAATCGGATTTAAGCGAACAAGAATAGTTACAGTCGGAACACGCAAATGGTATCCTCGTGTTGTGGAGCAACACGTGTCTTCTTATATATGCCTTGTTTGAACATGAATACGTGCAGTCAGAACACGCAAACGGTTTTTCTTCACTGTGAGTCAGCATGTGATCTTTTAAATTTGAGTTTCTAGCACATACATAACTGCATTTAGAACATGAGAATGGTTTTTCTTTAGTGTGAGTCAGCCTGTGTCTTGTTAAAGATGACTTTTTTGAACATGCAAAGTTACACTCGGAACACGAAAAGGGTTTTTCTCCGCTGTGATTGAAAATGTGTCTTCTCAAATCTGCGATTCTTGAAGAAGTATACCAGCACTTTGAACACGAGAATGGTTTTTCCCTACTCTTGGTCAGGACGTGACTTTTTATCTGTGACTCTTGAGAACTTGAAGCATTGCAGTGGGAAAATAAATTATCATTTTTATCCTCGCTGGAATGGCGTAGTTGCTCGCAATACTCTTCATCACCACTTGCTCCTGGAATAATAAATAAAAATGTGTGTCTGAAATAAAAACGTTAAGTCGAATTAATGTGATTCAAAACCAAGTTGATTTAGGCAAACATCCAGAATAACTGGACACGGTTAATATGTACAAATTAAATTCATTGTTGCAATTATATAATAATGAAAACCTACTAATCAGTCACCGGAAAAAGAAAATAATGCATTTTTATAGCTATTTCTTTAAAAATACGGAAAATTTGACATCTTTTCTTGACGCCATGTTTTGAGAGAGTTTAATATTAAAATAAATCAGGCTAGTTTACTTTGATAACTACAGAAAAAAAGGGATGCACCGCGGCTTATACGCACTTTAAACACAAAAACCACCGTGTATTAGTTAGATAACAATGAGAAGTAGGTATTCAGTGTTCTTAAATGGAAAATAATGCATTTTTGTAGCAAATTTAGAAAGAAATATGGACAGTATGGCGTATTTTCTACACGCCATGTTTTGAAATAATAAATGTAAAAAAAAATCAATGAAAACTTTGACATCAACAACGGCAGACAGGTAAAGATCGGTTTTAATTTTAACAGAATAACTATAAAAATGCATTATTTTCCATTTCCGGAAACTGTAATACTTACTTCTCACTATTATCTAACTACAACAAAGTATTTTCAGAACAAAATGTACGTATTAAGCATGTCCCCATTTTCTGTATATTTACTTATCTTTTAACCAACAATGGTTTTTTAGTTTGGATTCAATAATAAAAAATCAAAACTAACGGAAAAACTTGTCGAATTCCGCACTAACAACTAACTGTCACATCAATAATAACGGCCGCCATGTGAACAAACAAATTTTAAGTTGAACGAAATCAATACATCATTTTCCAATCTGGTGACTGAAATAGTTGTTTCTCATTGTTATTAAGTTGACAGATATAAAACATTAAAAAAAATTGTGCGTATTAACCGTGTTCAGTGAACCTTGAATTATCGACATTTTTTTCAACATTAACGTCCTGGACGCACAGATGTGTAAAGTTATTTTTGTTACCCGCTAGTTGGTCCATTCTCTTGGATTGCTCCGAGCATTATTAACATCCTGGACGTCTTTTGTATCCGTCGTTTCACCTCCGTCTGCTTTTTCAGTGCCTGGCTCTAACTTGATGTTTCCATCAGGACTAGCGATATCCATGGCGCACGACACTTCAATGACAACGGGTGTATTCGTAGTATTTAATACGCTCTTTCCCAGATATAAAGAAAATGTATTTTTCTGGTCCCCAATATTCAGTAAATTATTTCATAAGCCTTTAAATTACGATAAATAGAAAGATGCCAACGCAGTCGAGACAAACATAACCTACAAATATGTGACGTAGGCAATAATTGGTGATAACGGTGATAAGCCATAGATAAAACGGATTGAAGAAAAGTGTTGTATTTATGATTGCAGTATTTTGCCAATGATGGTTTGATGCTATTTTTCATGTCCTTATAATGTACAACTTGTGTATGGTTAACGTTCCATGCAGACAATAATTGGTTAACCAATCGGGAGGTATCGGGAAGTTGGTTATATTATGGTGATGAAAATTGTAGATTCGTTTTTTAAGTGCCACAGCAACAAAATTAAATATTTTAAAATGCTTATTTTTACTACCCAACCCTGAATAGACCTCGCTGTTTACATACAATGGACAGTTTGTAAGTTATTTACGGACGGGCAGGTACAAATGACACGATTAAAAATAATTATTTCAGGAACCATGATATTTTGCGCGCTGGAAACACCGGCCAAATTTTTACCATCATGCATATCCATAATAGGGCTGCTAATTCCCCAAATTGCGGCGAATTTCGATGATATTTCAAGAATTGGGTATTTTTCAGGAAGAACCTTTTTTGTGTGGAAAATGCATGGATTCTGGTCATTTCTTTATCCAACCATATTTTCAAAAATATTTAAAATAACTGTTACAATGAACTATAATTTCTTTTTATTTGCAGCAAATTTTCAAAAAATATATTTTTTAAACCCTGAACAAAAGGGAAAACTAAAAAAATTACCATATAATACAAAATAAATGCTAACTTCAATGGAATTTTTGACATTTTGGGGGTAAATGAACTTGTGTGGATTTTGTAGTGAATTTTGACGTCTACTGTGGGTATTATAGAACATGTGCATTGGCAACCCTGATCTATAATGATATATCTATGCATCTATCGATCTATTTATATCTATGTATCACAGGATTTATAACTTCAAAAATCACACGTCTCTGAATTGCGTACATATATTTTTTATTAAAACTATCAATTATTTTAGCATAAATTAAAATAAATTATCAACTTTCGTGGCATATTTTGATTTCTCCAAAACATACTGTGTAACAGTTTGTTTCAAACACATATTCCGGTGGTACCAACGCATTTGAAACACAGCCGTAAGTACCAACTATATTCATCTATAAATATTTATAATGTTGCATTAATATTACTTGTTTTTCGTAAGTAATTACTTTTGTAGAGAATATTTTTTTTCTCCTAATCCAACAATACTTTTAACTTATACGTCAGTGGTTAAAATACACGATTCGCCCAAAATAAAGAATAGCAGAAAGTATCTACTACTTGTATTGATTGGAACCTTGTGTCAAAATTTCAAAGCAATCGGTGAAGAACTTTCGCAGATTTTTAACAAATGGACATAACATTTTTATGTATATAGATAGATACATGACATAATAAAAATCAATATAAATAATATATTATTTCCAGTGAGTTCAAACAACACATTTCGTGAAAGACAACATTAATTAAATAAAATTAACAATTTTTATACAAGAAAAATAATTTAAAAGAGAGTTCAATGAACAGTGTACATAGATTTTTAATTAGACTTCACAGATATCACAGTTCAATGGAAAATATTTGATAAATACATTAAAAGAAATGAACACAGAAGTTCCAAAGAAAGATTGTGTCATTGATTAATACAACTGCTGAAGAAATAGCTTTTAAGAGCTTTTGCCAATGTTTTTTGTTCGGTGCTGTAAGTTTAAGGTTACTAGGTAATGCGTTGTATTCCTTATTAGCGATGTATTGTAAGGAATTAATTCAAAATTTAGTCGTGTAAGTAGATAACGATAAGTGTATTTGATTTTGTGCTGGTGTATGTCGGTATTAAATTCTGGTTTGGTGTTGGTTTGTAAGGAGTGTTGAATTAGTATGAGAAGGTCCACCTAGGACAGAAGGTTGTCTCATAAAGCATTACGTATTCGTTTAAGGGTAAGCTAATAAGCATATCTTGTCATCTCAGTCACACTCGTGGTGTAGTATATAGTACTCGACATGTGAAAATGCTACCCGGTCCTATCGTTTATTTTCTTCAAATGTCTATCTTTGTCATGCATGGACAGTGTTTAAATTAAGAATTTACTGGAAATGTTGGTTGCTTGTCACATTTTCTTTTAATTTAGTGAGACAATAACAAGACTACACATATTGTTACGCCACTGTTTGAAATATTCTCTCGATTTCCAGATAACCAAGGCAAGAAGAAATGGAGAATTCTATTCTAGAGAGGGTTACCATTAAGACAGAACCAAGAATCCTAGAAGAGGACGTAAACGAAATTTCATATGGAGAAATCGATATCGATCTCAATGATGTTAAAAAGGAATGCTTGGAGCACACTGAAAAAACTCACATTAACTCGGGTAAAACGACATTTTTTTAAAAATCATGAATCGCGTAACCTTCTTGACTTTCATTACAGTAATCATGTACAAGCTATTGGAAGAAAACAAAAAAATATTTTTCACGGTTTCTAAATTTTGAAATGAGTATCTCAGCAATTTTTTTGAACTATCACGCTCAGTTAAATGATCTGAATATGCTAATTTATTTAACTATGATACTCAGTTAAACCATCTGAATATTAAAATTTGTTGAACTATGATACTCAGTTAAAAAATCTGAATATTTAATTTCTTTGAATTATGACACTCAATTAAATTATCTGAATACGTCAGAAAGATTTTCACTGACTTGGTTTTCTGTATACAATTTTAAATTGTGCATAATTTGATTTTTTTGCATTGATACGCTTTCGGACACCATTACCTAATAACAGAAGTCGGATTTTAGTTAAGTGCAGATATTCTTGGACTAACTACCGTACTCATCATCTCCCAGATACTTATGGAGGGTGATAATTATGCCGAGTGAGTGAACATCTTACATAATATTTATTTCAGATACATAAAATTGTGGCTGGAATAGTTCAGTTATGCATAAAAAATGGTATTTATTACATTCCCGTTTAGTGATATAAAAAGATGTTCATAACTAAATAACCCGATTTCATTGCAAACATTATTGTAGTTGTCAAATGGTAGCGTAGTTTGTTTGCGCTTTCACAACAGGCATGCGTTGTTGCTATTTTTTTATTATTTATTTAAATTTATTTTGTAAGACATAATATTGTTTAACATAACTCATGCAGATAAGCTTTTTTTGCAGTAGCTTAACGAAAACCAATTTCCAGTGTGTAATTTTTTTCTTGATGCTGCGATGAGTCTTAATACCATAAATTCAGATAAACAAAAATGCAACGGAAAAGGATCAAAGAATTCAAAATCTTTCTCATGCACCAAATGTGACCGAAAACTTACTTCGAAGTCAGGCTTAATAAAACACATGCACGCTCATACTAATGACAAACCAGTCTCATGTCCTCACTGTAAATATTCATGTTTACGGAAATCAATCTTAATAACACATATTCGTTCTCATTCTAAAGAAAAGTCTTTATCATGCTCTTATTGTAACTATTCAACTTCACATTCATGGAATTTCTTTAGACACATTCGTACTCATACTAATGAAAAACCATTCTCATGCTCTTACTGTAATTATTCATGTTCACGGAAATCAAGTTTGGTAATACACATTCGTACGCACACGAAAGAAAAGCCATTCTCATGCTCCTACTGTAATTATTCAAATTCAGATAAATCAAACTTTAACAGACACATTCGTACTCATACCAATGACAAGCCATCATCATGTTCTCACATTCATAATTCATGTTCATGTAAGTCACACTTAGCTAAAGAAAAACCGTTCTCATGTTCGTTCTGTTATTATATGTGTTCCCGGAAATCAACCTTAATAACACACGTTCGAACTCATACTAGAGAAAAACTATTTACTTGTTTTTACTGTGGCTATTCATGTTCACGGAAGTCAAGCTTAATAAGACACATTCGTACTCATACTAAGAAAAAACCATTCTCATGTTCTTACTGTAGCTATTCATGTTTGCGGAAGTCGAGCCTAATAACACACATTCGTATTCATACTGAAGGAAAACCATTCACATGTTCTTATTGTGGCTATTCATATTCGCGGAAACCAAGCTTAATAGTGCACATTCGCACTCACATCGAATAAAAATCATTGTAATGATCTTACTGCAATTATTCATGTTCACACAAATCAAACTGTAAAACACACATTCGCACTCATACCAATGAAAAACCATTATAATGTACGTACTGTAACTATTCAAATTCAGATAAGTTGACATTCTTACTCATACCTAGGTGATATCATTCTCATAAACACAAAATATAACCCTTTTAAACAATTTATTTAATTAATTAATTAATCGTACTTCAATTGTCTTGTTGTCATAATTCAACATTTGTAAATAATTCCTGTGGATAATAAATTAAAATAATTCACCTAGTTACCTGTATGTCTCTTTTTCATGTTTTCCTTCACATCTCAGGAACATGCATCTGTAAGCTGTAGTTATTTTATTCGCCCTAATTTTTTTTAACTCTTTGTAGTTTATAGTCAATAAATATTGCATTGAAATGTTAAGAGTTAGTATATCAGACCGGCTAGAGTATCGGGGCTCTATAGAAGCCCGAATAAATCTGGCTTCCAAGAATCTGGGCATCTTGTGTAGGACTAGCGACCAGCTGTCGACCCTGTACAAATCTCAAGTATGCCCAACAGTTGAATTTGGAAGCCACCTCTACGCGGGAGCCCCAAAATACATGAAATCGGGGTCCGTTGTTAACAGAACTATTGCCATGAATGCACAGACACAATATAGGCATGCTGAGTTTATTATGTGGTTATTTTAATGAAGCCTGCTCTAAGGAGCTAGTAGAATAGATCTCAGTTGAACGGTTTGTTTCTTCGACTCGTTTTTGCGTAAATCGACTTGTATGTGGAACGAGCTAACGGCATCTGTTTTTCCTCCTTCACATAATCTGGGCCTCTTCTAGACCCGCATTAATAAATCCCTTCCTTAACCCGCTTCACAATGCTGCTCAACTGGGTGGCGACACAGTACTCCCGACTTTACACTACACAGACAGGGAGGCTCCTGTGTGTCAAGTATACATGTTGGTGGTAAGTATACTTGCCGATTATCTTTTCCATCATTTAGAATAGAAGAAATGATATTTGTTTAGAGAGGGACAACCAAAAAATATGTCGTCTATAGTTCCCACTTCTAGACCACAGAAAGTACAAGCTGAGGAGTCAAACCCGTGATTTTTAAAAAGGTGAGGAGTAATAGAACAATGTCCATATTCTAAAATTTCAATGTCCACCGTGAATCTGATCAATTATTTTTGTGTTTTCTTTTTGGTACCTAAAAACGTACGGTAAACTGTACGGGTCTTAGGTCCACCGTAGAATAATTTGAATTGGACTGTTTTTTGGGAAAAATTTCCCCCAGGAAGCTGTTGAAATATTACTTGCTAGGATTTATCTTTATGCAACACGTCTAGAGGTCAGGTCACTTCAGATAAACGCGGATCTATTAAAACAATTCAAGCTTAGAGAAGCCACAGTTTTGCACACATAGTACACTATATTTTTTTTAATCTCTGCAAATTGTATGTTGAGTATAATACTATTTACGTCTTACAAATAAGTTGTATTGTACCTGCTTATATAATTCATACTCAGTTTATTATGTTATGTACACCTATTATTATACTTCTGAACAACTTACCAATAACAGTGTTTACTTACAAAAGCCTTCAAGGCATGTTAAATAAATAAATGAAGTTAATTGTTTCAAAATAGTTCCAAACCAGTTTGAATCTCTATCAAACGTGTTCTTTTTTTGCCTAAACCTTTATTTGAAAAAAAAAGATTTTTGATGCGGCTTGTCGCGCCGTTTTATTTAAATTTTTTGTGTCTCTTTTACTGAAAAGTTTTCCCAAATTACAAAAAAGTAACGATTCAAAATTTTTAAGTTCTGCGCATCACTAACGACACCATAGAAATATTACCTAAATTCACGAACTGTCATTAAGTTACTGCAAGTTAGCTTATTGTTAAAACATATCATTATTTTGTATTGTAAAGTGTTCATTGCTAATTATAACTAACCGTTTGAAATAAAAATTAGATGGCATCAACGCTGAACGTTTTTAACGAAAATTTGCGTCAATGGTTGATAATAGAATATCTGTAACTGCATACGAATATTAACTATGATTGTTTTACAAAAAGGTGCAACAGTTTCTTCGTGAACGAAATTATTAGCATAATTTCGAATATTTTTTTGGTTTTATTCCATATATCTTTCTAATATTGTGAACAGTTCTGTAAATCTACGTATTTGATGTTATTGACAATTGCTACTTCACTGTAATCTGTGGCAATTGAAGCCGACTTGGGAATGATGTGTATTTTTATTGTGTGCATAGACGCTGAAGCGGCTGAACGATCGTAACCCTGTGCGATTGACAATCGCTGGTTCAATTGTTCTATCGACTCAGTTGCCAAATTTACTATAAACTAGTAATTAATTTAACAACGGCGACAACAACGGAGTTGATTAATAAAAGAAATAAAATTTCAAAGTGCATATTTTTTCATCTCTCCCGACTTCATTTTTTGAATTAATAAATCTAATTCCATTTATTTGAAACTGAAATATTGCGTATTAACCGTGGAGCGGAATAAGAGAGCAATATAAGAAGAGCCGTGGTTTTCATATCCAATATCAAAACAAATAGAGGACATTGCCGGAATACATTACAATTTAACGTAAAAAAATATTAGAGCAGTGCCAAATATCAATGTGCCAACCCTGATTTTGCTTTCTTTTCGGATTGGTTTGTTCAGTACTAACCGAAGCCACCGCGTGGAAAGGCTCGGTCATTAGTCCGCCGTTTCCCATAGTCAAGCCCATTATTCGATCCCCTCCCATATGTTTTCTTAAATACATTGGCATCAATATTTTAAATTATGACAATAGTAGTGAAAATGATTTGCAAAGTGAACAACCATTTTCTTCAAAAAAATCCAAGTTTGCAGCGTAATTATTTCATCCGAATTAATTCAACAAACCTTTTTTTAAACAAAGATTTTTTTTATATTAACAGCTAATTTATTTTTTTTCCTCGCAATTAACACATTTTATGTGGGGCATGTTATTTGTTTTATCTAGATTCTAGATAGTATAAAAATATTTCTTATGATCTTATTGTGAAAAAAAAGTGTATTTTAAAATGTTGTTCTATTTCTATATTTTTTCTATCTTCCGTTTCTATAATAACAAAAATAATATCAACCTTTGTACCTTATTTTATTGTATTTTTGTTTTATTTTTTTGGTCAGTTAGTAAATGATCTCTAATTTTAGTTTCGCAGAGTAATGTTTTTAAAGTGTAAAACTTTTTTTCATATTATAATAGATTTTGATTCAACAATAAAACGTTAAAAATAAGAACTGATCCCAATTGTTGTCATTGTATTGTAGTTACCTATAATGTCTTATAATTAATATTATTATTACACACTAACTACACCCATTTAATTTTCGGTCACATAAATAGGCAGTTGTCAAAATAATGAATTGGTTAAAATAACATTATATTATGCAAGTATTTTAAAATTAAAATTGATATTATAGAAGCTTTACCTCTCTTTTATTGATTTTAACAACGCTTTCGGAAATGCCTGTTTGTGTTGCTTTTTATTGAGAATTTGAGAATTATGAAACAACCTCATTTACAATGCCACAATAATTTAAAAATATAAATTGAGTTTGTTTATATTGCACTTCGAATATAAACCATTAGTAAAATTTAATATAATTCTATGGTTACTATAAAACACTTTTACAGTAATACAAACAGTTTTTGTAATTTTTGTTTAAAACATTCATTCTTCCATTGAGGTATAATATTCAATGCATTTTTCACGTTTTCGGACAACCATAAAACACAAAAAACATCAAGTCGGCTTCCCACCCCTCCCCAAGTCCCCACCGCGACTTACTCCGCGGGCAGCGGTCAGCTATATCTCGCGCCGAACGGCTCGCTTGCCCCCCGTGCGACTAGCCCCACCCATCCCCTTACCCCGCGGGCTCCCGTTCATCCAAAAATCACGCGAAATGAGCGTGCGTTCGAAATTAATTTTAAAAAATAGGTTGCCGTTCAAATCGTTGCTGGATCTTTGCAGAAATCGTTCTTACATAGCTATCCCATCAACTTGGCGTAAAAAAATTGGACGGAGGATTTTTCCGGAGCGATATTTTTGACTGACATCAAAAAAGCATGTTCCAAAAGAAAAAAATGTTGGATCTCTTGATTCATAGAAAAAACAGTATTTCACAATCGAAATAACATATCGAAATTTATTCATACAAAATAACAAAATTATTTAGAAATTTTCAGTACATATAAAAAAAAACTATAACCTAATAGGGCTTCAATTGGGGATAGCGTTCAAAACACTTTCCTTTATTACGCAGGGGCACATTGCAAAACTTGCACATGTACCGCGTTTCACTGCGTAGTTTGTGAGCGGAACATACGCGACAACGATTTTTTTTTTTTTTTTTGTGTTTCAAACTCATTGTATTGACAGGTAGATAGATAAGGTACCGCCGACAATAGAAAACACATGACCCCGCACCCATTTAGAACCCCTTGTTTACAAGATTCCCGCTACTTACCGCTTTGCGCAACAAAACGAGTAAACTCGTCTCCCGCGTCTTACTGTAAAAAGGCGTATGACGAGTTTTCTCGTTTCCCGCAAAGAATGTGTTAATAAAGACAAATAAAATGTTGATTTCGGCGCCCGATTAACATAGTATATCATTTTAATCGCCGATCTCATTCTGCAAAAAAGTAACATTAAAAAGTTTTTTTAAATCATTATATTATTTTACCATTCTTGGGGTTGTCTTCGTTGGACTCCGAACATTCTACCTTGATATTCGGGGGATCCATAACGATCTTCGTTTGAAGCATTTTACCTCCGTCTTCTTCATGTGGCCCTGGTTCTGTCTTGATGGTGGGAACACCTGTGTTGACATCCATGGTACTGCAGCAAGATTAACACTAGTGCACGGTTCGGCGTTATGCAATTAGTATTGTATGTTGACGTTGACAATTCGAAAAACACTGCTAACTCAACTATCGTTAGTGATTGTCCGTTGAAAATAACCGTTGGAAATAACGCTGATATTGACGCTAACAATAGCAAAACTGATTTTGGTAGAGTTGCCGAATTCGGCTGCACACACATTTTCAAAAAAATAACACTTTGTTTCAACTTAATTATTACTTCTGGAAACAACGATTTAATAAGGGGAGATGGAAAAACAGGTAATTTTTGGATAGGGCCTGACACGCTTATTACGAATATTTTTTAGAAAAAAACTTTATATTCGCCTTAATTACTATAAAAGATAACTTTTTGCATTTCGGACGGCGGAAAATTATGAATTTAAATTTTCAATTGCGTTAACCAAAATTCACTTCGCGAATCGATGCGGCGGCAATCAGCTGCCATTAGGTACGTCACTGTTATGTTGGTATCCCTGATACATTGCGTAGATACGACTATGGCTAACTTCGTGGAAGACAAATGGATTTGTATCACAAACCATATTACACAAACCTAGCGTAGCCGGTAAACCACTTGAAAACTGGGATGTTTTTCTTGCCTTGACGCGAGCAGGCGTTATTAAGGGGCACTTTCCTTTGTATCACAAACCATGTTACACAAACCTAGGTATCCCACGAAGATAGCAACGGTCGTATTTAGCTCTTGTTAATGCATCAGTGATACCAACATAACAGTGCGTTCCTAATGTCGCCACATCGATTCGCGAAGTGAATTTTGGTTTTACGCAATTGAAAATCAAAATGCATAATTTTCCGCCGCCCGAAATGCAAAAAGTTTTCTTTTATAGTAATTAGGCGAATATAAAGTTTTTTTCTAAAAATTATTCGTAATAAGCGTGTCAGGCCCTATCCAAAATTTACCGAAAAACATTCACCAAATATGTCTTTATATTCTTAGTATGGGTTATTTAAATAATTTGTGCGTATTTTCTAACCGTCAAACATAACTCTGATCACACAGACAAGAACAAATGGGCGGATAGCTGTCAAAACCTGTGGAATTTTTCACTATGATTGATAGAAAATGAAACTTTAATGCATCTTTTACCACCTCCCCAAACATAAATAGTTGTTTTTTGTAGTAATTAAGTTGAAACGTTATTAGTTATTTTTGAAGAAAGTAGAAAGTTTTTGTTCTTAAAAAATGGAATTACACATACATTGCTAAGTAAAAAAATAGATACATCTTTTAAAAGTAAAACACTGAAAGTTTCATCGAAAAATATCAAATAGATCATAAGATATGAATATTTTTCGGAAAGTCTAATTTTGGCGCTAAAATTTAAAAAAACACTCGCGCTTTGCCCCCAATTTGGCGGTAAAATGCCCGACCATATAGTGTTCATTATCGACGCCCTGATGTGGATTTACATGATTGTTTTCGTTGAACGTGATTTAGGACACGATACATAGAACAATTTTTTTTTGTTGCTTAGTTTTTTTACTATTTATTTATTTGTTAACACCCTTTTTAGTTTTTTTTTTCAGAATAGGAGTAGTAAAAATTATACACTTATTACTGACCTACTCCTGTGACAATCTTTTGTCTCATTTCTTTTAATCTCAATGATAATTATTTTCCTCCGTCAGCATTCTGGGAAATGCTGAATATATATGGTAGCTAGTCCCAGAATTTCTGCCCTGGAAAAGTCTCAATTTTTAGGTGCGTATAAGTTCGTGTTAGATAAAAAGAAAAATCTAAAAAAAATTTAGATTATAGAAATAAGGTAATGAAATAAATATTTGTTATAAATTCTAAGTGATGGTGGTAGATAGTAAAAAGCTACATAAAAAAATATTTCAAGTATGAATCTCGTAACTTACATTTAATGTCTATTTATTACACGCTCTAGTGTGCATCTTTAAATATTATAAAATAAAGTCGCTATCCGCGTCTGTTTGTGCGCTTAGTTCTTTTAAACTAAGCAATGAATTTCGATAAGGTTTTTACTATCATTTAGAGATTTTTTTCCGGAAGTTTTATATATATATATATATAATACATGCATATTACACTGATATAAAGTAGAGAAAAGAAAAGTAAAAAATATATTTTCTGGCTCTTACATTGCTAACGCTTGCTAAACCTGAGATACATTAAAATAATGTATGACGGAATTATAAAAAAATCTTAAAAAAGCGTACATAAATGTCAAAAATGGTATATGTCTAATAATAATAATAATATCTTTATTTAGGAAAGTTTACACATTACAACTATATATACATATTATGGTGTACATTGATTTGTAACTTTTATATTTAAGGTTATAAAATTTACAGAAAAATACAAACATAATATTGTGAATGTAAAAAGAAAATAAAAGTACAGTCGAGGTTTCTAAAATACCGCCTAACTAGGCTAGTCTGTGTTGAGGCAGAATTTTTCGTGTTAGTTCCTAATACCTTTGAACATACCTATACTTATATTATGTATTCGCTCAACAATGTGGTGACTTTAATAACTGCGAATTTGGGTGAATGCACCGGTTAAGGCCCTATTCTTATTTTTGATCCAAATTTTTACATTATCTTTGAAAATTTTTTGTGAATCACATTGTTTTATGCTGTCTGGAAGAATGTTGTAGAGTCTTGTCGCCAAGTATTGAAAGTTTCGTTGACCAAACGTAGTATGTGTTATCGTTATTTGTAGTAAGTTTTTGTTGTTGCTTCGAGTACATCGTGTATTTGAACTTTTTTCGTAGTATTTATATATATTTGAGTAGGTATAGATGATTTAGGATAGTTTTTGCATATAGCTGCCGAACATCAAACACATTCATAATATTAAAAATTAGATTCGAGTCTGTAATTATAGGTAGCCTTAGCATTATTTTTAAAATTGTTTTCTGAGCCTTTATGATTGGGTCTAGTGCAGATGAAGTGCCGTCTCCCCATGCTATGATACCATACTCAATAATAGATCAGCAGACTGCAAATCTAGTCTATCTCCTAAGTATAACCCCCAGCATCGCCGGGTACACGTCAGCTAGTTTACGTTGTAATTTTACAAGTCTTTTGTACCACTAACCGATTGTAAATACTTCTTAAAAAAATAATTCAAGAAAATATAAATAAATGAAAAAAGTAAGCAACAAAACAAACAAAATGTCAACAGGAACTAAGAATATCAATAAAAACTCTCACATAAACTACAACAAATTTGATTAACTCTCTCATCTCTGATATTCAATATAACAAAAAATACTCGAGGTGAATTTGTTTCTAGGTGGATGTATTAGGTAGTTAGTTCTGTAATGAATATATACAAATATCGAAAATTTTAAATGACAGGTTGAAATATTCAGCCACCTCATGTTATTACCATCTTCCATATAGTGTATCTTATTAAACGGTCAGTGGCTGAGTTGGCATTTGTTTGGGTCCCACCCAAGCGACGTCAGTTCAATTTCTCGGCTGGATAAGTCCACCATCATTACATAAGCAACATTATCGTCTCACTGTAGTGGTAGTAGAAAATTTTCAAATATTGCAAGATTATTCGTAACCCGGAAATTTTTGTCTTTCTTTAAAAATAAAATTATTATTTCGTTTTATTTTATATATATAAATTACAAACTATACATAACAAAATGAACCTTTGTCTGTCCAACTGGGAAGGATTCCCGTTTCAGGAAGTCAAATTGTGTATTTAGTACATACCTAATATTCTTACAATGGAATGGCGATGCTGTCAAAACAAATTTTGGGAACATTGTTGATTGCATTCGAAGTGACAGGATGGTTTCTTTATCCTTGAAAGAATCGCAAAGATGTAATTTGTTACCAGGGTCAATTTGGATAACATTAGTAATTGCATTCAGAACAGATGAATGGTTTCTATCGGGACATCACAAGTCTGAGATTCTTTCCAGGGCATTTTGGAGAACATTTACAATTGTATTGTTAGAATTTCCACATTTATAAATCAGTATAAGACATATGAATCCTATAGTACTTTTTTTTTAATTTCTTAGGTGATAGAAATTACCCATTACTAGACCAGAATATATGCCGTATGACATAGGAATTTCCAATTTTAAAATATCGAATCTTTATTTATTAAATGGCTAGTCATTATTATACAGTAATCGT
Organism: Hesperophylax magnus; assembly: GCA_026573805.1. NCBI lineage: Eukaryota > Metazoa > Arthropoda > Insecta > Trichoptera > Limnephilidae > Hesperophylax > Hesperophylax magnus. The sequence goes on along the minus strand of JAIUSX010000193.1, from coordinate 1,089,615 downwards.
AATATACAGATTCGTAAATTTAAATAATAACAACAATGAAGATCAAGTATTAGGAAAAAAATAACAATTTTTAAACTTAAAATAAAAAGTGACTTTAGATCCTATATCCTAATTATAATAATAATCTCTAGAAATCTTATTTTTCTTCATCTTTCAACTTACCTTGTCTCTTCTTTTCTTGTACTTTACTTTAACTAAGGCTGTGTTAGCCAAAGCTAAGATATTGAAAATAATTTTGATAACTTGATATTTTCTCATTACAGAGGTAAAACGTTACAAAATGGAGGAGACCAACAAGGGTAAAGAACGTGTTCACGAAAATAATCAGCATAAAGTCAGCACACAAATTTGTACACCTGATTCTCCCACTACTGAGAAGAAAGAAAATTCCACGATGACCAAGACTAGAAAAAGACCCTTTTCATGTACCGAATGCAAATTCTCTTGCACACTTAAGACAGCCTTAAAACAACATATTCTAACACATACTGGCGAAAAACCATTCTCATGTTCCGAATGCAGCTATTCAAGTTCAAGAAATACAACTTTAAAAAGGCACATGTTTACGCACACATTGGAAAAACCATTCTCGTGTTCAAACTGCTCTTATACATCTTCTCTAAGATCAACTTATAACGCGCACCTTCTAACTCATACAAAGCAAAAGCCATTCTCGTGTCCCAGTTGTACCTATTCAAGTTCCATGAAGTCCACTTTGAAAGCCCACATTCTCACGCATACTAAGGAAAAGCCTTTCTCGTGTTCCCAGTGCAGTTATGTGAGTTCGCAAAAGCAAACATTAAAACGGCATATGCTCACGCATTCTGGAGAAAAACCATTCTCATGTCCGGACTGCAGCTATACATGTTCGCAGAAGTCCAATTTAAAAGCGCACATTTTGACACACATGGGTCGTGTTCGTAAATCTAAATAATACCATTGATGTATGACGGCCTCCGTGATCGAGGAGTAAGGCTCTCGACTAGCAAGCTGGAGGTCACGGGTTCAAATCCCAGCGTGGGCAATTAAAATTTATTAGATTAATTTGTGTTATATCACAAATTAAAAATAATATGTAGTGTATTTGCGGCACGTTTCAGAGTGGAAGATACTCTCAGTAACGCTCTGGTGTAAGACCACCATTCAGAATTGAAACATTGCTTGAAATGGCTTTGGCCGTGTTTGGTGATCAGATCTGAATAGCCAGGAAGTTCCTACATTTTCCTCTTTCCCATCTCATTCCCATCCCCACTACCTTCAAACTCCCAACGTATTCCAAATGCGGATGACATAGTCTCACTTTCTCCATATGATTGGAAGCAGTTGGGAATCTTGTGCGGTTAAAATTTAAAAAAAAACGTAAAGCTGGCCACACACATAACCTAACCAAACAACTCTTCACGATACACTAACGCCATTAGCAAAAAACCGTCCAGGTGCGCCAATAAACAAAAATAGCATTCGTGACTCTCAACTTGGCCGGACCACAACTCTTCACCTTGTTCGTTTGAGCTGGTATTTCAGTTGCTTTTTAAGTTTGTGTTTACGTTCAAGTTGCAATCGTGAGGTTTCCTGATAAACCAATCTGACTTATAATAGGTGTACTGAAATACCGGCACTACTCAACTATTTTTCATCCAATATTTTGATTTTAATTGTTAAATATAATAAATACACATGTAATTTAATACATTCTGAATTAGGATATGTTTTATTAACTATTGCAAGCAGTCTTCAGAATCCTAATATAAGTTCTTTTGTAGCGTCTCTTTGTAAACTCATTTGAAATACAATTATAGATTTGCATAATGTCGGTGGTCCGAGAATAAAATATCTCCTACCCTTCCTTACTATCTTTAGTCTCACAACATACTAGAATTGGGAATTCTATAGTCCCACAGGCACCAGATGATAGATCATTTAGTTGGAGTATTATGCGGTTCCACGGTGCGGTGTTGACACTCTCTTGAGAAAAATAATTTCCCTCTGGGCTTATGTCACCTTTGGGAATGTTGTTTGGAGGATCTTTAGGAGAGGAAGTTCTAGGAAGGAAAACAGTATAAATGGTGGGAATCTAGGGATCAATGTGTCCAGAAGTGACGGACGAATGATCTATCCCTCCCGTTGTGGCGCAAGGCGATGGGTCAAGACCGATGAGACCATTTGGGGAGGTCAAAGGGTCTCCTCACACCAGCCTAGTTAAATTCAACAAAATTAGTTGGTTTGGTGACCACTGATTTGAGGAATCTACCAAGATCTCTGACGCAGCAGCAGAGTTAAATAGAAGGCGAAATTGCCAGCTGCGGTAGAGGGCAACGAGTCTTCCTCATCTACAACTTCTTGTCTTATATGTGGAAAAGGAAATTATACTAAACACATAGAATGGGTAATATATTCCTACACTTATCGCACCGGAGATGCGGAAGTTTTTGTTTCTTTTATAATGATTTGTGTGAAATTGAAAACAATTTTTTTGTAATCTCATAAAATATGTAGATTTTTGTATACATAAAACTTCACAAAATCGCCCAAAACTGACTTTAACTTTAGTTTATTGAGTTCCATAACAAGGTAGGCTTTAATTCCAGACAGTACTCATTAATTTCAATTCATTAATATGTATGTATTATTTTTAATTAGCAGTTTAAAATATTCTAAACCAGATCAAAGTGGTCAAAAAGAATTCTATAGAAACTCTCCACATATTCAACAGAAACGCTATTTGCAGATTTCAGGGTGGTACAAGATTTTTTATGCATAGCACAAAGGGTAACAATTATTTTACAAGCAATAATTATTCGCCTGAAACACTCATCCACATTGAAAAATCTCCTGATAAAAGATAGGGTGAACGCTATAGCTATTGGACAGTTAAGAGATTGACTTTTTTTAAAAGTGTATAATTCGAAAAATATTATTATGTAGGAAATATTTCAGGTATGTAGTACTGTAGAATTGAATGGGCCATAAGGAAATATAGATAAAAATAAAAAATATCTAAGGTTTTTTTAATTAAATTTTATTAAACTAAAAACTACGAAAAATACATTTATTGGACACTTTTTATAGTATTGGGACATCGGTGGCACAGTTATTGGACTCTGCATTTAAATTAGAATTTCAAGTAAAATGAATTTCCAAAGTCATACCCCCATATGTCAGCTCAGGTTCTACAAACATAAAAAAAAAACAAAATAGTGTTTTCAAACAAACAAAAAACTAATTTACTACAAAAAACCCATTTCAACGTTATAGTCATTGAGTTCTTTTAATATATGCGTTATGCTTTCATCAGACCCATCAGATTCTTCAGACACCTTATAGCATACGTGACATAAAAACGTGTCATTATCCTCTCTCATTGGTACATTTTCGGAATGCTTTTTTGGTATGCAGTTGACATGAAAAATTCGAACGCACTCAGAGCATTTAATTTTATCATTTTCTCTCACATGCCTTTCACATCTGTTACATCTATTTAAAGATATATTTTGCGATGACGATTCTATGGTTATATTTTCCAATTGAGCATTTGATGTGCTAGGCTCATTTTCTTTATTCTTTTTTTTTTATTTTCGGCATTTTTTTTCACCATTTTCAAACGCTTCATATTCTTTCCTTCATCCAATCGTCGTTTTTTTTCATCTCGTAATTGTTTTTTTAGCTTTTTTTCATCTTCGACTCTGATCTTTTCTCTTGCCTTATTTTCTAGGGCTTCTTGGTACTCTTTGGAAGAGATATTAAAGGAAATGCGTGCTGTTTGTCTCTTACATTTCCTTTTAGGTTCTGCAGGCCGAATAAGAAAATCTTTTATTCTAGTTTTCATCTCGATGTCCTCAGCACTTGGGTTATTGTTCTGTGCCAAAGGCAATCTATTTATTTCTGAAGAGCATGCCTTTGACATACCTTCAATTTCTGGGGAAGCAATTTCGTCTGTTGCAGTTGGCATGATGAATGCATTTGCGATTGAATTTTGTTTATGAATTAGATCCTGATCTCCAGTGGAATTCAAGGAAATTTGCGAAACATCTTCAGTGTTAACAGATGGATGCTGTGACGAAATGAAGAAGGAATTGGTTTCACAAGCCGTAGTTTGTTCGATGGATGTATTTGCTTTATAAACCTGTTCTTGAATTTCACCTTCAGAATGATGCAAACTGTGCGGAACTTCTTCATTATATCCTTCGGTTCGTTTTGATTTATAAAATTCCCAGATCCTGAATAATGTTGAAAGCTCCTTTTTTCTCGTTTTTATTACGTTCAACATTATCGGTAAATCTTTTAAACTTTTCGATTGTTTCTATCACAACAATCTCCTTAAAATTTTGATAGGGCATGTGTGGGAATTTCTCGTCAACGTCGGAAATCGGTGGATTCTTTGCTGCAAGGCACTTTGAATAATCAACTGCATCTGGGTCAAAGGGTTGCAAACCGCAAGCTCGGAAGCTGTTTATTACGCATGTTTTATCAATTTTTTCTACAACTTTGTTTAACACCACGGCAAAATTCTGTTTGTTGACTGGTTCTCCCACATGTTCTATTCCCCAATCACGCACAGCTGCCTTCCATAGTTGTTAAATGGGTCTAAAGAGAGCAACGTCCGCTGGCTGTAGAATGTGTGTGGAGTTTGGGTATAATACAATTATTTCAATGCTCAGTGTGCTCGCTATTAAGCTTAGGTTGTAACTTAAGTGCGAACGATGTCCATCTACAAACAAAATTAATGGAAAAATAATGTTTTTCTGTACCAAATACGGATGAAAAATGTGCTCTATAAAAAACTGAAAAGCATCAGCTGTCATCCACCCAGACTGGCTGAGAGCTATTCCCCATTCTGATGGAACAGATTGCCTTATTCGATCTGGGAGTCCTACGTATGGGTAAATTATGGATGGAAGACAAATGCCCCCATCAGCAGATATCGTGAACAAAACCGTTATCGACTCTTTTGATTTTCCTTTATCTATAATATAGACGTTCTTTTCTCCCTTTTCTGCATAAACCTTTCCACTTGTAGGGCAGGTTCTGAAGCCAGATTCGTCCGCATTAAAGATTCGAGACGGATCTTTTAGTACACTGTCTAAGCCTTTTTCTTGTAGGTAGTCCAATGTTTTATTAAACCATTTCCTGATGTCATTTTCTGAAACGCAAGCACTGGCTGCAGTTACCGCTTCTCCTTTTCTTTCAGAAATCTTCGGATGTCTTTTTAAAAATGCTTTAAGCCAGCCTCGTCCTTTAAAAGTACAAAGACAAAATTATGAACAAAAAGGCCACCAAAAAATAAAACCTAAACCATTAGTATTTCACATAAAATAAGAATTAGGTAGGTACCTGGTCTATTGTCTTTGAATGGGGTTTTCCTGGGAATCGCAATTAGACATGCCTGCACAGAGTCCAATATATCTTCTTTGGATCTAGGAAATCCCTTTCGCCCTAATTCACAAATACAGCCTTCCAAGTCTTGCTCCTCTTGATTTGAAAGATATGGATTGGGTCCCAAATTTATATTTTTGTTTGAATGGGCCATCTTGTAGTGAATGGTGCTTTTGGAATTCCATATTTTTTTTTATGTAGCCCTTATGCCTGCCACTGCGCATTGGTATAAAGAGGTTTTTTTGGCATTTTGTGAGATCTTAAAAAAAGGCGTAAAAAATGTTTTAGTTATTGGACCGTACCTTGTTATAGTTATTGGACACCCGTCCAATTACTGAACGCATAATGTCAGATATGTGATATTTTGTAGAATAGCTCAAATTGACATACTATTAAAGCTCACCAACTTTCATGAAGATCGATAAATTTTAAGCGGAGACAGTATTAGGACAGGGCGTTCAGTTACCAAAACATTCATAAAATTTGTTATAGTAATTGAACACCCACATTTTGAGGTTATTATTCATATTAATTATTAAATCTCAATGAATACTCACAGTTTGTAGCCCTTTGCAACCTCCCTTAGATGTTTCTTCCAAAATATACTGAACTTGTATGAAATAATCAGGAATAAAATATCTCTGTCCCTTAAACAAGTTGCTAAAAAAACACATGTTATAACGGTTTTATCACGACATCATATACGACACGACGTTTTATCACATATCATTTTTTGACATAATATGAATGAAGTTTTGTCAGTGGTGACATCTGTTGGTAAATATTAGAACATGCATACGTATAAAGGAGAAAACAACATATAGATTGGTCCCTTTCACACTTACAGAAATGCTGAGATTGCCTTGTTTCGGAAGTTTTAAGTTGAAGTGTCCAATAGCTATAGCCCGTTCAATTACTATAGCACCCACCCTACATGACGCCAACGGGACTCGAACCCGTGTCCCTTCGATTTCCGGTCGACAGCTCTGACCACTGAGCTATGGCGGCTTATCTCTTACCCGCGAAATGATTTAATATATACTAGTGTTTCATTCAACAATTACTGCTTGTTACATTTTTCACCTGAAAACAACCAACTTTATTTTATATGAGAAAGGCATTGTAAGTGCTAACTCTCCCACTAGATGGCGTCGAGACAAATTGTCTACATTTTTAGGTGAAATACCAATGTGGATGAGTGTTTCAGGCGAATAATTATTGCTTGTAAAATAATTGTTACCCTTTGTGCTATGCATAAAAAATCTTGTCTTAAACGTTAGTTTACCAAAAAAAAAAAAAAATTAATATTTGACAAGTTCAAGTATTTCACCTGAAACTCTTCACATATTGTTAGTATTAATTAATATCCACCTGATTAAATAGGAATCTAACAATATTTTTGTAGGGAAAGTGTTTTTTTTAAAAGAGATTTGTTTTTTAATTCTATTGTTGCCGGGAAAATTCCTCCCTCCAATTTTTGATCACGGAGTGTCTTTATATTGGTGTTTGCTTTATTTAATCAAGAGATCCAACATTTTTTTCTTTTGTAACATGCTTTTTTGATATCAGTCAAAAATATCGCTCCGGAAAAATCCTCCGTCCAATTTTTTTACGCCAAGTTGATGGGATAGCTATGTCAAAACGATTTCTGCAAAGATCCAACAAAATTTTGAACGGCAACCTATTTTTTTTTATTAATTTCGAACGCACGCTCATTTCGCGTGATTTTTGGATGAATGGGAGCCCGCGGGGTAAGGGGAGGGGTAGGGCTGGTTCCATTCGGGACTACGCTACGCGTTTGACGGCCGCTTCTAGAGTCTGTGTAAAATTAACAAAGGGCAAATTGCATGGTTTATTGACAACGCTTCGTATATCTGCTTTCAATTCGTGCTTTTCAAACCACAATTCCTTATGGATTAATAAATCCAAAATGGACTTTTTGTAAATTGGACCATTTTTATTCGAAAAAGAATCTGAACTCATCAATTTTATCAATAAATTGATTACACTTTTCAAATAACTTTTTGTACATAGTTACATTGAAAAGAAAAAAAACATGACAATACTTCTATTAAAATCGAAAATAAAGTTGGCAGTTAATAAGTTAATAATTAATAACACAATTCTGAAACGAATTGATATTTGCTCTGAAATCGGGTAAAAACCATAAAAAAATGTTGCTTTATGATAAGGGTTGGCACATTCAACGATAATTAAAATACATTTTTATTAATAATTTAATTCATAACAAAACATAACACACTTTGGTAAACGTTACGAATTCCGCTTCACGGTAAATATGGAATGTTTATTTGAATTGATACTTGAATTTAGTTTTATTATTACTAAAAGTGACTCTTAATGTTGGGGAAAACCTAAAAAAATATATACTTCAAATTTTTATTTCGTTTAAATTATTTCACATATACGATAATACACCGGTCGTCAACCAAAATCATAACGCCATTTTCCATTTGTTCGCAAGATTTCAAAGCAACTACAAAGTAATATGACATTTGCTGGAAATACCAACCACACAAAATAAATTCTTATCAAAATAAAAACAAACGTACCTACTAGTTATTTTCCTAGCCAGAGGGCGGGTGTAGGTACAGTACCTACCTACGAACTAATTCAATAAAATCTCCATACTAAATAAAATTATAAACATAACCTAACCTAATCTAACTGTAATTTTCTATAACAAAAAATTGCCCATTTAATAACGCCCACTCGCGTCCCATTTAGAGTTATATCCCAGTTTTCAAATAGTTTGTGGGCTGCGCTAGGTTTGTATAGACTGGTTTGTGATTTAATTCTAATAGCTTTTTCCATGTTCTTCTGCCTAATCTAACCTAAACTACCCAAACGGGATACGTTTAATCACATTTTATTCCTTTTGGTTGTTAATTCGGATTATTACATTTAATTTTATGTTGGTTATTTGTTATAAATAATACATTCGCTTACATTAATGAATTATATATGATGATATTAATAATTTTACATGGCAATACTAAATTTTGTGTGATTGGCATCAGTGTCTATGAAATATTTTATAGATAGAATTCGGTAGAATTACGTAAAGCAAACACCAATATAAAGACACTCCGTGATCAAAAATTGGAGGGAGGAATTTTCCCGGCAACAATAGAATTAAAAAACAAATCTCTTTTAAAAAAAACACTTTCCCCACAAAAATATTGTTGGATTTCTATTTAATCAGGTGGATATTAATTAATACTAACAATATGTGAAGAGTTCTCGAAAGAAATACTTTTCCAGCGAGAGTTATAATTTTTTTTCAGTTTTTGCTAAAAATAACTAGCTTCCCGTTAAATATTTTGTTGGATCTCTAGTCATTCGTCATCCCTACATGATACTCCACGTGACTGCAAAAATTTCATCGACGGGGGAATTTTTGCATACCTCAAACTCTTTATTGATTGGCCTAAATGTTGGGCACTGGGTGTGCTGTTGTCTCTGAACGCTTCTGGCGTTTGGCGGTTACCTAACAGGGCTGGCTGATCTTGAAGAGCTAAACACCAACAGGATTTGGCACGGAGACTAGGCGAGGTGAGGCAGGTGATGGTCAGGAGTCACTTTGTCGAAGGTAGTAAAACACTTGTTTGTTTGTAAAGATGAACTGATTTAAGTACCCACTTATAATAATAATAATAATAATTGGATGACTTGTATGGCGCCGTTTTTGTGCAAAATCACCTCAAGGGCGCTGTACAAACTTATAATACATTTCTTCAGTGATCTTTGTTATAACTAACTATTTATGGAGATAATATACAGTACAAAACTTACCTGGTAGGTCACTTGAGATTAACACTTAATTAAAATAATTGTTTGTTAGCGAAATTTAGATACTGGATTTAGGACTTAATTGGAAAATTGAATATAACTGGACTTTTTCTTATGAATGGTGTATTTAATTTAAGGGTACGACAGCTTAAAAAGGTAATTTTTTAGTTTAGACCTGAATTCTGTAGGACTTGTTATGGATCTTAGTTCGGGAGAGAGTTTATTCCAAGCCTTCGGCCGAGATACTCCGAAAGCGCGATCACCAAACATAGTATTTGGCTTGCGCTTAGGTTCTATCAGTCTGCCTACAGCTGATGATGTTGCTGATCTAAGAGTTGACTGCCTCAGACCAGTGTTTTCCGGGACGCATAGTTCAGAGATGTAGGGTGGGGCCATTTCATTAATGGATTTAAACACCATCCAGCACAGTTTGTACTGGATTCTTTCAGGGCACTTGAGCCAGTGAAGGTTACGAAGGTGTTTTGAAATGTGCAAATATTTAGAAACCCCGGTTATGAGCCGTGCTGCTGCATTAAACACTGATTGAAGTTTGTCAATTTGATATTTTGGAAGGCTGGCATAAATGCCGTTGCAGTAATCGAGATGTGAGACTACGTAAGAGTTAATAAGTAGTTTTGTTGCTTCTGTAGGAAGGTTTCTTCGGTCAGACTTGGGTTGTCTTAGGTGAAAAAAACTGGTGCTTACAGTCCTATTTATTTGACTTTTAAACGAAAAGTCTGAATCTAAATTGACACCGAGAAGTTTGACTGTTGTTTTTTTGTTATATCTATATTAAATAAAAAAAATTGAGCCATTTTCGCAAACATATTTTCTCTTTTAATATATACCTACATTATCTTAAAAATAAGGTATCAAGAGGGTGGTGAAATACTCCCTTAAGGCGATGCATTACGTCGTGTAATATTTTGAATCGAGCCGCTATCAATAACACACCTTACGTAGCTGGCAATAAGGCTTAAATTCCCGCTTCACACCATCCACCTGTTTTGATTTATGCAAGAAAAAAACATGGCCAAAAAGTGCTGTGATGTACTGTTATTTACCACTGTAAGTTCCCTGATGGGCACTTGATATTCTTTAGGACTTTATAATATTAATAAGTCTCTTGGTTCGTTACAGTATTTATTTACGATAGTGATAGCTACAACAAAGCTTGTACAATAGAGGATATGATAACGTCAGATCTCTAGTAGGGTGATTTCCATAAATAAACCACTCTCTAGATCGATATCTTCGGCCTTTTTGTATGGCGCCATTTTGTCACCCCCTTAACCACAGACGACCACAGATAAAACGGTCGTTTGGTCCAGACAGGTAAATATATCGTGGACCATAAAGAAATCTCAAGGCCATTTTTAAAAAGTGCAAACATAGACAATATAACTGCACCCAGCTAACATCGTTCATTCACTAGCCCAAAAAAATTATATTTTAAAAATAAAAATATTGAAATGCAAGAAAAGGAAAATAAAAAAAAACCCACAGCTATGCACACATCAAAATATTTTTTATTTTCAAAAAGACAATGGACAGTAATACAAAACAGGATTAGTACAACCGATGTATTGAGCATTGATTTATTATTGAAGTAGAAGATAATACTAATGTATCTAAACAAAACATGAAACAGAACAAGACACAGAAAAATAAAAAGTAACGGTCTCAACTAGGAATCGAACCCAGGATTTCTGTCTTACTGCAACAACTTAATAGGATTTAATTTGACCTTGCACAAAAATACAAGAATATATACACAAAATACATATTCAACGTGTTGAAAGATATTCATTATGTCAAGTAATAGTAACGCCTTTTGACTTTTACATGGTATAATTTAAATCATAATACATGAACCATAATATAAGAAATAAAAATCGTGTACACAATAAAAGCTTGTAAAGAAATATTGCTTGTAAAACAACAAAAGATATTGTGAAATAAAAGTTAAGAACATGTAATTAATATTTCTATTTTGGATACTGACAATCCGTGGTGGAATCTATAATCTATAAATAGTATAAAATAAAGTGACATTCGCGTCTGTCTGTTTGTGCGCTTAGTTCTTCTTAACTATGCGACTGATTTCGATAAGGTTTTCAGCATCATTTAGAGAATTTCTTCCGGAAGGTTTAGATAAATAACACATGCATTGACACATATTGATAAAAAGCAGAGAAAAGTCGATATAAAGATTATTTTTGGCCGCTTACATTGCTAACGCTGGCGAGACCTTATGAGAATATCAAAATAATGTACTACGGAATTGTATACCTTAAAAAGGCCTACAGAAAAGTCTGTTATATATATATACAAATGTTATACATATCGCAGTTGCCGTCTGGTCCCCAAAATCTCCTCTTGTGCGTCTTTTGTTTCCTGGGAGAAAGGGCTGCCGTCGGACCAACGCAGCTCAAAATGCCCTTCGTCTTACCTAGAAAAAGACAAAATTTGAGACCAATGATTTCACTATTCTAGTATTGTACACATATTTAATAAATTTCATGGATAAAATTAATTAAAAATATTTTAAGAAAAAGGGGACATTAATGGTGATGGATTAATTCACTGTTGAACTTTTGAACTTTCTTGTATGGGAAAAAATCCCGTTTTATGCAGTTTCTGCAGAATTTGTAGGGAGCGAAAACAAAACTTCTTGAGCGAGTTTCACTGCAATATAAATTAGGTGTATACCTTCAAATGAGGATTCCACACTGTTGAAGCGTACTGTAGGTGACTTACATCTTATAAATATTAGTTAAAGAGTAACAAATTTAAGTGTTAATTATTATTGCCACAGCACTAGAAGTTATTCAAATTCTCCTGCAAGGGTTTCATATAATTTCCACAGCTTTGTCGTCAGCAAACATTATGGAAAATGCTGGTTAAATCTGGATAAGGTACTTACATGATGCAATTCTGGAGAGGTTTAAATAACCTTGTTTGATGTAATCGTGGCTTTGTTTAGCAGTTTTAGCATCCTAATACGTGGTATAGTATCGCGTCGGAATACGGATAGGTCTGAAAAGGAAAATTAATTAAATTATTAGCCAATGAAGTACATTCACGAATCGGGAGCATTGTATCAAAGAACGAGAGGTTAGTACCTGTATTTAACAACGAGTTCGGGTCCTTCTTTCAATTGGTGGAGATAGACCGAATAACACACTTTAACACAACACAGCATTAATTTATCACCTTGAAGAATTCTAGCACGCAACATTATTTTTAGATGGGTGAAAGAAAATTCAAAATATTTACGCTAAACCTTCAACTGACTTCAATCTGCGAAATGGCGTCTTGGAAATTACCGTTATTTTTTTATCGGAGCATAACCGATGCTTAGCTTCTCTTTCTGTTACACGAGTGGCTATGGTAGAGAGCGAGAGATCTAGATACAACTTTTGCTCTGAGCCAATGAGATCTGAGCTTTCAGCCACAACAGCTTTGTCTATAAGAATTTGGGTTGAGGATAACTCCTCCCATCAGGGTTACAAGGTTATGCGAGAGTTATACGCCCCTGGTGATTTCTCGTCTGGCGGGCGGTCAAGCTATACTGACGTCCGCGTAAACCAATCGGGAATGCTCGGCCATCCCGAGCAGTTCCGAGGGCTTGACAGTGTTACCATCCATACACTACATCTTCCCCCCTTTAATTGAACGTTACAATGATAAATATATTTACAATTCTAGACTTTTTTACATTTACATGTTTACAATTATTTTTCAAATATAAATATTACATTATTCCATTATTTCTTTTTTTTTTTTTTTTTTTTTATTCTTTATATTGGCTTTCACCCATTAAGAGTGATCTTGGCCATACAATACAACATTTTTCTTATTAATAAATACAACAAATTACAGGATAAAATTGATTACACAACATGACATAACATAACGTAACATAAATAAACCAAACATAACATAACATAACATAACATAACATAACATAAACATAACATAAACATAACATAACATAACATAACATAACATAAACACAACATAAACACAACATAAACATAACATAAAATAACATAACATAACATAACATAACATAACATAACATAACATAACATAACATAACATAACATAACATAACATAACATAACATAACATAACATAACATAACATAACATAACATAACATAACATAACATGAACATGAACATGAACATGAACATGAACATGAACATAACATAAACATATCATAACATAATATGAACATAACATATAATAAACATAACATGGGTGTAACATAAACATAACTTAACAAAAACAATACAGAGCTGGTAATAATAGGTAATTACAAAATTATAAAAATAGGAACCTGTGCACAATAGTAGTGGGCATTTTTGTTATTTAAAATAACAGATTTTTCCAAAATTAGAAGCATTATTTTTTTTTAAAACAGTACTATGAAATGAATATAAACAAATACAATAAAAGAATCAAGAAAAATATACAAATGCATGAAGAATAGTGTTTAACTCAGTCAAAATATGCAGAGTTGGGATTAGTAAAAATAGATGAAAATAGGAACCTGAACAAATGAATACAAATGAAAGTGAAAGAAATTTGGTTTATATTTATTATTATGGTCAGATATTAAGGCCATTTTTATAAATAAATTTTGCCAACAAATAGTAAATTTCAGTAGTGTTTAGACTAAGAAGGCAGGGTATACTGGTAGGCAATTTAATATCAAGTTTTAACAATTCATGCATGAAGTTTGGAAATTGGTCATTGATAGGACACTCAAAAAAATTATGGTCCAGAGTATCCTCTGACCCACAATCACAGTACGGCGAACTGACTATGTGGAACCTGGCAAGATGGCTAAGACAACAAGTGTGACCCAGCCGCATTCGGGTTAAGGAAGAAATATATTTTTTAGGCATGGTAGTGTATTTGTGAAACCAGGGCTTAACAGGAATAGAAGGTTGGATTAATGAGTACTGGTGACCTTTTATCAGAGAAGATTTTTTCCATTCAGAAGACCATTGGAGTTGGTACTTAGTTTTTAGAATAGGGAAATGGTCTCTAACCGGAATAGGGATATCACTTAACGGACCATGGGCAGTGGCTTCCTTAGCAATATAATCAGCCATGTCATTCCCAGTAATACCGAGGTGTCCCGGTATCCAGGCTAGGACCACTGATGCATGAACCAGTGACATGGAATGCAGTAGGTTCCTGATCGAACAGATTAGAGAGTCGCTACTGGAATTGAGTGGGGATGCGCTTATTTTTTGTAGTGAGCTAAGCGAGTCTGAAAGGATGAGTGCGTTTTTAATATTTAATGATTTGACGAGTTGAAGAGCTTCTATGATAGCTATGCATTCAGCAGAGAAAATGGAGCACTCTTTGGGAAGTTTGTGTGGGAAACACAATTTTCTGTGAGGAACATAGACACTGGCCCCGCAATGGGAGTCCTGACTGAGTTTGGAGCCATCTGTGAAAAATTTTATGTAATTTGGCCAGTTGTTTTCAATAATTGTGTTAAATTCTGCATTATTTAATTGAGTTGAGTTTTTAATGTTTTTTTTACTTATTCCGATAAATTGATGGACCTTCGGATAGAAAGTAAGGCTTTCATAGGGGTATGAGTATAAGGGAAGAGTTTCATTGAGATAGGTGTTTCTAGATAAATCCAGGAAAGAGTTGTAGCAATCATAAAAAAGTGGAGGGGTATGATTTTTCCAAAAGTGATTTGAATTAACCTCATACTTTAACGATTGAAGTATAGGAATCAAGGGATGGGATGTTATTGAACATATTTTGTAAACATATTTTTCTGCCAGGCATCGCCTTCTTATATGTAAGGGAGGTTCGCAACATTCCACTTGCATTGCGTTGATTGGAGAAGATTTCATGGCTCCTAAGACAAGGCGAAGTGATTTTGACTGGATTTTATCTAATTTATGAGAATTTGACGTGGACATTGGATCAAACAGACAAGATCCGTAATCGAGATGGCTTCGGATGAGGGCATTGTATAGAAGTTTTAAAGAAGCTGGGTGGGATCCCCACCACACTCCGGCTAGAAATCTAAGGGGATTGATGTTGCTTTCACATTTTGTAACAACGTGATTTATATGAGAGTTCCAAGTAAGCTTGGAGTCCAAAAACATTCCAAGGAACTTAACTTCCTTCGAGATAGGGATCACTTCATCGCCAAATATTACCTGAATATCCGGAAGCTTTCGTCGACGAGTGAAGATGACAACTTTGCTTTTGGCAGGGGAAAGTTCAAGACCATTAATATTTAACCACGCCAAGAGTTTTCTAAGAGCGTTGTTAATTGCTGATGCTGCGATGAAAAGATTGGCGGATATTTTGTAAAACGTTAAGTCGTCAGCATATTGGAGTACGTTGCACATGAAATTAATAGATTTTTCCAGATCGTATGTGTAAATATTATACAGTATCGGGCTTAAGACAGACCCTTGCGGGAGTCCTTTGAATATTTGTCTTATGTGGGGAGAGGATTCGGATCCATCTACAAAAACAGTTCTCTCGGAGAGCAAATTGATAATGAATTGAACCAATTTAGGAGGAATACCAATCGCCAGTAACTTTTCTTTAAGAATGGGTATATTTACATTGTCGTATGCTCCACAGATGTCTAAAAATACTGCAATACAATATTCGTTTTTAGATAACGCTAATTTGACATCTGTAACAAGAGAGGAAAGGTTGTCAAGGGTACTTTTACCCTTTCTAAATCCAAACTGGGAAGGGGAAAGAATATGATTTTTCTCTACAAACCAGTCTAATCTATTCTTAATCATTCTTTCAGCTACTTTGCAAAGTGTTGAAGAGAGAGCAATCGGTCTGTAACTTGAGCCTAGACTTGGATCTTTGGTACTTTTGCAAATGGGAATGATTTTTTGAATTTTCCAGTCCGGGGGAATAATACCAGAGTCCAGGAAGATATTGATGAGAGAGAGAAAGTAGGAAAGGGAATCGTCATCAGTGTGGCGGATGAATATGTTCAAGATTTCGTCATTGCCTGGAGCTGAGTCTTTTAGGTCTTCCGTGGCTCTTTTTAACTCGTCTATGGAAAATGGAGCATCTAACCAAGATGAAGAATTTGGGGAGTAAGATAAAACAGGCACTTCGTCAAGATTAGGTACATAAGGGGGAGCAATTTTGTTAAGAAAGTCAGAAATCCAAATATCAGAATTGTGAGATGACTTCGGCAGGGAAAAGGAAGACTTAAACCTGCGAATCATGGACCAAACCTCCCCCGCCGGAGTAGCAGGGGATATATTAGTGCAGAAATTACGCCAGCTGTTTTTTTTTTTAAAACGAAATGTACGTTTAGCAACAGCTTGGGCATTCTTGGCTTTCAAGAAATTTTCCATTGTCATCTGTTGGCAGTATGTCTTATTGGCCGCTTTCCTCTCCTTCAGCACTCGAAGGCATTCTTCATCCCACCAGGGGGGAGGGTGAGCCTTCGTGCCTACAGGGGATGATTTGGGAATAGAATTGACTGCAGATTTTAGAATGGAATCAGACCAAGATTTGTAAGAGGAGGTGCAGTTATCTGAAGAAGGGGTAGGCAGGGAAAGGGTGTGACCCTGGACAGATTCTCTAAAATGGCACCAGTCGGCTTGTTTTGTGATAAATTTTGGCTTTCTTTTAAAGAGGTTAGTATTTAACCCTTGAGCCAGATTTATAATGATTGGATAGTGGTCACTGCCGCAGGGGTCTGATGAAGTTCTCCAGGAAATTATTGGATATATACTTGGGGAACAAAGAGTTATATCCACCGCACTAGGGCTCTGCCCAGGCAGACTTAACCTTGTTGGAGATCCGTCATTTAGAAGGCACATGTTCAAGGAGTCCATAAGGTCAATTATTTTGATTCCTGAGGGATCCGTTGATGAAGAACCCCAGAGAGGGGAGTGGGCATTGAAGTCACCCAGAATGACCAGGGGAGAAGATATTTTTCTAAACATGTGGATCCATAAAGAAATGTCAAATGGGGTAGAAGGAGGAATGTAGAGGGATACAAACGTAATATTAGAGACAGTAGCTGCCACTAACTGGAAGGATGAATCTGGGGGTTTAATGGAAATAGGGGTGAAGGACAGGGAGTTTTTGATTAGAAGGGCTGCACCACCCTTCCCATCAATGCGGTCGTCCCGCAGACATTGGTAGCCACTCACCTTGAAGAGCTGAGATGGTTTAAACCAAGTCTCAGAGATGGCAGCAATAGAAATTGTGTGTAATTGTAGAAGGCGGATGAGGTCAGCTTTATTGGAGAAGGCGCTTCTACTATTCCACTGAAGAATCCCTGCTGTCAGGGCAGCCATTGGAAACAAGAGAATTTAAGGAGGAGAGTAAAGAGGCAGCGTTGGACGGTAGGGAATTATTGTTATTAATTATAGAGATAAGTAACATGATGAGAGTTTGAATAATATTAGTATTGTCATTAGAAATTATGTTTTTTAAAGAATTGCCATTTGAATCAGGGATAAAGGAATTGCAGTTCAAAGTATTGCTGTTAGGAAAGACGGTATTTTGTGGAAATGTGGAGCTGATGTTACCATTTGGGAACAAGAGCTGGGAGTTATGGCCAAGATGATCAAATCCGGGGGATTTAAGAGGACGAGAAGCAGATTTTGTCATTACAGTCTTCCTGTATGACGAGTTTGGAGGAATAATGTTTTGAGATAACTGGGGTTGAGAGGCGACTTCAGCAAAAGATTTTTTAGAGGGAGCTATTGTTTTAGAAGCGTGGAAGTACGATACGCTATTGGAAGCCATATAACTTTTAATGTTTTTTTGGCGTGAAAGTTCGGGGCAGGATGGATTTATGGCTGTGTGAGAGCCTGAGCAGTTGATACAAGTAGGGGGATTGGAAGGGGAGGGGCATTGTTCTGCTAAATGACTTTCTGCACATTTAAAGCAGCGAGGAGAAGAACGACATGATTGCTTGGAATGGCCGAACCGACAACAGTTAAAGCACTGAATTGTCGGGTATGAATAAATTTCCACTGGGAGCGAGTTGTGGAAAAGGTATACATGAGAGGGAAGAGATTGGCCTTCAAATGTAAGAACTACAGTTTGGGAGGGTTTCCAAACTATAGAATCGGAAGTCCTATCTTTATAATTCAGCCGCCTAGTCTTTAAAACTTTCCCCGAAGATGCTGGGATAATAAGTTCCGTGATGAGTTCTTCATCGGATAGGTCTGTGGGGATACCTCTCACTAGACCCATGCGCGAGATGTTGAATGAAGGGATGTAAGCCTTGTATTTTTTGGCAGAGAGGAAGTCAATAGAATTTATAAATTTATTGGCATTGAGTGCAGTTGTGAACTCTACACAAATGCGGAATCTTCCCTCCGATCTGATACCACCTGGGGAAATGCCAAGTGGTTTTTTTCCTATAAATTTACCAAAATCAAGGGGATGCAGTGAGTGGCCTTGTGTGTTGTTTTGCACATACACGATGAAGGGGGCTTTTGCTGAAGTCGGGTACAGTGAAGCGAGTGGAGGAGCGACAGTCTCTACAGGAACTGTAACCTGAGCAGATTCCTTTTTCGGAAGGACGCTGACTTTTCTTTTTTTGGGAGTAGAGGAATCAGTCATTATTTCAACCTCGCTAGCAATGTCATGTTCAAAATTAACAGGGTCAGGATCAGGGGGGACGGGATCTGGTGGTTTCTTCCCCATGGCAAAGGCCATTGGGGCAAAAAGGAATGTATATTAATATAAAATAACACTTACTGGACTTGGTCAGCAATAAAGGCACTCAAAGAGGACAAAAAATATAGTTTTAACCTACAAAAGGCAATAAAATTAGATTTTTTTTGTATTCGAACTGAAAAAGACAAGAGAGTTCTTCAACTGTCAAAGTTCGAATCCCATTGTAGAATGACCATTATTTCTTAAATATCAAATTATTTCTTATTATTACACTGTTTTATTTACACTATTCACATAAGATCATTTGTATCTTTCTTGGGAAGGATTCATCTCGGTCGAAGTCTTCTCGACCATGGTTCCGGATGTACAACATCTGTACTGGGTCCTGGTTCTGAAAGTTCCCCCGAAGTATCGGCCATCGGTTCGGCGTCATCCAGCATCGCTTCCTCTCCCTCTGTCAACCTGGAATCAGGAGGAAAAACCGTTAACTCACTCCACAGGTTGGACAATTCCTTCTCAGACAGCTCAGTTCTCGTGTCATCAGACGCGGAATCTGGCAAATCTAAGATTTCTTTGCTCCAGCTGACAGACAAGCTCCTCATCTGATCAACATGTCGCTTCCATACTAAATGTGAATCACAAGTTTTAATCAAATACAATTTTTTTCCAATTCTACGTGTAATAATTCCCTTTACCCAAGTAAATTTATTATTCTGTCTGAAGTCTTTAACTAGACATTTCTGTCCTACACTAAAATTTCTGGTTTTCACACCACCATAATTTCTAGTCTGTCTACGTTGACTAGCTAGCCACTGTAATGTATTGTTATTTGCCACTGTAATGTATCTTAATTACTACTGTAATGTTCCTTTTGATGGACACTTTGATATTCGGTTAGGACTTATTAATATTGAAACTCTCTTGGTTCGTTACAGTATTTATTTACGATAATGATAGCTACAACAAAGCTTGTACAATAGAGGATATAACGTCAGATCTCTAGTAGGGTGATTTCTCGTCTGGCGGGCGGTCAAGCTATACTGACGTCCGCGTAAACCAATCGGGAATGCTCGGCGATCCCGAGCAGTTCCGAGGGCTTGACAGTGTTACCATCCATACACTACAAGTGCCTTTTATTTTATTTTGTGGATGTTCAGGCACAAATATTTAAATGTTTTCGATAATTTTATAAATAACTTAATTTGCCACATTATACAATAAAACCATAACCGAAAATCAGTTCGTAAGTAAGAGATTTTGAACTTTAAAACAGTTTTCATAGGCCTATACATTATTTTTTTCTGGGCATATAAAAAGACGTCTAAAAAATACTCGATTATTTCAGAGGCCAAGATGAATTCTACTCGCAGTATTTAATCAAAGCATCTGAAACATAGAAAGGCGACCAAATTTTGAAACCAAAAACATATGATTTTAAATTACTATGTAGTGTATCGCCTTAATCAATAAATATTTTCAGCTCAGTATGGAGTAGCGATGAGTCGTTCATAAACTAGTTCTTTTTGATAATCCCTGTTTGTGCGACTTTCGGTAAACCGTACGTAAATTGAACGGTTACTCTTTTACATCAGGAAATATTTTAGAAAAATAGCGCCATTAAAATTATCGAAGTATTAATTATTATTACATACTCGGACACGTGAACAGCGTCTGACAGCCCGACCATCTGGACTTGGACATATGTACCTACGCCTACTAACTAACTATCATCCTATCATTCATACGCCTTCGCTTGGAGCTGTATCAAGCGAGCACAGTATTCGCATCGTTCTTGCGCTCTGAGCTCCCGACTCCCGTTCAATTGAGTTAACTCTTTGAACCGTACGAAAATATTGAGCTGGTACAGTATTGACGGTTTACATGTAGTTCTCATGAGCACTTAGGCCATAGGCCCATTGTGCTATCTCCCATTTTAACTCAATCCTTTAACAACAACCCAGTCCCTTTAATAAAGTTCACCAGGGTTGTCATTGGGTATGTGGCTATGTCTTCTGGTTCTACTGTATGTCTCCCCAGTTATCTGCGCCTAGTTCCCACCAGGGCAGGACATTGGCACCATATGTGAATTGGAGTCTCTTCATCCTCTTCACATTTCCTGCATCTATTGGTGTTTTCCGCTCCCAATATCTGCATGTGTCTCCTGAGATGGCAGTGTCCCGTGAGTAGTCCTACCAGTTCCCTCAGTGAGTTTCTGTCCATATCGAGTAGTTTCTTGGTTCGTCTAGGGTCTGGTCCTTTTATGAGTACTTTGGATTGTCTCATTCCGGGTGCCCTCTCCTATTATTTTCGGTGCTGGGATTTGACCCACCTATCAATATGTAATTTTGTGTGGCAAGCTGCCACTCCTACGGTCGGCTCGGATCCTACAAGTGGTGCTTTCACCCCTTTCCTTGCTAGTTCGTCAGCCCACTCGTTGCCCTCAATATCTTTATGTCCAGGTACCCAGATTAGGGTTATTTTATTGATGGTAGGGAGTTCTGTAAGAACAGTCCTGCATTCCATCACTAGTCTGGAGTCGCATCGGTTACTTCCCAATGTCATTACGGCTGCCTGGCTATCGGAACATATGCTTATGTTTTTATTCCTGTACCCAATACGTAGGTATATTCTCCTGTGCGCAGGCCAAACTGGCTTTCATCTCAGCTTGAAACACGGTACAGTGTGTTCCTAGAGGTATACTGAGTTCCTTCTTGGATCCCTGCAGACAGACTCCGGCCCCTGTTCCCTCCTCCATCTTGTACCCGTCTGTGAACCAGATTATTTCCTGTTTGGAGGTAGGACCTGGAACCGTGTCCCATTCCTCCCTTGTGGGGTAGGTCACCCCAAACTGCCGTCTGAAGAGGTATTCGGCTTGTTTGCCGTCCTGCTTCATTCCAGCTGTCGGGCTAATTGCCCTCAGTCTTGTTCCAATCTCTGTATGACTGTTTTTGGGCAGCTCACCTCTCCATTGACCTGGTACAGTAACTCGCGCTCTTAATAAAATGAATCGTGACCCATCGCTGGGAGTTACGCGACCAATGGTCTTACTCCTACAGCTTTGAGCAGTTGGAACAGTTGGCAGATTGAACTATCAAATAAAAAAACAGCTTGAAATGAATGTTTTTAATTATTGCAAATATGTTTATTTTATCTTTGAAAAAGTTTACTGCAAAAATCAAAAGTTATAATATTACTGTATTTATTCACAGGAAAACCTCTATGACTTATTTCTACCGTAACAAATCTTATCTTCTTGACATTATATTTTTAATAACATTACAGAGAAAAAAAAAATTTTCATGTATGTTGCAATCCTAGGAGGGAATTGGGGTACAATGTTTTTTTTTTTTTACTTATTTTAATAAATTTCGGTGTCGATAGATTAAATAGATTTTTTTTCCATGAAAAAAATAGAGCAGTGACAAAAAACAATGTTAAAATAGAACAATGACAAAAAAGACCAATCAAACCAAATGTAACCTAAACTAACTTTTAACTATTAAAAGATAATAATAATAATAATTAAAAATAAATTTTATTAATTTCTTACACAATTACAAATTAGTATTTAATGCATTTAAGAAATTAGGTTATATAAATTGAACAAAAGATTGTTTTAAGTATTTATACATAGAAAAAGAAATTTTAAGAAATGTGGAATTTCCAAATAAATTTCAGGCAGCGGTGAAAGATCTCGTCAATTTGGAGAGACTCTTTCAAGAATCAGAAGAATTTCCCTTCTGAATCTCTCCTCACTGACCCCAAATATATCAATCTCGGAGGAGATTTGGTTCAGGAGCAATATACTCCTCCCTACCGGGAGAACCATTGGCAGGTTAGTTCTGCAGGCAGGAAGATAGAATAATCTATGATGACGTTGTCTAAGATAGTCATCTGGAACATAGAGAGTCACGCGCTCCAAAATGGCTGAGTTCTCAATATAGCCTCGCAGCAGTCTGAATAAGTGGGTAGCGGCATACCCCTCCCTTCTGAGCTGCAGGGAGTGAAGTCCCAGCATGCCCAGAAGAAAGTTCGTCGGGTAGAGAAATGGATAGTGGCCGTACTCCCTCATGTAGAGAAATCTTAGAAACTTTTTTTGAACCCTCTCTAACTTACTAACTACTTCCCTACCCTAACTACTTGTGTAGAGCTAATATGAACATTAACACAAAAAGGTCACGCAATAAGAGCAGATATGAACAAAACATACGATTGTGTGTATTGCTGCATATATACTCCCAGAAGTGATGTCTTTACCTCGAATTTAAAGATTTTAGATGTTTGCAACATGTTGTATGCAAGAAATGCATCTGATTTCTACAATACCGTTGCTTTTTTGCTTGAAAACGTATTTCATTTGTAACCGGGCATAATTTATTTATTTATTTTAATAAGTACACGCAAAACTTATAGGTAGACTAGGTTAGATTAGTATTGATTGAAATATATGATAGTATAGATACATGATATAATATATTACAATAGCTAAAATGTATGCATTTATATTCAGGTTTTGGTTGAAAGTAGTTAAGTGCCAATCAAGCTGTTGGTTCACCTTATTGACTATTTTTATTGACCCAAGTTTCCTCAGTTGCCCCAGGCAGTTCATTTTATATACATATTTAATTGACTTTTTACGTAAGTATGAGGAGACTTACATTTAATGGGCCATATTTAAAAGATATGATATTAAAGATTTTTTGTACCTAGCTTCTGTGCAGTTAAACAGATCCGCTACATCTGCTTACCTATTACTAATTTCATGTAATCTAGGTACAAGCGAGTGTTTGAAATGTTTTCTTAGAATTTCTAAGTCTTAGAATTGTTACAATTAAAGAGGGTTTTAGAGCGAGTAGCTCTTATGGGTACATAAAATTCAATGAGGTTAATTAAATCAAGGCTGTCTAGTTGTCTACACTACCATTTACAATTTTGAACATAAATATTAAGTCGGATTTAATTCTTCGATCTCAGAGTTTTAATAAATTGAATTTTATCATTAAGTAATTATAGTTTATACTTTCAATGGGAATACCGAGTTTAAAGTTAATGTGTCTTAGGAATTTGTGTTGAATTTTTTCTATTGAATCTGAATGTATTTTATAATGTGGGGACCAGATCGAGGAGTTATATTCGACTTGACTTCGAACTAAAGATGTATATAAAATTAATATATTAATATCTAAACATACAATATCTAAATATCTTACATGTATATATATATAAACACATGAACCAGGTTCCACCGTGAGAACAGCAGTGAATTTTTAGTCGTCCGTTTGTAGAAAATGAATAGTTGAAGTTGGAACATGAGACAGGTTTTTCCTGAGTAAATCAATGCGTGGCACTCGTAACATGAAAAAGGTTATTTTCTACTGTTCATTTTATTTATATAACACATAATAAAACATTATAAAATTGAATTATATATATAACATTAAATCACCATACTAGGCGACTGCCTGTTTTATGGTGAGTCCTCATATGACCCTTCAAACGGCTTTTTTTAGAATTTGAATAGTTGAAAATGGAACATGAAAATGGTTTTTCTACACTGTGAGTCAGCATATGTCAAATTTCCGTTTCGAGAAAAGTCGCACTCGGAACATGAAAAAAGTTAATCCATTTTGTGAGATAGCATATGTTTTATCAAACTACTATTTCGAGAACATGAATAGCAAGACTCGGAATATGAAAAAAGTTTTTCTCCATTGTAAGTCAGCATATGGTGCGTCAGATATCTCTTTCGAGAAAATGAAAAGTTGCATATGAAACATGAAAAAGGTTTTTCTCCACTGTTGGTCAGAATATGTTTCCTTAGATTGCTCTTTCAAGGATATTAATGGTCACACTCGGTACATGAAAAAGGTTTTTCTCCACTGTGCGTGAGCATATGGCTCCTTTGATGGCTTTTTCGAGAACATGAAAAGTTGCATATGGAACATGAAAAAGGTTAATTTTATATATGGGTCAGGATATGTCTCATCAATTTTTTGTTTGAAGAACAAGAATAGTTGCACTCGAAACATGAAGAATGTTTTTTTCCACTGTGGGTCAGCATATGTCTCTTCAAATGGCTCGTATGAGAACTTGAATAGTTGCACTCGGAACATGAAAAAGGTTTTTCTCCAATGTGAGTTAGCATGTGGCGCGTCAGATAGCTCTTTTGTGAACTTGAATAGTTGCACTCGGAACATGAAAAAGTTTGTTCTCTACTGTGAGTTAGCATGTGGCGGGTCAGATATCTCTTTTGTGAACATGAATAGTTGCACTCGGGACATGAAAAAGGTTTTCTCCACTGTGAGTAAGCATGTGGAGCGTCAGATATCTCTTTAGAAAACATGAATAGTTGCACTCGGAACATAAAAATGGTTTATCCTTACTGTGAGTCAATATATGGTCCTTCAAATGGCTCTTACGAGAAAATGAATAGTTGCATATGGAACATGAAAAAAGTTTTTCTCCATTGTGGGTCAGCATATGCCTCCTTAGATCGCTCTTTCGTAAACATGAATAGTTGCACTCGGGACATGAGACAGGTTTTTTCCACTGTGGGTCAGCATATGGCTCCTTAGATTGCTCTTTTCAGAAAATGATAAGTTGCATATGGAACATGAAAAAGGTTTTTCTCCACTGTGAGTTAGCATGTGGCGGGTCAGATATCTCTTTTGTGAACATGAATAGTTGCACTCGGGACATGAAAAAGGTTTTTCTCCACTGTGAGTAAGCATGTGGAGCGTCAGATATCTCTTTAGAAAACATGAATAGTTGCACTCAGAACATAAAAATGGTTTATCCTTACTGTGAGCCAATATATGGTCCTTCAAATGGCTCTTACGAGAACATGAATAGTTGCACTCGGGACATGAAAAAGGTTTTTCTCCACTGTGGGTCGGCATATGGATCCTTAGATAGCTCTTTCGTGAACATGAATAGTTGCACTCGGGACATGAGAAAAGTTTTTCTCCACTGTGGGTCAGCATATGGCTCCTTAGATTTCTCTTTCGAGAACATGAATAGTTGCACTCAGAACATGAAAAAGGTTTTTCTCCACTGTGAGTTAGCATGTGGGGCGTCAGAAATCTCTTTAGAATACATGAATAGTTGCACTCAGAACATAAAAATGGTTTATCATTACTGTGAGTCAATATATGGTCCTTCAAATGGCTCTTACGAGAACATGAATAGTTGCACTCGGAACATGAAAAAGGTTTTTCTCCATTGTGGGTCATCATATGCCTCCTTAGATCGCTCTTTCGTAAATGTGAATGGTTGCACTCGGGACATGAGAAAGGTTTTTCTCCACTGTGGGTCAATATATGTCTCTTCAAATTATTGTTTGAAGAACATGTAAAGTTGCACTCGGAACATGAAAAAGGTTTATCTCCACTGTGAGTTAGCATGTGGAGCGTCAGATATCTCTTTAGAGAACATGAATAGTTGCACTCGGAACATAAAAAAGGTTTTTCTCCACTGTGAGTCGGCGTGTGGCTCGTCAGATGGCTCTTTTGAGAATATAAAAATAAAGGTTTTTCCACAGGATGAGTCTTTAGATCTGTCGACAAATTAATAAAAAAATACGTATATAGGAAACTAACAAGTCTTATAACCTACGTACAACGTAAATAGGCTTAGTAAATTCGTTTAAAATATGTAAATACAAATGGTGACCGGATAAATCAACACAGTGACAATTTAATGAAAACTTACATAGAAACGTGGTTTGATCTGCAGTCTGGGAAATGCTTTCAAAGCGTTCTAAGTAGTTTTTTTTAACATCGCGAAGGCCACGGAAATTTATCCCCCTTCATCTTCTCGGGGTACAAGATCCGCCTTGATGGTTAACGCCTTTTTTACAGGTTGCACATTTATGCAACCTGTAAACTATACTTACATAGCGAAACCATACCGGAGAGAACAGAGTGATACCAGATAACATAAGCACTTTGAATTCATAAAAACGTAAAACATTGGAGAGCACGAATTGTTTGACGTGTTCTCAATAATCGGTTTTACCTGCTGTGTGGGTAATTCTTTCGAAACGTTCTAAGCATTCCTTTTTAATATCCGGCAGGTCAATGTCGATCTCCTCGTAAGGATATCCCCCTTCATCTTCTCGGGGTCCAAGATCCGCCTTGATGGTAACTGTCTCCAAATTAATGCTACCTGGATAAACAAAACAACAATACTTATATCGATAATTGATGTACATCAAAACGTATTTGTGTTAGTAGAAAGATTTAAATAAAATTAAAACATGAAACAGAACAAGATCGAGACAAATACAAATATAAATGTCACTGAATTCAGGATTAAGAACACGATTTGAAGACTTGATTATACTAAAGACGTATCCCCCAGGACGACAGTAGATCCTGGGTTCCTAGTTGTGACCTTTATCCTTTTATTTATACGTCTTATTCTACCTACTGATATATAGGGTTTTCCAATAAGAGGTGTTATTTTGAATATTAATTAAGGAATTAATGATTTTTTTGGCCGGAATTGGATGGTATTGACCTGGACAACGTTTACTTTCAACAAGACGGCGCTACATGCCACACAAGCAACGAAAACCATTGATCTTTTACGGGAAAAGGTTCCGGACCGGTGTTATCTCTCGAAGAGGTGATCACAATTGGCCACCGAGATCTTGTGATTTCACACCTTGCGACTTCTTCCTTTGGGGCCACGTGAAAGAGAAGGTCTACGCAAGCAGCTCAGGGTCGATTCAAGACCTCAAAGATGGAATTCGTGAGGCTGTCGAGGACATAAGGCAGACACTTTGTGATTTGGTTATGGAAAATTTCATGAAAAGGATATGGTCCTGTAGGCGTGGTCGTGGTGGTCATTTGACGAATGTTATTTTTCACTATTAACGGCATACCTTACTCTTTATAATGAAATAATCATTCATTTATAATAAAAAATGGCATTTTTCTTTGAATATCACACCTCTTATTGGGTAACCCTGTATTATATTGATAAGTATAACCTCCAAAATAGGTGAATATAAAAATAGGTTCCTGAAAATATTTACCATTGAAGATACCATTAAATATATCTACTTAGAAGCGGGCATTTGCATAACACACTTAAGAATTTATTTCAATAATAAGAAATACGAAGATGTCCGCTTCAGGGAATGATTCGGAAAGAAAAATCATTTGTTCTTGAACATCTTCAGTACGGAGTGTTTTTAGTCAATGGAATGATGTGTTTTTCCATGAATATATGTGTATTTTTTAATATATGTATAGTAAAGCACGTTACTTAAACCATGTCACAAATTGAGGTGAAACTTGAGGAACAAGCCTAGTCCAGTCGGCCCGACATTTCATAACGGTCGTGAATTTAGAACATCCGAATTTAATGTCCTACATTCTTGGCATATGAAATGAAACTTACTGGGAGACGGAATACTCTCCGCATATTGCAAACATTCCTCCTTTACATTTGGGAGATCGACATCTATATCCGTGTACGGTATTTCACATTCGTCTTCTTCCTGGGGCCCTGGTTCCGTCTTGATGGAAACATTTTCTGGATTTAGTAGATCCATGGCGCTGCTGTGGTAGCGATAGCTTTAAGTTAAAAAAATATATCTAAAACAAAACAGTGATATTGAAAATTCTTTTAATAAACAGGGGAAACAGTTATTTTTTGTTACTGATATCTCAAACATAATTCTTGACAGTGTTCAATATCAGAATTTGTTAGCGTTGGATTAAGTGGCAACAAATAAAAGTAAGGATGAGTTTTTTTATCTAGAAATAAAAATAAAAATTTAAGAATACTAAAATGTATAACCACAAAAAAGACAATAAAAAATAAATTAATTAGCACCCTACTATTAAATCGGTCTGGCAAAGGGCTTGCATAGGTAAAATGAAGGTGTGATACCAGTTCGTTCTTGATGCGAAATAGTAGATTCCGGCTCTTCACAGCCCCAGCCTCTTCACAGTCCCAGTTTATAATTTATCCAAAAAATAATGTCGTAGTCCAATGCAAAACAGCCTCACGCTGCTGGTCTCCAAAAGGGTCCCTCTTAACCAATCAGGATCGGCAGATGCCATCCGATTCCATCAATCAAATGGTCAATGCTCCATATGCAAAGCTGATGCTCACAAAAATTGGCTAATGTATTCGTAGAACCTTAGCCAAGAGGAATGCCCGCTGATCTGGGCTGGTGATCAAAGAATGGCCACTGCTTCCAATGCAAATCACAGATTCTTCCTCCCTCAGGTTTGGCAACTCTCCAAGTCAAAATTCCAGGGCTGTCAATTTGACCAATAGCAAAATGACAATGTGTAGGTACTTAAAGGTCCCACAATCCAAGACCATAGATGCGATTTAAGTAAAGTGATGAACACACCTTGTTACAAATCTTACGTATAACAAATTTTATCATTAATCCTTCTGCTGGTGATTTACCAAAGAAACATTTTCCTCGGTGGTTATATTGGTGTTCGGCAACTGAAGTGTTTAGTTTAGGACATGCAAATATATATTTAAGTATTGTACGATTTTCAGTTTTGAATGAGTAATTAATTTTATTTTTTTCTATAAATAATTTGAATACTATTTGAATTTTTCACAAATAACTGAATATTGAGAGAATCGCCATATATCATGGGATAACTCAATAAATAACACATAATAATATCTTTCTCAAAATATAAAACCGTAGAACCTTATCCGCTTTCAAAAGAATATCGGAAATACTTATATTTTGTAAATGATTATTTAAATCAAATGCTAATTTATGTATTTATTCTGAATCTACCCGCGCATAATACGAAATAGTTTTAAATAAAACCTTTTGATTTACCTTAATTACTATAAAAGGAATTAGGCATTTGGGAAAATTAAAATTTTTAATTACGTGAATTGATCATTCGCTTTCGTTGTATGGGATAACAGCCGGAATAATTTCTGTTGAGGACATATTGAATTGTTTTACGATCATTTTATAAAGAACTTAATTTGCTACATTATACAATAAAACCGTAACCGAAAATGCGTTCGTAAGTAGGAGATTTTGAAGTATAAAGCAGTTTTTATAGGCCTGATACATTATTTTTTTCTAGGCTTATTAAAAAACTTACGCAGTGCATCGCCTTAAGCTTTTTTAGTAGGCACCATTGTGTTGGAATATTGTATTACTTTTTTTTTTCATAAACGTTATTCAATTGTCTCTAGCCGTTTGATGTGCTTTCTTTTGCAAATTAAACATCTAAAGTAATTATTTTCTCGGCAGGATATGGCGAGACGTGCAAAAATAAGGATTTGAGGAGTCACAACGTTTTTCGACAGCTATATAAAAGTTTTGCCAACCTTTTATATAGCTGTCGAAAAGCGGAAATGGTGAGTGCTGGTCCCAGACGTAAAATCAGGATACCAGCGCGACTCTCAAGTTATTCTGATGAAAGGTTTGTTTAAATTAAACTATTAATTATTTGACATTTTTCGTATCAACTGTATTCTTTATACTGGCTAGTAGAGTAAAAAATCATTTGTTAATGCCAATATTTTTTTTTTTAACATGAAGTTCGTCACTTATGTAGAATCAGTAATTGACAGGAATTATTTGAAATGGCTGTCATCCCATACAAGGATAGCGAATTTTCATTTTACATAATTAAAAAAATAGAATGCTAATTTTGAAAATTTCCCAAATGCAGTGAGTTTCTTTTTATTATAATAAGAGTGAATCAAAAGGTTTTATTAAAAAATATTTCGTATTATCCGTGGCCAGGCATTCCTAATATTTACCCAAATTAAAAACCCCTAATCCGCCAATATAATTTAGCAACGTATTTACAACCGGCTGCGTCGAAGTTATTTGTATTAATGAGTGTATAGTTAAAGAATAAGTCTTCCGTCCACCAGAATTGATTTTGTCAATACACTATATGAGTAACAATTGATTAGAAAAACAAAGAGCATTCGTGCGACTTTATAGAATGGCATTGAAGCCACATCTATTTGCCTGGCAACCATCTTTTATGAAAAACTTTAGAAATGATTTATACGCAAAGTGGTACATAATGAATTATTTTTATTTGATTTCTGTATTATTAATGAACTCATAACGGCTTATGAATGTGTTGAATTAGGTGACTGGATAACTCATCAGAATGACAATTCAACAGACATTTAAAAAGTGATGGAAAGTCATGAAAAGTGATTGAAAAAACCAGGTTAAATGGGTTAAATATCTAACCTAGTTTTTGTGTCATCACTTTTATTGACCTTATATAATTTTTTAAGGGTGTGCTGATTTGTCATTTTGATGACTTATCATTGCAGCATACACAATGTTACTGTATCACTCTAATACTGCTTAAGTCACAGTAGAAATTTAATGAATCTACAGGAGCACTAATTTTAAAATATGTAGACGTCCAATTGACAGTTTAAACGCACCTCGAATAGTTCAGCAAATGGATTCCCTAATTTGACATAAGAAACTAGGTCACGTTAGATATAGCGCGGTTGTTCGTTTGAGCCTGCCATAGCTCAAATTAAAGAACAGTGGTCGTTCAGTAAGATTTGGAATAACGGCTGCTACCAAAATGAATAAAATATTATTACTTACCAGTAACTATCACAAGTTAAAGATGTATTATGTAGAATTACAGATTAGAAACATGACGCAACGACTAGTAGGGAGGAAATGTCAAAAAGTTGATTAGTTTTGCATAGACAATGATGAAATCATAGAAAATAATTAATCTATTGCTGTGTATCTTTGTTAGCGTATTTGTAATTGCGTATTGTTGTTTCGTGAATATTTTAATAAAATGGTTAAAATAATACATAATAAATGGCCCAAGAACAAATAAAGAAATAAGCATTTAAAATAATTTTTTCACCAATGAGGAAAACACCAATGAGTAAAAATGCGATACTGCAGGATTGACGGAATCGGTAAGGTTAAGTGCGTTCCAATCTTCTTGTGCCAGGCTATCTCTTATGTCATCATAATTAGCCTTGTGGAATGAGGGCCGTTTAATTGAGTTTTCATGATTCACTTCCATGATGGTCGTTGCAGTGGTAATGACTCTGATAGGACTATTGACCAAATGGGTCAGGTTGATTCACCTGCTTGTAAAGCATCCACATCAATTCCCATTCCTGAGGAGTTAGCGCTATTGTAGTTATCATATTTGCAGTTGTGTTAAATGTCCTGTTAATTTGAGTCCGTGCTGTGAGCTAGATTGTGTATTCCAGAATAAAATACTGAGGCATTAGGCTGGTTCTTATCTTCATAATTAACTTGTACAAACTCAGAGTGTATATGTATAGGACATGGTAGTAACTGCAGTCATAATTACTGTAGTTTCTTTAACCTGTTATTATTATTTCTCTTTCCTGAGAAATTGATGCAATGGAAGCTACTGTAACAGCAATAGAATTATTCTCTGCTATTTTTTCATTGTCGCTCTCTCTTCTATTAAAATCGTTGCTTAATTGAGCTCATTCACAGCTGTATATTTATTTATAGTGCATTGATTCTAATGGCTGCGATGTGTTTCTGGATATGTTGATATTATTAGTAATGTCATTACTCTCTGATGTAAATGGCCCCGTATCGGTAATACATCCAATTGTTTATTTCATCTCTTCGAAGAGTACTTCGATAATTTCAAATCCCCGAGTTACAAAATCCGAAAGTTTATTCTGTGGCTGAAGAAGTAGCTACATCGGTCATATTTGGTCTCGCATTAATCTCTAATATATAACACCCCGCTCTTATTGATTCAATTTTTGTATTGTAATAAGTACTTGTTTCACTTGATCGTGCCACGTCTTCAATTATTCACTTCCAAGTCATACATTCTCCTCAAACCTCTCTCTTCTTTTACCAAATGTAATTATTTAAATCATGTTTTCCTCGGACTCAAAAGGTTACTGTTAAAAAACTACAATATGTCGATTCACTATGAATGTTATTGTTGAAATGTATACCCACGAGATTTGCTTCGACGAAATACTTTCAAATTTGCATTTTAAACCGGCAAGAAGAATATAAATTATATCGGAGGTGATTTCTTGGCTTATATTTAGTGTATCAACCTAATTATAATTAATTAATTACAATAATGAGTGACATATTTTGAATAAGTGACAGTTGTAAACTGTAAACAAAAGTAATTCAGTGACACTTGACAGTTTTACATTGATTATGGATTAAAAAATAAATAAAAATACAATTATAAATATCCCTAGACTAATGTGTCTGCAGCAATCACATTTGCACATTCACATAAGCAAACATGTAAAACAATGACAGTATTTACCTATATACAAAACTTAAAACTTAATTACAAAGATTGAAGCACATAATTAGTAGAAAAATTTAAAGAGTATATATTTAAAAAAATTCTAAGCCACTAAACAATTTTTCTATTTATTTATTGTTCTTTTTTTCAGAACTATTATTCTAAGTACAGAAATCGTGGAGATATTTCTTGAAACAAGTTATATTATTTGCAAAAATATCTATGACAGTGTGTGTTTTAGCAAGATCATTATATGATCGAGACATTCTAGACATAGGATTAAAATATCCAGTGTTATTGGCAAAAATTTCGGTCCAAAATATGTTCATATTTCTAGTATATTTGTGCCTGGCGTAATAATTGATTTGATTGACTAAGTTACTATTTACACAATTATTCACAATTTTGTAAAGCATTAAGAAGTCATTTATATTTCGTCTTTTAACTAAACTCTCTAGTTTGAAATATGTAAGTCTTTGTTCATACCCATTTAGAAGATGGTAGACACCTAATCGATAAGACAAAATCCGTGTAAATTTTCTTTGGACAGATTCAAGTCTGGATACTTGTGTAATGTAATGTGGATTCCATACTGTTGACCCGTACTCAAGAACACTACGGATTAACGAATTGAATAGAATTATTAGGCTGTTAGAGTTCTTGAACAGTTTAGTTGATCTTACAATAAAACCTAGTACTTTATTTGATTTATTTACAATGTATTCTATGTGTTGGTTGAACGTTAGTTGGTTGTCGAATATAATTCCTAAATCTTTGATCGATTCAACTGTTTCTAGATTGTGACCACATATGCTATATGAGTATAGAGTTTTGTTGGTGTTCTTGGTGAAATTTATAACTTTGCTCCTAGCTATATTCAATTCCATTTCATTGTCAATACACCAGGCAGATAATGTGTTAAGGTCTTGTTGTAAGAGTTCACAATCTTCCATAGATTTAATTGCTTTATATATCTTGAGGTGGTCAGCGTATAGAGAAAAATTACAGTGGAGTTTACATGTAAGGTCATTAACGAAGATTAAGAAAAGCAAGGGTCCTAGGTGTGATCCTTGTGGAACGCCCGACGTAACTAATATTGGGGAAGAGTTAAAACCGTTAACAGTAACTAATTGACTTCTATTTGATAAATATCTAACCAACGAAGCAGATTTCCGTGTATGCCGATTTTATCCAGTTTATTCATTAAGATAGGGTGACTAACTTTGTCAAAAGCCTTACTGAAATCGGTGTATACGGCATCTACTTGTGTTTTTTTATTCATTGATTTACACAGAAAGTCCATATACTCGATTAAATTAGTGTTTGTGGATCGTTT
Organism: Hesperophylax magnus; assembly: GCA_026573805.1. Lineage (NCBI taxonomy): Eukaryota > Metazoa > Arthropoda > Insecta > Trichoptera > Limnephilidae > Hesperophylax > Hesperophylax magnus. The sequence continues at coordinate 1,055,128 of JAIUSX010000193.1, read as the reverse complement.
AGCTACAAAGCCATGTTGGAAAGGGCTAAGTATGTGTGTTACGTGATTAAATATTGCTTTATATACAATGGACTCAAATATTTTGCCAAAACAAGATAAAAGGCTGATAGGACGGTAGTTCTTTACATCGTTTTTACTGACAGACTTATGGATCGGAATGACGTGGGCAACTTTCCACAGATCTGGAAATACCCCTTCGTTCATACTTTTGACGAATAATTTGTGTAAGTTCAAAAAACTTTGTCTATGGACAATTGAAAACAACAGCTGATTCTGACAGATCCATATTTAATGACAAAAGTAGTGAAATTTAAGCAAATTCAGCAAGTAATCAAAGTTGAAACATATAAACTAGTGAAAAATTAATCAAAATAATAGTGTATTTCGTGTTAACAGTGCGAAACAATTTACATATTGCCCTGAAAAATTACGCATAACGAATTCACTGTCATTGTAAGCTACAACCACAGACAATTTATGTTTTTGAATTTTTGAAATCTTTTTGAATTTGTGAAGAGGTTTTTTTGTCATAGACAAATAAGTTAAATTAATTTTAACTCAATAAGGGGTATTTCTGAACAACTATAAGAAACCTACCGACAAACTAAGATATAAATCAACCAAAATGTCTAAAACTCGCAAGGTTTGCAGTGCAAAGAAAGATACATCTTCACCTTTAGCAACCACGTCTGGCCCTATTGATTCACCGTCGGCGCATCAGTCAATGATTAACATTGACACTGACTCATTAATCAATTTTTTTGAGTCGAAACTTGAAATCATGCGCACTGAAAACAAGAAAGCAATTGACGCTGTTCAGTTCAAATTAGATGCGCTGTCTAACGAGTGGAAGGACCAATACACAAAAATTCTGGGATGTGTGAGCGTTCTCCAAGAAGAAAACTCAAACCTCCGGCAAGAAGTCCAGTCACTCCGAGATGCACAAGATGAGATGGAGCAGCGCAGTAGAATATGCAATGTAGACATCCATGGGATTCCCGAAGCAAAGGGCGAAAATTTGATGACATTAATAGAGAAAATAGGATCCAACATTAACGTCCCGCTTCCAAGTAGCTATGTGGTTTCTGCGCATCGCGTCGCTCGCGGCCACTCCTCGCCCTCCAACCGTCCGCGCAATATAGTCGTACAGCTATCCACAAAACGACTTCGTGATGATGTCATCGCTGCAGCAAGGACTCGCCGCGGCCTTACCACGGAACAATTAGGATTTGGTGCTCCCACCACCAATTTTTATATAAACGAGCACCTTACATTGAAAAATAAAATCCTATTTGCCAAAACACGAGCCGCCGGAAAAGCTAACGGCTTTAAATACATATGGGTGCGGAACGGCAGTATTCTGGCCAAGAGAAACGATCTCTCTCGGGTTTTCACCATTCGCCGTGAGGGAGACTTTCAAAAGATAATCACACATGATCAGCAAAACATGTGACTACAAACATGTTACTGCTGTCTTTGGTATCCGCTTTCTCACAGTATTCTGTATCCTGTAATTTGTTTCTTTCAAAGCTACTTTATATTTTTGTTTAGCGCGCAATATCCCTATAACTTTAAACCAATACCATGTTTCTCACATATTCATTCACATTCTAAAATGTCAACATATTTCACATTCAGTGATCTAATAAGTAGTCTATGTTTTTTATGTAATTTCGAAGCCTCATATGCCCTGCATAATGTATCACTCGTGCGATTGTGGAATATGTCAAACGGCACTCCTACTCTGGTGAAATGATCTCATCATCATCTATAACCGTTTATTACCAGAACTGTGGTGGTATTAGGACCAAAACCCAGGAGCTACTAATTAATGTATTATCGAATAACTACGACGTTATAGTTCTAGTTGATACATGGCTTGTAGCAAATATAAATACGGCTGAATTCATAGATTCGCGTTACACGGTATTCCGACGTGATAGGGACCGTACACTCACTGGTAAAATGGATGGAGGCGGTGTGTTGGTAGCAGTGCGCAAGGAGCTTGCATCTTCCCGGCTCGATGACTGGGAAAATGGTCAAATCGAACAAATCTTCATTTCTATTCCGGTAAGGTCTTTCAATCTCATCATATGTGCAGTATACATACCTCCTGCCTCACAACCTACGGTCTATGATACGTTCTCCAAAAACCTGGAATCTGTATATTCATCACAACCAAATAATACTTTTTGTGTACTGGGAGATATGAATCTACCAACTCTGACTTGGTCATTTTCCGAAAACAGCAGTCAAGGTCTCGCCTCCTCAAATACGGCTGCATCGAAAACGTTGCTTCAAGCAATGTCATTGATGGACTTATTCCAATATAACTGTATACCTAACCATAATGAAAAATACTTAGACCTCGTATTCTACAGTCGTGAAACAAATGTTACACGTAGCAATAACCCTCTCATCTCAGAGGATAGACACCACCCAGCCCTTGAATTTGATATATCCTTCGTAATTCAACCAAAAATCAAAAACAAAATACAGCGTAGGCGCAATTTCAGGAAAGCTAATTATGCTCAGATTAATGAGGACATTAATTGTATTGATTGGCTATCTGAAATCGCAAATTTATCAGCCGAAAAAGCAGTAGATCGATTCTATTTAAAAATAAACAATGTAATTGATAAGCTTATTCCAGTATTGGCACGACGAAATGACAAATTCCCCATATGGTTTACTCCAGAACTTATTAGGTTATCAAGGAAAAAAGATAAAGTCTGGCTCAAATGGAAGACATATAAAGGTCTTTCTGATTATCGCGAATTTTCCTTCTTACGTGCTACATACAAAAAATTGACTTATGAAACCCGAAGGTTATTTTTTGACAACATCGAAAGTTCATTTCAAAATAATATCAAAAGCTTTTGGTCATACATATCCTCATTAAAATCGTCTGATGGATACCCTGCTGCAATGTCCTTCGAAGGGCGCAAATCTAACGATGCCCAGGAAATTTGTGATATGTTCTCTGAATTCTTTAAGTCAACATTTGAACCTTCCTCTATCAATGACCCAATTATTAACATTGACCAACTTGAGGAAGTTCAGGACTCTGGACTTGCGCACATTCACACAATTAAACTAACGGAAAAAGAAGTGCACTCGAGTTTAAAATCGATAGACATAAACAAGGGTGCGGGTCACGATGGAATACCGGCGTTTTTCCTTAGATCTGCTGCATCGTCACTGTGTGTGCCGCTTACCATAATATTTAATAAATGCCTGAGTGATGGAGTTTTCCCTGATAGGTGGAAGTTGGCCTATATTATACCGGTCCACAAGGGTGACTCGCGTCAAAGAGTGGAAAACTATAGGCCAATATCCATTCTCTCGGCGATCCCTAAACTATTGGAAAGACTTGTCCATAACAATATATATCCCCAGCTTGCTGCCAAAATTACTGAACAACAACACGGGTTTGTAAAAGGCAAATCTACCATGAGTAATTTACTTATTTACTCAAATTTCTTATTTACTAGTATGGATCGAGGCCACCAGGTAGATGCAATATATTGCGATTTCAAAAAAGCTTTTGACAAGGTTGACCACCTTATTCTTATCAAAAAAATTATGTACAACGGAATTAGAGGAAATTTATTACGTTGGTTTATCTCATATTTAACAAAAAGACAACAAGCCGTATCATTACGAGGACACACTTCTACATGGGAACCAGTTACTTCTGGCGTGCCTCAGGGGTCAATCCTGGGTCCGCTGTTGTTTATTCTTTTTATTAACACTGTTACTAAATGTTTCGTGCATTGTTTATATCTTTTGTACGCTGATGAAATAAAAATATTTGCCATTGTTCGGAATTTAAACGATTGTCTGCTCATACAAAGCGACTTAGTAAGGTTCGAAACGTTTTGCAATGAAAACAAAATTTACCTAAGCTACAATAAATGTAAACAAATAAGTTTTACTAAAAATCACAACGCTATCAAACACAATTATTGTATTGGTAATTATTTACTCGAGCGCGTTTACTGTATAAGAGATCTAGGCGTACTTTTTGATTCCAAACTCCACTTCGATGCGCACATTGATAATATTGTGAATAAAGCTTACAGCATGCTAGGATTTGTCATCAGAAACAGCCGTGAATTTCGAAAACCTGAAACATATCTTCTTCTTTACCACATTCTGGTCCGTTCTCAACTTGAATACTGCACCTCCATATTATGGAATCCACTTTACGATATCTATAAAGAAAATATTGAAAGTATTCAAAAGAAATTTCTGCGATGCCTCAATTACAGAATGAGCGCACCCAAACGCGGGTACATAAATATGCTCTCGAGTTATAAAGTCTCCACTCTATCTAACCGGCGAACATACCTTGATCTCATGACTCTGTATAAAATCTGTAACAACTTTATTGACTGTCCCGACTTACTGAAATTAATAAACTTCAAAGTACCACCCAGAGTAACAAGGCTTAACGACTTATTCCACATTAGCAGGACGCGTACAAATGCTGATGTCAGAGATCCAAATCAGAAGAATGTGCGAATCACTTAATCAGAACCAAAACCTCGAGGACTCTGACTTATTTTTTGATACACGCACTACTTTTAGTAGAAAAATGAAGACTGTTTTGCTACAAAGTTCATAGTAAAAAACTTAGACATACTTTTTTTTTTTTTTTTTTTGTAGAACTTAATAATTATATTATTAAATTTGATTTTAATTAAATTAAAAAAAAATTAAATGGAGTTCTACCAACTAAACACAAAAACAATAAATAAATTAGACATACTTGTTTAAATATGTATATATTTTTTAATTTCTGTTTAACATTGTTTATCTATTTATATATATATATATTTTTTTTTTGTTTTACCCTCTAAATTTTTTCAAAAATAATTTGTAAATTCTTATAAGGATATTGCGCATTTCTTTCATATCTCTATTTGTAAAATAATATTCTTAGGTATATATTTTTCCCCTATTTATAAATCAAAATATGTGTAAATGTTTTTAACTGCTGTTTAAGTCAATTCGTGAGAAATAGTTTGGATGCAGGTAAATTCTCTAGTTGATGTTTTGTATATTCTTGTCAATTGATATATATCTATATCTGTTTTTTCTCCTAAATAAAAAAAAAAAAAAAAAAAGTGCTGCAAGTTGATCTGCACAATTTCGAATGAATAGTGGAGGAATTCTATCTGAACCGGAACCCTTATTGATATCGAGAGTGTTCAACTTCACCTTGACCTCGTCTAGGGTTATTTTGATATGAGATAGTGGATAATTATAGAGTGGGAAAGAAAGTTTAGAGTCACTTTTAGAATTAGATGGTGAGCTAAATACAGAAAAGAAGTAAGTAGAAAAGAGTTCGCATGTTTCTTTGCCATTTGTTGCTGATTTGTCGTGGAGATGCATGATTTTTGGGAGAGAATTAGAAACTCTTTTTGATTTAATGAGGGTTGACAGATTTTTGATACTGTTGGGGAGAGAATTTTCTATTGAATCTACATAGGCTTTAAGGCAGGTACGTATGGATAATTTTACTCGAGCCCTCAAGTTGGAAAAACTGTCATAGTCACATTGATTTTTGTATTTTTTCCACTTCTTTCTAAACTTTTCTTTTTCTCTGAGTTGGTGGATCAAAGCACTGCTGAACCAAATTGGAAACCTTTTGTTGCTGTTTCTTAATCGTGTGTTTTTCAATTGATAGCCATAATAAATTATAAAAATGTACTAGGGAGTCATTACAATTCAGAGTAGATCGTTCCAGTTATTTAGTGATAGCATTTTATTGCATTTAGTGTAGTCCGTTTTTTTGAAGTTATATTTGATGTGATCTGGGTTGGTGGGTAAGAGTCTGTATTTAGACATTAGAAGAGATTATTAAATGAGGATGATAGGAGTCAACTTAAGATAGCACGTGTGAAGCAATATGAATTTCAAGGTGATGGTTGGAAAACACTAAATCTAAAATTCGATCTATATTTTTAGAGACGTGATTGAACTGATTAAGTCCAGGTAAGTTTTTAGATTCTCACGGCCAAAAGCATTTTTGTTGTTTGTTTTTGGGGTGTTATGCCGTGTTGCGCTAACTTCTTCTTAAGCTGACGTTTCGGACAGCGTTGCAGTGTCCATCATCAGGGCAGATCTGGTAGATCCGTAGATGATGATTAAGGCCAGTCAAATTTTGAAAGTCTAGTAGGGATATTGATTTTTGGCTATTATATATGACTGGTCTGGTGTAAACTTCATTGACATTTAGTGGGCATTGAATAGATGGTACATTAAAATCACCCATTATTATTGTAACATCCTCTGATGATAAATTATCATATGTTGATTGACACTTTTCGAAAAAATCTGTGAGATTTTCGATTGGTATATCTGGAGGCAAATACGCCAAACATAAGTTGATGGTTTGCCTAGATGTTTCATGCAATTTAAATTTAATCCATAAATCTTCTGTAAATTTTGAGCTGTGTGTTGGGACTGTGATAGATGTCATTTTTTTCTTTATGGCTATTAGAAATCCACCACCTGATTTTTTAAAAGAACTCGACGTGTCCCTATCTCGTCTGTAAATATTATATCGATCATCTACTATTTCATGGTCATAGATTGAGGAGTCTAAACATGTTTCTGTAAGACAAATTAAATCATAATTGCAACTGAGCATTTCGCAGTGCAAATCATTTAGTTTGGTTTTCAAACCACGAACATTTTGATAGTAAAATGTTATTGCCGTTTTGCTAGAATGCATTTCGAAAGTATATGTTAAGCATTATTAAATTTGTCTTTTTGTAAAATTGATGTGAAAATAATTTGTGTTATTAAGTAATTATGCTTTGAAAGGGGGCAATTTTGAACATGAGAATTTTTTTTTGCTTGTGGTAAATGATTTTGTCTATGGTATCAGATATTGACAGAATTAGGTTAAGTTCATTTATGATAAGGTTAATTGATTGTAAACATAACATTTGTGCCATAATAACACAATTACTTGCAATGGTGTGTAATAGATCTTGTACTTAGCAGGTTGTAATAATTCATGAGAGTAGTGACAGATCGTGTAAATCGTGTTATTTAGTGACTTTGTAAAGTAATTAAATAATCTTAGATTTATATATTTCCTAAAGGGCCGGTTGATCTGGTAGGATGTGCATCTTGTGTTGACTTCAATGTTGATAGCCTGTTGACATCCTCTTTGTCAGCAATTAGGATTATGGGGGTTGAATCGCTTATACGAGTAAATATTTTGCAGTTTCTTACCCAACAATAGCGAATTTTATCGGCTATTTTTATGTCGCGACATTGTTTCAGCAGATGTTGGTTTTTTGGGGTTAGATGGTCGTTGATGTATATTTTACCGGCACCAGGGAGCTGTAATTCAGAAGCGAGCAAAAGAGTGGTATATTTATGTTTCTAGCTAAAGGAATGCAAAGTGACAATTATATTACGCTCTCCGTTGGTGGAGTGATCTCCACAGAGTGTCGGTAGCAATATAAACTTTGAAAAAAAACAACCATAAAATCGGTGTAATTTCAACTTCTGTGTAAGTGTTTTATTTTAAAAGAGGAATCTACCCTTTTGTTCTCAAGTCTTAATTATAAACAAGTGATATATAGTCATAAGAAACGATGAAAAAAAACCTTACCTTCTTAACCCTGTTAATAAAGTGTTAGTTTCATCACTTTCCATGACTTTATACCACTTTTAAAATGTGTGTTAAATCGTCAATGTGTTGATTTATCCGGTCACCAATCAAAGCCACTCGTCCGGAGGCAATATTTATGTTAACAAAACCAATCCACATATGCGACTTATCTATTTTCACAATATTAACCACCCAATATCAACATAGGCGCTCACGGCTACCTATCAATTGACGCCCACCGTGGTTTCATAGCACCATATACGTTTGTCGACTCAAAATCTAGCTCACGAGCGGCCGAATGCATATTTTACTTTCGAAAACTGCCTGTATGAGCCAACCTTATAAAATACGTTTTCTACGTACCTTGAAGAACAACAACTTCATGTTATAGTACACAAGACTAATATTATTGGAATGAACCGACGAGATCGGGTTTTTGGAAATTATAACAATAATTGTCTATGACTTTACTGTCGATGTATAAAGCTGCTGCCACACGCAAAGCTCACATCAACAGATAATATAAAGCACAATAGCGCTCGCCATACAATCCCATACAGACCCGACACACGTAAAAAGATAACGCGCTATAAGTGTGGTTCTGAACTTCACTAACCGAATTTATTTTACGTAACCGCTCCCGACGCGATATTTGAAAAGTTATGCGTCCCCCTCTCCGCCGTAAAAAGGAGAGGGGGTCATTTTAATTACGGAGCTACCAACTAAGTTCCGTGTTCCCTTTGACAGCCATGACATAAGCAGCCTAATAATGCATTTCTTATTTATTATGTTAGCTCATATCGTCATGTGTGCTAGTCAATTTAGAAACACAAAAAAAACTTTATTTGGCAAACATACTTAACATATATTTAAAATATAAATATAATCAATATTTGAATTTGAAGTAAACAAATTTTCGCCCTTTCAAAATTAATCATATTTTTAACTCAGTATGTTTATATGGTAATATCATTCGGTTTTTTTGATAAAGTTGGACGCCCTGATACCTACATAGAGAAGCTTTTAGTTTGTTCGTTTGTTGATTGTTTTCAATTGTTTTCCTGGGTAATCTGGTTTGCTCTCGTCAGCTCTCGTGCTCTCTTCTCGTTCCCTGCCCTGGTGTTGGTCCTTGCCGCCTTTGCCTTCGACATTTTTGGAAATCGACGTGAGCTTATTTTACAATAATTTATTTTATGTCGCTTTCGTCGATCGGCGTGCGAACTGCGAATTTCCTGATTCGACGGAGAGGTTATGTCAGGTTATGTGAAAATGCGCTATTTACGCGCAGATTGTTTAAAATCTAAAAAGTTTATAAATAGCATTTATAATTATATAGTTGGCGGCATCATCATCTGAGGATGAGCTGTCCAACAGATCCAGCAATAGGCGACAAGTATCATCCATTTCGAAAACGTGCTCAAGCTGTCAGTAAGTAAAGTTGTCACTTTGACAGATGAAATTATGTTCTTCGGCCGCTCTCGAATTCAACTGACCCCCTCTCCTACCATAGGAAGAAATATTTGATAGCGTCGTGTGTCGGTAGAAAAGATGATGCGCTGTACATTAACTTTTGATGTGAGCTTTGCGTGTGGCAGCAGCTTAACTTACATATTTTTTGACACATGCCAGGGGCATTTAACCAAGCTTTGGCCTTGAAACCCATTTGAAACCGCCACGCCCACCTCAAAATTCTTCTAGGAAACGAATAATATGGCTAAAAGCTTAGATTTCATTGGTTAGAGCAGAAGGATTGGTTTGATCTCTCGCTCTCTACCATAATGACTCGTGTAACCGAAAGAGATGACGGAATTTTGCCGTTTGACAGTTTTCAAATCATTCAAACCAAATGAGAGTCGTTTATTTATGTTTATGATCTTGACGTTGTGAGCCGGTGAACACTGAACATATTAATATTTTGAATTTTCTTGTGCCCATAAAACAATGTTACTTAGTAGAATTCTTCGTGGTGCAGATGTGAAACCGTGTAGTGTTTTGGGATGCAAAAACAAATATTCGCTGCGACACAAATATCCGAATTATATAAGTAACGAGAGTCAGTTTCGGGAATGGTCATGGAGAATTTCCAGATTCGATTACATTGAAAATCCGATGCTAGCAAGTAGTGCGTTAGTTTGTGGCTGCCATTTCGGAATAGGGAGTAAACATTCGATTAACGGCGCTTTGAAAAAGTATGCTTTGCGGACCCATGATCTTCCTGGGATCGGTAAATATCCAGACTTACCTAGACCAGCTGTAGAAAGAACCCGTTATCGTGACGAAAATACAAGTACCAATTTTTCTTTTTTTCTTACAATGCTGTCCTGATGTAGTAACCAGTTCTTCACTGGCCAATAATTTAAATTATTTTCCCTTTTAGACCCTATCCGTGTTTTTCCGACAAGATCTACGTATTGTGATACAAAACATGACCACGATTACATCAAACAAGGTATTTAAATCTCTTTTAAATGGTACATGTTGCAGATTAACATTTAAGTTTATGATTCTTTACATAATATGTATAATATATATAGAGGAAACTGTTAATCTGTTTGCTGAGTTTTTTGGTAAAAACAGTGTAGAATCCTCGTTTTTCTACAGTTCAGAAATTTTTATAAGAAAATGATAAAATAAGCTAGTGCTCTCATCACCACAACAATAATATCCTACGTTTTGTTCACAAGCTTTAGTTAATGTATTAAATATATTTATTTCAGAGCATAATGTCTTTCCAAGGAGCAGCAGCGTTGCCTTTGATCCTGCCAAAGGGGTCCAAGAACATTATAAAGGCACATGTGTGTTTTATATTGAAAGTGAATAATATTCTATGATTTGTTCATAACCTTTAGATAACGTGTTAAATGTATTTATTTCAGAGCATAATGTCTTCCCAGGGAGCAGCGGTGTTGCCTTTGATCCTGCCAAAGGGGTCCCAGAATATTATGAAGGTATACATCGTGGTTTTATATTGTTTACAGTGAAACTCGCTTAAGAAGTTTTGTTGTTTTTCGGTCCCTTGAAATTCTGCAGAAGCTGCAAAACACAAGATTTTTTCCCATACAAGACTAGCTAAAACTGCTTCCCGCATCAGAATTTTTAAAAGTTTGGCAGTGAATCCATCACATACGTTAACCAGTGGATAAATATACCTGAAAATGTCCCCTTTTCCCGAAAGTCATTAAATTTATTACTGTGTTTTTATTGCCTGCATCCTATTTAAGAGGTTTTAGAAGTTTGGCAGTAAATCATCATAAACCGAAACTAATGTCACAACATGACAACAACACGATTATTACCTGAAATAAAATGAACCTTTTTTCAACAGTCATAAAATTAACAACTTTGTTGAAGCAGATTACGCGAGTTACATGGTGGCAGCTCGAGATTTTCGTATTTCGTATAATTGAAAAAATACAAAAATGTTTGATGTTGTTGTAGCAGGCAGCAATAATATATTTTTTAAGTAATTTATAAATTAATTTTTTTAAACTACTTGAAAGGGAATAATATTCTGCATTTTGTTATTTCATGTAGATCTTTTCTTCCATTCCTTAAAGAACCAAGATATATATATATATTTTTTTTTCAGGTAAAAGTGTTTCTGTAGGACCCGGCAGCAGTTATTCAGTCGCCACACATAAAAAAACAATAGTTCTACATGTAAGCATATTTATATTTTTTTTGTTGGTTCATCATTTTTTGGTATCTTTTGTTGTGAATAGTGTAATCGTTAGCCTCAAATAATAATGTTGTCTTTTTCTAGGTAGGAAGAGCATTTTGAGATACGTTGGGCCGACGGCAGCCCTTTCTCCCAGGAAAAAGAAGATGCGTTCAGAGATTTTGTGGACCAGGCGGCAACTAGGATATGTCAAACGAAAAAATTTATCTCTGAAAGAACGTATCGCTATGGCAACTCGCTATAGAGATAGAAACAGCCTAGAAGATTCTCTTTCAAGTTTAAATCCCGTTCTCTCTAGATTTATTTTGTCACAAGCAAAGCTTAGCCCACGTCAAAAAAAGGTCGAAGATATAGTCGCGAGGATAAATCTTTGGCACTTGTATAAGGGAGGACCAAAATGTTATCGATTCTTGTCCAAATTTTTTGTGTTACATTCGCCTTTGACCCTGAAAAAAGAATTAGCTTCTGTATTAAACCAGGAATTAATCAAAATTTATTTGACCATTTAAAAAAAACAGTAGAATCTATGAAGGATATTAAAAAATACTGCATTTTAATGTTTGATGAAATGAGTATTTTTCCTCATGTTAGCTTCAATACACGTAATGGAAATATTGAAGGCTTGGAAGATACGGGAGATAAAAGAAGAAAAAAAAATTCTGATCATGCCTTAGTCTTAATGATTAAAGGTCTTACCGATCCCTACAAGCAGCCAGTTTTTTTTTTCGTTTTCGGAAAGTGGAACCAACTATTTCGACTTGAAAGAAATTCTTCTAACTGTTTTAGGCAAATTGTTTGAGTGTGGTCTCAAGCCAGTTGCAACTGTGTGCGACCAAGGCACCGTTAACTGTCGGGTAGTGAAAGCCTTGCTTGAAAACACTCGCACAAGTTGCCTAAGGGATAAAATAGAATATGGGGGTGGATACTTTATGGTAAATGAAAACATGATTTTTCCATTGTTTGATGTACCTCATCTTTTGAAATGCGTTCGTAATAATCTTTTAGATAAAGATATGACTTTTTATGAGGATGGGGTAAAAAATTTAGCTTCATGGGACAATTCGGTGACCGCTTATAATTTGGCACCAACCGAATCTTTTAAAAGAATGTATGGAATAACGGACTACCATATTATTCCTAGTAAAATTAAGTCAAACTTGCCTCTCAAGTTTTTAGTGACTGAGTGTCTGCGGCACTGGAAACACTAAACCATATACGTCCAGAGGCTTTTACTAAAAATCCATTTGAAACTGCACGAATTTTGCAATTTTTTGATGTTTTATTTGATATTGTCAATGGGACATCAGTACATCCCAAGGGGGGCAAAAAATATCGTGTGGCTTTATCGAATGACTCTTCACATATTCAATTGTGGAATGAGTCGTTAAAAACAATGAGCACGATGAAATACGTCCATCAGACAACAGGCGCGAACATAAGGACTTTAGCTCCTGTATTAAATAATTGGATTTTTTCCATAAATGGAATTACAAAATTGTGGAATTTTCTTCGCAATCACGGCATTAAATTTTTAAAATGCCGCTATCTGAATCAAGACCCATTGGAATTTTTTTTTGGATCTATTAGAAGTCGTGGTGTCCGAAATCCGTCTGTTACCTTGTTTACGGCTGCATATGATTCGCACTTATGATTTGTAATTTAGTGTCTGCTCGTTCACCCGGTACCAATTGTGAAGCTGATGATTCTACTGTTCTTCTGTCTAATGTTGCTGATTTTATTTATACTCATTCTACCTCTTCCACTTTAAATTCAAATATAACTTCATTTTTAACTATACCTGATGTAGAAGCCCAATTTGGGAAAAATTGCAATTCATTCTCAATACAAACATTAAGTATAGACTCCTATGATGCAGGATTTTTGTTAAAAAAAAATTTTAAAGTCATCCAAGGCTGTGAGGAATGCAAGTCATCTTGCATTTGTGATCCTTATGATCCCATGAACTCTTTTATTTTAACTAGGGAATACCGCATCGCAGAGAGATTTTGTCTGAACTATCCTACGAAAAGTTTTGCCCTTAACGCTTTGGAAATTCATTATGTTGTCGAGTATGTTCTAAATCATAACTGTGAAAATATTCATCTTGTGCACATTATTAAAAAAACAATTCTCAAATATGTATGTTTTAATTGTCAGGGCCATAAAAAAAATTTGACAGAAGCTATTTTGAAATTTACTGTGCCCTTCATTATTAATGCTTGGTGTGCAGACAAATAAGTGGCAAAGATACTAGACCATATAGCGGACCAGATTCGATGAGGAAGATGGCCGTACAACGGTACGTAAAATATTCTAAATATAGAAAAAAATGGTCATCATAATAAACCTAGTTTTTTCTTATCGATGTTTCCTTGTTTATATTCATATATTTTCCTATTATTCATTCTTGCTTTGTTGTTTACCGATTTTCTTGAATTTTATATGCCCACAAGTGCTTTTCATTGTAGATTGTGTATATTTCTTGTAATATGTAGACATCTTCTCAACTTGAAATATATTTTAATTTTTATATTATGACTTACCCATAAGTATTTAATTTATATGTCATCTTTTGTCAAGTTAGTTTTATTTATCATTCCAATATTATATTATTTACATAGTTTAATTTTTACTTTGTTATTTATTCATGTTCCCAACCTCTATTTTATAATATTCTTTGTTGTTTTTCATACTCATAACGGATTTTTATTATTTATGCAATTCGTATTTCTTCTATTTTGGTTTTTTTTTTTTTTTTTTTATGCTTCCGATTTTGTTGTCCGGGTTACATCTTCCCCATAGGAAAAACTAAACCCTTCCACTCACTTTTCCACAAATGATCAGCTAGTCAATCAACACTATGCAAGTGCATTATATAAGTAAAATAAATACAAAACAATACAAGAACAACAACACGTCAACTCACCAGAGATCAAATGGGAAAAAAAAATTCACCGACTCCAGATATTTTCATATCAGAGGGTTCGGCTCGGTAGTACTTCTAACAGGGCCTATAAATCCTACTGATCCCTCAACATAAATATTTAAAAAATCTTTCGTTATCCTACATGTATTCAAAATGACCGACTTTTGCATCTTTATATATAAATTTTTTGATAGATCTAATACGCCTAAATTTTTAATGAGAGAGCTAGGTATAATGCCAGTAGCCGAAATAACGAATGGTAATATTTTTATCGTCTGAGAATGCCAAATTCTTTTTATTTCGTTTCCTAAATCTGTGTATTTTCTAATTTTTTCATTAACAGATTTTTGAATGTTACAGGAATTTGGAATAGCGACATCAATGATATAAGTTATTTTTTTTAATTTTGTCATGTAAAACTATATCGGGTCTATTATGACTAATCGTTCGGTCTGTTAGTATAGTTTTATCATAATATATTTTATAAAATTCGTTTTCTAAAAATGAATTTGGTTCGTATTCATAGTATGGTACTATATTACGGCAGTCAATCAAGTTATGTTTAATTACCAAATTTTGGTGAATTATTTTTAAAACTTGATTGTGCCTAAATGTATACTCGGACGGTGCTAATATAGAACATCCAGATATAATATGTTCTATAGTTTCCGGAAAAGCCAAACATTTTCTACACAAATCATCAATTTGATTTGTATCTTTGATTATATGCTTTCTATAATTTTTAGTATTAATGACTCTATCCTGAATCGCAAGCATAAATCCTTCTATTTCTGCGCTCAACTCTCCAATACTCAACCATTTGTTTGACGAAAATTTGTCAACATATGTTTGGTTGAGATAGTTGAAGTGTTTTGCGTGTAAAATTTTATTTGACCAGGAATCTAATAATTCCTGGTTGGGATTTATAAAAATGTTGGCATTCTCATCGTATAAATTTAAAGGTGTAATATTTCTATCTGCCTTGCAAATTATTTTGTGCATTTCTGAGCTATGAGCTTTCCTATGGAAAAAGGTTCTTAGCATTTCTACCTGATTATGTTTTAAAGAAGTTATTTTGACAATACCTCTACCTCCTAAATTTCTAGGTAAATTAACTCGTTCTATAGCTGAATTTGGATGATGGCAATTAAACTTTGTTAGCGTAGTTCTAATTAATCTTTCTAAGTTATCTAAATCTGTATTAGACCATTTAATTATGCCAAATGAGTACGTTAATAGAGGTATTGCCCAAGTATTTATTGCTTTTACTAAATTTTTAGCAGATAGATTGCATTTTAAAATTTTCCTGATCCTAGTTTGAAATTTAATCCTAATATCATTTTTAATACAAGTATGGTCTAATCTATTTGATTGTGGGTATCCTAAATATTTATAAACCTCATCCCTTTTCATACTAGTAATTTGAAAATTTCTAAATATACTCTCGTCCCCATCTACAATTTTGCCTTTCTCTATATGGATCGTTCTACATTTATCTAAACCAAAAGTCATTTTGATATCATCTGAAAAGTTTTTAACTACCTCAATCATTTTCTCTAAATTTTGTTCAGAATTCGAAAATAATTTTATGTCATCCATAAATAATAAATGCGAAATTGTACTACTCTCCCCTGTATTACCCTTAACTTTTATTCCAAACTTGCTTTTAATTAACATTTTAGATAGAGGATTCAATGCTAAGCAAAACCAAAGAGGACTCAATGAGTCTCCTTGAAAAATTCCTCTTTTAATTTAAATGCCCGGTATTACTATTTTCTTACCTTTTAAATTGATAAGTAAATTGGTATTCCAAAAGGACATAATATTTTCCAAAAAGTTAATAATAATGGGGTTAATTTTATATATATTTAATATTTTGATCAGCCACGAGTGCGGGACACTATCGAAAGCCTTTTGGTAGTCTATATAGCTAGTATGTAAATTACGTTTTCGAGTTTGAATCTGTTTTAGAATTACAGAATCAATAACTAATTGTTCTTTACATCCCATATGTTTTCTGCGACAACCTTTTTGTTGTTCAGATAAAATATTTTTTTCATCTAAATGAGTATATATTAAATCTGTTAAACAAGAGGTCAAAATTTTGTATATTGTCGGTAAACATGTAATGGGTCTGTACTGAGAGGGATTATTAATATTTTCGCTTTTGGGTAACTTATAAGTAATGCCCTTAGTTAGAAAATTTGGAAAATTTTGAGGTTGACTGACAAATTTTGAAAGATTTTTTGCCAAAAGAGGATGTAAAGTAGTCAGACGTTTGTACCAAAAATTATGTATCCAATCGCAACCCGTGGCTTTCCAATTATGAGTATTTTTAATAATTTTGGTTAACAATTCAACCGATATATTAGAAAAACTCATTTGTTCAATACCTGAAAAATTGAGTTCTTCATTTTCTATCCAGGGAGTTGACTCGTTATGTTTTATATCTTTACTCCAAATTTTAGTCCAAAAATCGCGCAAATCTGATTATTATTCGAAATAATATTTTGTTTATCGTCAAGTTTGGAATAAAATATTTTTTCATTTTCTGGAATAATCTATTATTATTTTTTTTTATTATACGTATAATTATATCTTTTTAATCTACTAGCTTTTACCCCTAATTTTTGTTTTAATAAATCCAATAAATCATTGATTATATTTTCATTATTATGACTATCAACGTTATAACCAAATTTTCTACCAATTTCATCTACATGTCTCAAAATTTTCCTACTTCTATTTCCATTTTTATATTCTATTACTCTAGCTATGTTACTTCTTAAAAATACTACATCATTTTCTAATCTGATCTTTCTTATATTATTATTTGTATAATTCTTTTTTATTACTTCCTCGACAACACAATAAATTTCTTTCAACACCTTCTTTAACATGTGTTTTGGGCTAGTATATTTTTCTATTTTGTGATGTAGATATTCTTTTAATTTGTGCTTGTATATTTTTCTATTTTGTGATGTAGATATTCTTTTAATTTGTGCTTTTATATTTTTATATTTTGTGATATAGATATTCTTTTAATTTGTGCAATGTGTTTTGGTATGTCTAAACATTATAGTATGTTTTATGCTTACATATTCTTGTATTTTCGTGTATTCTATAATGGTCAGCATAGTTGCCTTCCAAGCAGTTGTTCCGAGTTCGATTCTCGACCATCACTTGAAAGTGAAATAACACAAAACTGCATTGTATAAATGTTACAATATTATTATTATTAGGAGGGGCGCAATTGGTAATTAAATAAATTGAATTAAATCCTATTTACAGATTCAGATGGTATGTAGCTCCTGTTGATTCTATAATATAATATTTCTTGTATAATATAATATTTCTTGTATAATATAATATTTTAACAAGTAATTGTCAGTTTTTATTTTTCTTCACTAACAGAAAAATGTCGAAATTCGTCACTGTCGTAGAAAAACACAAACCATCATTTTAAAATATTCTTACTTTTGTTAGGAGCTCATATTTAGTCATTTTAGGTGTTATGCGACTGCTTGATTTTTCATTTCTTAGGAATAACTGGTTTCCGTCTGAAAAGCTTTCTCGTGAGAAAACGAGCTGTAAAGAACGAAACTTTAAAGCTCAATTTCTCAGGACAATGCTCTGTCAGATTGAACCTTGTTGTTCTGAGGAAATTTTGGCATTTTTCTGCTTCAAGGACATTTTTATTTTTATAATAGTTTTTTTGGGCTAGTGAATTAATAGAGTATGCTAAGAGCAATTATGTTGTCTATGGTCGCATCTTTTTTTAAATGGTCTTGAGTTTCCTCTACCTTGTCTACTGCTCTGCTCCGCACGGTAGGTACTGCTTGTATGCTGCTTGTATATCTGTGGTTAAGTACTGTATAATTCCGTTACATACAAAAAGCCCGAAGATATCGATCTAGAGAGTGGTATTTTCTTTAACGTCCATTGTTTCATGCAGCTAATGCATAATCCCATACTTGTGATAGTTATTAAGTATAGTTACGATAGTTGATATTAGTTAGTGATATTAGTTAGTGATATTATATTATATTTTCATTGCTCTTCATTTTGGTAGCGACCACTGTTCTTATGTCATGCTCAAATGTCTAAAACTATCTAGTTTAACTTACGCCACTCGGTACCCAAAGCGGAACGGTAATTCCTATTTATTTATAAATGTAGAGTTATCAGCAGTTAATTAACAGTTATCTGACAACTTTTTCAACCGTTTTAAAATGTTTTAACTTCAAGGTCAAAGTACACGCGTAATTATATCCTAATTTCCAATAATGTATTATGAATACTATTTCATTGTTTTTACAGAATATAACAAGCCAAACCAAATTTTAACAGCAGATACAAATTAGAGTTCCGTCACAACTATGTTCTTTTTCAGGTATATTTGTTTGGATGGAACAAATTACGAAACGCTACCACAGCAGTGCCATGGATCTACCAAATCAAGAGACTGTTTCCATCAAGACGGAACCAGGGCCCGAGGAAGAAGGCGGAGATGAAATACCGTATACGGATATAGATTTCGATCTTCCAGATATAAAGAAGGAATGTTTGCAATATGCGGAGAGTACTCAGACAGACGGTTAGTTGCATTGCATACCTACGTATAAAATGTAGAATATTAAATTCGGATATTCGGAATCCATGTCCGTTTCGAAATGTCGTGCAAACAGGACGTATTTACTTTAAAATAAATCTTTGCTATAACTGCTTAACTACAAAACTCTTTTAGCTCAAGTATTGCTCACAATAAACGCTCATCTGTTTTCAACATATCTTCGTGTCTATTAACTAAATATTTACGAAAGAAAATATCATTCCATTGATTTTAACTAAATCTTTAAATCTTTTCCTTCTTGAAACATCGGTCCTTCAAGTGACATCTGGCATCTTTATTATTTCCTAATTAAGCTTAAACTCTTTTCACCTTATTCTTGCTCCTGTGTGGTCAATCAATGTTATCTTTTGTCGTAGATATTTTACTTTAATTTAAAAATTTTAATTTTAAATAAAAACAAGTTTTTTTTTTACATGAACGGTTAATATATTTTGTTGTATTGTCTTTCAGGTTGCTTTAATATAGAGTCTGTTACCATCAAGGCGGAGCTTGGACCCCGAGAAGAAGATGAAGGGGGATTTCCATATACGGAAATTGACATATACCTGCCGGATGTTAAAAAGGAGTGCTTAGAACGCTTTGATAGAATTGTCAAGACAACAGGTAAAATGTTTTTTCATTCTTAGTAGTCCAGTAATCTAGACAAAAAACCTGAATGCTGTTGTTTTCTGTAAAAAGTACCTCCAAAGGAAGTTCTAAGCCATTATGTCTCCGAAACTAAAACATGTGAAAATATTAATTCCAATGTGAAACTCCTTATAAAACTACCTACAAATAAATGTGAGAGTATGGTTTAAAAAAATTACTTGATTTTAAATAATTTTTTGAAGCTTCAATTTTTTCATTTATTTTATTGTCAACGAAAAAATGCTCCAAACGTAATATTAGCTTTTATTACTATAACATTTCTAAGGCAGTTAGAAAATAAATTGAGTTTTCTGGAAGGCTGCATTTGTGACAAAATATGCTTTTTATGTTAAGCTCATGAATATCGCTTAAAAGTGAAATTTAAATGGTCGAGTGTGTTTGATTTGGTTGCTGCAGAAGTAATTTCGTAGTAAATACTAACAATTTACAATTCAGAAATAAAGGGAAATAAAAATAAACATTTGTCGCAATGTTTTCCCGTATTCACATAAATTCCTGAAAAAAAAAACAATTATCCTGCAGCAACACGTCTGAAAATACGGATGAGATATTTGAAGATGAATGTGATGCCCGGTGAATGAATATTTTCTGTAGCTAAAAACTATGATCTATGAAAAGTCTTTGTTAGAATAATAATTTTTAAATCTTTAAAACACTATTTATAAATAAAATTGTTTTAAAAAGGTAATCTTTTTGGAAGTCGGGGTTTCACTTCAAAAGTATAAATATGTGCAAGGCACAAATTAGTCACTTGTTCCTGTGGGAACCTATTTTTTTTACTTTTGCATGAGTTCTTTTCTGACACGAAAGTAATAAGTCACATGAAGCTTACTATTAATCGTTTTTTTTCAAAATTATTGTCAGATCTGAAGACACAATCAACTGAAACCACGGAGTGCCACATGATGACTCACAGTGGCAAAAAACTTTTTTCATGTTCTGAGTGCAATTATACGTCTAATCTTAAGAACCTTCTGACGAGGCACATGTTGACCCACACCGGTGAAAAACCTTTTTCATGTTCTGTATGCAACTATTCATTCGCTTGAAAGAATTATTTGACGAGCCACATGCTGACTCACAGTGGAGAAAAATGTTTTAAGTGTTCCGCGTGCAACTATTCATCTTTCTATAAGAAACATTTGACGAGCCACGTGCTCACTCATACTGGAGAAAAACCTATTTCATGTTTGAAGTGCAACTATTCATGTTCTCAAAAAGACTCTCTAAAGATACACATGCTGACTCACACTGGAGAAAAACCATTTTCATGTTTGGAGTGCAACTATTCATGTTCTCAAAAGTATAATTTGATAAGCCATATGCTGACTCACACTGAAGAAAAACCTTTTTCATGTTCAGTGTGCAACTATTCATTCGCTCGAAAGAATTATTTGACGAGCCACATGCTGACTCACACTGGAGAAAAACCTTTTTCATGTTCTGTGTGCAACTATTCATGTTCTCGAAAGGATAATTTGACTAGCCACATTCTGACTCACACTGGAGAAAAACCTTTTTCATGTTTGAAGTGCAACTATTCATGTTCTCAAAAAAGCTATCTAAAGAAACACATGCAGACTCACACTGGAGAAAAACCATTTTCATGTTCTGTGTGCAACTATTCGTGCACTCGAAAGGGAACTTTGACGAGCCATATGCTGACTCACACTGGAGAAAAACGTTTTTCATGTTTGGAGTGCAATTATACGTCTTCTCGTAAGAGCCATCTGAGGAGGCACATGCTGACCCACATTGGTGAAAAACCTTTTTCATGCTTGGAGTGCAACTATTCATGTTCTCAAAAAGGCTCTCTAACGAAACACATGCTGACTCACACTGGAGAAAAACCTTTTTCATGTTTGGAGTGCAATTATACGTCTTCTCGTAAGAGCCATCTGAGGAGGCACATGCTGACCCACATTGGTGAAAAACCTTTTTCATGCTTGGAGTGCAACTATTCATGTTCTCAAAAAGGCTCTCTAACGAAACACATGCTGACTCACACTGGAGAAAAACCTTTTTCGTGTTTGGAGTGTAAATATTCATGTTCTCGAAAAGGCTCTCTAAAGATACACATGCGGACTCACACTGGAGAAAAATCTTTTTCATGTTCTTTGTGCAATAACTCATATTCGCAAAAGGGAAATTTGATAAGTCACATACTGACTCACACTAGAAAAAAAGCTTTTTCATGTTTGGAGTGCAACTATTTATGTTCTCAAAAAGGCTCTCTAACGAAACACATGCTGACTCACACTGGAGAAAAACCTTTTTCGTGTTTGGAGTGCAAATATTCATGTTCTCGAAAAGGCTCTCTAAAGATACACATGCGGACTCACACTGGAGAAAAACCTTTTTCATGTTCTTTGTGCAATAACTCATATTCGCAAAAGGGAAATTTGATAAGTCACATACTGACTCACACTAGAAAAAAAGCTTTTTCATGTTCTTTGTGCAATTGCTCATTTTTTCAAAAGGGAAAATTGACGAGACATATGCTGACTCACAGTGGCAAAAAAGCTTTTTCGTGTTCCAAATAATTACAACTATACAGGAAATATTTGACGTGCCACGTGCTGACTCACGCTGGAGAAAAACTTTTTTCATGTTCTTTGTGCAATTATTCATATTTTCAAAAGTGAAATTTGTCGAGACATACTGACTCACAGTAGAGAAAAAAGATTTAATTTATCAAAGTGCAACTCTTCATTTATTCGAAAGAAAGGATCACGTGCGTTTTTACCGTCCAGAAAGACCTTTTTCATGTTTCAAGTCATATCTGAAGTGGCACATGCTGACTCATACTGGAGAAAAATCTTTATATGTTCCGAGTGTAACTATTCAATTTTTTGAATTGAATTTTCAATTTGAAAATATTAATATATTAATATTAAATATTAATACTTCATATTTATGAAGAAACACTTACCAACTCATAGTGGAGAAAAACCTTTTTCATTTTGCAAATGCAACCACTCATGTCGTCAAAAGCTAGGTTTAACGAGCCACCTGCATTGGAGAAAGACATTTTAAATGTTATGAGTGCAACAATTAACGTTCTCGAAAGTGTTATTGGCCTGATCTCTTTTGTGCCGAACAGAACTATTCATCTTCTCAAAAGGGAAGTATTACGGTATATAAACTTTATAAATGTCCTATGTATAGTTTTTTCATGATCTTTGTTCATTTTATGTAAATATATATTTATCGATAGTAAACAATTCATTTTTTTTTATTTTCTTATTATTCTCACAAAGATCATTCCAATACTACAGTAACATTTCAAAAATAATAAACCGAACAAGATCACGTGGCAACTTAGAAATCCCATAATTGTAAATGAGTGCTTCTCAACACCATTACACTTATCAAGGCTTAATTTTTTTTAGTGCACTCCGACGTAAAATCAAAATTATAAAGTCTTTAAATCACAAATAAAACAACTACTTGATCAACCCAATGATAATTGTAAGATTTAATTTCATATAACGATTTTTACGTATTTTTTGATTAAATTTTCATATTGACCAAATGCAAATTTGAATATTTCATACTCTAGCATATCTACATTTTCTTTTATTTAAAACCAAGTTACATATAATGAAATAATTAATAAAAGATGACAAAGGCTCAGGACCTCTTGTGTGGGTTAATATTAAAAAAATTGAATCAGACAACAGGTTTTGAAATGCAATAAATTATATAAAACTATATTGTTATTATACAGGATTTTCCAATAAGAGGTGTTATTTTGATATTCAATCGTAAAAGATCAATGTTTTCGTCGCTTGTGTGGCACGTAGTGCCGTCTTGTTGAAAGTAAACGTTGTCCAGAACAATACCATCCAATTCCGGCCAAAAAAAATATTAATCATCTCTCGATAGCGCAATCCATTCACCGTAACTGTTGCTCCAGCTTCATTTTCTAAAAAGTAAGGTTCAATGACTCCGTCGGACCATAAACCGCAAAAAACAGTCACACGTTGATGATAGAGATTTTTCAAAAATAACTCCTGGGTTTTCCGAGCCCCAGATGCGACAATTTCGCTTGTTGACGAAGCCACCGAGTTGGAAATGGGCCTCATAACACAAGATGATTTGCATTTGATTCACTAAGTGAATTTTAATAATTTCAATGCGTTGTTGAAGCGTGTATTGTTCCATTTTAATTAATGGCGTAGTTTCTGCTTGTCAAATGTCAAAAAATGACAGCTTCAAAAGTAACATCTACCGAAATAGCGAGCTATTTAAAATAACACCTCTTATTGGAAAACCGTGTATTATTTGAATTAATGAAAAATATTTAAATTTAATTATTTCAACATTCGAACCATATTGCGCTCCAAAACATTATGTCTATAATTAGGACAAAACCTAGTCGATATTTACTTATGTCTGTTTGTTCTTTTAAACTACGCAATGGATTTTGACAGCGTTTTCTGGTACTAACGTACCCATTGTCATTCTATTATGTAAAAAAATTGTCCGTCGGCATATAATCTTATATTTTACAACCTTAAGGAACAATTTTAGTGGTTGAAACTTGATTATTGATTTTGTGTTACATATAAGTGCCCGACTAGCTGACATGTACCCGGGGTAGATCGTAAAATTATCAAAAATATAATATACATGTAATATGAACCTTCGGGAAGAAATAAGTTGTTTCACCTCGACCAAAAATTGCATTATTTGTTCATGATTCACTTCCATGATGGTTGTTGCAGTGGTAATGACTCTGATAGGACTATTGACCAAAAGGGTCAGGTTGATTCGCCTGCTTGTAAAGCATCCACATCAATTCACATTCCTGAGGAGTTAGCGCTATAGTAGTTATCATATTTGCAGTGGTGTTAAATGAGTCCGTGCTGTGAGCTAGATTGTGTATTCCAGAATGAAATACTGAGGCATTAGGCTGGTTCTTATCCTCATAATTAACTTGTACAAACTCAGAGTGTAGATGTATCGGACATGGTAGTAACTGCAGTCATAATTACTGTAGTTTCTTTGACCTGTTATTATTATTTCTCTTTCCTGAGAAATTGATGCAATGGAAGCTACTATAACAGCAGTCGAATTATTCTCTGCTATTTTTTCACTGTCGCTCTCTCTTCTATTAAAATCGTTGCTTAATTGAGCTTGTGTTGACTCGACCTCCTAATTGTCCTAACTCGCTTGAATGAGGTTTTCATACCTCTTTCTCCCCAGCGTTCAGTTTCGCTTTTGCAAAATGATATCGTGCTGAGCCTAGCTAACTCTGAATATTCCCCGCCCCCGTGATATTGCACACAGTAAAATAAGGCCTTCGATTTGGGGTTGATCTACAATAAATCCCTTAACTTCACGTTGTGTGATTTGTTAATTCGAAGCCCCCCCGCTATGGGGTGGTAGGTATTTAATGTCTCCTTTCTGTGGTAACTCCCGGTTCTTTTTAGCCAAAGTGTGGGGAAAACGTCCATCGACCCTCAGCGAGTCCTACAAGGAACGAGTACGTGTCTCACCTAACTTTCGAATACTGGTCCCTATTACTAATCGACCTAACAGTTTCTATCATATCTTTACAATTGCCTTGTATCCCCGCCATTTCTAATGTCCCCGTGTTTATAAATTCTAGATTGTGACATAGAACCGTACCCCCCCCCCTCTCTTGTGTACGGGCTATTAAACCCTTCGTTGAATAGTGTGTTGTTTCCGCATAAGTACTGGGACTCTCTCGTCGACCTCTGTAACGATGTACTGAAACTAGATAAATGGATTTAGCTGTGGTTAGTAAACTTTGGGTGTTGCGGATGGAAGTGGAAACGAGAGGAAAGGAGATGGGAACGGATTGAATGACGAGAAAAAGATTTTTTGCAAACTGGGTCGGCACCTCACTGCCCCAAATGAAATGGTCGCTATTCTTCCAAACGCAAAACCCCAAGAACCAATACGTGTCTGGCTTTCCCCGAGGTCTGGTCTAACTTCTTCTTATAGTCGCCATGACACCTCCGGACCGCTCACGTCAGAGGGAGAGGTAATACACCTGTTGGAATATCCCAAATCACCCCGCCCCGCTTCCTCCAACGGACTACTTTACTGAGTGTAAAAGGGGAATTTTTCATTGCGTCCCTTGTCATGATGCTAAACGCGTGCATGTTTCAAATAGGTTTGTTCTGGTGAGGCTTTCAACGTCCACTAGCCGCCAGGCCTACTATCCACCTCACGAAAGCTGCTGCAAAGGATCTCGAGGGTTTTCCAGTCGAGTTGCATCAACCTCCGGGTAAACCCCGCTTTAGTATGTGTTCGTCCTCCGATTTTGAACCCTCGTTCATCACGCCGACGTCCCCTCCACGCGATTTTGAAAGACTTGGAGCCCGTTCAATTAAACGCCTTCGCAGCGAACCAAGGCCCAAACATTCCAACTTGACATTAATTTTCATACTGCCTCTCGTGTCCTCTCATCCGACCCGGCCCCGCGAAAAGGGATGACCTTCCGAACTCTTCGTGATTCTCCATACAACGTTGACGCCCCGAAATCGCGTGATGAGGAAAGTAGAAAATCTTCTGAGCTAGGGAAGTTGTGTACTTCCCAAGACAGCTTACGGACAACATACTCCAACGGCGAGTTCTAAGCCGAGGCCAAAGGTATTTGGGAATTTGTTAGTGAACATATAAGGTTATACACATATTATTAATTTGATTTTTTTTTTATTTGTTTTGAGCATGAGTTGGTTGCAGCTAGTCGCTTCCATGTTGATTTGAGGTACCTCTGCGCGGCTGCCAACTCGGTAGAATGTACGACTTTTGTCGTCAGACATGGACGTCAAGTGATTTATGGGGGTCCCTTTTTTTCCTTTTGGGTCGTGTGTCGCCACTAACTGCTTACAAATAAGTAGGTCATTGGCCTCGTGCTAAACACAGCTGTTAGAAGCAAGCAAACAGTTCTAAATGTGATACTATTTATCAGTATCGCAGCTCTGTCCGAGCTGTTGGTTGCAGCCCCATCTTCGTCGCAATTTTAACGTTCTGGAAATATATATTCATGCAAAATCACTCACCCAAAAGCGTAATATTACCAATCCAGTCGGGATATCGACGACATGTACATTAATCCGCGTCCAGGAACTGTAGGTATGAGTAGAAGCCCCTAAGCCGTTAAAGGTTCGTATTAAATTCAAAATCGATTCTCTATGTCACCCGTCTACTCGCCAGTAGAAACTATAACCATATTGTATCTAAATTTTCTAGCTAAAATTTCTACTTTCATACGCCGCTCCGTAGATAGCACATAAATTACCTGATACTAGAATTCGGAATGTTTAAGCGGATCATTTCTTTCAATAGAAGATCTCTTCCTCCCTAACCGTAAATTGATAGTTGACATCCATCGGTATCTGTTGGCCTCCACTGTACCTAGTCTAGATATCTCCCCCTAATGACTATTTTAGAGTATCTAAGTAAGTATTTGCCGAGGTCTACCCAAACTCCCTCCCCCTCCCTAGAACCTTTCATATATTATTTGCCACGTTCACTTCGATTTTTTTTCACTAAATTCTTATATCGTGTAAACCGTTAAAATCCTTCCCGTGCTCGCAAGGAAAACACTGTCTCTTCAATTTCACAATAAATTTAGAACTTTGTCTTAGCCGTTTTCGTCAGGTCATTTGATAATTATTATGGTTCTCTATTTTTTCCTCCTCTAATGGCACACGCGTTATTATTAAACATTACTGCAGTTGAGTTTCATCGTTCTATATTAGTCCAAACCAAGAGACTCCAACCCGTGAATTTAGTATTGGCTAATTATGAGTCTACCCTTTTTTTTTGGTTGAATCTAATTAAATTTTAAAACACTTCAATTATTTCAATTAATATTAAAAGCACTCTAACTTCATGAAAATACCTTGATTTTCAAAACTCACAACTTCACTACATTTAAAACTCTATAAGATTAGTTTAAAAATAGCACGCCAAAACTGTCGCGACGCCAAAGATCTCGAAGACCGACCCCAACCAAGTTAAAACGAAAAAAGCCCCGATTTCCTCCAAACAACGCTATTTAATAATGTTTTTTCGAATAAATCGACTTAAAATTTGTGCGACTTTCGCCTTTATGAATTCGAGGTTTCACTTCCCGTTAAGTTTAGAATTGCATAGCCCTGTTTCAGGGTTTTTTGGTTCCCGCCTGCCGAGTTGAGGTAGACACCTACCACCCTGCCGAGACGGGTACAGGCGTGTACTCGGTGACCTGACTTCCGGGCGCCCTCCCGTAAATGATTTTCGGCGATGTAGATTATTGCGCAAAATTATTTGATTATTTTTCTCGTACGCGTGTTGTGTCCGTAATATTGGTTGATTTCCGGCCTATAGACTAGGTGTAGCTCATTTCTATATCGTTGTTTTCGAAATCTTTCCGAGGAATTCGCTATTGATATCGATAATATAATCGATAAATTATCCCAACTAACGGAAGCTTTTCACCTATTATGTCCAGCGCTTGCGCAATCCAGTATCCTTCCTTGTGTGCTGCCTTCTAGCATTTGATTGGTGTCTACACGATCCGTGGGTGATCCCAGGACACATATACCTTCCCCTCGGTGATGACATACGTAGGCATTCGTTCCAAAATTTGATCCGACACGTTTTTGTAATTTCGCCTACCTGTTTTGACTCTTTTCGTGATATCCGCCGCATATCTTCTGGTAATCTTTCGTAACCCAACGCTGTCCACTACCCGAGTCGTTGAAACCCCTTCCATCATGAGCTAAACTACTTTTCGGGTTTCTTTTCGATTTCCGGTCCTTTCTTTTCGGCGATCTACGCCCAGTACATCCCTGTTTTTACAGTTTTTTGCGTCTAGTTTTAGCCCAACCCATATACTCTTTTCTCGCTTCATCTAGGAATTTCAATATATCATCCTCGTAACTTTGTTTACGCGCAAAAAAGGTCGTAAAATTTTGATCGTTAATCAAAGACTTCGTGACCCATTAACTTTTGTCTTTTCTTAATTACCCAACTTGCATCTCCCCCGTGTTAATATAATTAGGCAATTTCGGCCAAACGTCCTATCTTAAGTTAAAATTTGTGTTCACTGTGGCCACTTGAAAAGAGCACTCAGAAGTCCAGCGAACGTAAACAATTCTCTCTACGAGGATCAACTCGTAATATGTCTTCTGGACCAAACATTCTAAAACACCCTCATCTCCCACCAAACCGTCGCCCCCCTTTTTTCGTTATCGATGGTTGGGTATCGCTTTGTTTCTGCCTTAGAATGCAGATTTATCGTCGGTTCCCAAGTGCCGTTGCACGTGTCGTGAGACCGGATCCCAAGGTTAACTCAACAGTAAATCAACCTAGAGTGTATCGTGTCTTTAGACCGCCCTTAGTCTCCGTGATTGGCGAAAAATTATTTAATTGATTTTGGGAATGATCTGATTCGCTGAACCCATTCACGCCTCTTTTCAATTATTACGTGGTAACACCTATTACCGACGTAGGTTTCTATAATAAAGCTTCTAGTATGTCCCAAAGATGTCCATAGTCTGTTCGTTTCTCCCTATTCTCTGAACGTATTTTAATTTATGAAAAAAAATTCTTTACGTTCTTTTAGCCCAAACAGGTCCATTACAAGCTCATGCACAGCTGTATATTTATTTATATTGCATTGATTCTAATGGCTAAGATGTGTTTCTGGATATGTTGATATTATGAGTAATGTCATTACTCTCTGATGTAAATGGCCCCGTATCGGTAATACATCCAATAGTTTATTTCATCTCTTCGAAGAGTACTTAGATAATTTCAAATCCCCGAGTTTCAAAATCCGAAAGCTTGTTCTGTGGCTGAAGAAGTAGCTACATCGGTCATATTTGGTCTGGCATTAATCTCTAATATATAGCACCCCGCTCTTATTGATTCAATTTTTGTATTGTATTAAGTACTTGTTTCACTTGATTGTGCCACGTCTTCAATTATTCACTTCCAAGTCATACATTCTCCTCAAACCTCTCTCTTCTTTTACCAAATGTAATTATTTGAATCATGTTTTCCTCGGACTCAAAAGGTTACTGTTAAAAAACTACATTATGTCGATTCACTATGAATGTTATTGTTGAAATGTGTACCCACAAGAAAAACTTTCATATTTTCATTTAAAACCGGCAAGTAGAATATAAATTATATCGAAGGCGATTTTTTTGGTTATATTTAGTGTATCAACCTTATTATAATTAATTAATTACAATAATGAGTGACATATTTTGAATAAGTGAAGTAATGATTTAGAAGATATATTATGATAGCCTTCTTCCACCTAGCTTCTGTGAAGTTTAATTAACTAAACTTCATGTAATCTAGGTACAAGCGAGTGATTGAAATGCTCAGTCCTAGAATTGTTACATTTAAACTAGGTTTTAGAACGGGTAGCTCTTATGGGTAGGTACATGAAATTCAATTAGGTTTTAAATGAAGGCTGTCTACACTACCATTTACAATTTTGAACATAAATATTAGGTCGGATATAATTCTTCGATCTGAGAAGTTTATTAAATATAATTTTTTAATTAAGTTATTATAGTTTATACTTTCAATGCGAATACCGAGTTTAAAATTAATGTGTTGAATTTTTTCTATTTTAATCTGAATGTATTTTATAATGTGGGGACCAGATCGAGGAGTTATATTATTGACTTCGAACTAAAGATGTAGGTATACAAAATTTTCAAGGTTGAAATATTTCTGAAGCCTCTGGAGTTTCAAAGAATTAATCCAAGCATTTTCATTCCCTTATTGTTAATTGAGTTTATTTGAGATATAAAGTTAAATTAACAGTCGAAAATGATACCCAGGTCATTATTTTTTTCAACAGAGGTAAGGGTTTGATTTATTAAATTCATATGAATAAATTAATCAATTACATCTATGGACTACAAATACGTAAGTATACAAGTGCAAATAAGTTATCCTATTATATATAATATCTATACCAAAAGAGAGTGATTTGTGTGGAAAGGTGTTCGAAACCGTGAGTTAGATTACAAAAAATCGATTTAATATCCGTAATCCCGGATAACTATAGTGATTACAAAAAAATGAGAATAAAACTGTCACTCCATAGTTATCCATAGATAAAAACAAAATTTCTTACTGTCATCATCGGTACTGTACCTCTACTTCAATATCTAAAACCGGGGCAGGTTGTTACATTTAACAGTACATAATGGCTAACACTAGAAGAAAGGGTACCAACATTGAAAATGAAGAAAAATTCAGCATAGAAAAAATTACACTGATTTTAGAAAAAAAAATAGATGCTACGAAAAAATAAATTATTTCAAAAATTCAGAAGCAACAACAGGACACCCAAAAAAGCATGGAATTTATGAGCACTCAATACGATGAATTGATTAAAAAACTAGATATAACAATCCTACAAAACAAAAAAATTGAAAATGAATTTATAAACCTGAAAAAAGAGAACCAGGAGAAAAATACTATAATTAAACAATTAGAAATAAAAATTTCAGATATGGAGTACAAAACCCGCTCTAATTATATTGAAATAGCAGGCATTCCACAAAAAAATGGGGAACAGCAAATTGAAGTGGTTAAAAAAAAGGCAGCGGCGGCAGGAGTGGACCTAAAATACGGCGAAATTATTGAGGTAAAAAGGATACCTGATAGGCGAATCAATGCACCACCTAAAATACTAGTGCAATTTTCAGATAAATTGACCAGAAACAAGCTTATCGCAAATAGAAAAAACATCAATTATGCCGCGATCAAAGATATTTCAACTGAACCAATATACATAGCTGAAGAACTAAGCCCTTACCATAAGGAACTTCTTTGGAAAACCAAACAAATCTCAAAGGAAAAAAACTATTCATACGTCTGGCACAAAGAGTGAAAAATAATGGTAAGAAGAAATGCAAACGAAAAAATAATTTACGTTAAACATATAGACGATTTGACATCATATAAATAAAATGGCTCATAATAACAACTATTATAAAAATAAAAAATGGCTGACACTACATTAACCACGGAACCTAGTGCAAAAAAAGCAAACTTACCTAACCTATCAACAATGAACAAAAATTTTAACATACTGCATCAAAATATTAGAAGCATAAACAAAAACTTTGACGAGCTACAAATATTAATTAAAAGTTTAAATTTAACCTGGGACATAATTATCCTTACTGAATGTTGGTTAACTGATAAACACTACCCACTACAAATTGTTAAATATGTCTCTTACTCCACACTAATGAATTATACAAAGAGTGATGGTGTTATTGCATACATTAAAGAAGATACTGAAGTAGAAGTCAGAGAGATCAATATTAATAACGCAAACTGTCTAAGGATATCAATTGATAAGGATATAACAGTTCTCGCAATATATAGATCACCTTCTACAAAAAATCTGGAGCCATTCTTAAACTCCTTATATTTTGAGCTTAACTTACTCAAAAATACTAAGAATGTTTTTATTATCGGAGATATAAATATTGATATCCTGGAAAATGGAAATCCAAAAAAATATGATTACATACATACACTAGCTCACCATGGTTTTAAAAGTCTGGTTGATGAACCTACACGAGTATGCAATGAAAGCAAATCATGCATAGATCATATTTTTAGTAAAACTGATAAATTAACTCAAACCATTATTTACCCTTCTACACTGACTGATCACTACACAATACTTCTATCTATTAATAATAAAAATACATCTATAAATCAAAAAAATAAATCTGTCATAGCAAAGTCTGAAACAAATTGGGAAAACGTTAAAATCGAGCTACAAATTGGTGACTGGTCAAACTTTCTTGGAAATGATGATACTGATGCTGCTTGGAACTATTTTATTGACTTTACTCAGAACATTATTCTATCAAACACCATAACGATATAAAAAAAGATATCTCATAAAAATATTCACATTAAGCCCTGGATTAGTCAGAACATTATCAACTCAATCAGGAAAAGAGACGAACTCCATAAAAAGTAAGAAACTTCCCCTGTGATGTCCATTTACATTGCTTCTACAAAAGATATCGTAACATTTGTAAAAATGTAATCCGTTATGCTGAAGAAGCATTCTATAAAAAGAAAATCGAGGGATGTCATAATGATTCCCGGAAATTCTGGCAGATTATAAACGAAATTACAAACGCTAAAGCCTCTCACAATGTTAAAAACATTAAAGAATTAAACATTGACAGGATACCAACATCTTTTGCAGAACATCCAGAAAAAATTCTAGACTTTACAAACAACTATTTTTGCAATATAGGCTCGAACTTAGCGAATAAAATCAAAAAATATTCATTTTGTATCGGAGAGTGGGCAATGTAGTTACGCTCATGTGTGCTGCTGTAAATATTGTATTTTGTCAAATTTTATTGTTAAATTATAAAAATAATTGTCTATGACTTTACTGTCTATGTTTGACCCATAATTTTTTGACACATGCTTTCTTTAACGTCCATTGTTTCATCCAGTCACCCGCGCAGTTTAACGCATAATCCCATACTTGTGATAGTTATTAAGTATAGTTACGATAGTTGATATTAGTTAGTGATAATTTTTATTTTCATTGCTATTCATTTTGGTAGCGACCACTGTTCTTATGTCATGCTCAAATGTCTAATCATGCTCAAATGTCGATCTAGTTTTACTTGCGCCAATCGGTACCCAAAACGGAACGGTAATTCCTATTTAAATATAAATATATCTGACCATTAACGACGACTTTTTCAACCGTTTTCAAATGTATTAAATTCAGGGTCAAGGTACACACGTAATTATATTCTAATTTCCAATAATGTGTTATGAATACTATTTCTTGGTTTTTACAGAATATTACAAGCCAAACCAAATTTTCACGGCAGATACAAAGTAGGGTTCCGTCACAACTATGTTCTATTTAAGGTATATTTGTTTGGCTGGAACAAATAACCAAACGCTATCACAGCAGTGGCATGGATCTACCAAATCAAGAGACTGTTTCCATCAAGACGGAACCAGGGCCCCAGGAAGAAGGCGGAGATGAAATGCCGTATACAGATATAATTTTCGATATTCCAGATATAAAGAAGGAATGTTTGCAATATGCGGAAAGTACTCAGACAGACGGTTAGTAGCATTGCATACGTATAAAATGTAGAATATTAAATTAGGATTTTCGGAATCCATGTCCGTTTCGAAATGTCGTGCAAACAGGACGTTTTTACTATAAAATAAATCTTTGCTAAAACTGCTTAACTACAAAACTCCTTTAGCTCAAGTATTGCTCACAATAAACCCTCATCTGTTTTAACATATATTCGTGTCTATTAACTAAATATCTATGAAAGAAAATAACATTCCATTGACTTATAGTAATAAAACCGTGTTTTGAAGGTAGTCAAGAGTAAATGTTTTCCTTCTTGAAATATCAGTCCTCGAAGTAACATCTAGCATTGTTATGTTTTCCTATATTAGGCTTAAAGTCTTTTCACCTAATTCTTGCTCCTGTGTGGTCAATCAATGTTTTTTTTTTGTCTTAAATATTTTACTTTAATTTAAATTTTAATTAAAAACAAGCTTTTTGTGTATGATTGACGGTTCAAAAACTTTTTTGTTTTGTTTTTCAGGTTGCTTTAATATAGAGTCTGTTACCATCAAGGCGGAACTTGGACCCCGAGAAGAAGATGAAGGGGGATTTTCATATCCGGAAATTGACATAGACCTGCCGGATGTTAAAAAGGAGTGCTTAGAACGCTTTGAAAGAATTGTCAAGACAACAGGTAAAATGTTTTTTCATTCTTAGTAGTCCAGTTAATCTAGAAAAAAAAACCTGAATCCTGATTTTTCAGGTAGTAAGAACCTACCAAGGGAGTTCTAAGCCATTATGTCTCCGAAACTAGAACATGTGAAAAAATTAAATCCAAAATGGAACTCCTTATAAAACTACCCACAAATAATTATGAGTTTGTGGTTTAAAAAAATTATTTCATTTTTAAATTTTTTTTGAAACTATAATAATTTCTTTTTATTTTAAGGTAAACGAAAAAGTATCCAAACATAGTATTTGCCATTATTATTACCACATTTCTAAGGCAGTTAGAAAATAACTTAAATTTTCTGGAAGACCGAATTTGTGAAATTTTGAAAATTTTTCGATGTAGAGCTTATGAATATCGCAAAACGTAAATTCGCAAATGGAGCGCAAAAGTGAAATCTAAATGGTCGATTGTGTTTGATTTGGTTGCTGCAAAAGTTATTTCGTAGTAAGTACTAACAGTTTACAATTCAGAAATAAAGGGAAATAATAATAAACATTTGTCGCACTGATTTCCCGTATTCACATAAATTCCTGAAACAAAAACAACCGAGCAGTATTGGAGTGTCTTGTTATATGCGGCCTCTGAAATAGTTTATCTTGCAGCAATACGTCTGAAAATACTGATGAGATATTTGAAGATGAATGTGATGCCCGGTGAATGAATATTTTCTGTAGCTAAAAAATGTGATCTATGAAAAGTCTTGGTTAGAATAATATTTTTTTTTATTTCTAACATTACATTGCAAACACAATTTATTATTAAAATTGTTTTATTAAGTAAATCTATATAAAATTCGGCGTTTCAATTCAATTTTAATTGATATTAAGCCATAAATAACATATGTTTCCTTAGATTGCTCTTTCGAGGATATGAATAGTCACACTTGGTACATGAAAAAGGTTTTTCTCCACTGTGGATGAGCATATGGCTCCTATAATGGCTTTTTCGAGAACATGAAAATGAACATGCATATGGAACATGAAAAAGGTTTTTCTTAAATATGGTTCAGCATATGTCTCTTCAATCTTTTGTTTGAAGAACATGAATAGTTGCACTCAGAACATGAAAAAGGTTTTTCTCCGCTGTGAGTTAGCATGTGGCGCGTCAGATAGCTCTTTTGTGAAGTTGAATAGTTACACTCGGAACATGAAAAAGGTCTACTGTGAGTTAGAATGTGGCGCGTCAGATAGCTCTTTAGTGAACATGAATAGTGGCACTCGGGACATGAAAAAGGTTTTTCTAGATTGTGGGTCAGCATATGACTCTTTAGATGGCTCTTTTGAGAACATGAAAAATTGCATATGGAACATGAAAAAGGTTTTTCTCCACTGTGGGTCAGTATATGGCTCTTTAGATGGCTCTTTCGAGAATATGATAAGTTGCATATGGAACATGAAAAAGGTTTTTCTCCACTGTGGGTCAGCATATGGCTCTTTAGATTGTACTTTTTAGAACTTGAAAAGTTGCATATGAAACATGAAAAAGGTTTTTTCGCCACTGTGGGTCAGCATATGACTCCTTAGATTATTCTTTTGTGTATATGAACAGTTGCACTTGGAACATGAAAAGGGTTTTTCTCCACTGTGGGTCAGCATATGTCTCTTCAAATTATTGTTTAAAGAACATGTATAGTTACACTCGGGACATGAAAAAGGTTTTTCCAGATTGTGGGTCAGCATATGACGCCTTAGATGGCCCTTTTGAGAAAATGATAAGTTGCATATGGAACATGAAAAAGGTTTTTCTAGATTGTGGGTCAGCATATGACTCCTTAGATGGTTTTTTCGAGAAAATGATAAGTTGCATAAAAAAGGTTTTTCTTCACTGTGAGTCGGCGTGTGGCTCGTCAGATGGCTATTTTGAGAACAGAAAAATAATGGTTTTTCCACAGGATGCGTCTTTAGATCTGTCGACAAATAAGAAAAAAAATATGTATATAGGAAGCTAAACATGTCTTATAACCTACGTACAGCGTAAATAGGCTTTTTAAATTCGATTAAAATATGTAAATAAAAATGGTAACCGGATAAATCAACACACTGACGATTTAACACACATTTTAAAGTGATAAAATTTAAGTAGGTTAGGTTAGGTTGGGTTTTTTTTTCTGATGACTTTATATCACTTTGAAAATGTGTGATAAATCGTCAGCGTGTTGATTTATCATGGAACCGAAAATGCTTGTACTAAGCGAAACCGGTAATTTTAAGAAAATCAAATAAATAACTTGTTTCTCAAAACAAGCAGCTGGAATTATTAAAACTTACATAGAAATGTGGTTTGATCTGCAGTCTGGGAAATGCTTTCAAAGCCTTCTAAGTAGTTTTTTTTAACATCGCGAAGGCCACGGAAATGTATCCCCCTTCATCTTCTCGGGGTACAAGTTCCGCTTTGATGGTTAACGCTTTTTTTAAAAGGTTGCACATTTATGCAACCTGTAAAATATACGTACATTGCTAAACCATACCAGAGAGAACAGAGTGATACCAGATAACATAAGCACTTTGAATTCATAAGAACGTAAAACATTGGAGAGCACGAATTGTTTGACGTGTTCTCAATAATCGGTTTTACCTGCTATGTGGGTAATTCTTTCGAAATGTTCTAAGCATTCCTTTTTAATATCCGGCAGGTCAATGTCGATCTCCTCGTAAGGATAGCCCCCTTCATCTTCTCGGGGTCCAAGATCCGCCTTGATGGTAACTGTCTCCAAATTAATGCTACCTGGATAAACAAAACAACAATACTTATATCGATAATTGATGTACATCAAAACGTATTTGTGTTAGTAGAAAGATTTAAAAAAAATAAAAACATGAAAAAGAACAAGATCGAAACAAATAAAACGATAAATGTCTCTGAATTCAGGATTAAGAACACGATTCTAAGACTTGATTATACTAAAGACGTATCCCCCAGGACGACACTAGATCCTGGGTTCAATTCCTAGTTGTTACCTTTATCCTTTTATTTATACGTCTTATTCTGCCTACTGATATATAGGGTTTTCCAAGAAGAGGTGTTATTTTAAATATTAATTAAGGAATTAATGATTTTTTATGGCCGGAATTGGATGGTATTGATCTGGACAACGTTTACTTTCAACAAGACGGCGCTACGTGCCACACAAACAACGAAACCATTGATCTTTTACGGGAAAAGTTTCCGGACTGTGTTATCTCTCGAAGAGGTGATCACAATTGGCAACCGAGGTCTTGTGATTTCACACCTTGCGACTTCTTCCTTTGGGTCTACGTGAAAGAGAAGGTCTAGGCCAGCAGCCCAGCGTCGATTCAAGACCTCAAAGATGGAATTCGTGAGGCTGTCGAGGACATAAGGCAGACACTTTGCGATTTGGTTATGGAAAATTTCATGAAAAGGATATGGTCCTGTAGGCGTGGTCGTGGTGGTCATTTGACGGATGTTATTTTTCACTATGAATGGCATACCTTACTCTTTATAATGAAATAATCATTCATTTATATTAAAAAATGGAATTTTTCTTCGAATATCACACCTCTTATTGGGTAACCCTGTATTATATTGATAAGTATAACCTCCAAAATAGATGAATATAAAAATAGGTTCCTGAAAATATTTACCATTGAAGATACCATTAAATATATCTGCTTAGAAGCGGGTATTTGCATAACACACTTAAGAATTTATTTCAAAAATAAGAAATACGAAGATGTCCGCTTCAGGGACTGATTCTTCAAGAAAGAAAGATCATTTGTTCATGAACATCTTCAGTACGGTAAAATGAAGGTGTGATACCAGTTCGTTCTTGATGCGAAATAGTAGATTCCGGCTCTTCACAGCCCCAGCCTCTTCACAGTCCCAGTTTATAATTTATCAAAAAATAATGTCGTAGTCCAATGCAAAACAGCCTCACGCTGCTGGTCTCCAAAAGGGTCCCTCTTAACCAATCAGGATCGGCAGATGCCATCCGATTCCATCAATCAAATGGTCAATGCTCCATATGCAAAGCTGATGCTCACAAAAATTGGCTAATGTATTCGTAGAACCTTAGCCAAGAGGAATGCCCGCTGATCTGGGCTGGTGATCAAAGAATGGCCACTGCTTCCAATGCAAATCACAGATTCTTCCTCCCTCAGGTTTGGCAACTCTCCAAGTCAAAATTCCAGGGCTGTCAATTTGACCAATAGCAAAATGACAATGTGTAGGTACTTAAAGGTCCCACAATCCAAGACCATAGATGCGATTTAAGTAAAGTGATGAACACACCTTGTTACAAATCTTACGTATAACAAATTTTATCATTAATCCTTCTGCTGGTGATTTACCAAAGAAACATTTTCCTCGGTGGTTATATTGGTGTTCGGCAACTGAAGTGTTTAGTTTAGGACATGCAAATATATATTTAAGTATTGTACAATTTTCAGTTTTGAATGAGTAATTAATTTTATTTTTTTCTATAAATAATTTGAATACTTATTTGAATTTTTCACAAATAACTGAATATTGAGAGAATCGCCATATATCATGGGATAACTCAATAAATAACACATAATAATATCTTTCTCAAAATATAAAACCGTAGAACCTTATCCGCTTTCAAAAGAATATCGGAAATACTTATATTTTGTAAATGATTATTTAAATCAAATGCTAATTTATGTATTTATTCTGAATCTACCCGCGCATAATACGAAATAGTTTTAAATAAAACCTTTTGATTTACCTTAATTACTATAAAAGGAATTAGGCATTTGGGAAAATTAAAATTTTTAATTACGTGAATTGATCATTCGCTTTCGTTGTATGGGATAACAGCCGGAATAATTTCTGTTGAGGACATATTGAATTGTTTTACGATCATTTTATAAAGAACTTAATTTGCTACATTATACAATAAAACCGTAACCGAAAATGCGTTCGTAAGTAGGAGATTTTGAACTATAAAGCAGTTTTTATAGGCCTGATACATTATTTTTTTCTAGGCTTATTAAAAAAACTTACGCAGTGCATCGCCTTAAGCTTTTTTAGTAGGCACCATTGTGTTGGAATATTGTATTACTTTTTTTTTTCATAAACGTTATTCAATTGTCTCTAGCCGTTTGATGTGCTTTCTTTTGCAAATTAAACATCTAAAGTAATTATTTTCTCGGCAGGATATGGCGAGACGTGCAAAAATAAGGATTTGAGGAGTCACAACGTTTTTCGACAGTTATATAAAAGTTTTGCCAACCTTTTATATAGCTGTCGAAAAGCGGAAATGGTGAGTGCTGGTCCCAGACGTAAAATCAGGATACCAGCGCGACTCTCAAGTTATTCTGATGAAAGGTTTGTTTAAATTAAACTATTAATTATTTGACATTTTTCGTATCAACTGTATTCTTTATACTGGCTAGTAGAGTAAAAAATCATTTGTTAATGCCAATATTTTTTTTTTTAACATGAAGTTCGTCACTTATGTAGAATCAGTAATTGACAGGAATTATTTGAAATGGCTGTCATCCCATACAAGGATAGCGAATTTTCATTTTACATAATTAAAAAAATAGAATGCTAATTTTGAAAATTTCCCAAATGCAGTGAGTTTCTTTTTATTATAATAAGAGTGAATCAAAAGGTTTTATTAAAAAATATTTCGTATTATCCGTGGCCAGGCATTCCGAATATTTACCCAAATTAAAAACCCCTAATCCGCCAATATAATGTAGCAACGTATTTACAACCGGCTGCGTCGAAGTTATTTGTATTAATGAGTGTATAGTTAAAGAATAAGTCTTCCGTCCACCAGAATTGATTTTGTCAATACACTATATGAGTAACAATTGATTAGAAAAACAAAGAGCATTCGCGCGACTTTATAGAATGGCATTGAAGCCACATCTATTTGCCTGGCAACCATCTTTTATGAAAAACTTTAGAAATGATTTATACGCAAAGTGGTACATAATAAATTATTTTTATTTGATTTCTGTATTATTAATGAAATCATAACGGCTTATGAATGCGTTGAATTAGGTGACTGGATAACACGTCAGAATGACAATTCAACAGACATTTAAAAAGTGATGGAAAGCCATGAAAAGTGATTGAAAAAACCAGGTTAAATGGGTTAAATATCTAACCTAGTTTTTGTGTCATCACTTTTATTGACCTTATATAATTTTTTAAGGGTGTGCTGATTTGTCATTTTGATGACTTATCATTGCAGCATACACAATGTTACTGTATCACTCTAATACTGCTTAAGTCACAGTAGAAATTTAATGAATCTACAGAAGCACTAATTTTAAAATATGTAGACGTCCAATTGACAGTTTAAACGCACCTCGAATAGTTCAGCAAATGGATTCCCTAATTTGACATAAGAAACTAGGTCACGTTAGGAGCCTGCCATAGCTCAAATTAAAGAACAGTGGTCGTTCAGTAAGATTTGGAATAACGTCTGCTACCAAAATGAATAAAATATTATTACTTACCAGTAACTATCACAAGTTAAAGATGTATTATGTAGAATTACAGATTAGAAACATGACGCAACGACTAGTATGGAGGAAATGTCAAAAAGTTGATTAATTTTGCATAGACAATGATGAAGTCATAGACAATAATTAATCTATTGCTGTGTATCTTTGTTTGCGTATTTGTAATTGCGTATTGTTGTTTCATGAATATTTTAATAAAATGGTTACAATAATACATAATAAATGGCCCAAGAACAAACAAAGAAATACGTATTTTAAAGAATTTTTTCACCAATGAGGAAAACTAGATCATGAGTTTTTTGTAGTCTTTGGAGCCTTCAACTACCTGTGTCCATAGTAATACGGTAAGAAAGTACAAGGCCGCATTAGGTATTATGGTTAAAAAAAAAATGCCTAGAAGTACATCCATAATAACATACAAAGTCAAAAGTATTATACATATTATTGCAACAGCCGAGAGTTAATCATTAGTAACTCTAAAAAAACTCTAGCATATCTACATTTTCTTTTATTTAAAACCAAGTTACATATCGTCGCCCCAGTGCTTAACCTTTCCCTTACTGTGCTAAAAAAATACACGCGTTACGGTGCTGTGTAGTCAATACACATCACAAAATAAGCGATTTAATATCGGAAAAATATGAATATTCATAGCTTATCGCTTATGTATATTATATTTTATATCAAAAGTGATAATAATTGTAATTTAATTGCTGAAAACATGAAAAAACCATCGGCAGATGCTAAAAAAACGTGCGAGGGGTCGACATGTAACGACGGTTCGCGGGCGACTGGCAACTGGCTAACACAAACACAGCTGTGCAGTCGTAGGTATCGATGGACTAAATGAAAAGACAAATGCAGACGTGTGGATATCTCATATTCCCGCATAGCGAATTAAAGCGGGACATCAATAGCGTGTCATTTCCTCGCACACTCTTCGCGTATTTAGTATCACACGGTTGATTGTATTGGTGTATTTGTTCCCGATTTTTAACAAAAAACTCTGATTTTTAATTGAATTTGAAAACTATGTAAAATATTATTTTTTAATTCAATGCATAAATGTATAACGGAGGAATACCTAAAATCTGAACCCAGAATTTATTATATTTATAGAGTTATTAAAGTTATTAGAAGCAATGTGTAGTAAATACACACCACAGATGAGGAGAGGTTAATTGTCCAAACGACCATTTTAGCGAAAATGACTTTTTAACGCAATATTGTTAAGGATCAAATTACGCGTCGTTCGATGAAGGAAACATAGTTTTATCAGCCTGCTACAATTAATTTTAAGCATTTTAAAATGTCAATGTCCACAACAATATTCTAAAAGTGAGTCCTTGTTTGGCCAATCTCCTTATTAGGCCAACCTCCTAGAGTCGAGAATTAAAATTGCGTGCTAGTTTGTTCAAACTCCACCAACCGACCAATTACAGCACGGTGCGAGGATCACGTGATGTCGCCATCTTATGTTTTTACATTTCAACGGTGTTTGTTTTATGGTGTCACGCGGAAGTAAAAAAGCATTTAAATATATATCAAGGAGTTTTTGATTGACAAAACAACAGGAAAATAGTCAATAACTAATTACAAAAGTGCATACATACGCAGCAGTGCGGAAATAGAGCGGTAAGTGTTAGTTTTAAATATCTCTATCAATACCAAATTTGTTTTGTTTTTTACATTGCAATGAACTTTGCTATACAGCGTGTTCATTTTTCTGTTTTCGCTCAGACTCTACTTTTTGCAAGTTTTTGCTGTCAAAATTGGTTTTGTTGACTGAAGATTCATATTAAACTTAGTATTTAAATTCGAAATTTTCACTATATCCGTATTTGTATGTAGCCGTTTGAGATTTACAAATTGATCTATAGTGATTAGGCAGTTTGATGAAATAAATTATAGATATATAATAAATTGTAGTTATATAATAAATTATAGTCTATATAATAAATTATAATTCTGATTTTTTCCTCATTTGTGTGTTTTGGGGTTTTGATTACTAATCTGAGTATTACAAACAAAAAGGGTAGGATTTAAAATTTTAGCCAAAAAAACATGTATAGGTATAGGTATTATTCACTGAAATAATTTGCATAAATTTCATATAATTTAAGTGATTTAGTTTTTTGGCCACGCGTACTGTTTAGGCGCAATTCCTAGTTGAAGTTTGATGAATGAATTTGAAATTGACGGCAAAAACGAAAAAGAGTACTAAATTTTACTTTTTATGTGTAGATATCACATATTATATTTTATGAAATCCACCCTAAATAATAAAATCTAAAAAAGTTACTTGTGGCTTGGTAAGTCAGTTCCTACCTTTGTACCTAATCATAGAATTATGTTTTATTTTTTTTGAATGGTAAATATTCCATAAGCCGCCTATTGCTTAAATGTGCTGTATTTACATAATTTACCCAAACACCGAACCTAATAACTTATTTTGTGTTTGTAAATAGTTGTTTCATATAGTTATTGTTGAAGCGAAGTG
This sequence comes from Hesperophylax magnus, assembly GCA_026573805.1. NCBI lineage: Eukaryota > Metazoa > Arthropoda > Insecta > Trichoptera > Limnephilidae > Hesperophylax > Hesperophylax magnus. The sequence continues at coordinate 1,011,820 of JAIUSX010000193.1, read as the reverse complement.
TAGTTTCAATAAGTTATACCAAAACGTCGGCGGCTTATGGAATAATTACCTAAATCAGTACTATCAGATTTTGTAAGAATGTTGTATTATTAGTGTTGATTCTCATCACTTTTTTGTGTTTTGTCTACAGGATCACAAAAGTGAAAAAAATATTGTTTTTTGACGACAAAAACAACGATAGACCCGGTGAACCTGAACCTGTTTGTCAAAATAATGTTATTTTCGTTCCTATAGAAACACCACATAATATTCCATCGTTGTCCAATGATGGTTTACATGAATACGATGATATTGTAAATAACGAAATAAAAATTAATAAACAGATAATATCACCAACGAGAAAAAGATTAAGGCAACCGGACAAATGGAAAGAAATATATTAAAAAAAATTAAAGAAGAAGGTGAGGAATATATAAATATTGAAGGGAAATTAAGACCAGAGAATAACGCATTGTGGGATGAAACAACAAATGGCAGAAGTGGAGACGATCTGGCAAGCGCCTCAGTAAAATTTTTAAAGAGCGTTATAGAACATTTACCATCCACTTTTAATAAATTAATATTATGATCAGATTCATGCGTGCCACAAAATCGCAACTCTCCCATCGTATGGGATCCACCCAACCCTGCATAGTTGGACTGCGGACTTTCTGAGGGGAAGAACAATTCAAACCGTGGTTGACGGCTCCTCTTCCTCACCGCACCAAATCAATGCGGGGGTGCCACAAGGATCTGTGCTGTCACCGACGCTGTTTTTGTTGCACATCCACAATCTCGTTGAATGTGCACCTGCTACGCTGATGACAGCACCGTTCACGAGGCTTATCTTTTTGACAGGCTTCCTTCCACCTATGATGTCCGAACAGCTCGGGAAGTTTTGAAGTAAAAACGAGATGGTTCGTGCCTGGGGTAAGGCCAACTTGGTCAGTTTCAACGTCTCGAAAACCCAAGCGTGTCTGATTTCGGCAAAGAGGGAGATCAATATACTTCGCATCCACCTTCTTTATTTGATGACCTTTCTTTAAAGAAAGGTAATAAAGTCTCCATCATGAAAGTATATGGCGACGCTATAGTTGATGTCTTCAATATATCGTTGATATATTGAAGATAAAGTCTGGTGCAATTTGATGGGAGCAATTTCCCCAATAAAGACTCCATTGAAATGCTTGGAGTTAGTATATCAGACCGGCTCAAGTATCGGGGATCCATAGAAGCCCAAGTAAATCAGGCTTCCAAGAAGCTGGACGTCTTGTACACGGCTAGGAGATTCTTCAACAGTGACCAGCTGCTGACCATGTACAAGTCTCAAGTCCGCCCAACAGTTGAATTTGGGAGCCACCTCTGGGCTGGTGCCCCAAAATACTTAATTAACCTACTTGAATCTGTGCAAAGGAGGGCGATCCGTCTGATTGACAATCCGTTGTTAACAGACCGATTGCCTTCTCTATTGCATAGACGCAATGTGGGCATGCTGTGTATGTCCTACAGGTATTTCAATGGACCTGCTCCAAGGAGCTAGCAGCATTTATCCATGATGCACCGGTGCACGTGCGCGAAACTCGACGGAACACCCGTTTACGGTTGACGTTAGCTTCATGAGAACGGGTCGTTTTTACGACTCGTTTTTTGTAAGTCGGCTCGTATGTGGAACGAGCTACCGGCATCTCTCTCCTATAATCCGAGCCTCTTCAAGGCCCGCATTAATAAATCCCTTCCTACAGCCCCTACCTTAACCCGCCTCACAACGCCGCCCAACCGGGTGGTTACATAGTTCCCCTGTCTGTACACTGGCAGGGACGCTCTTGTGAGGAGTAAGAGATTCAGCCTACTGAGGTCATCTTCAGACTGGTACAGATATTCCTTAAACTGTGGTTTATATACATTAAATTTAGGGAGGGGGATTAAAAGGGGTGGAATGCAATGATTTTATTCAAATTATATGGATATCCCATTTTTGTTGCTATGTCGTAACAACGAAGATGGAAGTCTAAAGATGGTTGATAGGCTAAACCCGGTCACGGTCATTAATTAAAAAAGTTGGACATTGCTTAATATATTATTATCATGGAAGTAAATTATTATAATGGAACTGTCGAGTACCTGGCACGCGTTTCAATGCCACTCAAAGAAAGATTTGTCCCGCATCCCACGAACCCTCCCCCCTCACGGATTACCCTCACCCTTCCATCTTTCAGTCCCTACTGCTAAGCTACAAGAAATAATGCACACATTTTTATAACAACTCGAGCGCCAACTATTATACAATCTGAATGCAAATTTCATAACGCCAGAGTTCACCTTTATGTATATGAACCATCGCCGGCGTGCGCAAAGCAACTCGCCAAAGTTTCATCACAATCGGTTGAATGATATAGGAAATAATAAGAGAATATTTATACAAATTTCACAACGCTATAGTTCAATATAATATAGGGAAACCTTCGCGGGCGTGCGCACAACTCAAAGTTACAAAGTTTTATCACAGTCGGTAGAGTGGTATGGGAAATAAGATGTGAATTTGTATATAAATTTCATAACGCCAGAGCTCACTTTTATGTATAGAAAAGGTATAGGAAATAAGAAGGAACAAACGAAGAAAAAATCACTTTTAAAAATACGGTTATTTAAATAGATTTCACCACGAATTGTCAGTATCCAAAATAGAAATATTGAAAAAAAACTCATCCTGTATATAACTAAATCTCCTTTTACAAAATTCTGGTGGTGCGTTTTTGTTCAATCTCCATTTTAAAATGTAAAAAAAAGTATCAAAAACTATCCTTAGTCAATTTACAAAGAATTACATAAACTGATGAGACCTTTAGCTTGACGGAAATATCTTCATCTTAAACACCTGTCATAATGTTTCATTGAAATAATTAAAGAAAACCTCCTCCTGTAAAATTTGCAAATGGTCGTTTGGACAATTAAGCACTGAGGTGACGATATAATGAAATAATTAATAAAAGATGACAAAGGCTCAGGACCTCTTGTGTGGGTTAATATTAAAAAAATTGAATCAGACAACAGGTTTTGAAATGCAATAAATTATATTAAACTATATTGTTATTATACAGGATTTTCCAATAAGAGGTGTTATTTTGATATTTAATCGTAAAAGATCAATGTTTTCGTCGCTTGTGTGGCACCTAGCGCCGTCTTGTTGAAAGTAAACGTTGTCCAGATCAATACCATCCAATTCCGGCCAAAAAAATCATTAATCGTCTCTCGATAGCGCAATCCATTCACCGTAACTGTTGCTCCAGCTTCATTTTCTAAAAAGTAAGGTCCAATGACTCCGTCGGACCATAAACCGCAAAAAACAGTCACACGTTGATGATAGAGACTTTTCAAAAATAACTCCTGGGTTTTCCGAGCCCCAGATGCGACAATTTCGCTTGTTGACGAAGCCACCGAGTTGGAAATGAGCCTCATCACTCAAAATGATTTGCATTTGATTCACTAAGTGAATTTTAATAATTTCAATGCGTTGTTGAAGCGTGTACTGTTCCATTTTAATCAATGGCGAAGTTTCTACTTGTCAAATGTCAAAAAATGACAGCTTCAAATGTAACATCTACCGAAATAGCGAGCTATTCAAAATAACACCTCTTATTGGAAAACCGTGTATTATTTGAATTAATGAAAAATATTTAAATTTAATTATTTCAACATTCGAACCATATTGCGCTCCAAAACGTTATGTCTATAATTAGGACAAAACCTAGTCGATATTTACTTATGTCTGTTTGTTCTTTTAAACTACGCAATGGATTTTGACAGCGTTTTCTGGTACTAACGTACCCATTGTCATTCTATTATGTAAAAAAATTGTCCGTCGGCATATCATCTTATATTTTACAACCTTAAGGAACAATTTTAGTGGTTGAAACTTGATAATTGATTTTGTGTTACATATAAGTGCCCGACTAGCTGATATGTACGCGGTGTAGCTCGTAAAATTATCAATAAATATAATATACATGTAATATGAACCTTCGGGAAGAAATTAGTTGTTTCACCTCGACCAAAAATTTCATTATTTGTTCATGATTCACTTCCATGATGGTTGTTGCAGTGGTAATGACTCTGATAGGACTATTTGACCAAATTGTTCAGGTTGATTCGCCTGCTTGTAAAGCATCCACATCAATTCACATTCCTGAGGAGTTATCGCTATTGTAGTTATCATATTTGCAGTGGTGTTAAATGAGTCCGTGCTGTGAGCTAGATTGTGTATTCCAGAATGAAATACTGAGGCATTAAGCTGGTTCTTATCCTCATAATTAACTTGTACAAAATCAGAGTGTAGATGTATCGGACATGTTAGTAACTGCAGTCAAAATTACTGTAGTTTCTTTAAACTGTTATTATTATTTCTCTTTCCGGAGAAATTGATGCAATGAAAGCTACTGTAACAGCAGTAGAATTATTCTTTGCTACTTTTTCACTCTCGCTCTCTCTTCTATTAAAATCGTTGATTAATTGAGCTCATTCACAGCTGTATATTTATTTATATATCATTGATTCTAATGGCTGCGATGTGTTTCTGGATATGTTGATATTATGAGTAATGTCATTACTCTCTGATGTAAATGGCCCCGTATCGGTATTACACCCAATAGTTTATTTCATCTCTTCGAAGAGTACTTCGATAATTTCAAATCCCCGAGTTTCAAAATCCGAAAGTTTGTTCTGTGGCTGAAGAAGTAGCTACATCGGTCATATTTGGTCTCGCATTAATCTCTAATGTATAACACCCCGCTCTTATTGATTCAATTTTTGTATTGTAATAAGTACTTGATTCACTTGATCGTGCCACGTCTTCAATTGTTCACTTCCAAGTCATACATTCTCCTCAAACCTCTCTCTTCTTTTACCAAATGTAATTATTTGAATCATGTTTTCCTCGGACTCAAAAGGTTACTGTTAAAAAACTACATTATGTCGATTCACTATGAATGTTATTGTTGAAATGTGTACCCACGAGATTTGCTTCGACGAAAAACTTTCAAATTTGCATTTAAAACCGGCAAGTAGAATATAAATTATATCGGAGGTGATTTCTTGGGTTATATTTAGTGTATCAACCTTATTATAATTAAGTGATTACAATAATGAGTGACATATTTTGAATAAGTGACAGTTGTAAACTGTAAACAAAAGTAATTCTGTGACACTTCGGTTGTAACTACCTTGTGCAGACTTACATGTTTCACGAACTAAATAACTTCCTTCTACAGTTTTACATAGTGTAAATATAATTTATAAGTGATTTCACCGATAATAGTGAAAAAATTTATAATAAAATGTTAAACGTCCCTAATGTCAGTTCTTGAAACAAACATAAACTATATAGTGCTAAATATCATCATATTTTGCCCGAATACATAACAAATTGTGTACGAAATTTGTGATCATTAACACTTATATCTTCTGGTAGAGGATCTCAGGATAAAAATAAACATAAAAACATTATAAAGCATTCATTTTGGTAAAGTTCATCAACCCAATAAAAACTAACCATCGACAATAAATTGCCGTCCTAAATCCATAAAAAAAAAAATCACAGATACCAAAAACACTTTAGATTGGTGACTACTGAAGGTCATCTGAACTTAACCATAGAAAATCAGTAAATCTGAGTTAACCATAGACAAAAACCAAAACAACAAAGTTTCAGTTTATGCATATTCTTTGAAGTGCGTGACGGTATTTACTGTCACGGGAAAAAAAACAATTCATCATGTGCTCCTCTGAGTCTGAGGATTATTCAGCTAAAATATCAATCATACTACAATCTCAACATATTATAGCACAGCGACAGGAACTAGAGCATCTTCGAGCCCAGCTAGCGCGCACGAACATGGAGAACTCGCTGCCTCGCTTTACTCACATACGATCGGAGTCTCCTTTTAGGAGCCTCCATGATGAGCGCCTGTCCGTATCAGCAAACCAATTAGGTGTCTACAATGCGCAGGAGATGGAAAATCTTTCAAGTAACAGGTCTGCATCAAGTCCCACAAACCAAACTGAAGTTATTTTAAACCCCACTAATGTTTGGATTGTAACTGAAATGGAGACAAACCATTCAAATGTAATGAATGTTCTGGATCCTATACTATCAAGCAAATAATAAAGTATATGAAAGACAGCTTCAAGCAAATAATGAATGAGGGAAAAAACAAGATTAACATAGAGGATTGAACTGCCATCAACAGTGCTCTAGAAAACATTAGGAAAATGGTGATTATAAATGCGATGGATAATACTGCTCAAACTTTCTCAGAGGTCCAAAATGGAATTGAAGGAAAATTGGACAAGCTCATAGAAAAAAACAGTCAATCTATCAAAAATTCCCACAATTGAGCAAAATTCTCATACAAATACTTATGCAGGAGCAACTGCTGGTGCAACTGCATTTATGTCAGTAGTTTCTGCCTCAAAATCGATCTCAATGAATGGTTATGAGAGCGAACTTCCTTCCTTAAGACCATCCATTCTATTTTACCCGAATATACCATAATGGAAGACATCTGAAGAACTCCAGAGGAACCTTACCTCAATTCTAATCCCAAAAACAGATGAATTTCAGGTGGTGAGGACCCGAAAAATAAAGGGCGCAGGAATTGCAATACAAACAACTAATTCCAGAGGGGTGGGGAATATCAAAAAGGTGAAAGAAAAATTGAGCGCCAAAGGGAACAAAATGATAATCCCAATGGGAAAACTCCCTAAAATAGTAGTATATGATGTACCGAAAGGCGAACCCACGAGTGATTCTGCACTATTTGAAGAAATATTCGACAATAATATAAATGGGAAATGCAACCTCTCCAAAGAAGATCACATACGTACAATGAGGAGAGTATCCCTATTCGGCAAAAAAGATTCCGGCTCTATGAATATGATAATAACGTGTCATAGAAGTCATGTCCTCCAGAAGCAAGAAAGGTATTAATAGATAGCGGCTTATGCTTCCTTGGGCGGAACGCCTGCCGCGCCCGCGATTACATAGGAGCCACACGATGTTTCAAGTGCCACCAGTACGGCCATACCAGAAAATTCTGCACACAAGAATTTATTTATATATACGCCTAAAAAGGCTTTTACATAGAAGTGATACATGATGCAGTGTACATAGGAGAATATGTATTATACAGGAGATATTGACAGTAAATAGATGTAATCCATTTTAAAGAAGGTGCAAAATACACACTTGTAAAATTGTGATTACAAGTATAATGAGAAAATATTAAAAAATATGAAGCAATATTAGTAAAACGTAAGAGTAACATAAAGTAAAAAAGAAATTACAACAACACTACATATAAGACAAATCATTAAATTAATTTACCAACGCTACTCTATTTTGTAGGATTCAACAAAGTGTTGGTGTAGATTATGCTTAATTCTATATATGGAGTCAATAAATAAATCAATAGCACCCCCATACTTGTTGCCCAGATCATGCATCCTATTGGTCAGTGAGTGTGTCTGATATGTATTAGTATGTATTACAGAAGAATGTTATATTTTGTCTTGTATTCCTAGTCGGCACATGTAGTTTAATAGTGGCAAGGATGGCAGGACTATCAATTAAGTTGTTAATGACTCTGTGTAACACAACCAGGTCTGAAATAATTCTCCTGTCAGACAGTGTTATTAGATGCAATTGATTCATCAAACTGACATAATTAATGAAATCAATAGGAATTCCGAGCTTAAAATTTACGTACTTAACCTTTCCCTTACTGTGCTAAAAAAATACACGCGTTACGGTGCTGTGTAGTCAATACACATCTCAAAATAAGCGATTTAATATCGGAAAAATATGAATATTCACAGCTAGTCGATTATGTTTATTATATTTTATATCAAAAGTGATAATAATTGTAATTTAATTGCTGAAAACATGAAAAAACCATCGGCATATGCTAAAGAAACGTGCGAGGGGTCCACATCTAACGACGGTTCGCGGCCAACTGGCTAGTGGCGCAGCTGGCACAAACACAGCTGTGCGGTCGTAGGTATCGATGGTCTAAATCAAAAACTACAACTGCAGAAGTGTGGATGTCTCAAATTCCCGCATAGCGAATTAAAGTGGGACATCAATAGCGTGTCATTTCCTCGCACACTCTTCGCGTATTTAGTATCACACGGTTGATTGTATTGGTGTATTTGTTCCCGATTTTTAACAAAAAACTCTTATTTTTAATTTAATTTGAAAACTATGAAATATATCATTTTTTAATTCAGTGCATAAATGCATAACGGAGGAATACCTAAAATCTGAACCCAGAATTTATTACATTTATAGAGTTATTAAAGTTATTAGAAGCAATGTGTGGTAAATACACACCACAGATGAGGAAAGGATAAGAAATTTGTGCTGAACTCTTTCTATATTATTGGAGTGAACTTTGTATAAAGGGGACCAAATAGGTGAATTATACTCCAATTGACTTCTGAATAATGAAATATAGAGGGTTCTCATACAATCTATGGACTTAAAATCAGTTAAAGTTCTGCAAAGGAAGCCAAGCATCTTTAAAGCCTTATTAGTTATATAGTTGATGTGTTCAATGAATGACCAGTTTTCATCGAATATTACACCCAAGTCACGAATATGTGATACTGGTATTAATTTAATATTATTTAATGTATATTCATGTAATATATTATAACGAGTTTTGGAAAATCGTATTTACTTGACATTTCTGAATGTTCAAAAATAAACCTTTGTTTTTCACACCATTGATGAAGTTGTTCTAAATTACTATGTAAAATTTGACAATCGTATACATTTCGTATTATTTTATATATTTTTAAGTCGTTAGCAAATAGCAGAACTTCTACATCATTAAATTGGTCAACAATGAATGATTGATGAATAATAACGACTGTAGAGAGCTACAAAGTGACTTAGATAGGCTCTGCAACTATTGCACAACTAATTATTTGGACCTCAATGTTTCAAAATGCCACACCATGTCCTTCACCAGAAACAAGCATATAATTAACTTTCCATATTCACTCCGTGATGAACCCGTGATCTCAAAAAGCGAATGTAAGGACCTTGGAGTCTACGTAGACAGTAAACTTATATTTAATACGCACATATCTTCAATCACTGCTTGATCTTACAAAATGTTAGGTTTCATACTGCGTCTGAGTAAATTATTTAAAAATCCACGTATGCTAGTAATGCTTTATTCCTCACTAGTCAAAAGTACACTGGAATATGCATCGCCTCTCTGGAATCCCAAATACACTCACTATTTCTGTAACGTATGTTAACTCTACATACTCAATAATAACAATGCTTGTATTATAATATTTATTTGAAAGAAGACTATCACGGTTCTGGACTGAGAGGCTCATTCCCGCTCATACGATCTCTTATATACGTCTCGTACTCGCTGTCTCGCTCTCATGCTGTCCCCCTTACACACATACACCACACCCCCACACTTAAATCATAATTACATCTTTTTATTTTTACAAATTTATATAAGCCAAATATATTTAATTATTTCCATTATGTATTTAATTTCCAATTTATATGTAATTATGTATGTTCTTGACTCTTCATTCGGTGTAGCATGGGCGTTGTCCTCGAGGGCGTAACCTCCCCTCCCATGGTGTAGGTGACCTGCAAAAATCAGAGGAATTAGGAAACTTGGTCATGTCCACCTCCGAGAGTGGACCCAGGTCCAGCAAATCATCAGACCTGTCACTCTCCCCCCACCTAACCTTCCTCTCTGAAATTTGATCATGGTGGCGTTTCCACACTTGTCCTGTAGACATAATTTTTACTAAATAAACCCTATTCCCCAATCTTTTATAAATTTCTCCTAAAATCCATTTGTTTTTATCACTTCTCAAATCCCTGGTTAAAACTTTAGATCCAACATCAAAGTACTTTTTAATTTTTTTTCCTCTATAATACTTTTTTTGTTTTTGCTGACTCAATAACATCTTATCTTTAATCGTGTTATCAATCCCTTTAAAACCTTGACCTTCAACATTATCTAATATTGGAATGATTGTATTAAAAATTGATCTAATTTTCCTTCCCAAAATTAATTTACTAGGTTCAATCCCCGTAGACATAGAAGGCGTATTCCTAATATCAACCAAAAATGTTAAAAGTTTATCCTCAAAATCAGCAGGCAATTTATTATTTATCATAATTTTTTTTTTTAAATTCTTTACCGTTCTAACCCCATTTTCGGCAAGTCCGTTAGAAGCTGGATGGTTGACAGGAGATGTCAACGATTTAATATTAAAATTATGACAAAATTCCTTAAAAACTGTTGAAGTGAACGCTGTACCATTGTCACTTACTATCTGCTCCGGAATTCCGAAATTAGAAAATAATCTTTTCAAAACTTTTATTGTACAAAACGAATCTACTTTATTTACGATGTGACAGTCTATCCATTTTGTAGTTGCATCAACGATTATCAAAAAATTGTAACCACCAAAAGGTCCCATGAAATCAATATGCAATCTATTCCATATTAATCCACTGATTGGCCACGGCTGTAACTCAACTTTACATGGAGTGGGTAAACACTCCAAGCATCGAACGCACTGCTTCACAGTTGCTTCTACCTCTGAGTTCATACCTAACCAAAAAAAATAATTTCGAGCAAGATTTTTAGATTTAACAATACCTAAATGCGATTGATGTATGAAATTCAATATGATTTCCCTTAATTCCCTCGGAACCACAAATTTATTATTATAAAATAAACACGAGTCATAAGTCGATAATTTATTTCTAAAATACCAGAATTTTAACAAGTCATCCTTTAAAAACTTTTTATCCGGCCAACCATTGATTACGAACCCAGTAATGCTTGCTATGTTTACATCTTTAATCGAAAACTGCTTCATCGTTTCTTTTGAAATTGTCGTTTCCGCCTCAATTATATTTAAAAAATCCGATTCAATCTTATCAACGTTCAGACTACCAATATAATTTAAGAAATATTCGCTACCGTCGACCTCGTCGATACAATCACTTAAATTATTATTACTATTAACCGGCAATCTAGATAAGAAATCCGCTTTGTTCTCACCTGACTTGACATATTCTATATTATAGTCAAATGTTTGTAAAATCAACGCATAGCGCTGTAGCCTATTTGCCGCTAGTATTGGCACTTGTTTTTCAGTGTTCAAAATATGTACCAAAGCTTTATTATCACAAGTTAGAACGAATTTATTACCATATAAATATTGAAAGAATTTTTTTAAACCAAATATTATTGCACACGCTTCCTTATCTAGAATGGAATACCTCAATTCCGTTTTTGACAATAAACGGCTAGCGAATGCAATCGGTCTTTCCATGCCATTCTCATATACGTGACATATAATAGCAGATATACCTATATCACTCGCGTCTGTAATTAGCTTGATAGGTAATTGTGGGTCAAAATGCACCAAAATATTGTCTGACGTCAGCAGTTTCTTAACTTGCTCAAACGCAATATTGCATTCCTGAGACCATACAAATTTTATCCCTTTTTTCAACAATTGGAATAAAGGAGACAAAATACCTGACACATTCTGTATAAAAGACCTATAGTAGGAAATAACTCCCAGCAAACTTCTAAGTTCCGAAACATTTTTCGGTACACTCATTTGGGTAATAGCATATATTTTATTTTCTAAAGGCATAACTCCTTTCTGCGAAATTCTATAACCTAAATATTCTATCTCTGTTTCTAGAAAAGAACACTTATTTTCATTAATAGTTAATCCGCAATCACTTAACTTGCTAAGTACTGCTTCACAAATAGAAAATAATTCCTCTTTAGAATTCCCAAATAAAAGTAGATCATCTAAAAATACACGAACGTTCCTAAGTCCACCAACTATCGCCGTAATGACTTGCATAAAGATGGCCGGACTCGTGCTTAAGCCAAAAGGCAATACTTTATATGCAAATAAACCTATATGCGTACTAATCACACATAATTTTCTAGACTTTTCGTTCAATGAAATTTGTCCAAATGCATTTCGTAAGTCTATCTTAGCAAAATATTTTGCACCATTCAGAGATGAAATTAAATCGTCAATACGAGGTAGTGGGTATTTCAACTTCGCTAACATAGGATTCAATGTTGTTTTGAAATCAGTACAAATCCTAATTGAAACGTCTTTCTTTTTTACAACAACAATCGGGCTTGCAATATCGCTTATTTCTACCTTTTCAATAATGTCTTCATGCAACATTCTCTGTAACTCTATCTCTACTTTCTCACGTAAACTAAAAGGTAATGGCCTCGGATTTACAAACTTTGGCCTAAAGTCCGAATTAACTTCAATGTTTGCCTCATAATTTTTAAGCCTACCCGATTTTTCTGAAAAAACATGAGCATATTTCTTCTTTAAACTTTCACGAAAAACAAGATGATTATCACAATTAATCTCACTGAATTTTACAGAATTTATTCCACTTAATCCGATACCGAAAACTTGTAAAAAATCTCTACCAACTATTGTAGAATTACCATTTTTAATTATTACGAACTGTATTTTCGCACTTTTACCTAAAAATGACACCTCTAAATTCACTTTACCTAAAACATTTAACTGCGTTCCGTCATACCCTGACAAATGAACATTATACTTTTCTAAATCGTAAGAAACAAAATATCTTAAATACACTTCATATGGTATCGCGTTTATCGCAGCTCCCGTATCTACCAACGCCGGCAATATTATGTTACCAATTAACAAATCTATATATGTGGGTTCCGGCCCCACATTATTATTAACCACGAACACCGAATTCAACCGTTTATTTTTAGTACCTACATAATTTTTATTGTATTTACACAAATTACTAGGATGACCCGATTTGTTACAATGATTACACAAAATTTTTTTCCAGCAATCTCTTTGCAAATGATTTTTTTTTCCACACAAAAAACAAGTTTTTAACGTACCATTAACCGGTGATTTACTCCGCATTGAATTTTTATTCCTGGAAGGACTATCTTTCCTGGATTTATGGAAATACTCGCTTTCCTTATGAACAACATTTAAATTCGGATTTACTTTTTTAAAAGCCACAACATGTTCCCACGTCGCCGCTAGATTAATGCAATCCGTAAAAGAAGTATTGATTGCCTCTACGAATAGCTTGTGTTTCAATTTTTCATTAAAAATCCCAATAACGAATATGTCCTTTAAACATGGTTCCAATCTCAGCTCAAAATTACAAGATAAACTTAACCCTCTCAATCTAGCCGCGTAATCTTTAACGGATTCGCTAGGAAACTGTTTACATTTATAAAATAATTCACGAGACTCAAAAATATTTTTAACTGGTTTGCAATGTGAATCAAATAATTTACATAAATCTTCAAAAGAACAAACAGAAACCTTTTTTGGAAAACATAAATCACATAATAGAGAGAAAGTTTCTTCCGTGAGGCAACTCAGCAAAAATGCTCTTTTGCGTTCTGGTGACAACAACTTATCATCATTTAAAATGAGGGCCTGATCCAATCGTTCCCTGAACAATGACCAGTCTCCCGTTCTGTAACAGAACGTCCCCAAATTCTTACAAATCGCCTCCATTGGGAGAAGAACTGAAACAAGTTGAATAAAATATACGTATCTCAGCCCTTCCAGAGGTTATGCTCCGAGCCCCTGCCCTGAGCCTGTGAATCACAAACGTCTCAGCACCCTTTTCTGGCTCCGTCTCCCTTCAGCTGCGGACACGATCACCTTCCAAGGTCTTCCTTCCCGCTGTAGCGACAGAACCCCGGTCCCGGATTCCGGCCAATTCACCCTTGATGCCGATCTTGATCCTGGATCTTCTGCGTACCCCGTGTAACGGTGTACTCTCGACAAAATGTTGCAATGTTGGCTCCCACACACGTGTAAAATTGCGTTTTTACCGCGCAATTTGCCCGGCCCGATCTGCGTGCTCGCCTCGGCTGCGTGTGAATTCTCCAATTTGATAGCCTTTTATTATTCTTCTTCTTCCTTCAAAATTTAGCGATCCAACGCCCAAAAGCGCCAGACTATACTGTGATCACCAAAAATTCGAATAATCTTCTTGAATCATCTGATTCTCCGTAAACTTTTAATAATTTACGAACTACCGTGCTGCGCCACTGTAACGTATGTTAACTCTACATACTCAATAATAACAATGCTTGTATTATAATATTTATTTGAAAGAAGACTATCACGGTTCTGGACTGAGAGGCTCATTCCCGCTCATACGATCTCTTATATACGTCTCGTACTCGCTGTCTCGCTCTCATGCTGTCCCCCTTACACACATACACCACAATTTCAATAATATAGAGCGCATACAAAATAAATTTATTAAGTACCTAGGTTATAAATACAACAATAATTATATCTGCACTCTCCAATCCCTGAAATCCAGGCGAACGGTAGCTGACATGACATTTCTCCATAAAATAATACACAACGAAATAGACTGCTCAGAACTTCTATCCCAAATAAATTTTAACACCCCATCTAAAAGAACTCGACACACCAACCTTTTTTACACAACTAGTAATAATACAAACGCTGCAGCCAATTCCCCTATTTCTCGCATCCTTCAAACATTCAACTCATTTCAAACAAGCACAAATACCGATATATTTTTTGATTCTCTCCCTCTATTTAAGAAAAACTTTTTTAGCACACTGAATTCGTCCACATAACACATACAACCACACACAGACACACATGCACACGTACACACACACAAACACTCACACACACCTCTCTCCTTCCCCAGCACACTAATTTAACTTAACTTAAAAATGTAACTTAACCGTAAAATGTATAATATACCTCATATGCATATATGTCAGCGACATGTCATTGGTACCAATTATTGTACTAACTTTTATAATTTTGTAACTATTGTCATCTATGTAATTATGTACTGTTTGTTTCTGCAATAAACAAAATAAATAAATAAAAAAAATATTGGGCCGAGGTGGGACCCTTGAGGAACCCCCCACTTGTGGCATCGAATATGTAAGATTGTACAGAATTAATCTTTACACTAAGCACCCTTTACCACGATTTCTTGGTGTAATATCTGTGAAAAGGTGTGTAAAACATACATCTCAAGTGTAGTACAAAATTAAGTAAGGAAATCTGAAATTAAAGAGCTGTGTGTAATGCTAAGAACAAATTTATTGAGGTTATTTTCCATAATTCTTTATCATCCATTAAATTACAATATTAATCAAGTTAGTTGGCAAGAGACTCTACATTTACTATGAATATCAGGGCATGTTCAGATCGTTAAACTAAATCTGACTAGCGATGCGAATTTACAATTCTAATATGCTAATCTGTGGGTATAAAAAAAATTAAAAGTTTAAAGTTTCAAATCTCAAATAGTAATCTTGCTTTAAATACATAGGGCGCCAGTTCTTCCTAATTATCATATGAAGAACAAATTTATAATTATAGTAAACCATATTGTGAATTTTAAAATAACATGATGACAATCGCTCACGTATTTCTAATGGCGCAAAACCTTTTGGGAATCCGTTCCGTGATGCACACCCTGACAGCTGTCCAACCTCTCTAGAACTGGCTCGAAATCTATGATTATGTACTCGGCCGTCGCTGTGTTCATAACTGCACGCTTGTTAAATTAATAAGTTCTTCTCAAGCGCTTGACACCGGGGCGAGTAGTTTCAAATCGTTACAACCCTATGGCTAAGATAACTAACAATCCAACTCAATAATTTACCTTTGATGCCCAACAATCGAAGTTTATAAATAAGTATGTGATGTCGAACCTTATCAAAAGTCAGTGTATATACCTGTGATGAAGCCATGGTGGTTAGGAACAATAATGTTGTTAATAGGTTATACAATGATATCTAGAAGTAATTTCTCAAAAACTTTCGGTAAAGCAGACATATGTTACCTGCCAGTTACATATGTTACCTGCTGAAATAAAAAAATGTACAAATGTAAAAACAAATATTATGTTGAAAAATTGGCTCGCTGAAAGAATTAGTTTGTATTAGAGTCTAATAAAAACTATAGGTAGATACTATCACTGTTGTGTATATGTTTTCTGTATTTTATTTAATTATTTACTGTAATACATATTTTTGTCTTGCTTTCTTTAATAAAAAAAAAAAAAAAAAAAAAAAAAAAAAAAAAAAAAAAAAAAAAAAAAAAAACGCTGGATGAAATCATATTTATATAATAGAACACAACTAGTGCTTATTAATGGATACAAATCACTCCCCATAGTTGAATCTTCTGGAGTACCACAGGGGTCAAATCTTACCCACTGCTTCTGCTATGTTATTAATAAGATTATTTTCAAAAAAGTGTCTTTTATAAGAGATCTAGGAATTAATCTTGATTCTTGATTTAATGATGATTAAGTACAAATCACTTAAAATGATGGGATTTAAAACCTTTCAAAGATCCTCTATAAATTCTAACCCTTTCCTTTGCCTCAATTAGAAGTAAACTTGAATATGGAAGCAATATTTAGAATCCAATTATTGCAAGTATGAAAACATTTTAGAATCAGTTAAAAAAAATGCTTAGAGTATTATCTTTCAAATGTGGACTAAATGATCATCTGAAATCATACGATGCACGTCGTGAATACTTTAAGATTAATATCATTAAACTAAGGAGGCAATTGACTTACCTAATATGTTTGAATAAAATTATACACGGCCATCTTAATATCTCATTATGTCTTGGCAATATTGAAATAAATGTCCCCAATTCCCATCTTTTAAGACACGATAGCATTTTTCACGTAAATATATTTAAAAATAATATCACTTACCCTTCCTATAATATCACTTGCCCTCTGATTCAAATGTGTCGACTGTACAATAAGATTGAGTGTGCTGAAGTAGATACTGTCGTCGATAATCTTTACAAATTCAATAAAAAGTTCTGTTGCTGCTAAATAATATGTTTAGATAACTATATAATGTGTCACTGTAACTCTCGTGTCTCTTGTCTGCTAGTATTATTTGTCATTTTACTGAACTTATGTTTAATTTATATCACTATTTGTTTGGTTTTATAAATGTACGTAACCTGTATTTAATTGCATTTTTCCCTGTGTGTATGTAATTTGTAGATTGTAACTTAACTGAGCTTTTATAACTGGATAGCTCTTACGTAAGTGAGAACATCTGTAAAAAACCAGTATAAATAAATTAATAAATTGTTATCCCGCTGGCGTTGGTTGTAAAATTAACGACCAAAGCGTCATAATATGTTATCGACTGGTAAGACAAATCTTTAGCAAATGAAGTAGATTCGTTGAGAAACTGAAAGCACATGAAGTAGTCAGGTTAACAAAATCATAAGCAAATGTAGTAGATTTTTTTTATTTAGTTACCTTTTTTAAATAATTAGGTACATTTTTGTATGGCACATGAAAAAATAAATAAAATTAAAACAGATCATTGAAGTCCTCCTCACTAGGAAATCTTGTGCTGAGGGGGACTATATGTGTTAGTATACGTTTTCATCGACTGATGATGTTTTTAATATATTAGCTAGTTATTCTTCCGTTATTTCCTTAAGCCAAGATTGATGTCCTTAATGTAGTTATTTTTCGTTTTCCTTTGTTTGATGTTGAGAGGGAGTTTATTATATAATTTTGTTACTAAAAATACAGAGCTTCTTTGTCCAAAGGTAGAATTACATTGAGGAATATTTAGTATGTCTGTTTGCTTAGCTCTGGTTTTATGATCGTGAGAGGGGTTTGACTGGCATATTTTTTAGGTGATGAACTAGAATATTTTTAGCATTGATTTTTTGTAAACTTGGAACATCAAACAGATTAAAAATACCAGTAGTAGGCGTCCTAACGGGGAGCTTGAGTTGTCTTTACTTGTTTAAGATGGTTTGATGATGCTGAGCCCCATCCTATTATTCCATATTCCAATAGAGAGAGGCATAGAGCATAATATACTCTCTTTAGATCTGTAGTTGACAAGATATTTCGTAATTTTTTGAAGAAATAGATGAGTTTTGTTAGCTTTTTGAGGTTCCTTCGATGTGTGCATCCCAATGAAGTTTGTCGTCAATTACGATCCCAAGATATTTTATTGTTTTAGTTTGGACTATATGCGGGCAAGAACATTGCGGATATTTGTTTAGACATTCATGTAATTTGAGTGTATGCTCATTCGTTGGTTGACCTCTTTTGTTTTTAGAGAATGTTAGATATTTAGTTTTACTCACATTTAATTTTTTTCATTTTTTTTATTTCTTTTTATTTAGGAAGCAAACAGTCGTACAGTAAAAGATTATAACAATAAACATTCATATGTTCTAGACCAATTAAGTTTCATTGAGTTCAAAGTTGATTTAGTATTTTTTACCTACACAACATATTATTAAATGGCAAAAAAATAAACGTAATAAAGAAATACATAAAATTAAAAACAAATAGAAAAAAAAAACTTTTCGCATAGCTATACTATTCACTACGGGTGATAATAATGTAATTTTCACAACAAAAAAATCGAATGAAATAAAAGTATTTTAATTTATTAATTTATTAAGCTGAATTTTATATGATATCAAGTTATGGTTGAAAATGTCTATATCTCGTAAGGCATTGTGAGTTTCACAGATACGTACTATTACAGAGTTTGGCGCGTATTTGGATTTACAATGTGGTTTTCTAAATAAATCGTTCGATCTGGTGTTTTGCTTAGGGCAACGAAATGCAATCCTTTCTAACAGATATAATGTAAGGGAGTTTGCTTTTAATCAGTTTTGGAGTACAGTGAGACCTTGCTCCGCTTTTTATGTGTGCTTGTCCAATTCTGTTCATAGAATATAATGACAGTGTCACCACCTACAAAGCTCATTATGTCTCCTTCAATGGGAAGACTCATAAGTTCATTAATATAAAAGAGTAATAGTATTGGACCTAATACGCTTCCTCGAGGGACACCGTACTTGATTGATAGAGTTTTTCTACTTTTTTACCAACTTGTACATACTGCTCTCTTCCAGTTAAGTAACTTTTAAGTAGATTTAGAGTTATTTGTGTTATTCAATTTTTTTATAATTTTAAAAATAGTATTACATGGTCAATTGTATCAAAAGCTTTGTGAAGGTCAATAAAAACTGCCAAGCATTTTTTACCTTCAACCAGTTTTTTTATACTTGTATTTGTTACTTTAGCTATAGCATCACCAGTACCCAAGTTTTCCTTAAAACCATATTACGTCATTGATAATATTATATTTTCATCCAAAAATTAAACTATTTGTTTTTTTACTACTATTTCCAATATTTTCGACAGTGTAGGTACCGCTTTTGTATATTGGAATAATCGTAGCAATTTTAAGACGTGCGGGAAAAATACCTCTTCTTATTGAAAGATTTACAAGGTACGTCAGTGGGTAGATTAGCTCATTTAGTAGATATTTAATTGCTCTGTTTGATATCAGTTCATTTCCCGATGAGGTATTTGTGTTAAGGGAGGCTATGGTATTTCTTATATCTTCACTTGTTATCTTGACTATGTTAAGGGAGTTTTCTTGATTGACTTTTTCATTCCACACTGTTTTTTCTGCAGTAAATGAAGATTGTTTGATTTTATTTGCTAAGTTCGAGCCTATTTTGCAAAAATATTGACCAAGTGATTGGTTGAATAAATCACACAAAGCAGCACACAAAGTTGGCTGGATCTCCAAATCATAAGCTATCGAGGTAGTCTGGCCGACCAAATCATAAGAAAATAAAGAAGACTGGTTAACGAAGTTATTCGCAAATGTAGTAGAATGGTTGACAAAATCGTTAGCAAATAAAGAAGGCTGGCCAACCACCTCATTATTAAATGAAGAAGACTGGTTTACTAAACCACCAGTAAATGAAGAAGACTCCACTGTGGGTCAGCATATGGCTCCTTAGATTGCTCTTTAGTAAACATGAATAGTTGCACTCGGAACATGAAAACGGTTTTTCTCCACTGTGGGTCAGCATATGGCTCCTGAGATTGCTCTTTAGTAAACATGAATAGTTGCATATGGAACATGAAAAAGGTTTTTCTCAACTGTGATTTAGCATGTGGTGCGTCAGATATCTCTTTTGTGAAGATGAATAGTTGCACTCGGGACATGAAAAAGGTTTTTCTCCACTGTGGGTCATCATATGGCTCCCTAGAGTGCTCTTTTGAGAACATGATAAGTTGCATATGGAACATGAAAAAGGTTTTTCTCCACTGTGGGTCAGCATATGTCTCTTCAAATGGCTCGGATGAGAACTTGAATAGTTGCACTCGGAACATGAAAAAGGTTTTTCTCCACTGTGATTTAGCATGTGAAGCGTCAGATATCCCTTTATAGAACATGAATAGTTGCACTCGGAGCATAAAAATGGTTTATCCTTACTGTGAGTCAATATATGGTCCTTCAAATGGCTCTTACGAGTACATGAATAGTTGCACTCGGAACATAAAAAAAGTTTTTCTCCACTGTGAGTCGGCGCGTGGCTCGTCAGATGGCTCTTTTGAGAACAGAAAATTAATGGTTTTTCCACAGTATGCGTCTTTAGATCTGTCGACAAAATAGGAAAAAAATACTTATATAGGAAGCTAAACAAGGCTTATAACCTACGTACAGCGTAAATAGGCTTAGTGAATTCGTAAAACATATGTAAATAAAAATGGTGACCGGATAAATCAACACACTGACGATTTAACACACATTTTAAAAGTGGTATAAGTTAAATAGGTTAGGTTAGGTTGGGTTTTTTTTTCATCGTTTCTAATGACTTTATATCACTTTTAAAATGTGTGATAAATCGTCAGTGTGTTGATTTATCATGGAACCGAAAATGCTTGTACTTAGCGAAACCGGTAATTTTAAGAAAATCAAATAAATAACTTGTTTTTCAAAACAAGCAGCTGGAATTATTAAAACTTACATAGAAACGTGGTTTGATCTGCAGTCTGGGAAATGCTTTCAAAGCGTTCTAAGTAGTTTTTTTTAACATCGCGAAGGCCACGGAAATTTATCCCCCTTCATCTTCTCGGGGTACAAGATCCGCCTTGATGGTTAACGCCTTTTTTACAAGTTGCACATTTATGCAACCTGTAAAATATACGTACATTGCTAAATCATACCGGAGAGAACAGAGTGATACCAGATAACATAAGCACTTTGAATTGATAAAAACGTAAAACATTGGAGAGCTCGAATTGTTTGGCGTGTTCTCAATAATCGGTTTTACCTGCTGTGTGGGTAATTCTTTCGAAATGTTCTAAGCATTCCTTTTTTTATATCCAGCAGGTCAATGTCGATCTCCACGTAAGGATATCCCCCTTCATCTTCTCGGGGTCCAAGATCCGCCTTGATGGTAACTGTCTCCAAATTAATGCTACCTGGATAAACAAAACAACAATACTTATATCGATAATTGATGTACATCAAAACGTATTTGTGTTAGTAGAAAGATTTAAATAAAATAAAAACAGGAAACAGAACAAGATCGAGACAAATAAAAAGATAAATGTCACTGAATTCAGGATTAACACGACGTTTTGAAAACTTGTTTTTATTAAGGACGCCTGTCCCAGTAATACAAGAGATCTTGGGTTCAATTGCAAGTTGTGACCGTTATTTGTTTATTTTAATATCTTTTTCTGTTTGATTATATATTATATTGATAATATATCACGAGTAAATCCTTGAAAATTATTGCATTTATGCATAGAATATCGAACCCATTCAATAATCCCCAATCCAATGTAACCTTGTACCACTCATTGGTCAGAAGCATATTGGAATATGGGAGTGTTATCTGGAACCCACACTACTTGAAATATACAAAAACTATTGAATCTGCACAAAAAAAAATCTAAGATTGTTATCATTTAAACTTGGACTAAATGCGGTATGCCAGTCTTACGAGGAACGACTCCAATACTTTAACTTTACGACCCTGGATAAAAGAAGACAATGCGCTGACCTAATATGTCTACACAAAATTGTTCATGACAAGCTTGAAGCAACTCTTTGTCTGAGCAATATTCTTATTAAAGTTCCTCATAGACGTAATTTAAGAAGGCAGAATTTATTCCATCTAGAATTTTTTAAGAACAATATAGCATACTTCAATCCATTGTCTCGAATTTGTCGTCTGCACAATTCTATTGAGTGTAACTACATAGATATACACGGTGTCCGGAAACTCGTAGTACAAGCGGGAAACTGGAGAATCTACCCCACATGGGGAACCCAAATAAACATAAAGTTTTTTGATTTGAGTATTTTCACAAAAAAAAAAAAAACCAAAAAAAATATTTTTCGGCTATTTTAGGGTTAAAGTTTTTTCTGGTGTTTAGGGTTGAACAACAGATGTTTTAACCCTGCAGAGCAGAAATATTTTATGATTACACCGGATTAAATGAAGGGTGATTTCAAAATAATGCTTCAAATCCGAGTTTCTTCATTTGTTTTACTTTCAAATAGTTTTAATTAGTTGGGTACTTTGATCTTCAGTAATAATTTATAAGAATTTGATTAAAAAAAAAAAAAAAAAAAAAATCAACTTTTAACTCGATTTACTCGATAACGAAAGCTCAAATCAAAAAAAATATACTACAAAATCGACTCCAAATGTGATGTAGATTCACCAGTTTCCCGCTTGTACTACGAGTTTCTGGACACCCTGTATATGCAAATAGTCTCGCTTATTTTAAAAAGCAAATTAGCAATAGATTGTGAATGCTTCTTGTTTTTTTTATAAACTGTGAATGTTTCTTTGTTTTTTATTTCTCTATTTGTTTTCTTTTTTTGATTTTGTTTTTTAGGTCACATATTGATCTATATGTTTTTTAAATTTTTTTTTATATCTCTTTTTTTGCCTTGTTCACGTTTTACTGTTATCTTTTCTTAATACACAGTGTAAAATGACACTTAAACTGTGCATGATGTGATCATTTTTAAGTGGACTGTTGACATATGTTTTTTTTCATGTTTATAGTCTGTAAATGTTCCTTAACAATTAAATAAATTAATTATAACCTTCAAAATAGGTAAATATAAAAATTTACATGGCATGATATTTATAGGGTTTATATAAGAAATAAGAAACACCAAGATGTCCACTTCAGAGATTCTTCCGATTCTTCAGCATAAAAAAAAAAATTTTCTTGAGCACTTTCAATGCGGAGTATGGTAGTTAGGAATGATGTTTTCTTCCATCAATATATGTGTATTTTTAACATACAATAAAGAATGTAACTTAAATCGTGTCACAAATAAATTTTCGACACGACATTTCAAAACGGTGATGAATTTAGAACATCCGAATTTAATGTCTTAAATTTTTAGCATATGCAACTTACTGGCTGACGGAATACTGTCCGCAAATTGCAAACATTCATTCTTTACATTTTGGAGGTCGATGTCTATATCGGTGTACGGTATCTCACCGTCTTCTTCCTGGGGCCCTGGTTCCGTCTTGATGGAAACATTATCTGGATTTAGTAGATCCATGGCACTGCCCTGTGGTAGCGATAGCTTCAAGCTAAAACAAACATACCTGAAAAGATCAGTGATAATGGAAGTGAATGACCGTTAAATTTATTTATTTATACTAACAAAATTTTTTTCACACATAAATACAGAGGCAAATAGGGGAAACAGTTTTTTTTGTTACTGATATCTCTAACATATTTCTTAAAAGTGTTATTTCATAAATGCTTCTGCTGGTGATTTTCCAAAGTAATATTTTCCTTAGTGGGTATAGTGGTGTTCGGAAACTGAAGTGTTTTGTTTAGGTTATGCAAATATGTATTTAAGGTTAGTACTTGTGTTGACTCGATCTCCTAATTGTCCTAACTCGCTTGAATGAGGTTTTTATACCTCCTTCTCTCCAGCGTTCAGTTTCGCTTTTGCAAAATGATGTCGTGCTGAGCCTAGCTAACTGTGAATATCCCCCGCCCCTGTGAAATTGCACACAGTAAAATAAGGCCTTCGCTTTGGGGTTGGTCTACAATAAACCCCTTAACTTCACGTTGTGTGGTTTGTTAATTCGATGCGCACCGTTATGAGGTGGTAGGTATTTAATGTCTCCTTTCCATGGTAACTCCCGGTTCTTTTTAGCCAAAGTGTGGGGAAAACGTCCAACGACCCTCAGCGAGTTCTACAAGAAACGAGTACGTGTCTCACCTAACTTTCGAATACTGGACCCTATTACTAATTGACCTAACAGTTTCTATCATATTCCTACAATTGCCTTGTATCCCCGCCCTTATCTAATGTCCCCGTGTTTATAAATTCTAGATTGTGACATAGAACCGTACCCCCCCCCCTTTTGTGTACGCGCTATTAAACCCTTCGTTGAATAAGGTGTTGTTTCCGCATAAGTACTGGGACTCCCTCGTCGACCTTTGTAATGGTGTACTGAAACTAGATAGATGGATTTAGCTGTGGTTAGTAAACTTTGGATGTTGCGGATGGGAGTGGAAACGAGAGAAAAGGAGATGGGAACGGATTGAATGACGAGAAGAGGGTTTTTTGCAAACTGGGTCGGCACCTCACTGCCCCAAATGAAATGGTCGCTATTCTTCCAAATGCAAAACCCCAAGAACCAATACGTGTCTGGCTTTCCCCGAGGTCTAGTCTAACTTCTTCTTATAGTCGCCCTGACACCTCCGGACCGCTCACGTCAGAGGGAGAGGTAATACACCTGTTGGAATATCCCAAATCACCCCGCCCCGCTTCCTCCGACGGACTACGTTACTGACTGTAAAAGGGGAATTTCATTGCATCCCTTGTCATGATGCTAAACGCGTGCATGTTTCAAGTAGGTTTTTTCTGGTGGGGCTTTCAACGTCCACTAGCCGCCAGGCCTACTATCCACCTCACGAAGGCTGCTGCAAAGGATCTCGAGGGATTTCCAGTCGAGTTGCATCAACCTCCGGGTAAACCCCGCTTTAGTACGTGTTCGACCTCCGATTTTGAACCCTCGTTCATCACGCCGACGTCCCCTCCACGCGATTTTGAAAGATTTGGAGCCCGTTCAATTAAACGCCTTCGCAGTGAACCAAGGCCCAAACATTCCAACTTGACATTAATTTTCATACTGCCTTTCGTGTCCTCTTACCCGACCCGGCCCCGCGAAAAGGGATGACCTTCCAGACTCTTCGTGATTCTCCATACAACGTTGACGCCCCGAAATCGCGTGATGAGGAAAGTAGAAAATCTTCTGAGCTGAGGAAGTTGTGTGCTTTCCCAAGACAGCTTACGGACAACATACTCCAACGGCGAGTCCTAAGCCGAGGCCAAAGGTATTTGGGAATTTGTTAGTGAACATATAAGGTTATACAAATATTATTAATTTGATTTTTTTATTTGTTTTGAGCATGAGTTGGTTGCAGCTAGTCGCTTCCATGTTGATTTGAGGTGCCTCTGCGCGGCTGCCAACTCGGTAGAATGTACGACTTTTGTCGTCAGACACGGTCGTCAAGTGATTTATGGGGGTTCCTTTTCTTCCTTTTCGGGTCGTGCGTCGACACTAACTGCTTACAAATAAGTAGGTCATTGGCCTCGTGCTAAGCACAGCTGTAAGAGGCAAGCAAACAGTTCTAAATGTGATACTATCTTATCAGTATCGCAGCCCTGTCCGAGCTGCTGGTTGCAGCCCCATCTTCGTCGCAATTTTAACGTTCTGGAAATATATATTCATGCAAGGTCACTTACCCAAAATCGTAATATTACCAGTCCAGTCGGGATATCGACGACATGTACATTAATCCACGTCCAGGAACTCATGAGGTAGGAATGAGTAGAAGCCCCCTTTTTTTGGTTGAATCTAATAAATTTTAAAACACTTCAATTATTTCATTTAATTTTAAAACCACTCTAACTTCGTGAAATTCGAGGTTTCACTTCCCGTTAAGTTTAGAATTGCATAACCCCGTTTCAGGTTTTTAGGTTCCCGCCTTCCGATTTGAGGTAAACACCTACCAACCTGTCGAGGCGGGTACAGGCGCGTACTCGGCGGCCTGACCTTCGGGCGCCCTCCCATACGGCGATGTAGACTATTGCGCAAAATTATTTGATTATTTTTTCTCGTACACGTGTTGTGTCCGTAATATTGGTTGATTTCCGGCCTATAGACTAGGTGTAGCTCATTTCCATATCGTTGTTTTTGAAATCTTTCCGAGAAATTCGCTATTGATATCGATAATTTAATCGATAAATTATCCCAACTAACGGAAGCTTTTCACCTATTTTGTCCAGCGCTTGCGCAATACAGTATCCTTCCTTGTGTGCTGCCTTCTAGCATTTGATTGGTGTCTACACGATCCGTGGGTGATCCCAGGACACATATACCTTCCTCTCGGTGATGACATACGTAGGCGTTCGTTCCAAAATTTGATTCGACACGTTTTTGTAATTTTGCCTACCTGTTTTGACTCTTTTCGTGATATCCGCCGCATACCCGAGTCGTTGAAACCCCTTCGATCATGAGCTAAACTACCTTTCGGGTTTCTTTTCGATTCCCGGTCCTTTCTTTTCGGTGATCTACGCCCAGTACATCCCTGTTTTTACAGTTTTTTGCGTCTAGTTTTAGCCCAACCCATATACTCTTTTCTCGCTTCATCTAGGAATTTCAATATATTATCTAACTAATATATTGAAATTCGTAACTTTGTTTACGCGCAAAAAATGTCGTAAAATTTTGATCGTTAATCAAAGACTTCGTGACCCATTAACTTTTATGTCTTTTCTTAATTACCCAACTTGCATCTCCCCCGTGTTAATATAATTAGGCAATTTCGGCCAAACGTCCTATCTTAAGTTAAAATTTGTGTTCACTGTCACCACTTGAAACAGCACTCAGAATCTCAGCGAACGTAAACAATTCTCTCTATGAGGATCGCCTCGTTATTACGATGTCTTCTGGACCAAAACCTATTATGTCTTCTGGACCAAAACATTTTAAAACACCCTCTTTTTTCACCAAACCGTCACCCCCTTTTTTCGTTATCGATGGTTGGGTATCGCTTCGTTTCTGCCTTAGAATGCAAATTTATCGTCGATTCCCAAGTGCCTTTGCACGCGTCATGGGACCGGATCCCAAGGTTAACTCAACAGTAAATCAACCTCGAGTGTATCGTGTCTCAGACCGCCCTTAATCTCCGTGATTGGCGAAAAATTATTTAATTGATTTTGGGAATGGTCTGATTCGTCGAGCCCCATCACGCCCCTTTTCAATTATTACGTGGTAAACACCTATTACCGACGTAAGTTTCTATAATAAAGCTTCTAGTATGTCCCAAAGATGTCCATAGTCTGTTCGTTTCTCCCTATTCTCTGAACGTATTTCAATTTATGAAAAAAAAATTCTTTACGTTCTTATACCCCAAACAGGTCCATTACATACTATATTCAGTAATGAATCAGAAATTTTCTTTTTCTATAAAAAAAATTGAATACATGTTTGAATTTTTCACAAATGACTGAAATTTGAGAGAATCGCCACCAATCGTGCAATAACCCAACATATAATACATTACAATATCTATCTCTAAAGATACACTGGTATAACCTTTTCCGCTTTCAAAAGAATATCAGAAATCCATATATTATTTATGTTATTATTTTAATCAATGCAAACTAAACACCGTAATCCGCTAATTTAATATGGCCACGTATTTACCGACGGCTGCGTAGATGTTATTTGTATTAATGAGTGTATTGATAAAGAATTCGTTTTACATTCTTACTCCATAATGGATTTTGTCAATACACGATATGAGAACAATGGATATTACTATGACTGACGTATAAGCAATCAGAGACTTGGATTAGAGGAAGAAAGAGTGAGCAGATATACCGTAGCATTAAACTAAAAGCCCTGGACATAGCAGTATAGCGATTTTTTTATGAATGGCATTGAAGCCATATCCAAATGCCTGTCAACCATCTTGTATGACATACTTTTGAAATTATGGGTAAACTTCGGTTTGTGGGCGAAATTCCTAAAAAATAAAACTAGTTATTTTTATACTAGTTATTTTTATAGCAATCCTCGTAGATCTCCAAAAAGCATTCGATACCGTGAGTCATGTGATACTACTAAAAAAAATTGAAAAAATAGGTGTAACCGGCCCTGCTCTCCAACTCATTAAATCGTATTTAAATAACAGAATGCAATATGTCAGCTTAGATAACAAAAACAGTCAACACAATAATATAAATTATGGTGTTCCTCAAGGATCCATATTAGGGCCTCTCTTGTTTCAAATATATATTAACGATATCTGTCAGTTAAACTTAAATGGGGAAATTTTTTTATACGCGGATGATACTGCTATATTTTATTTTGGTAAAAACTTAGAAAACTTACTTGAAAAAGCCCAACTGGATCTTAATAAATTAAATAACTGGCTAATTAAAAATATATTAACTATTAACACTAAAAAAACAAATTACATGATCTTAAGTTCACAAAAAAGAAAAACGCCGTCTCATAAATCTTTGCAAATAGAAGGAAAAAACCTACAAATTTCAGATAGTGAAAAATACCTGGGACTTCATATCGATAAACACTTATCTTTTAAACACCACATACAAAAAGTAAAAGAAAAAATTATCCCACTAATTGGTGTATTTGGTAGAATAGCCCATCTTCTACCAATACAAGTAAAGAGGGGATTATACTTTAGTTTAATTCAATCCCATCTAAATTATCTCATAGAAATATGGGGAAACACAAACATCACATATCTAAACGAAATTCAAATAATACAAAATAGAGTTATAAAAAAACTTTTTAACTATAGACCAGATACCCCCACCAAAAGAGTATACCAAGAAACTAACTTACTTAAAATTAGAAAACTTTACGAATACAACATATGCCTATTAATTCACAAAA
This sequence comes from Hesperophylax magnus, assembly GCA_026573805.1. Lineage (NCBI taxonomy): Eukaryota > Metazoa > Arthropoda > Insecta > Trichoptera > Limnephilidae > Hesperophylax > Hesperophylax magnus. The sequence goes on along the minus strand of JAIUSX010000193.1, from coordinate 982,894 downwards.
TACAAAATGGCCTCATACACACAAATACTTCATTTATGAAAACATCACAAGTACATGACCACCACACAAGACAACATAATAAATTATACACAAATTCAGCAAAGACAGAGTGTGGTAAAAGAAACATAGGCCATGAGGGTGTACACATGTATAATCTCCTTCCTGATAGCCTGACAACTGTAAATAAAATAAGTATATTCAAGAAAAAACTGTTTGCCCTCAAGATCAATGAGCAAAACCAAAATGCTCTTACTTAATAAAAATATGATATAATTATTAATATATATATATATATATATTATGTCTTAATCAATGTACAGTTAAGTTAACAAAGCGAAATATGTATTTCTTTTAACTTAATAAATAAATAAAAAAATAAAAATACTAACGTTGGGCCGGGGAATCCGAATCTGGAAGAATTAGGTTGGGGCAAGCAATATTAACTGAATTACACGACTTTGAAATTTCGACGCACAAACAATTTAACAAGCCATTTTGAACGCTTTCTGACAATAAAATTAGTTATCTTTATACATCTTTATACTAACTTTGGGCCGGGGAATCCGAATCTGAAAGATTTAGGCTGGGGCAAGCAATATAAACTGAAATACACGATTTTTGTTGTTTGTTTTTGGGGTGTTATGCCGTGTTGCGCTAACTCCTTCTTTAGCCGACGTTTCGGACAGCGTTGCAGTGTCCATCATCCATAGAAAAATAACCAAAGATATATCACCATATAAAATTAAGTGTTGCCAATTGCTTGTTGACGCTTCAGTATATAAATTCCAACTAAAAAATCAACATACATATGAATTTTCAGTAAGCATAGGCACAATAACCACCAATCAAGTAGGTATTCCCCGGTCCAAAGTTAGTATGAAAATAACTAGTTTTATTTTTTAGGAATTTCGCCCATAAACCGAATTTTTTCCAATTATTATTTAAAAGCAAACTGGCGCAAATGGTACGCAAATTTAATGAATTATTTTTATTTAATTTCTGTATCATTAGTGCAATAAAACGGCTTATTTAATTTGGTGACTGGATAACTAATCAAAATGAAAACTCAACATACATTTTTTTTAAAGTGATGGAAAGCCGTGAAAAGTGATGCAAAAGCTAGGTTAAATATCTGGACTAAATTATGTTTCATCACTATTATTGACCTTATATGATTTTTAAGAGGTGTGTTGAATTGTCAGTTTGATGACTTATCATGGAAGCATTTAAACAGTGTTGCTGTCTCACTTTAATAGTGCTTAAGTCAAGTTTGACACCTAATTATTCTACTCATGTTCTAATCATACAACTTGGCATAAGAAACTAGGTATATCATATAGAAACTACATCGCGGTTGTTTGTTTTAACCTGCCATAGCTCAAATTAAAGATCAGTGGTCATTCAGTTAGATTTAGAATAACGGCTGCTACCAAAATAAATATTAATATTATTACTTACCAATAACTATCACAAGTATGGGATGATAAATTTAACTGTGCGGGTTAGACGTTGCAAGGGGTATTATGTAGAGTTACAGATTCGAAACATGATGGAACAACTGGCAGTGAAGGAAAGATGTGTCAAAAATATTGCTAAGTTGTACATAGACAATAATGAAGTCATAGACAGTAAATTATCTATTAGCGTTTATCAAATAATTTGAGTTTTTTGTATGTTTATTTAGATATTTTGATAAAAATGTTACATAAATCTGAAAATATTTTAACGCTATCGTTTGGACGGTTTCTGCCCTCTGATTGAGCAATTTCAAATCGTATGATTCGGGCGAATTCCGCATAGCCGTCGCGCAAAATAAATAAAACGCCGGTCCGGTGGTACATATTATATTATATGACTATACGAATATACACTGCGCTCACGTCATTGAAACACTTCCTGCTAAAATATAAAAAAATAATTACTCTCAATATAAATAAAAACAATAAACATATATAAATAGTACCTGATTCAGGGCTACTTTTGTAAAGTGATTATTAAGAGTATTTATTAAGTGAAATTGTGTTATGTATCGTTTATTTAGTATAAAACATCACCGCTATAAGGTACCAAATTTCACACAGCGAGACAGTATCGTCGGTTTCTTCACTGGAGAAACCCTCCAGAAGCAGGATCGTCGATATGTTCTGTGAGATCTGTTCACAATACGTCCTCCAGCATTTCATGTAGGGCAGATTGTTTCTTTCTAAGGAGTGGGAATCTACCTCATAGGCGATGTCTGGCGTTGATGGGTTTGTACCGTTAGTCTTTATCGGAAAATAATTTTATTTGGAGGTGTTTTACGACATTAACTAAATCATTAATATATAAAATAAAAAATATCGGACCGCATTTGAAGACATCGTGTTTCATCGTTGACATTTACTATACGCAAGGCAACAGTCGGGTTTCACATATTAGATTTGATGCACAAAATCAACCATTTTTCTCACAATAAATTAACTTGAGCCAATGAAAAATATTCACAACATAATAATAAATGCGGACAGCGAACCCTTGAGTATAATGTGCCTAAAATATATAATATGCTACCTGGTAATATTGAGAAATGCGAATTTCCAAATAGAGTCACATATTTGCTGAAATCATGGCTACTAGGTAGAAATAATTTGTATTACCCGATTTAATGTGTAAGTTTATTGTTATTGTATAAATTAAGGTCTAAGTTGTAATCTGTAAAAAGTTGTATTAAAAATCCTGTTTGACAAACTACTTAACTGTAGTTTAACGGGATATATATGAAATAAAAAAAAAAAAAACTATATTTTTTTTAAAAAATCTAAATAATTTTCGAAACTCACGGTGTAACGGTGTGTTACAAGACGTATTATTACAAGAGTGTATTAAGTATAATATATGAAGTTACCCAACGCAACAAGAAAGCATGTAACCCACGTATACCAAGAAACTAAAACAAGTGGGGAGAAGGTAATAAAGCTTAGGCTTAAGCTAAGGTAGATTCGGTGGAAAATATTTTCGAATTTCGTTTTGTTTCAGATAAAATCGCTTCTTGATTCTGAAGAATATTTCATAAAATTGCCCAAGGAGTTTTTAACTTTACTTTACATGAGAATTGAATTTATTTTCGTTTTTAGACAGTATCCGTGTTCCACCAGGATCATACAGCACGTATTGTGATGCCCTCCAAGATCATGACAACCCCCTAAAAGGTATTCTATACTGCATCAGCCTATAATAATAATAATATGTTTTGTTAATTCGGTTAATGTAATAATTATATTTATTTCAGAGCGTAACATCTCAACCAGCAGCGTACCCGTTGCTGCACAGGGGATGCTAGTAGAAAATGAAGGTACATATCTGTTTTATTTTACTTAAAAGTGAATAGTATTGTTAGTTTTGTTCGTCTAATTAATGCATGGTGTTCCGATGTCAATAGAAAATTAATTGGCAAGGATACACGACCATACAATGGACCTGACTCCATGAAGACAATGGCAGTACTGCGACATTTAAAATATGCTATATATAGGAAGAAATGGTTGTCCTTACTAATTTATTTTAATAAGGTAAAACCAATGAGGACAACAATTTTTTCCTATAATCATATTTTAAATATCGTAGTACTGCCATGCTCCTCATCAAATCATGTCCATTGTATGGTTGTGGTGTATCCTTGCCAATTAATTTTCTATTGATATCTCTATGTGAGTAGTAGAATAATAACGAAAATATAAATATATAAGTCAGATATTTTCATCGTTTGTAATGTTAAGCCAAATATTTTCTGATGCGGCGTTTACATTATTCAGTTTGGCCGTATTAGTCTGCAGCCCATTTTCAGTCACCGACTAGTGTTTAAAAAAAGTGTGAAATTAGTTTATTTTATATGTCTAGTTTATATATAGTTCTACTTTTTTAATTACATACTTAATGAACTTAACAAACTTAATCATAATGGATATTCTCTCAACACCTTCTTAAAATTTATTTTGTTGTATTTGGTGTTTTTATTTGTTTATATTAGACCCTATTTATTTATCAGGTGCCAATATGTATTGAACAATAACCTTTTGATAAATTTACTGTTTACACAGCTACATTACTTATGTTGGTTACTATTACTGAGTTAAAAATATTTAAAAGGCATATAAAGATTTTAAAACTAAAAAGTATCACAAAAGTATATACTTACTATTTATATATGAAATTTATAAATATTTAAGTATTAAGATAAGTAAAGCTCTAAGTAAGAGGGAAACAAAAAATAATAAAAATGTAATTAGACGCTAATACAGCTAAAACAGTAGGTTGAATCGTTGACTGCCTTATTGACAATATTTTTTTCAATAGCGTTGGATGTTGAAATAAAATAACTATCATTTCCAACAGCTAGTTATATATTGACAGTAACTTCTTCTAAATTCACCTTCTAAATGTGTTTTATGCTTATATTATTGTATTTCGAGTTTGCATTTAAAAGACAAAATTATTGTACATGTAATTATGAGTTTGTTTTACAGCTTCCTTTTGAAAAAACGCTTTCCTGAGAAAATGAGCCGATGAATTGGGTTTTCGGTAGGTTCCGAAGCAGAATTATATTGTCTATGGTTGCGCCTTTTTAAATTTCCTCTTTCCTTTGTCGATTGTGTGGTATGACATCACAGACGCGAGGTGTCTTAAAATTTGCCAGATCTATGGTTAAAACTTGACCAAACCAATCGTATGGAAAGAGGGTGGTGTTATCCATCTATAGACAGTTGATTTAGGGCGGTCTCTGTGAGAAGTTCGTAAATTAAACTTCCAAACAACTGCCGTGAGCATTATTTACGATAAGTTGTATGCACATGTAAGCGCTCCTGTGAGTAACTTATCAAAAATTTACGAAAGTCGTAAATTTTACTTACAAGTGTAAACCCAGCCTAACGGCAGCCTTAGGAAATGTGTTTGGTCTTTTGTAAGGAACTGTCAAAAATAAAGATTACTGTTTTGGAGGCTTTGATTAATATAATCACCTATTAAAAAACATAGATTACCGATATTTCGTTAAAAGCGGAACGATTATACCGATTTATTTATAAATATATCTGACCATTGACGACGACTTTTTCAACCGTTTTCAAATGTTTTGACTACAAGGTCAAGGTACAAACGTAATTGTACTCTAATTTCCAATAATCTGTTATGTATACTATTTCATTGTTTTTACAGAATATTACAAGCGAAACAAAATGGTCGAAGCACATACATTGTAGGGTTCCGTCACAACTATGTTGTGTTTGGGCTAGAACCAATTACCAAACCGACAACAGTGCCATGGATCTACCAAATCAAGTGACTGTTTCCTTCAAGACCGAACCAGGGACCCAGGAAGAAGGCGGAGATGAAATACCGTATACGAATATAGTAGTCGACCTTCCAGATATAAAGAAGGGATGTTTACAATATGAAGAGAGTACTCGGACAGACGGTTAGTTGCATTGCTTACGTATATATTGTATAATGTTTATTTCGGATGTTCGCAATCCATGTCCGTTTCGAAATTTCGTGCAGAGAATATGCATTTACTTAAAAATATATTTTTGCGCTATCTAACTGCTAATCTACAGCACTTTTTTAACTCATGTATTGCTGACAATAAATTCCCGTTTCTTTGTGGTTTCACCTCATCTGTTTTTCACATATGTTCGTGTCTATTAACCAAATTTACATAAATATTTATAAAACAAATTAGCATTCCATTGACTTCAACAAAACCGTGTTCTAAAGGTAGTTAAGAGCAAATGGTTTTCTTTCTGGAAAAATTGGACTTTGAAGTTACATCTGGCATCTTTATTATTTCTTCAATTAAGCTTAAAGTCTGTTCACTTTATTCTTGCTCCTGTGTGGTTGATCAATGTTATCTTTTTCGTAAATATTTTATTTTAATTTAAGTTTTTTTTTAAAATAACAAAAAACATTTTTGTAGATTGACTGTTAATATACTTTGTTGTATTGTTTTTTCAGGTTGCTTTAACCCATTGGCCTCAAACGACGCATTCCTGGCGTGTGTACGGCGATGTGTCTTAAAATCTAACGACGCCGTCCCGGCGGGTCTGATGTCTGTCGGCTTAAAAACGAAAAAGGGATACATTATTGACATCTGTGTTTAAAATTTTAAATGCCAATCGCTCTGTAGATAATTAAGCATTTATTTTGTAGTAATTGGCAGGACTCCGTTGGTACAATTTTTTCCTGATATTTACGATTGAAATTTTGTTATATTTCAGCTTCATTGAATTTTTTCAAAATGGCGTGTGGTTCGGGAATTGACAAGCTTGTTCGTAAATCGCATGGTGGGCTGCTAACAAGGGCCTAAATGGCAAAAAATATATATTATGGAAATAAGTATGATTAATGTACAACTTTTCTAAATCCAATTTTTTTTTAAAAATTGTTTTTGAAAAAAAATAATTTTCATATCCTCGTTTAATCATATTAATTTTTTTTTTTTTAATAGGATATTTTTTTTACATACCTTGTTTCAATGTACAAGTAAATTAAAAAAGATTGTTTCGTTTGCATGTTTAGTTTAAAAGTTATGCAAGATTTAGTACACCACTGCACTTAAAAATTTTGGTACAAAATTAATTCGGATGTGAAGGATAATTTTTTAGCCAAACAATTCGGATGCCAATGGGTTAATATAGAGTCTGTTACCATCAAGGCGGAGCTTGGACCCCAGGATGAAGATAAAGGGGGATTTCAATATACGAAAATTGACATAGACCTGCCGGATGTTAAAAAGGAGTGCTTAGAACGCTTTGAAAGAACTCTCCAGACAGCAGGTATACCTAGTGTTTTTTCATTCTTAGTAGTCCAGTCAATTTAGAAAAAAATTGAATGCTGAATTTTTTGAGGTGAAAAGTACCTACCATGTCTCCGAAACTAAAACATGTGAAAACTTAATTCAAAAATAGAACTCCTTATATAACTCTCCATACCTCCAAATAATTGTGAGATTATGGTTTTTAAAAAATTACTTGATTTTAAATATTTTTTTGAAGCTATATTTTTTTTATTTATTTTAAGGTCAACGAAAAAATATCCAAACATAATATTTGTCATTATTATTATTACATTTCTAAGGCAGTGAGAAAATATATTACATTTTCTGGAAGACTGAATTGTGACAAAGATGTTTTTGATGTTAAGCTCATGAATATCGCCAAATATAAATACGCGAATGGAGCGCAAAAGCGAAATCTAAATTATCTTTATTATTTTAATTATTGTTTATTAAATATTATTATTATTTTCTATTTTTTTATTTTATTTTTTTTTTTTATATTAACTCCACACAGGAGGCCCTGAAGAAAATAATTTCCCTCAGGGCCTATGTCATCTTTGGGGATGCTGTGTGGAGGGTCTTTTGGTGGAGAGGAAGGAGTGAACATGGGTCTTGAAGAGTCCCATGTTGTAGGAGGGAGGAAACACAGAGGCCGGCAGTTCGTTCCACAGCCGAGCTGTTGAACTTAAGAATTACTGTGATATTGATTTGGTTGCTGCAGAAGCTCTATGATTCTGTAAAAGTATACCAACTCAGCATGTAGGAAGCAAGATGACGATTCAGCCTCCTAATATTCCATTTAAAACTTCTAATTTCGTAGTAAATACTGACAGTTAATACAGAAATTAAGAAAAATAATGATAAACATTTGACGCATTGATTTTAAGTTCGTGGAATGGGTAGGTAGGTGATTAGTGGGGGTATCGCTGAATTAGGTACTAATTGAGCAATTCATTATTAACATAAATACCGGGTTCTATCGTAATTAGGTCATTACTCTTTGAGCTATCGTCCACCAAACAAGTCCATTAATGGGATAATTGTGAATATGGAGAAAATCAAATTCCGCGCTGTTATAATATATTCCTTACCAAGCAAGGAAAATCAGTTCACATCATACTGGAAGAGATTTCATCCGTTTACGGGGACTCTTGCAAAAGTAAAACTTTGGTTTACAAGTGGCATACCCTAAAACAAGCCAGGGAGTCGCTTGAAGACGACCCACTGCCAGGAAGGCCTATCGAGGTGACCACTCCGGAAAGTATTCAAAAAGTCGAAATATTAATTATAGAAGATGCCCGACTAAAGAAGAAAAAGCTGGCAGAAATGGTTGGAGTATAAGATACAACCATTTTCAAAATTCTTCACGACCATCTTGGTATGACTAAAGTCAGCGCAAGATGGGTGCCGAGAATGCTCACGCCGCCTCAAAAACAACAGCGCGTGGAGTGCTCTCGTGCATTTTTGGACCTCTGTAGGGAATACAAAGATCAAGTGTTGGCTCAAATTGTTACTTGTGATGAAACTTGGGTTCATCATTATGAACCTGAGTCTAAACAGAACTCTATCCCGTGGCACAAGAAAGGCACACCACCACCCAAGAAGTTTAAGGTGTCACATTCGGCTGGGAAAATCATGGCGACAGTCTTTTTGGACTCAGAAAGAGTCCTGTTGATCTATTACAAAGATAAAGGTGTTTCCATAACCGGAGTTTTCTACGATTCAATTCTAGAGTAATTAAAGGAAGCCATCAAGGAGAAAAAAGAGAAAAATTGACCAAAGGTATCCTCCTTCTGCACGTCAGCGCGCTGTTCTATTCACAAGAACCGTGTTGCGATGGCTGCCCTGCAGAAGATGGGCTTCGAAATCTTCAAATCCACTCTACAGTCCTGACCTGGCTCCCAGTGATTATTACCTTTTTCCAAACTTGAAAAAAGATGTTCGTGGAAAAAAGTTTTCAAGTAATGAAAAAGTGAAGGATGCAGTTTCCGCGTATTTTTTAGTTAAATTTTCTTTTTTTTTGGAGAGTATACATAAGTAATTGAAAGATCCGAAAAATGCATTGGAGTAGTTTATGAATATATTGAAAAGGAACCCTCATTCCGCGAACTTAAAAACGTACCCTCGTACATTCCTGAAAAAAAATAACTGAGCGGTATTGGAGTGTTCTGTTATATGTTGCCTCTGAAATGGTTTACCCTGCAGCAACACGTCTGAAATACTGAATAGATATTTGAAGATTAATGTGAAGCCCAGTAAATAAATATTTTTTGTAGCTAAAAACTAAAATCTATGAAAAGTTTGTGTTAGAATTATAATTTTTTAATTCTTTACATAATATGTTGCAAACACTATTTATTAATTAAATTGTTTTTATATCGTTATCCATTTATAACTCGGCGTTTAAATTCAAAAGTATTAATAAATGCAAGGCACAAATTAGTCACCTGTTGCTTTGGGAACCTATTTATTTACTTTTATGTCACATGAAGCCTACTAATAATCCCTTTTTTCAAATTACCGTCAGATCTGAAGACACAACTAGTGGAAACCACGGAGCATCACAATTCATATTCTCAAAAGGGAAATTTGACGAGCAGTGGTGAAAAATCTTTTTCATATTCTGAGTGCAATTATACATCTTCAATTAAGAGCCTTCTCACGAGGAACATGTTGACTTACATCTCTGAAAAACCTTTTTCATGTTCTGAGTGCAACTATTCATGTTCTCGAAAGAAATATTTGAGGAGCCACGTGCTGACTCACAGAGGAGAAAAATGTTTAAAATGTTCCCAGTGCAACTATTCATCTACTCAAAAGAAATATTTGACGAGCCATATGCTGATTCACGGTGGTGAAAAACTTTTTAAATGTACGGAGTGTAACTATTCATTTTATCGAAAGAACAATTTGATGAGACACATGCTGACTCACAGTGGAGAAAAACCTTTTTCGTGTTGCGAGTGCAACTATACATGTACTCAAAAGACAAATTTGGCGACCCACATGTGGACTCATACTGGAGAAAAACGTTTTTCATGTTCTTTGTGCAATAATTCATTTACTCAAAGGCGTAATTTGACGAGCCACATGCTGACTCATAGTAGCGAAAAACCATTTTCGTGTTCCGAGTGCGACTATTCATGTATTAAGAAGAACTATTTGACGATCCACATGCTGACTCACAATCAAGAAAAACCGTTTTCGTGTTCCGAGTGCAACTATTCATGTACTCAAAAGAGATATTTGACGGGCCACATGCTGACTCACACTGGAGACAAACCTTTTTCATGTTCCGAGTGCAACTATTCATGTTCTCAAAAGTGCTATCTTAAGAGACACATGCTGACTCACACTGAAGAAAAAACTTTTTCGTGTTCCGAGTGCAACTATTCATGCTCTCAAAAGTTCTTTCTAAAGAGACACATGCTGACTCACTTTGAAGATAAACCTTTTTCGTGTCTTAAGTGCAACTATACATGTACTCAAAAAAGATATTTGACGAGTCACATGTGGACTCACACAGGAGAAAAACCCTTTTTATGTTCTTTGTGCAATAATTCATATTCTCGAAAGGTATATTTGACGAGCCACTTGCTGACTCACAGTGGCGAAAAACCTTTTTCGTGTTCTAAGTGCAACTATTCATGTACTCAAAAGAAATATTTGACGAGCCACTTGCTGACTCACAGTGGCGAAAAACCTTTTTCGTGTTCTAAGTGCAACTATTCATGTACTCAAAAGAAATATTTGACGAGCCACTTGCTGACTCACAGTGGCGAAAAACCTTTTTCGTGTTCTAAGTGCAACTATTCATGTACTCAAAAGAAATATTTGACGGGCCACATGCTGACTCACAGTTGAAAAAAACCTTTCCGAGTGCAACTATTCATGTACTAAAAATAATTATTTGACGATCCACTTGATGAGTCACAGTGAAGAATAACCTTTATCATGTTCCAAGTGCAACTATTCATGTACTCAACAAAAATATTTGACAGACTGCATGCTGACTCGAAATGAAGAAAAACGTTTTAAATGTTCGAAGTTCGACTTTTATAACTAGCTATTATAAAAAGGAAAGTAATTTTGGGTATCACCTTCTCCCCACTTGTTTTAGTCTCTTGGTATACGTGGATTTCGTGCTTTATTGTTTCGTTGGGTAACTTCATATATACTTAACACATACCTTACCGCGTTAAAATAACCTCATCATGCCGTCTTGTAACACAACGTTACTACGTGAGTTTCACAATTATTTCGCTTTTTTGATATTTTTCACTGGCTTAAATTAAATTTATTGTAAAAAAAAAAGGTTGATTTTGTGCATCAAATCTGAAATGTGAAACTAGACTGTTGCCTTGCGTGCGGTAAATGTCAATGATGAAACGCGATGTCTACAAATGCGGTACGAAATAGTTTATTTTATTTACTGTTCTCAAGTTTAATTTGTAGAACTCCATTTTAATTTTTATTATTTATATTTTCAATAATATTGTTATTGGGTTTATAAAAATAGCTTATTTTTAAACAAGTTCTGCTATTGTTACGCGTGACAGCTGTTTCGCCCTCTAAAGACATTATCAAACTGTGGGTAGCCCACTTACAGACGATACATGTATATTATTTCTAGATAGGTATTTTTATTTCAATTACTGATTTCTTAATCGATTTCTGAGTAAAATGTTAGTAATTATTTATTGTTATTACCCCAGTAAAGTTTCCCCATTTACTGTAATGTTTAAATTTGACTGAAGGTCTTTATGTTAGTTTTTCCCAAACGATGACTCATATGGTTATTTTAATAGCATAATTAAGTACTTCATAATGCACTCATATTTGCACTAGGTTTGAAGATATCTCTTAGGGGTGAACGAATTAAACTTTTTAAAAATTCTCTCGAACTTGTAAATAAAATAAAAAAAACATAAATTTACCACACAATTGCCAGTTCATATCTTTAGACGTAGTAAGCCTCTTTAGCAATATCCCTATTCAAGAATGCCTTAAAATCATTGAAGATATTTTAGACGAATCTAATATAAACCCAGTTATTAAAAAATACCTATTCGATCTATTTAAAATTTGTGTGGAAACCAACTACTTTGAGTTTAACGATAAATTCTATCAACAAAACGACGGATTACCAATAGGATCGCCCCTCAGTCCACTTCTTGTCGAAATATTCATGGATTACATTGAAAAACAAATTTTAAATTCAATCTTTAGCAAATAGGCTTACTACGTCTAAGAATATGAACTGGCAATTGTGTGGTCTAATCTAATCTTAATGCTATCAGGTTATGCCAACATGTTATCAGGTACCTGGTTTACACCGTTCAATACTACTAACTTACCTCATACACTGTAAATCCGTACATATTATATGTTTGTATGTTATTTCGGTATATTCCGAATATAATTTATGCTACCACGTTACTTTTCTGCTTTGTCACAACTAAAAATAAAAAATCTCTATTTCTACTTTTCGTAACTACTAAATAATTAACTTATAAAGGATTTACAGTGTTATGAAAATATTTAGAAACATAACAATTATAATTAGGTACTAATTATTATTTTGATTTTTGTAAAATCGGCGCAAAATAACGGGAAAGGGTTATTCTTGCAAGGTTCCACACTTTCCAACGGAGCCCAGTTGGGCGAGGACTCAGTTGAAACGTCAAGTGCCAAGTTTACATGGAGCAATTTAAAAACCGTTCGGAGCAAGTACGCGACGAATCTTAAGAGTAAAATCAGGCATCCGATCCTGAGATACGCGGAGTAATGGTTAAATGTAAAAAAAACCCGCGCCAAAATACGCGCAATGTCGGTCGACAATTTTAAAACCCGCGTGAATTAAACGAGTGCCAAAATGCACCCGGCCGTGTGTTCCGTTTGGAATGTAATCCACGTTTAAAGAGACAATCCTCTCTCGCTTCGTACATGCAAACCTTGAGTACGCTGAGTAATACTAGATCGTTCGGATGAGTATTGTATTTGGGTGCGTGAACGCCGCCTACCGCCATTCACACGCGCGCCTTGAAAGGATCCGCAATAATCGGGTGGATGAACACCGGAGACTGGTTTCCTGGCGGGAGACTGGACGAGAGACGCAGCTGGTGGGCCGGTTGCCCGCACCGAGGCAGACGTAGCCCTGGGAGGAAGGCATCTCCACTCATCCGCGTTTAGATAGTTAGATAGGATAGAATCGGTCTGATAGGGGGTAAGTCTTTTAAAATCCCTTGCTTAATGTTTGCCCTGTTATCATGAAATAGAGTTCAACTTATATGTACAGAAACTTGTCTTTCACTCTGATTTACTTGTGAATAAGCCCCATATGCCCACCACCCTGAGAAGGGTTCTTATGTCTCACCGCAGAGCTCGGCATATCTTGCCCCCGGCAAGATTTGGCGTCCAAAGGTTCCGGATCGGAACCAAAGCCGACCACTGTGATGATGACCAATCCTTATATGCACCCATTTAACAAGAGGTGTTGACCGGCTACTACCCCTAGCCTCACAAAGAAGGTACAACCCCACACACCAGCATATCAAATGGCGCCCCAATGTTTTGGTTCCGAAATAGCTTATTCACGGGTAAATCTGCTTGTTATAAAATGTTTTGTTAGATTTCCATGTGTGAGCATCCATCTACTACATAATATGCCAAGTGTCATCATCACGTTACTGTTGTGATGTCCATAACCTCAATTTATTTATCATTGACAATAAATAATGCTCAGAGAAAAACATACGGTCGTAGACAGTTTAATACGTACTTTGAAACCTATTTATTTAATTATTGCTAGCAAAATTATCTATGATAATTATTTCGTCAAATTTTATCTATTGATCGAAAGCAACTATGGTATTTTACTGTCAAATAATTTACACAAACAATTTGTTCCTAGCACGAATAAGTACCTACATAATTGTCTCAACGTGTGTTTTGAACCTCCTGTATACGTATTTTGGGATGTTATTATTTGTTTCTACCTTGCTTTCATCTGCTATATGAAGTGCTATAATATGATAGCACGGCAATTTTTTTTTGGTCTATTAAAAAAAAACAAGCAGATCAAAAAAATAATTTTTCTCCAATACCGACATCTTTGGATTTATATATGCAACTAACATTACTCGAATGATTCGAAACCTAGCTGAATTATTTGGTTCGAAACACTGTTGTGTACCTACACATATGTTTGTTTTTTTAATTACATATGTTATTTACCAAACTTCTATCTAAATTCAAAATAATTGAAATCAATCATATTCAAGACAATCTTGAAAAATCGAAAGCGAATTTTATAGTAAATATAATTTAAATTTGAAATGAATATTTGCTATTATTTTATAAAAGGTAATTACGACATTCCAAGAATTCCTTTTGTTCACGATGTACTTGTCTGTCAGCGGCAACGAAATAAATTATTATTAAATAATTGCTATTCAACATTTACGAGGATTATAATGCATTTTCTAAAAATAGACTTGTTTACGATAAGCCTAATTGATTAGCATTATTATTATTCATTTAAAATCAGAAATAATGTTCACTTATTCTAATAAGAATAATTCACGGGAGTATATATTTTTTTAAAATACCAAGCGATATCTACATTTTAATCGACAGTGGGATAAATTATTAATCGACAGTGGTCTCGATTATTAATCGACAGTGGTTTCGATTATTATCGATTATTTTTTTTTTTCTCTTCTCATCTCTTTCATAATAATAATATTTTGTTTTTAAAGAAAAACGGATATTTCGAATTAAAAAAAAAAGAATAATAAATATTTTTTTAATTTAACATTTTTTTTGGAATTTAATTTTTTTTTTTTCTAGAAATTGAATATTAACTTAAAGCCTCAAAATGTCGTCACCTATACCAAATATTAATAATGCATCAAAAGAGGAACTAATCGTAGAGCTGACATCAAGAAACATTATACCAACAACTACTTTCGAAAGTTTACGTAAACAGGCGCGTGATTTTAATAAAAAAACTGAACAAATCCACACCTGTTGACTCAGAATTAATCGACACGGATTCTGAAGGGGAAACACAGGGACCGTATAAAATTATCAAACATACAAAAATTATTTACAAAGAGCCCACAACAACAAATGTCGATAATTGGAAACTCAAATTTGATGGAAAAACAAATGTCAGAGAATTTCTTCTTCTTCTAAACGAGAAATGTAGAATCAAGAATGTCTCACACGAGAATTTAGTACGCGTTTTTCCCAAATTATTAGAAAGTGTTGCCTTATTATGGTATAGATCCATTTATCGTGAAGATTTACAGTGGGACGAGCTGTCGAAGTTATTGATAAAACAATTTGAAGGTAATGACTTACAGACAGACATGAAAATAAAATTGTTTAATATGAGACAGCCGAAGGACATGTCAGTGTTAGAATTCACATTAAATATGAAGGCGTTAAATAACATGCTGGACGCGAAATTACCAGATAATGAATTACTTAAACTTACAAAAAAAGCTTTATCTCGCAAATATACAAATCTCTTAGTTTCTAGGGACATTGATACTTTTGAGCAATTAACCACACATGCCGGAAACCTTGAATCATTTTTAACATTAGACCAAGAATTTGCGTCTTCGTCTTTAGGTTTCGAAAGATCGGAAAATAAAAAGGCTTACAATAAAGTAGAACAGCAGGATCCCTTTATCACAACAAATAATAATAATAATAATTGTAGACGCCCGTCGTACAATTTCAAACCACCGGTTGGTAATAATAATAATAATAATAATAATTACAGGCAGCCGTCTTATAATCCAAGACCACCTATTGAACAAAATAAAAATAATAATCTGTATCATTCAGAACGCAATCGTGGTGTTCACAACACACAACACCCTTCCCATGAAGAACAGAGCAAGTCTAGAACTTTCACAAGGAGAGTTACTTGCCAATTTTGTAATATTCCTGGTCACTCTATTGATAATTGCAGAAAAAAGGCTGCGTTACCAAATAAATCCCGTGTTGGAGCACTTAATAATTCAGGATTAGGAAAATCAAAAAACTAGATGGGGGTCAATCTCGCCATGCCCCTTCCTGTCGCGAAAGGAAGAGGGAGTGGGAGCGTTGGCTCCGTCTGGTTCACCAGTTCCTTTCGGTTCCTTCGTCCGAGGCAGTGGGCCCATTGCCACGGGAGGCGGTAACTGGAAAGGATGGTCGACCGTATGCTCGTATAAATATATTTAATGATTATTTTGATGCTTTGTTAGATAGCGGTGCTTCTCTCTCATGCTTGGGAGGTGACACCTATAATTTTTTTGTAAATTTAGGGATAGTATTAGATAAGGTTAGAATTAGTGTTACGACAGCTGATGGAACGGCTCAGCCTGTCTTAGGGACAATGACGTTGCCGGTGACGTACAAGTCCATTACAAAGGAAGTTTTATTTTACGTCATCCCGTCATTGTCTCCAAATTTTATATTAGGAATAGACTCTTGGATGCAATTCCGCATCGCACCGGAGTTGTTTTCAAGAGCTAGTCAACCTTCTTCGGAAGGCAAGATTAATGGGTTGCGGGCTATTAGGCCAGCCTCATCATTATCTCCGTCAGAGAATCGGGCTCTCTCTGCGGTGATCGATAAATTTAAATCCATCTCTTTTGAAGAACGCGGACTAGGTTTGACACATTTGATCAAACATAGAATTGTTACCACAGGACCTCCAATAAAACAGAGGTATTATCCTTTATCCCCAGCTAGACAAAAACAGTTGGAAACAGAAGTAGACGAGATGTTAAAATTAGGAGTCATCCGTCCTTCGCGTTCTCCCTGGTCAAGTCCAGTACTTATAGTGACAAAAAAAGACGGAACGGGTCGTTTTTGCCTCGACTCACGGAAAATTAACAACGTTACAATTCGCGATTCCTATCCTCTTCCGTATATATCAAGGATCCTGGACAAGCTTGGCGGTGCCAGGTACGTCTCGTCCATAGACCTTTCTAAAGCCTTTTGGCAGATCGCTTTAGATAGGGACTCCTGCCAAAAGACAGCGTTCGTTGTACCGGGTCGAGGATTGTTTGAATTGACACGTATGCCCTTTGGACTTAAAAACGCCCCAAGCGAGCTCCAAAGATTGGCAGACGCCTTGTTCGGTCCAGAATTCGATGAAAACGCTTTCTGCTACCTAGATGATCTTATCTTGGTGTCAGAAGACTTAGAATCACACCTTGATTTATTGAACCGTGTCTACGAAAGACTACGAGACGCAGGTCTAACCATCAACCTAAAAAAATCGGAGTTCTGCAAAGCCGAGCTCAAATATCTTGGTTATATGGTTGACTCGCAAGGTCTCCGGACAGACCCTACAAAAATAGAAAGCATTAGAGACTTCCCCGTACCTAGAAATGCAAAACAAATTCGTGCTTTCATCGGTTTATGTGGATATTTCCGACGATTTATTAAGGGTTTCTCAGGCATTGCTGCCCCACTTACCAGACTTACTGGTTCCAAGAAAGGAATCAGCAATTTTTCTTGGTCTCCAGAAGCTGAGACCGCGTTTAACGACTTGAAAAAAGCCTTGACCTCGGCTCCTGTTTTAAGTTGCCCGGATTTTTCCAAGCCCTTTGCAATACATTGTGATGCAAGTTCTGTAGGAATAGGCGGAGTCTTAATTCAAAATATAGATGGGCAAGAACATCCCATCGCATATTATTCACGGTGCTTAAACGTGCATGAGCAAAATTACGGCATTACAGAGCGGGAACTTCTAGCAGTGTTGGATTCAGTAACGCACTTTAGACCTTACATCAAGGGTGCACATTTTACGGTTGTTACTGACCACTCAAGTTTAAAGTGGCTGGGGTCTTTGTCAAACCCTAGTGGTAGATTAGCACGGTGGAGTTCTCGTCTCTCACAATTCTCCTTTAACGTTGTCCATCGCAAAGGGACACAACATGTAGTACCAGACGTACTCTCACGAATGGACCTTGCCGTATTGTCGGGTATAGATTCAAGCCATACGACAGATTCTTGGTATTTAAAAACTTGGAAAGGTTGCCAAGAGTTTCCTCAGAGATTTCAAAATTTTCAAATAAACAACAATGAATTGTTTCGACATACCAAGACTCGTCTGGCTCTGTGCGAGGACACCGCATGGAAAAAGGTGGTTCCCCAAGAAGATAGACAGGTTATTTTAGCTAACTCACACGAGTCCTCGCGAGCTTGTCACCCTGGAGTATTTAAAACATACAAAAAATTACAATTACGATACTATTGGCCCAATATGTATAGAGACGTTAAACAATTTGTGAGTCGCTGTACTATCTGTAAGGCACATAAAATAAATACAGCACCACCTAACGGTTTTTCTTCAAACCCAAAAAAGGTCACAAGACCCATGCAAATGTTGTCTATAGATTTAGTAGGTCCATTACCTCGGAGCTACTCAGGTTGTACTGTTATTCTATCGTGTGTAGATGTATTTTCTAAGTTTACATGGCTATTTCCGCTGCGCAACGGCACCGCGAAAAGCATTGTGAAAAACTTAGAGGAGAACATCTTCCTTGTTCACGGTGTACCACGTACTGTCGTCTGTGACAATGGACGTCAATTTGTTTCAAAAGAATTCAAAGACTTACTTAATAGTTACAACATACCACCACCTTTTTACAATTCATTGTATACTCCACAAAATAATGTAGTGGAACGTTACAATCAAACTCTGGGCACGGCGTTATCTATCTTAGTTGATTCGGACCACCGAACTTGGTCTAAATTTCTTCCGAAAGTTCAATCAGCCATGAACAATACGGTCAATTGCGCTACAGGTTACACACCTTACTTCTTAATGCACGGTCGGGAGCAGATACTAGACGGCGATCTGCATCGCAATCCGTTAGCCGATGACACCAATTCGCAAGGTTGTGCTCAACCTAAAGCATATGCACAAAAATTAAAGGAGTTATCTTTGTTCTACGAGCAAGTCACAAACGCTCTCCTCAAAGCTTATCAAAAGGGAGCTAACCATTACAATTTGCGCAGGAAGCATATTACCTATCAGGTAGGCGACCTGGTGTGGAGAAGAAATTTCGTTCAATCTAACGCTTTGAATTATTTTGCTCAAAAACTAGCCCCTCGTTTTGTACAAAATGTTGTAGTAAAAAAGAAATCAGACTTAATTTATACGCTAGCTGATTTAAAGGGCAAAGAAACTGGCGACTTTCATGTGAAAGACATAGTTAAGTCAGACAACGTACCAGTTTAACCTTCTTCCGATGATGCTCCGGAGGGACTGGCCATCCTTGCCGAAGTACTCGGAATAAAACGTAAATAGTTTCATTTGTTCTTTTTGTAATGTTCGGATTTTCACAGCCGGTCTGATCAACCGAGTTGGGAAACTCCAGCATTCTAGACAGACTTTGGTCCTGTCATACGTCCATTTTGTTAAAATCACTTAAGTAAACCGCGTGGGCGTGTAATGTGATTCAAATTGTCGCCACGACAAAACTTTTATATTATATATGTTATAAAACATTTATTTTTCGACTCTAGTTATGATACTCGAGTTGATTATTTCATGTTATTCAAATACTACTATTTATTTACTTTATGTACCTTATTGCACGGTTCGGTCAAGCAGATGAAAGCAAAGTAAAAAAAAAAAAAAAAAAAACTATTTTATATATGTGTTTTAATTTGTAAACTTGAAATACTCGTTGACAATCGCCTACTGTCAACTTGCGTTTCAAGCCCACTTGTTTATATTATGTTTAGTATGTAAGTAAGATTGGTTATGGTTGGAATGACCCCTGGATTGCACAGATGTATTGGTCTAGACATCTTTGCACTCTAAAGTATCACCAGATTTTCATTGTTTTTTTATGTTACTCTTCTTTATATTCAAAATACTAATGTCCATATTTTCTAATAAATTAATTGTCAACTAAGAAAGTTTCCCTAAATAATATATTAAATTAAATATCTGTTCTTATATACTGTTCAACTTGTTGTTGAGAGCACTATTACATTAAAATGTCTATTTAATTTTTATTTATTTTATTTTTATTTATTTTATTTATTTATTTAACGCCCAGAGGGCTTTTACATGTGGGTGGTACAAATTTAATGACAGTTTTGAAACATAAGAAAGAAAAGAAAGAAATAATAAAAATAAAATTACATAAGTATATGCGAGAAACAAAATTAAAAATAACAAGAAAAAAGTGGGTGTGTCAAGCCTACGCAAGACAGAAGTGAAACTTCTAGTTTCAGCTGATGCTTGGCGTGGCGCAGTTCGCTGGTGTCTGAGAGAGAGGAAAGAAGAGAAGAGAGAGAACGTTCGTGAGCGGCTCCCCCACCTCAACAAGGTTTCACTTCAAAAATGCCACAGCCGAGAATCGAACCTCGCTTAACTGATTGAAAGCCAACCACGCTGAGCACCAACTGTAAGCAAAGCCGCATAAATTGATTATATTATGTAGGTTCTGAAAATATGAGAGCTTGTTATGTTTTATAATGTTACCTACATCACACCCAAAATATAATATATTTTTAAAAATAATGTACAATGTACAGAAATAGAATCCCACACAAGATCGCGTAGTGCGCTCTAGCGAACGGATATTTTATCAGAGGGAGATAGTTTTAATTTTTTTTTCTGTAAATTATTACATATTATCAAAATAAATAAATTAATTAAATAAATGTAATACAATTATCATAATATACGGATTAGATAATAATTTTAATCCAACACAATAACGCAAAGCGCGCTCTAGCGGAGTAATGTTTTATCACAGTGAGATAAGTGTTTTTATTATTTTGCAATATTATTTTCTTTTAAAAAATGTTCTGACCTACTAAAAAATAAGATATTGAATGAAAAAGGCGTTAAAAACAAAAAAATAATGTGCGATGGCCGAGAATCGAACTCGGATCAACTGCTTGGAAGGCAACTATGCTGACCATTACACCACCAACGCCAGTTGTCGGGATGAGCTAAGAAGCATTTATATGTTACTTCAAAACTTTGACTAGATCAAATGAACTTTAATCGGTGGTCCCGCATTTTCGTTTCGGTCATGAGTCGGTTTTACTCCGGTCCTCGAAATTGCATGACGCGCGTAAAGAAGTTTCACTTCAACATAAATTAAAAAATACAGCGATTTGACTGTATATGCGAGAAACAAAATTAAAAATAACAAGAACATAAATTAAAAAATACAGCGATTTGACTGGTTTACAAAAATATAACTTCCATTTAGGAATAGTATTGAAATAGGTCTTTTACGTAATCCACAAAATTCGCAAAGTTAATATTAAATATATCGACATCACCTAAGTATTGGTTTCCCATAGTGTGAAACCGTTGTATTGGGGAGTTCGCAATGTAATTGCGCTTATGTAATTGATAATAGATTGCATGTTTTACCGATTACACCATATTTTTTATCATGGATGTATACTATAATACTAGCGCCTTTCCTATTGGTTAGGTAGTTGACATTCCTTATGGATTACCCTAGCTTACACTCCTGCGAGCGTGTTAAGACTTACGACTTCTTAAGAACGTTCTGAGATTTGCATCATTACAATGTTTCTTTTTATGTAAAACTACTCTGTGAAAACTCACCCAAAGGACCGATTTAGGTAGAATATGAAAGCTCTTAGTAGCGAACATTTTTCTTTCTCCTAAAAGGACGTAGATTCAGTGAAGTGAGGGCTGCTTGCACCCTAAAGTGTTGCCTAAATGGCTTTCTAGAACCCTACCTTGGGTCAGTGATGCTATGATGCATATAGTGTATAATTGATGTGCTGGACACACATAGGTCTAATTTAAAATTAAGAATGTGTTGTCCAAAAAATAGTGTTTAGACTTATAAAACTAATGATGTTTATGCTGTAGATGTAACGTTAACGGTAGTCCAAGACATAAGTCAGATAATCTTCACCCAGTATTTTCAATGCTGCGGGTGTTGAGGGACCCCGTTCATGGAACATTGGTTCACCTTGTTCTTTAGGTTAAGTTACCTTAATTTTAAGTTTTTGGTCTTGAATGACGGCGTTGTGAACCCACTATCTTGCTGGGCAAGATGGGTGCGATTGGAATCATAATGAACTCATTCGTATTGTAATTTATTTTATGTTTATTTCTAGTAGTGTGCCTACTACATTCGACCTGATCAATCGAATTGTTGTGGTCAGTATTTTGTCAATATGTCAAATTCTATTAAATACTTCAAATTATATGCCTCCTAATGAGTACATAATTTTTTTTAAACTCTGGTTTAAAACCCGAGTTGGGAAAGGAACATTGGTTCTGTATACACATCTAAAATTAAATTTAAGTTAAATATATTTATATTCCTCTAGAATTAGGATTGTGGATGCTTGCACATGGAAACAAACTCGTAATTTTAATTTTAAACTTGGCACATTTTAGTTTTACCTTATTTTTACCGCTGTCTAGTTTTAAGTTATGTCAACTTGGAATATACGACGATATTGAATATACCCTCTTGTATTCCAAGCATAAAATATTTTTTTGGTTTATATAGAAAGCTTGTGAAACTATAATTAGAACATACAGAGATAACAGCCCATTATTTCTTTGTGTTCCGATTTTCAGTTTTTAAGAATTATGAGATTTCTTGTTATAAGAATATTCAGCACTTCTTGCTCAGTTGCCTGTTTTGGCACTACTCATATCAATTGCCTAAAATTTTTGTATAACATAAAATTTTGAAATATGTTATTACCGCATAAGCTAGTATTAGAATAATATTATGTAAAATGATATTTGTTTTCTCCTTCTCATTTCCCTTGTTTGGGGATATTATTATCACGTCTAATTTTGATTAGCGTCGTGAGCGGCGCATAACAATCTACTCATATGTATAGGTTTGTATGAAACCTTAATATTTGTATATATCAAACAATTAACCTTACCAGTTGCACCCTCCATCAAGGGTCTACATAACTTACTATTGGCAC
The DNA here is from genome assembly GCA_026573805.1 of Hesperophylax magnus. NCBI lineage: Eukaryota > Metazoa > Arthropoda > Insecta > Trichoptera > Limnephilidae > Hesperophylax > Hesperophylax magnus. The sequence goes on along the minus strand of JAIUSX010000193.1, from coordinate 960,102 downwards.
CATTCATTGGCAATGGTTGTATACTTTTTGGCACCATTCATTGGCAATGGTTGTTTACTTTTTGGCACCATTCATTGGCGATGGTTGTTTACATTGTTTCATTTAAGTATGATCCAACCTATATTCTTTATATAAAACTAAGGTATAATGATTAAACTGCTGTATAATAGGTGTAATAATCATCACCCCCAAAAAGACCGAAGTAAGGAAGTATAGTTAGGGATACTCTTCGAAGGAAGTTTTTTTTTCCCAAAGTGGAAGTAAATTCAGTGGAAAGTGTAGATGGTTTACCATCTGAAAGTGTTGCCTGTTGAGGCTCTTAAAAAAAAAAACAAAAAGTGTTTCCGTAATAAGTGACGCCTAGTGCATATTTAATGTTATATTACATTAATGTCATAGTATATAAATAAATTTATAAGGTATTTTAGTATTAAGTATTATAACCACTATATTTATAAGTTAATGCTTAGTCCTTGAGGAAATCAGTATTACAGCACCCAGCATCGTATATGCTGTGGGTGTTTGTAGACCCCGTCCACGTATCACCTTATTGAAGTATGTTTATTTTTAAGTTTTATAATATTAAGCTTTGTTTTTTTTCTGTTTACCAGCACTTCTAATGGTTGCGTCGCGAATTCATCCACCATGCCTTGCGCATGATGGGCGCGATTGACGTTGCTACACAATCATTTGCAAGTTGTCTGTACGCATTTCATGCTTATTAATCTGTTATATGTTTATATATATATGTACTTCGTTTTACATTATGCATTTCTTTTGACACATTTATGCTGTTTGTTTCAGTAGCCCCCATCAGACCAAGTTACTAGTCAGTAGTATAGAGTTTTTTCTTTTTAGTTTGTTTTGGTTTTGTTGTGTGTTCGAGGGCAAACACGTTCGGAGCGAGCGGGGTATTGTTATGAAAATATTTAGAAACATAATAATTATAATTAGGTACTAATTATTATTTTGATTTTTGTCTATGGTTATTTTGACAGCCATAAAATCGGCGCAAAATAACGGGAAAGGGTTATTCTTGCAAGGTTCCACACTTTCCAACGGAGCCCAGTTGGGCGAGGACTCAGTTGAAACGTCAAGTGCCAAGTTTACATGGAGCAATTTAAAAACCGTTCGGAGCAATTACGCGACGAATCTTAAGAGTAAAATCAGGCATCCGATCCTGAGATACGCGGAGTAATGGTTAAATGTAAAAAAAACCCGCGCCAAAATACGCGCAATGTCGGTCGACAATTTTAAAACCCGCGTGAATTAAACGAGTGCCAAAATGCACCCGGCCGTGTGTTCCGTTTGGAATGTAATCCACGTTTAAAGAGACAATCCTCTCTCGCTTCGTACATGCAAACCTTGAGTACGCTGAGTAATACTAGATCGTTCGGATGAGTATTGTATTTGGGTGCGTGAACGCCGCCTACCGCCATTCACACGCGCGCCTTGAAAGGATCCGCAATAATCGGGTGGATGAACACCGGAGACTGGTTTCCTGGCGGGAGACTGGACGAGAGACGCAGCTGGTGGGCCGGTTGCCCGCACCGAGGCAGACGTAGCCCTGGGAGGAAGGCATCTCCACTCATCCGCGTTTAGATAGTTAGATAGGATAGAATCGGTCTGATAGGGGGTAAGTCTTTTAAAATCCCTTGCTTAATGTTTGCCCTGTTATCATGAAATAGAGTTCAACTTATATGTACAGAAACTTGTCTTTCACTCTGATTTACTTGTGAATAAGCCCCATATGCCCACCACCCTGAGAAGGGTTCTTATGTCTCACCGCAGAGCTCGGCATATCTTGCCCCCGGCAAGATTTGGCGTCCAAAGGTTCCGGATCGGAACCAAAGCCGACCACTGTGATGATGACCAATCCTTATATGCACCCATTTAACAAGAGGTGTTGACCGGCTACTACCCCTAGCCTCACAAAGAAGGTACAACCCCACACACCAGCATATCAACAGTATAAGAGATACTGTAAATCCGAATATAATAAATGTTACCATGTTAATCTTTACAAAGCCACGACTACTGTAAAAATAAAAATTTAAAGTTTATACATACAAAGATATATATTTTTCTTCATTGCACAACTTAGTTGCAGAGAAAAATGATTTTTGTTGTTATGTAATTATGTACATTTTTTAAGGAAATAATATGAACTACACTTGTCAATTTGTATGTCCTGGAACGGGAAACTTTCCTAGATGGACAGACAAAGCTTACAAACATGCAATTTTATTTTCTTTTGTATCGCCATAAATAAATTCTATAAATTGCATCAATTAATTTTTTAAACTTTAGACAATTATATATAAATGCGCACTGCAACACTTCTCACCATCCCCCCTTTGACTGGATCCAATATGGTTATGGTTTCTGTTTCCGCCACTCAACCAATTTTCGTTTAGGCAAGGAATATTACTTTTTTATTTTTACAAAATTTAAAAATTTATTCCTGCAAACCACTTTTTTTTTTCATTTCCCAAAATTGGTAAATTATGTATTATAAATTTGCGCAGGATTACTTAAATACTAAGATGATTTGTCAAGTATTAAAGCTTATATAAAAAAGGATAGTAATTTTGGGTATCACCTTGTACCAACTTGTTTTGTTCTATTGGTACACGTGGATTACGTTCTTTCTTAATTATTATTTTTTTGGTAAACTAATGTTTTGAGACAAGATTTTTTATGCATAGCACAAAGGGTAACAATTATTTTATAAGCAATATAGGCTAATAATTATTGCTTATAAAATAATTGTTACCCTTTGTGCTATGCATAAAAATTCTTGTCTCAAAACATTAGCTTACCAAAAAAATTATAATTAATATTTGACAAGTTCTAGTATTTTCACCGAAAAATGTAGACAATTTGTCTCGACACTATCTAGTGAAAGAGTTAGCACTTACAATGCCTTTCTGATATAAAATATTGTTGGTTGTTTCAGGTGGAAAAAAATGTAACAAGCAGAAAAAAATGTAACAAGCAGTAATTGTTGAATGAAACACTAGTATATATAAAATTATTTCGCGGATAAGAGATAAACCGCCATAGCTCAGTGGTCAGAGCTGTCAACCGGAAATCGAAAGGACACGGGTTCAAGTCCCGTTGGCGTCATGTATCTTTTATCAGGAGATTTTTCAATGTGGATGAGTGTTTTAGGTTAATAATTATTACTTATAAAATAACGTTCTTTCTTGTATCGTGAAGTAACTTCATATATACCTAACACATACCTTACCACGCTATAAAAACACCCTCGTTATGCCGGCTTGTAACACAGCGTTTCACCATTGAAAATTTTGAAAACTAATTCGCTCCTTTGTAAAAATATTTTTGTGATTATTTTTCAAAGGCTTATTTTAATTTATTGTGAGAAAGGGAGGATGATTTTGTGCATTAAACCTGATTTGTGAAACCAGATTGTTGCCTTGCGTGAGGTAAATGTCAACGATGAAACCCGATGTTCACAGATGCGGTCCGATGTTATTTATTATGTATATTTTTTGGGATCTGGTGAGGAGCACGAAATGAAAGAGGTCGTGAAGGTCACAGTGTTTTATTGAGTCAGGTTGCCGTGATGAGAGATGACTTAGGATTGATGTTGAACACTCCGGATGCAGGCGATGATGTGCTGGTCAAGCGTGGGTCAGTGAGTCGACGCCGCTGCTGGTCAGGAACTGGCGAAGAACGTGGGTCTTCGGGTACTCCAGTGCTGACAGGAAATCCGAAGGTTCGGTGGACCTTGTAGGCGGTTCTACGGGAGGTGCATAGACCAGGGAGGATGCTGCGTGGTCTATGTGCGCGGATGTAGCGCTGGTCAGATGAGCTGGAATCAGGGCGCTGTGATCCGGTGTAGCGCTAGCCAGGGACGGTGGCCGGTGCCAAGGCGCTATGATGATATCCCGATGTAGTCGATGGCGGGACCGTGCAGAGCAGGGAATATTGTCCTACGCGCGGTTGTCAACGAGTGACTTGCTAATTGTTCGCTGACTAATGGCCGACTGACTGACTGCTCGCTGCGTCGGGCCTATTTATGCAGACCGGCCGATGGCATAAGTAGGTATGCGAGATCGCAGGTAAAATGGAGCCAACTCGCTGAGTATGGGTCCTACTGGAATTTTCGTTGGCGTTGCTATTATTCCTAGGCAACAGGCTAGAACCTTCTATTGAGTTCGCGTAATGTGGTAGACCAACTCGCAACGTATTGTCGTAGGTATCTCTAGACGTCGCCAGTAGGTAGTTCACTCTAAACTCAGATAAAACTAAATTCATCTGCTTCAGCGCAACTCAAGCGGGTCAACCTAAAGAGATGCATAACATTTTTGTACACCATTGCAATGCCATAAATGTATGTAAATGTAGTACCTTAGAATGTGTGGACAGTACTAAATATCTAGGAATTATCATAGACAAATTTCTGAGGTGGGATAAACATATAGACTCAACTTCCTCAAAAGTCAGGAAACTTACACATCTTTTCAGGGCTATTAGAAATATTTTCTGCATTAAAGACATGAAAAGAATTTACTTTGCCATGTGTAATTCCTTATTAGATTATGCTTCCTTAGGTTGGGGAGGTTGTACTAAAACAATACTTGATCCCTTAGCAAAAGCTCAGAAAACACTTCTTAAAGTTATACTTAAAAAACTGCTCAGATACCCTAGTGATTCATTGTTTGAAGAGTTTGGTGTTCTAGATGTGAGGCAATTATACATGAGGAAAATCATATTACATACCCAAAGAACACGTCACCAATACACTTCCGTACTCCATTATCACGATACTAGACATGCTAAGAGGAACCCAGTTGTTCCTCCCACCACTTCTTCATCCTTAGCTCAAAGACAATTCTCATACTTAGGCCCTAAATTGCTTAATCTTATTCCCGATGCATGGAAATCAAAAAGTGCTAACATTCTCCAAAATCTGGTAAATAATTGGCTTCTGATCTTGGGGAGAGATGAATGCGAAAATGTGCTAATTAACAGTCATAAACTTGTTTTTCTTAAATGTCGTTTTTTCGAACTACCCTGTATTTTATTATATATATATATATAAATATGTATTACAGTAAATTTATGTGTTTACCATTGTAAATTTAAAATCTGCTTATAACCTTTCTTTACATCTTTTTATTTTAATTTTCCTTTTTTTTAATTTCTCAACTCTCTTTTAAATTTTAAATATTAATTTCATCTTAATAAAAAGTAAAATTTCAATTTTATAATGTATATGTCAATAATTTTTACTATATTGCTATTTTTATATTATCATATTTGAATATTCTTTTAGTCTATTCTCTACGTTTATATTATTTAAAATACAAGTTAGCAACTTCTTATATCATCCAAAAAAACTTTTCATATTATTTATAAAGTGCAATATCTAAGTAAAAGTCAATAATTTTTTGTATTTCTTTGGCATTCACTATGTAACAATTTCTAGACATTTTTTGTTTTTAATGAGTTTTTATTATTCACAATGTACATTTGTTTCGTATAAATTTTTTTATAAAATTAGCAACCGGTTTCGACACGTCCGTGTCATTAACTAGCTATTTTAAAACTAAATTTTTAAGTGCAGAAATATGGGGTTTTATTTAGTTTGGTTTTTTGGTGGGATGGATTTATGAGAGGGGGAGGGGGTTGAGAGGGAAACGGAGGGAGGAGTCAACATAACGGGGAACATTGTCAATTGAGGTGATTTGCAAGGTGCTATTATTTTATTTACTATATTAATGCTTGAATTAATTTTTTTGTTGATTTCTAATGTTTCTAATGCGCACAAATTAAAATATTTATTAATGTAAAATGTTAAAACTTAGTTTTATCCCGGTTCAAGCTGTGGCCTGTCTCTATCAAATGATTAGCGAACTCGGAGAAATTATTATTTTTTAAATTTCAAAACCAGAATTAAGGAACACGAACTATGTTTAACTATGAACTACGTTGCCACATAAGAAATTGGCCTCCGTTTTTTAATTTATTTAGGAGTCCCGTTCACGAAAATACAGTTCTCACTTATATTGAAATATTTCACTACCTACTAAGTTCTTTGAAGGGCACAGCATTATCCCTGGTTAACCTTTTCGACCCGGAGAGAAAAAAATCACATAAGATCCGAAGGGGGTTCACTAGGGTTTGTCACTAAATTGCACATGCGGACCCACAGTGGAGAAAAACCATCCTCGTGTTCCGACTGCAGTTATACCTGCTCTAGGATGAATCTATTGAAAAGTCACAGAATTACTCATAGCGGAGTAAAGCCATTATCTTGTTCCGAATGCAGTAATTCCTGCTATCGGAAGAATCAATTAAAAACTCACAGAATCACTCACGGCGGAGTAAAACAATTCTCGTGTTCGGAGTGCAGCTATTCATCGTATCGAAAGAATACATTAAAAATTCACGAAATTACTCACACAAGAGTAAACTTCGCATGTTCTGAGTGCAACTATTCATGCTATCGGAAGGATAAATTAATATCACATATGCTGATTCACATTCACATTTTTTTTGACTTAAGGTCTACGTGTTACGACAGTAACTCTGCTTCATTGAACTCGGATTTGTTTTGAATCTTAGTGTCAATTTAAATATTGGAACTTAAATGTCAAGAACTATACCTAGCAGAAATAATATTTGAATTCGATATTTTAAATATGTATATTATTTGTTTATACGTGAATACATGTTTTGTCGTGTGCGACTTTCAGTTAAACTATGATTGCGTTAACATTTGAATAATTATGTTTTTTCTAACAAGATTATAATATTTTAAAACCTTAAATTCTTCTAATGTTAGGATTTTGAGATGATCCCTCGGCTTTTTAAATTTTGTTTTAATAATTAGATTTATTAATTCCTACAGGGTGTAGAATTGTCTTATCGGTGATAGATTTCTTTGATAGCATGATAAACTGAGGTTAATTTTTTGAATGAGAGAGTTTCGGATCAAAAAACACGCAATAGATTTTTTATTATTGGGTTAAGATAGTGTCTTATACGGAATTTCAAGGTTAGGTGTTCGTCTTATATAATAATGTACAAATATGGTGAAATATCATTTATTTGATTGTGTGCTAATGGTTTTTATACTGCATCCCAATCTGTTTTAATCAGTACCTACCATATCTATCGTCTGCATAAGAGGTGATACTACCATGAAATAACTTAGAGACCGTTAACATATCAATCAGTACTCGGTCCGATTTTATTCATTCTTAATATATTATGAATTATATCGGACCGAGAACCGTACCTTGTGGTATTCCTTTTTCGGATATATCTTAACATATGGGATGTAGTGGTTTGCTAAACTGGCTATGTTATGAAGTTATTAATATTAGCTTATGAGTTTTATTCGACAGATGATGTTCAATTCTTTTCTCTGATCTGCGAACACTCTTGCACATTTTACTCATATGTGCGTTATGTGATATTTGCAATTGCATCGATACTATATAATACATTTCTATACTATGGTACAAAACTCTACAGCAAAATCCCACTCCCATTCAAAACTCACAACAATATTATAACATTTATATCTCAAATAATAAGTAATAATAATAATAGTAATATATACAAAACATAGGGAGATCAGAAATGGATTATATATTGACACCAAATACAGTCAGAAACGAAAACCACCCAACTGAACAAAAAACACCTCCTAAGAGTGAAGGAGACGACCGAAATCAGTTCATGCGTATGCGATTCAATAATAGCTGACCACTACCTAACTGCACCTAGTATTAACTTCTGTTACTATGATAAATGTACCGTCGACAAATCGCACCAAGAGTATTACACTGCACTATCGGACAAAAGGATTGATTTATTGATCGAAATCACCGATTGGAATGCAATGTTAAAATTGTCTGAACCAAACATTATTTATGCAGAATTAAAATCGATTTTTAAAAATATTTATGAAAAAAGTACCTTTACAAAATTAAAAACAAAAAAATTTCGAAATAACCAAAAAACTTGGATGAATGACAGTCTCGCTGAAAGTATTCTAATACGAGATGCCATGTGGAAAAAGTGGAAAAACACGCCTAATAATAAAAAATATGAAATCGATTTCAAAAAATATAGAAATAAACTTAATAAACAAATATTAAACACAAAAAAGGCATACTATAATAACAAATTTAATCACTGTTTCAAGGACATTAAAAAAACATGGAATGAAATTAATACAATTTTGGGTAGGAAAAATAAATCTGGTTGCGATGAAGTCTTATCTAAATATTTCCTAAAGTCACAATCTTCTGATGCAGTGGCAGAAAATTTTGCTAACTTTTTTGATGAAGGAGTTAATAAGTTGTTACATGAATGTGATTTCCGAGCGTCTAAACACTTGCAAGAATCCCTACCGCATTCAATGTACTTACCTAGAGCTAATGCTAAGCAAATTGAATATATTATCGGAGGTATGAAAAATTCAAAGTCACCGGGCATAGATCTAATTCGTATGTTTGATTTAAAAAAAACATGTCAAATTACTTAGCCCTGTTATTGCTCACTTTATCAACAGAATAATCGATACCAGCCTCATCCCCGATGAATTAAAAAATAGCATTGTAAGACCTATTTTCAAAAATGGAGATCACTCCGAAATTAACAATTACAGGCCAATTTCTATTCTCCCGGCACTAGAAAAAATTTTAGAAAAATATATTTCGATAAATTTAGATAAATATTTGAATATTATAGATGAATGCCAGTACGGGTTCCAGAAAAAAAAAAGTTGTGATAAATTGCTGGAAAAATTTTCTGATTTTATAAATTCTCAACTTAATTCTAAAAAACATGTACTGGTGCTTTTTATTGACTACTCAAAAGCTTTTGACACTCTCAGCCATATACAATTAATTAAGGTTCTTGAAAACATTGGAATCCGGGGTAAACTCCTCTCATTTTTTAAAAACTACTTAACTAATAGAAAAATGAACGTAAAGATTTTAAATGATATGAGTAAAGGAAGACATATTAAATCAGGAGTACCGCAAGGATCAATTTTAGGTCCAAAATTGTACATTATATATGTTATTGTTATGTCAAAACTCTTTAAAAAGGCCTTTAGATTCATTTTTGCTGACGATACTGCACTTGTAGTATCCAATGAAAATCCTATCATAGCTATTCAACAATTGCAAAGTGACTTTAACGAGCTACTTAAATGGGCTCATGATGTTGGTTTAATTATTAATGTTAAAAAAACAAAATGTATGTATGTAAAATCACCAAGCCTGGGAATATGGAATATACCCAAAATAATTGCTCATAATTCTGAATGTATTCATAGAAAAATTGAAAATATTTGCCACTGTGAAACAATTGACTTTACTAACGAATATACTTATCTGGGACTAATAGTAGACAATAAATTTAAATGGGATAAACAAGTGGCTAAAATCTGTAACCAGCTCCGATCTTTTGCAAGTAATTTTTATAAACTGAAATTTGTTTTGCCTCATTGTACTCTTAAAATAATTTATTTTTCTATGGTCGAATCCATACTCAGATATGGCATACGAACTTGGGGGCACTCAAGCAATATTTATATTAAATATATACAAAACTTACAAATTGCTATAATAAAAAAAATTGTACCACCGAATATCTACAGACAAAGAAGTAATCTAAAACTACTGTATGGTTCTGAGGGCCTACTTCCAATAAAGGGTCTTCTTTGGTACATTATTATAATGGATAATGAGGGAGATAGCAAATATAAAAAGCAACCGGTGCATAATCACACAACAAGTTTCACTGAAAATAAGGGCCTCATTATTCCAAGAGTAACAAATAAGTATGGAAGCCGAACGCTTAAATATTTAATACCAGAGATTTTCAATAAATTTAATAATTCTTTTAAACCTCAGAATAATGAGAGACCCTGCCCCAAAAACACTAAGCGTTGGCTAATAAGCGACGAATCAATGTATCTCTGAACTTTATTATTGATGTATTCCTGAACATCTCAACGTACCTGCCTAAATAATTTGTATATAGGTAGGTACTTTGATATATATTATTTTGTGATATTGTTTATTGTATAATTTTGTGTCATACATGTATTAAAAATTAAAAATGTTTATATATATTATTTGTAGAACCTACAGACAAGCCGTCATGTGTGACAGCTTTGTGGGACTGCATAAAACTTGTATCTTTAAAAATTTATAATAAATAAAAAAAAAAAAAATAAAAAAATTATTACTTTAGATAATCCATACTACTAAATTTGAATAAAATGTAAATGAAATCCTCAGAATGGGAAATTCTAGTGATGATATCACTATTATGCTACAAAAAGAGGAAGATAATAAAAAAAAACTAGAGTAGCGTTGGTTATGTGGTTTAAGTAATTTGTCTTATATGTAGTATTGTTCTTGTTTCCATATTATTTTGGTTACTGTTACGTGTTTTACTAATATTGTTTTATATTCAGTTTATCTGCTTACTGTTATATCATGCTTTAATTTTTTGTTGTATAATTTTCCATAGCTAACTACGTATATTCTATTTTATCCATTTTAAATCCCGGCTGGACCTTATAACCAAACGAAATAAAATCTAGGTCTCTCTCTTCAGGGCACTCTAGAGCTTCTACACTTCTTGAGCGATTGAAGCCTAGATTTTGGTGAACGATTTTTTCTAATTTATTTATAAATTCCTGCAAACGGCTCTTTTACAAAACATACAGATATGGGATAAGCTATGAAAGTTTTAACAGTTATATTTGCCACGGCTGCAAGAAAGAACTGTTACTGAATCTTGGCTGACTGATAACAGTCACACTAGGCTGTTTACGCCTCTTTGGTTTCGTTTAAATTAAAGGAAGAAGGTTTGTACGCGAGGGTGATGGCTTGGTTCTGCAAATGTGGGTACCTCAGTACTGCTCAGTACCAAGCGGGCAAGCGGCTGAACTGGACATTCTGGAATTCTCTAGGCGGTGTAATCTCTTACAAAATGGCCGCGCTAGTTAGCCTTTATTTTACAGGACACTGTCTTCTTAAATTAATTTTAAATTTGCAGAGATAAACATCTCTACATGGCGCCCTACACGTTATTACAGGTTAGTTGATCTCGTGGTTTTATGTCACTTTTGCGAATTCATATTGTTACATCTTAAATCCCTTGTTTCTAGAGTTTTTCGACCTGGAATATGGCCCTGAGTTACTATAACCATTCATTAAAATTAAAGAGTATCATGTTTCTAATTGCTAATTAATAAATATTTGTTAACATTAATATTTTTTTTATTATTTAACAGTCCCATACCGGACGGGGGGAACACACTTACACTAACGAGAGTTTTATGCTATATCTAAGTTGTTTTTTAAACCACATACACTATAATTTAGGGAATCCTAAAATAACTATTTGGTTATCGATCTGCATTTAAAAACATATATATTGTATTTCTAGTTTCGTAGATATTAAATAGTTTGTACAAAATTTCGGCAAAATTCCTGTCCCCTGCCCCGCACCTCCGCTTCGTAGCATCGGCTAAAATTCCCCCGTCTCCATCCCTACTCCTCGCTCTCCACAGAAAACGATCCAACGAGCTAAGAACTGGACCGTAAAAGTAGCATTTTATGGAAAGGGCTAACTCCCGGTCGCGTACACTGCACTACTGGTATTTCCTTTTGCGATGCTAAAATGATCGCTTGCTGGACTAAGATCGGCCTGTCTGGCGTGCATCCGGTAAATTTCTCATGCTTAGAAACAACCTTAAAATTAGGTCTGTCTCTGTTTCTCACATGGAAAAGAAATCGGTCAGAAAGAGACACATATTTTGTTAACATTTTTAAGTATTTTGAAGGAACTTGAATAAAAAAAACGTACTATACCTATGGTAAAAAAGTCTAGCGCAAACGTCTGTTAAATTGTGTATTGGGTTTTAGTTGCCAATTCTCTAAATTTTCGTGGTAAATAATTCTTTGTAAAAGCGGACTAGTTTCGCGCTGCTATGGGCATCTTCAGACTGGTAAGCAGTACATTTACACTTATGAAATGGTGGATAAATTAATATCTATTTCAGTGTTGTAAAATATTTATACGGTACCTACAATATTAGAATTTATGTAATCAGTCGGTATGTATTTATTACAGTTTACTACGGCATATTTACCAATGTTTTGAATTAGATCAGAAAATTTGAGCTCCAACAGTCCTAGCTAGATGAACTATGGCATCCCCAATTGGGGTATTTTGTGAGGCTGAAGTTAGTTGGGATGGGGAGGGGGAGGATATGGGAAAGACAAAGGTTGAAGTACATGAATATGCAAACATAATAACCATATAGGCTTAAGTCATTTCAAGCAACGTTTGGATTCTACGTGGTGGTCTTTTACTAGGGCAATACTGAAAGCATCTACCGCCCTGCAACTTGATATTATATATTTTTTCTTTAATAAATATTACAGCATCCGTTGTCGAGAGGTAAGGCTCTAGACTAGTAAACCGGAGGTCTCGGGTTCAATTCCCGGTGTGCGTAAGTAAAATTTAATAGATTACTTTGTGATATTTCACAATTTACTGACCAGAATTCATTTCGAATGTTGCTTGAAATGACTTTGATTTTGTTTGGTGACCAAATCTGAATAGCCAGGTATTTCTTCACCTTCCTCTCCCCATCTCCTTACCCTCCCCACTACTTTTAGCAACATAACAATAGCGGCTCGGGACTTTTGGGGTGTACTATTAATTGAAATATTATCACTTTAGTACACCTAAAAGTTGCGAGCCGCCACTCCAACATACCCCATTTGGGAATGCCATAGTCTCACTGGTTCCAGATGATTAGGAGCAGTTGGGACTGTTGTGGTGTATTCACATAGAAAAATCAAAAACAGGAATATCTGAGGTTACAATAAAAAATAATTTACTCCACGTTTAAGTTTAAAAATACCTTGTTTTTCCACGATTTTCCAAAAATTCGTTTTATTTCGAACCCCTCGACATACAAACGAATCCATTATTTATGATAAGGCAAACACTACGATTTGACTTTAAATGTAAATTTACTAAATAAAATCATAAATAAGAAATTATAACCTTCACTAACATCTAAATATTCATAATATTCGAAATAACATCCGTACCTAGTTTAGTAGTGGTAGGTTTTTAAAATAAAAAAATATATATTTATAAATATATCCATCATTTACGGACCACCCTGTGCAACAAACTAGCTAAACTGTAATCGCCAATCGCCAGTCGAGATTCAGAATCGAGGAGTTATGATAGTTATCGACCCGGCTTCCCTGTTTTGTATGGAAAAAGGCGCATTAGTATCTAAATTCATTAGAATATTAACTACGACCTTATTTATGAAATTATTTAGATGATGACTTCTGAAACACGTTGAATATACTCCCCCCTTATTATTATTACTAAAACAAATTACAAAAAATTATGCCATTAATAGGCAAAACAAATTGGGGGACCCTAGTGACCCCCCTTCGGATCTTATGTGATTTTTTTCTCTCCGGGACGAAAAGGTTAAACCAGGGATAATGCTGTGCCCTTCAAAGAACTTAGTAGGTAGTGAAATATTTCAATATAAGTGAGAACTGTATTTTCGTGAACGAGACTCCTAAATAAATTAAAAAACGGAGGCCAATTTCTTATGTTGCAACGTAGTTCATAGTTAAACATAGTTCGTGTTCCCTAATTCTGGTTTTGAAATTTAAAAAATAATAATTTCTCCGAGTTCGCTAATCATTTGATAGAGACAGGCCACAGCTTGAACCGGGATAAAACTAAGTTTAAACATTTTATATTAATAAATATTTTAATTTGTGCGCATTAGAAACATTAGAAATCAACAAAAAATTTAATTCAAGCATTAATATAGTAAATAAAATAATAGCACCTTGCAAATCACCTCTATTGACAATGTTCCCCGTTATGTTGACTCCTCCGTCCGTTTCCCTCTCAACCCCCTCCCCCTCCCATAAATCCCTCCCACCAAAAAACCAAACTAAATAAAACCCCATATTTCTGCACTTAAAAATTTAGTTTTAAAATAGCTAGTTAATGACACGGACGTGTCGAAACCGGTTGCTAATTTTATAAAAAAATTTATACGAAACAAATGTACATTGTGAATAATAAAAACTAATTAAAAACAAAAAATGTCTACAAATTGTTACATAGTGAATGCCAAAGAAATACAAAAAATTATTGACTTTTACTTAGATATTGCACTTTATAAATAATATGAAAAGTTTTCTTGGATGATGTAAGAAGTTGCTAACTTGTATTTTAAATAATATAAACGTAGAGAATAGACTAAAAGAATATTCAAATATGATAATATAAAAATAGCAATATAGTAAAAATTATTGACATATGAGTTTATAAAATTGAAATTTTACTTTTTATTTAGGTGAAATTAATATTTAAAATTTAAAAGAGAGTTGAGAAATTAAAAAAAAGGAAAAATAAAATAAAAAGATGTAAAGAAAGTTTATAAGCAGATTTTAAATTTACAATGATAAACACATAAATTTACTGTAATACATATTTATATATATATATATATAAAATAAAATACAGGGTAGTTCGAAAAAACGACATTTAAGAAAAACAAGTTTATGACTGTTAATTAGCACATTTTCGCATTCATCTCTCCCCAAGATCAGAAGCCAATTATTTACCAGATTTTGGAGAATGTTAGCACTTTTTGATTTCCATGCATCGGGAATAAGATTAAGCAATTTAGGGCCTAAGTATGAGAATTGTCTTTGAGCTAAGGATGAAGAAGTGGTGGGAGGAACAACTGGGTTCCTCTTAGCATGTCTAGTATCGTGATAATGGAGTACGGAACCTGAACCTGACAGCCAGCCATTGTCTACCACAACAATACTCTATTCTTTGTTAATTATATCTTCCATGAAGGTGCGGTTTCAGTGTTGTAAAGTGTCACAACACTGAAGGAATACGAAGGAATAACCCTGAATAAATAAAATATCTATAAGTAAACTTTAGATTTTGAGTCGAAAAAGGTATTAGGTGCTAGGAAACCACAGTGGGCGTAAATTGATAAGTAGCTGTGAGCGCCTATGTTGATATTGGGTGGTTAATATTGTGAAAATAGATAAGTCGTATACGTGGATTGGTTTTGTTAACATAAATATTGCCTCAGGACGAAGGGCTTTGATTGGTGACCGGATAAATCAACACACTGACGATTCACACATTTTAAAAGTGATATAAAGCCATGGAAAGTGATGAAACTAAAACATTATTAACAGGGTTAAGAAGGTTAGGCTAGGTATGGTTTTTATTTTCATCGTTTCTAATGACTTTATATCACTTTTGAAATGTGTGTTAAATCGTCAGTGTGTTGATTTTACATGGAACCGCTTTGATTATTAGAGCACCAAACGCTAACTTAAAGTAAGGGTTTGCCACTATTCCAGGCAGAGACGAGACTCTCATCATCAAAGCTAGGGGGACTGTTTTCATGACATACCTGCGATAGAGATAATCCATCCCGTTACATGATGATAATATTTAATATGTACTCTTGTGCAAACGTACCTTCCCGCGTAAAATTCCGAATTTTTCCCGTATGTTATACATGAGAACATTTACATTACTCAATGAGCATCTTTTTGCAAAAACAAAAACAAGGAAAAATAATCTTGCAGACGTGTTTATTAGAAATAATTATTTTTATTTCTAAATACATAGATTTTGGAATTGAAAATGTATTTTTACTTTACAAAACATACCTGTATATTAAACCTAAAAACAAAAAAAAAAAATTGCAATGAAACTCTCGCTTTTTTTTCATAATGTCTTTACATTTAATTTTTTAATACATATAAAAGTGACACCTTTTTTCCCAAAAAAATTGGAAAAACTGTTCAATATTTTTAACATTGTTTTCATAAGTATTTATCTTGCATTTCTGTAAGACTTTACGATTGACATTTGACATTATTTAACATGATGTGGTTGTGATGTCACAGCGTTTATTTTGGGTGAGTCAGTAACGCAGTTGTGAGATGCTCCTGGACACACTGATCCTTAGATTCCTACCCATCCCTCATACATCTTCCTTCCCTGAACTTCCTCTACCTAAAAAGACACAGCATCCCCAAATATGAAATAGGCCCTTATGGAAAAAAATTAACCTCACAATCAAAAAAAAAAACTCGACTATAGAACTACAAAATAGTACTAGCATTCATTTTAATTTTGTGAAAAATTTTTACTTTTCGCGTGTATCGGGTATGGGCCGTTTTCGCAAGATTTTGGTCGCTAGAGGCGCTATTGTTCTACCGGTCCAACTTTTTGTGTTTAAGGCCAAGTATAATAGGTACCCTGTTCAGAACGAAACTACAACAATGCCCCCCAGCGGAGAAACTAGGTTTTACTAGCCATTTAAAGACAGTTCTGTACTAAAAAAGTTCTGTTGAAATTCGTAAGATGTCACTAATTATAACTGACTTATATTGTATGTCAATATTTGATTTTTTAAAACACTTTCCCACTGCAGAAGGCTCCGCGCTGACATAAAAAATACAATAGGTAGGTACCTAGGTAGGTACATCAATGTGCTCTGACCGTAATAAAAAAACGTGCTTGAAGACTATTCAAGAGTAAAAAATGCATGTTTTGAAGGATAACAAAAAAACATGCTTTTTGTAAGCTTTTTTTTAATAAGGATCATAGAAGAAAACAACGGTGCCTAAGTAAATAATATGTAATGCATTATTAAAAACAATGTCATGACACAAGTAAAAATAAATTACTACTAAATTGCTACTTATAAATTCACATATTTATAAGTAGCATGTGATAAAAAAAAATTAAAAATTATAAAAATATGGGATTCGAACCCGGGTCCTGCATAACGAGTGTCGAACACTCTGCCTCTAGACCGCAAAGAGAGGTATCTTGCGCGACGAGAACCGCGTATACGACGTGTACTCCTCAATTGATTTGTCCCGCGCAATTTTAAATTTTGAAAAACTCACTTACGGCTGTTTTTTTACTAAAAAAACTTGTCACGCACATCTGCGAGGGTAATTAGTCGCGTTATCGGCCTTGAATCACTTGACGGTCATGAGTCGGTTTTACTCCGGTCTTTGAAAATGCATAACGCGCGTAAAGAAGTTTCACTTCAATATATAAAATCGTATGTAAAGTACATTAAATTTGAAATAAAAATTATGAACGTATATAGCATGTACCAAATAAGAATCAGCTAAGCACACCTCACAATAAATGTAATATTATTTTACTTATACAATAAAAAATTGTGAAGACGAATCGTATCAACCTAACTCGATGAACATCTCTGATGCCTGTCCTCAAAATCAATGACAAAACATATTTACATAATATACACAAGTGTGTGTGCGCATGTCCACGTCGAAAACTAACACATGTATAAACACGTGCACAGCAAGACCGTTTGTCAATTTATAAAAAATTACTGGCAAACTTCTTCGTATATACAAGTAGGTATTATCTTCGCTGACTGATGACACGCAAGATTTTGTTGAAAATTCCAAGTGTCGTTCCGTGATTAACGCCATCTGTTGACATATTTAAAAATATGCCTTCAGTTCTAATTTCTGCCGTTGTAGCTGAATTAATGTCGCCACTTTACGGCAACATAATTTATTATTTTAATAAACTCGAAACTCTTAAACAAATGGTAATTTAAAAATGTGAAAATAATTTTAAAAAGTGGACAAAAATAATAGAAACTATTCCTCGTTCCTTTTTTTAGAATAAATTTAACCAAAGTTTAGTAAACCGCATTTACAAAAACATTAAAGATAGTGCCTAGGAAATAATTATACCACAACCTTATTCTTTTTTTTTTTTTTTAATTTCTGAACGAAGTCTTGAAGAAAAACCTTCAAGGTATTTTTTGATATATTCAAAATTTAAAAATATTTTTTGAACAATACGAAAGGACGGCCATAAAAAGGTCATATTTCTGATTTAATTTTGATAAATGCTAAGTCTTTATAAATAATAAAAATATATAATATTTTTTTTTCCGGCTAAGAACATCATATTTACCGTATTGCGTAATAATATGTTCATTATTTTGAATTGATAAATTACTAGACACCGCCCTGTCAGATCCCATACATTTTTTAGGCCGTTTGACGCAATTTAGTGTTTTTAAATATTACATTAATGCCGTCAACCTGTTGTAGTGTTCCTATGTGTAGACATAGGGGTGGGCACGAGTTTCCCAAAGATAGAGACTTAAAAGCCAAATGGATTCATTCCATCAGACGTCTAAAATGGGCACCGACTCCTACATCTGTAGTCTGTAAAGCTCATTTCAAGGATACAGATTATGTAGTCAATGATATTAACCATAACAGTAAGTACATGACTCATTTAATTAATCTTACTATAATTGAATACCCAATATAATATAAAGAGTACTTGTATAGTATAATGAACAAGTAAAGAAACATTTTACATAGAATGCACAAAATTTTATACACAATATTTTGCCTTCTTTCGCAGTTGACATTATTTAACAAACGTACCTAATAACCGCAAATATAAGTGTAGCCAATCACAACTAACATTAATAATTATGGTAGACATAATATCTTATTTCCTTTTTTTAAATTAACCATATTTTGAATTATTGCAATAATTTTATTACACGGTTATCAAACTGTCTGGCACGAGATTTCTGGGCGGCTGATTCTTCATTGTTGGCAATCTAATTTACTTTGCATTTCTCGTCCAATGTCTGTGTATCTCGTAATTGTAATTTAATTTTCAGTAGCAGTGTTTTAGGAAAAAAAAATCAAATTGTTATTATTTCTTAACGTAGACCATTTTGTATTTTATATCATTCAAGTATGGAAGTTTGAGCCTAATTTTATTTTCAGATGTACTGTACAGGCAAAAGCTACTGAAAGGTGTAGTTCCTTCAATATTTCCCTGGATAAAAGTAGAAGGAAGTAATTTAGAATTAAGAAACAGACTGGAAAGGCATCTGAAACGTGAAAAAACATATATAAATTCTACAAAACCAAAACCACAAGATGAAGCGGCGTTGCCTGTGAATCTACAAGACGCGGCGTTGCCTGTGAATCTAGAAGACGTGGCAGTGGAAGTCATATTGCCTTTTGATACTCCGTGTGATAGACCGACTCTAGATAAAGACACTCAGACAGATAATAAAAAGGAAAGGTTAACAAGAGAATTTTCAAGTCAAACTATAAAACACTCTGAGTTCAGTATAATGACATACAAGAAAGACCCTGCCTCAATTCATTTTTATACCGGTTTAGAGTCATACGAGAAAGTGCTGTTTGTTTTTCAATCCTTAGGACAAGCCTCACACTGTTTAAAATACTTTTATGGTAATCCTCCCAATAATATAAATGCATTTGAACAATTTTTTTTAACATTAATGATATTGAGAACACACAAAACATTTTTTGAAATTGCAAGAATGTATCTTATATCTATTAAAGACGTTTCTAATATTTTTATTACATGGGTGAAATTCATATCACTGCAATGGAAAGAGCTCAACCTTTGGACATCAAAATCAAACGTAAAATTTTTTTCTCCAACTGATTTTAGAGACAAATACCCTAACACGAGGTTAATGATTGATGGCACGGAATGTCCAATTAAACGGCCTACACTACCGACTGCCCAGCAAGCAACCTTTTCTACCTATAAAAACAGAAATACTGTTAAAGTACTTATCGGTGCTACTCCTAGTGGCCTCATAAATTATGTGTCTCCAAGCTATGCAGGCTCTGCCAGTGATCGCCAGATCATTGAAAAAAGCAACCTTTTATCCCTGTGTGATGTTGGTGATTCTATTATGGCTGACAAAGGTTTTAATGTCCAGGACATCTTCGCACCATATGGTGTCACCATAAACATTCCTACATTTTTCAAAAAAACAAACAGAATCACTAGGAGTGTTTTAGAAAATGACAGAAAAGTTGCTAGCAAAAGGGTGCACATAGAAAGAGTAATAGGACTTTTAAAAACATATAAAATTTTGAAATCCCCTATGAACTATACCGAGACAATACTTTCATCGGATATAATATTTATATGTTGCATGTTGTGTAATTTTAGATCAAGTATAATAGATAAAGATGCTTAATAAATTGTATATAAAAAAAATAGTGTGCTTTAGACCACACGAGTGAAGTAAAACTTCACTTACTTATGCCGGGTACACGCTATATATAATGCTAAAATACGAAATACGGTAGTACTCGTTAGCTAGCTCTAGCTCCTTCTCCCGCCTCCGATCACTGTTTGCATCGATTAAGACCCTCCTCCGATCACCGTTTCATCGATTAGCGTTGGCATGTGATTTTTCGTAACGCTTTTCGTAAGGCACCAGTTTACCCCCCAAGTGTCGAGCGTGCGTAAAGAAGTTTTACTTAAAAAACTGTTAATGTAAATATTGTTCAAATTTTAGATTATATATTTTAGATAACTTCCCGAAGAGCTCATTCATCAGCGCGCACGATTTCTAACTTAACCCTTCTTTGAAGTTCCTTTTGTTATATGTATTAAACAAATATACAGGGTGTTAAGGGACGTACTTGACTTACTTTAACCAGTAATTCCTGACATTATTTGGAATAAAAACCGTTTCTTCTAATTTAAAAAATTCTTTTATTTCTCGAGGTCAACATGAAAAGAACAAGATTACAGACATAATATAAATCTGTCGTAAAACATTTACAAACATTATACACATAGAAGAACATATCAGTACAACAAATAATTAACATTATACATAAATTATTTATTGTTTTGGCATTTATTTTATTTTTTTACATCCTAAATAACCTTGTGAACAGTCAACCTGTTAAAATAAAGAAAACAAGATTAGCAAATTAAATATGCAACTAGTGCAGAATAAAAACATAAATATTTTTAAGTAAGTTTGTCAAATCAATGCCTTCTGAAGGCGAAACAGCTGCCATGCATAGTAATAGATACACTTAGTAAAACATTTTAAATCCTATTTTATTTAAAATAATTATATTAAAAATATACAAGATATTATTTTTCCAATAATAATTTTGGATGACATGTATTTATATTACTACTTATTTACATTCTGTACAGTCATTGGAGGTTGTCCACCACTTACCCGCCCTGGTATAAGTAACATAAGGTTACTCCTTCAAGGCTCTCACAAGGACGCTATATATATAAGAACGTTTAATAAAACGAAGCTAGACCTCCAATGTCCGTGCATATGGTGTTAGGTAGCAGTATGCAAGTGCTTACAAATACACAAGACAGTGATTGTTAGTAAACAAAGGCATTGGAGGTTATCCACCACATACCCGCCCTGGTATAAATAACAGATGGTTACTCCTTCAAGGCTCCGAATCTACATTTAAGTTTGAACGAATCTAGACCTCCAGTGTCGGTGTTAGGAAGCAGTGCTTACATAATATACAAAATGCGAATGATATATGATCAATAATATAAAGTAATTAAAAACATAAACATACAAGGCTGCTGGTATTGGCATCTTGCGTATGCTGCAAGCATCTGCAAGAAATGATAACAAAAACAAGTATGGTGAAGAACGCTAATATCGGGTGGGATACCTCTCTCGTCATGTGGCAGTACCAGCGAGAATACTATCGGACTGACCGTGAACGAATCTCAACGTCCACGTCCTTTAGTCGGTTTCTCGGTTATGCCTTGACGATAGTGAGTGGGGGGACATACCTTAAGGATGGAAGCGTCGAGTTGCCGGAGGGGGGGCGGAAGGGCGTCAAGTAAGTACGTCAAAAACTAAGAGGCAGGAAGAAGCAGCAAGGTAGTTATCTGTATACTGTAAGCACCTGTAAATTGTGTTGGAAATACATATGGTTTAAAGAAACAGAATTGGTAATCCACCTTACAACTGGCAGGTCCCAGGAGAATGCACAAGGGCTTCAGACTGACCGTAAGCGAAATCAGATGCCCACGCCCTTCAGCCGGTTTCCCGATTGTGCCAATTCCTAGTGGGGCCGTTCCCTCTGTCAGCTCACCAAAGGTTGTCCCTGTAAACATGCTTCTTTAACAAAGCTGGTTTAAAGTAATCTTCATTAAAACTTATTAATTTGTGTAACATTTTCTCAATAAAATCTTGGTCCCTTTCTATTTCAATGATTTGAAAATCCTTTAAGTTAAATATTGCTAAGAATGCCTTAGACCTGTGAGTGCATAGCAGCTGTCCTTGTATTTGATAATAATAGTTATGGTTTTTGTCTAACTCCAGCTGGCCCGAGAATTCACCTAAATACAAATATGGGACAGTCTCCACAGATATGATGCTGTCCTTGGCTGTATATGGACATTTGACTTCTAATAGAGCATCTTCACCAATCAGTGCATCGGGAGAGCTGCCTAAGAACTGATGTTCAGGGTGAATGACAATTCCACAGGGAGAAGTGGAAGTATTTGTTACAAGCTCAAATTTTCTTATCGCTGCAGCCTCAAATTTTGATCCATATTCTAATGATGCAACTTTGACAACAAAAACTTTCAAAAAAGATCCTGCCAGATTTCTATGATTACTTTTCACCGTACTTTTACATATTTTGCCGAAATTTGAACTAGTTAGGCGTAGGCATCGTTCAGTGAACCAGTTTTTAGACTTACCCTGAAGTCTAGTTGAGGATTCAATCAAATCAAGTTCTACTTGTGATTTTTTATAAATCTTAAGGAAAGAATGTTCAACAGTTTCCCTTTCATAGAAATGATCAAACGTGGCAGAATATTTGTCTGCTGGTGGAATAATTTCCATGATAGGCATGTGCCTTAAATTTGAATTATGTGCAGAAAATCCTATGGCTAAATTACGGAACATAGTCGGGTAATTTTTGTTTTTAATCGAAGTAGTAGGCCTAGGATCAAAATCAAGGAGCTGTTGTTGAGACAACTGCTGTTTTTTTAGTTGCAGATATTCCGCTTTTATAGGCGCACCATGATATTTCCTTGGTGTATGAAAATTTTGTAACATGCTTGTACAACTTTGTTGAACAACAATTTTTTTATTTTCACTAAAATCTACTATTCCATGTAGAACTACAAATACGTGCTTGCAATGTGCATTAGGCCCCACGCCGGCTGCACACTCACATTGGCATTCCAATATAGTATTACAATTATACTGTATATAGACAGCATAAGAAAGATGTTTCCTGTACTCCGAAGCACACTTTCCTAAAATATAGGTTGTGCCATTTTCATGTGCACTTCGAACACTCAGCAAATATTGTTCAGAATACATATTTAACGCTTTGTCGGTGTTCTTCAAACTTTCCCAGGAAACACTGAATTTATGTAGTTCTTCCCGCGTCAGTGCTGGAATATTGGAGGCCATGTTGATGTCTTGAAAATCTTCCGGCTTCGGCGTAACCATTTCCAAGACATCTTCGTCTGCAACGCCAGCAGGATTGAAATTGTGAAGTTTATCATAGTCTTCGAGTCTTAAATAAAACGCATTATGATAATAACTATTGATAAATTAGAAAAGAAATTATCGTAGGCAATATAAATAAGCAATAGTGGTGTATTTACTAACCTTTCTACGAGAATTGCTTTTTTACCAACAGTTTTGGCATTACGTCCTTTTAATTCTTCCTTCAATTGGAAAATAGTCCACTGACCGTAATTTCTGTGCATTTTACTTACAAATCGAGCAAACTAGGTTTGTTGTCGGAAAACAAATTGCAAATAGCCATAAATAAACATCAAATAGCTATCGAAATGACAGATCATTGGAAGACCTCAGTCCATAGATTTGGTCGACAGAATAGGTGACAGGAGGACCGGTAAACACCGTGCTGCCATCTCTTGGATATTTTGAAATCACTCAGAAAACGGCCCATTGGTGAAATTAGTCACTAAAATATATTTTTATTTTTGATGCTCCAGTACCTACCACAATGCAAATGTCCAAACTAACCGTCTAGTAATGCACTTATCTTTGGCCTAGCTGTCAAAAGAGGCACAAAGCGTTTAACAGCCCTATTTTTTATAAATTCAAGTCTACAAACGTCCAGGTGAGGTTTTATTCGATAAGCAATAATTGTGTCATCTTTAAGTATAATTTTTCAACCATTCGTTTTTCCAAGTTGTTGTTTATTTATTTATTGACGCCCTATTGAGATGAGGCCAATGAGATCTGAGCTTTCAGCCACAACAGCTTTGTCTAGAAGAATTTGGGTTACATCAGGGTTACAAGGTTATGCGAGAGTTATACGCCCCTGGGCAAACTGGCGGCGAGCGGTGTCACAACTGTCATTCTTGTGAATGTCCTTGAGCATTCTAGTGATGTGCCGGACTGTGTAGCGTTTATCGGTTTTGAGATATAGATACTGTATCAATGTGCCCCCCTCCCCCTATTTAGAGATAATGGATTTCACCACGAATTGTCAGTATCCAAAATAGAAATATTGATTACATGTTCTTAACTTCTATTTTATAATATCTTTTGTTGTTATTATGGTTAATGTATTATTTAAATTATACCATGTAAAAGTCAAAAGGCGTTACTATTGTTGTTCGTTTAGTCAGGGCCGGCCCTGAGCCAAATGGCGCATGGCGCAAGTAAAATTTTAGCGCTCCTTGTCAAAACCAGTAGATGCCTAGGCCCTAGGTAGTAGATAGGCGATCACTGTAATCAATTATATTTTGATGATTTGTATGTATGCGTAGCGTGGTTTTTATGAAAGATAATCTTACGTTAGTTTAGGTATTATCACCCTTTGAAATTCAGCGCCCGAAGCGGACTTATCCAATTGCGCCCGCACAAGGTCGGCCCTGCCTCTAATTCTTTTTTTATTACTTGACATAACTTTCAACACGTTGTATTTTGTGTATATATTCTTGTATTTTTGTGCAAGGTCAAATTAAATCCTATTAAGTTGTTGCAGTAAGACAGAAATCCTGGGTTCGATTCCTAGTTGAGACTGTTACTTTTAATTTTTCTGTGTCTTGTTCTGTTTCATGTTTTGTTTAGATATATTAGTCTTCTACTTCAATGATAAATCAATGCTCAATACATCGGTTGTACTGACCCTGTTTTGTATTACTGTCCATTGTCTTTTTGAAAATAAAAAATATTTTGATGTGTGCATAGCTGTGGGTTTTTTTATTTTCCTTTTCCTGCATTCCAGTATTTTTATTTTTAAAATATAATTTTTTTGGGCTAGTGAATGAACGATGTTAGCTGGGTGCAGGTATATTGTCTATGTTTGCTCTTTTTTTAAAAGGCCTTGAGATTTCTTTATGGTCCACCATATATTTTCCTGAATGGACCAAATGACCGTTTTATCTGTGGTCGTCTGTGGTTAAGGGGGTGACGAAATGGGGCCATACAAAAAGCCCGAAGATATCGATCTAGAGAGTGGTTCATTTATGAGGTTACGTCACGAGCTCACGAGCGGCCGAATGCATTTTTTTTATTTTCGAAAACTTCCTGTATGAGCCAACCTTATAAAATACGTTTTCTGAGAACATTGAAGTACAACAACATGATGTTATAGTACACTAGACTAATATTATTGGAATGAATCGACGAGATCGGGTTTTTGAAATTTATTTATTTTTATTTTATTTATTTATTTAACGCCCAGCTTTACATGGTTGGTAGTATAATTTTAAGTTGACAGATACTTTGAAACATAAAAAAATAAGAATAAAATTACATTTGATAAAAGCTATGCAACAAGTCATACAAATACAAGAATCAAAAACAGAAAATTACAGCTATTTGTAGGTTTACATGATGTGTTTAGGAGTATTGTTGAAATAAATGTTTTAAATGATCCACCAAACTTGCCAAGTTGATATTGAATATGTCAACATCACCCAAGTAATGATTTCCCATGGTGTGAAGTCGTTGTATCGGAGAGTGGGCAATGTAGTTACGCTTATGTGTGCTGCTGAAGAATATTGTATTTTGTCAAATTTTATTGTTAAATTATAGAAATAATTGTCTATGACTTTACTGTCTATGTTTAACTCATAATTTTTTGACATACGCTTTCTTTAACGTCCATTGTTTCATCCAGTCACCCGCGCAGTTTAACGCATAATCCTATACTTGTGATAGTTATTAAGTATAGTTACGATAGTTGATATTAGTAAGGGATAATTTTTATTTTCATTGGTCTTCATTTTGGTAGCGACCACTGTTCTTATGTCATGCTCAAATGTCTAAAACTATCTAGTTTAACTTGTGCCAATCGGTACCCAAAGCGGATCGGTAATTCCTATTTATTTATAAATATAGAGTTATCTGACCATTAACGACGACTTTTTCAACCGTTTTCAAATGTTTTAACTTCAAGGTCAAGGTACACACGTAATTATATCCTAATTTCCAATAATGTGTTATGAATACTATTTCTTGGTTTTTACAGAATATTACAAGCCAAACCAAATTTTCACGGCAGATACAAAGTAGGGTTCCGTCACAACTGTGTTCTTTTTCAGGTTTATTTGTTTGGCTAGAACAAATTACCAAACGCCACCACAGCAGTGGCATGGATCTACCAAATCAAGAGACTGTTTCCATCAAGACGGAACCTGGGCCCCAGGAAGAAGGCGTAGATGAAATACCGTATACGGATATAGATTTCGACCTTCCAGATATAAAGAAGGAATATTTGCAATATGCGGAAAGTACTCATACAGACGGTTAGTAGCATTGCATACGTATAAAATGTAGAATATTAAATTAGGATATTCGGAATCCATGTCCGTTTCGAAATGTCGTGCAAACAGGACGTATTTACTATAAAATAAATCTTTGCCATAACTGCTAAACTACAAAACTCTTTAAGCTCAAGTATTGCTCACAATAAACCCTTATATGTTCTTGACATAAATTCGTGTCTATCAACTAAATATTTATGAAAGAAAATATCATTCCATTGACTTATAATAATAAAACCGTGTTCTGAAGGTAGTCAAGAGAAAATGTTTTCCTTCTTGAAACATCGGTCCTTGAAGTAACATCTGGCATCTTTATTATTTCCTAAATTAAGCTTTTAGTCTTTTCACCTTATTCTTGCTCCTGTGTGGTCAGTCACTGTCAACTTTTGTCGAAAATATTTTACTTTAATTAAAATTTTTTAATTTTAATTGAAAACAAGCTTTTTGTGTAGATTGACTGTTAAAATAATTTTTTGTTTTGTTTTTCAGGTTGCTTTAATATAGAGTCTGTTACCATCAAGGCGGAGCTTGGACCCCGAGAAGGAAATAAAGGGGTGTTTCCAAATACGGAAATTGACATTGACTTGCCGGATGTCAAAGAGGAGTGTTTAGAACGCTTTGAAAGAACTGTCGAGACAGCAGGTAAAATGTTTTTTTTTCCCTCTTTGTCCAGTTAATCTAGACAAAAAACCTGAATGCTGATTTTTTCAGGTAGTAAGAACCTACCAAGGGAGTTCTAAGTTATTATGTCTCCGAAACTAGAACATGTGAAAAAATTTATTCCAAAATGGAACTCCTTATAAAAAACTACCTACAAATAATTGTGAGATTGTGGTTTAAAAAAATTATTTGATATTTATATTTTTTTTGAAACTATAATAATTTCTTTTTATTTTAAGGTAAGCGAAAAAGTATCCAAACATAGTATTTTCCATTATTATTACTACATTTCTAAGGCAGTTAGAAAATACCTTAAATTTTCTGGAAGACTGAAATTGTGAAAAAAGATGTTTTCGATATAAAGCTTATGAATATCGCAAAACATAAATACGCGAATGGAGCGCAAAAGTGAAATCTAAATGGTAGAATGTGTTTGTTTTGGTTGCTGCAGAAGTAATTTCGTAGAAAATACTGACAGCTTACAATACAGAAATAATAATAAACATTTGTCGCACTGATTTCCCGTATTCACATAAATTCCTAAAAAAAAACAACCGAGCAGTATTGGAGTGTTCTGTTATATGCGGCCTCTGAAATGGTTTATCCTGCAGCAACACGTCTGAAAATACTGCTGAGATATTTGAAGATGAGTGTGATCCCCGCTGAATGAATATTTTCTGTAGCTAAAAACTATAATCTATGAAAAGTCTTTGTTAGAATAATAATTTTTAATTCTTGACATTACATTGCAAACACTATTTATAAATAAAATTGTTTTATAAAGTTAATCTTTTTAAAAGTCGGGGTTTCAATTCAAAAGTATAAATAAGTGCAAGGCATCAATTAGTCACCTGTTCCTGTGGGAACCTATTTTTTTACTCTTACGTGAGTTCTTTTCTGACAC
The DNA here is from genome assembly GCA_026573805.1 of Hesperophylax magnus. Classification (NCBI taxonomy): domain Eukaryota; kingdom Metazoa; phylum Arthropoda; class Insecta; order Trichoptera; family Limnephilidae; genus Hesperophylax; species Hesperophylax magnus. Next base: position 931,781 of record JAIUSX010000193.1, on the reverse strand, counting down.
AAAAGTAATAAGTCACATGAAGGTAAGTTTTTAGATTCTCACGGCCAAAAGCATTTTTGTTGTTTGTTTGTTAAAGAAGGAGTTAGCGCAACACGGCATAACACCCCAAAAACAAACAACAAAAAAAGTCACATGAAGCTTACTATTAATCCTTTTTTTTTTCAAAATTATCATCAGGTCTGAAGACACAATCAACTGAAACCACGGAGCGCCACATGCTGACTCACAGTGGCAAAAAACGTTTTTCATGTTCTGAGTGCAGTTATACATCTAATCTTAAGTACCTACTGACGAGGCACATGTTGACCCACATGGGTGAAAAACCCTTTTCATGTTCTGTGTGCAACTATTCATTCGCTCGAAAGAATTATTTGACGAGCCACATGCTGACTCACAATGGAGAAAAATGTTTTAAATGTTCCAAGTGCAACTATTCATCTTTCTTTAAGAAATATTTAACGAGGCACATGCTGACTCACACTGGAAAAAAATGTTTTAAATGTCCCGAGTGCAACTATTCATCTTTCTATAAGAAAGATTTGACGATCCACATGCTGACTCACACTGGAGAAAAACCTTTTTCATGTTTGGAGTGCAACTATTCATGTTCTCAAAAAGGCTCTCTAAAGATACACATGCTGACTCACACTGGAGAAAAACCTTTTTCATGTTTGGAGTGCAATTATTCATGTTCTCAAAAAGGCTCTCTTAAGATACACATGCTGACCCACATGGGTGAAAAACCTTTTAAATGTTCTGTGTGTAACTATTCATGCTCTCGAAAGGATAATTTGATTAGCCACATGCTGACTCACAATGCAGAAAAACCTTTTTCATGTTTGGAGTGTAACTATTCATGTTCTCAAAAAAGCTATCTAAAGCAACACATGCTGACTCACACTGGAGAAAAACCTTTTTCATGTTTGGAGTGCAACTATTCATGTTCTCAAAGAGGCTCTCTAAAGAAACACATGCGGACTCACACTGGAGAAAAACCTTTTTCATGTTTGGAGTGCAATTATTCATGTTCACAAAAGGGAAATTTGAAAAGCCACATGCTGACTCACTGACGAAAAAAAATTTTTTCATGTTCTTTGTGCAAAATCTCATTTATTCAAGAGGCAAAATTGACGAGACATATGCTGACTCACAGTGGTGAAAACACTTTTTCGTCTTCCAAATAATTCTTTTAAATGCAATTATACATGTACTAAAAGAAATATTTGACGTGCAACGTGCTGACTCACGCGGGAGAAAAACTTTTTTCATATTTTTTGTGCAATAATTCATATTCTCAAAACGGAAATTTGTCGAGACACAAACTGACTCACAGTAGAGAAAAAAGTTTAAAATGATTCAATTGCAACTCTTCATTTATTCGATAAAATGAATCACGCGCGTTTTCACTGTCCAGAAAAACCTTTTTCATGTTTCAAGCCATATCTGAAGTGGCACATGCCGACTCATACAGGAGAAAAAACTTTATATATTCCGAGTGTAACTATTCATGTTTTCGAATTGAAAATATGAAGAAACACTAACCAACTCAAAGTGGAGAAAAACCTTTTTCATTTTGCAAATGCAACCACTCATGTCGTCAAAAGCTAGGTTTAACGTGCCACATGCTGACTCACAGTGGAGGAAGACGTTTTAAATGTTCCGAGTGCAACTATTCACGTTCTCGAAAGTGTTATTGGCCTGATCTGTTTTGTGCCGAACAGAACTATTCATCTCCTCAAAAGGGAAGTATTACGGTATAAAAACTTTATAAATGTCCTATGTTTAGTTTTTCATGATCTTTGTTCATTTTATCGAAATATATATTATTCGAGATATGTGCTGATTCACCATCGATAGTAAAGAAATCTTTTTTTTTTTTTTTTTCTTATTATTCTCACAAAGAACATTCCAATACTACAGTAACATTTCCAAAAATAAGAAACCGGTCAAGTTCACGTGGCAACTTCGTATTCCCATAATTTAAAATGAGTGCTTCTCAACTCCATTACACTTATAAAGGTTTAATATTTTTTAGTGCACTCTCACAAAAAATCAAAATTATTAAGTCTTTCAATCACAAATAAAACAACTACTTGATCAACCCAATGATAATTATAAAATTAAATTTTATATAACGATTTTTTACGTATCTTTTGATTAAATGTTCATATTGATCAAATGCAAATTTTTATATTTCATACTTAGTTATAATTTTTTTTTTCATTTCATCATTAATTAACAAAAAAAAAAAAATATAAATATACTTTTCTTTTTTAAACATATCCTCTTGAAATATTATATCAGAATTCTAACTAACCAATAGCTTATTGTCGCAATTTATTATGTACCTACTCTTGCAATATTATCAGCTCTGCTTTATTCCAACTGAATAGAATAACTTTATGTACTTACCACCTACTTTAAAAATAATCGAAATTTAAAAATATTATTTTTGTTTTACAACATCCATATTCTTAAATTTATTTACATTTACTGTGTATCTAATTTAGCAACTGCTATATTGGTCTATTTCATTATCCATACTTTTGTTTTCATGCTATTTTAATTTTTTTTTTCTTACTTTATAAATAAAAACTTTCTTTCTTTTCTCTACATTATGTATACTGTAATGGCACTACTCCCCAACTCAAATACGAGAAACTTTTTTTCCCTATTGAATTGGGGAGTTATGTTAAAAAGAAAACATTTTATTGTGATTAGTTTTTAAATCCACATGCCTTTCTTCTGTAAATCTGTTATATTAATGTATTTCAAATAAAAAAAATGTTTAAACAACTACAACGTGATGAAACACATGCTGAATCAAAGTGAAGAAAATTTTCAAATTTTTTATGTTTGGTAACTATTATGTTACTAATTATTCATATTCTTATAGGGATGTTAATATTAAAACCCTCATGACCTATGCTTCTCTTACCACTTTCAGTCATTACTGTATTTGTGTACAATTTACAATATTGTCTAATATAGTGTTCGTGTGACGTTTTTATAAATATTGTGTTCGTGTGTACTGGTACATTTTGTATTTTGTAGTTTAAAAGTCATATGTTTCTCGTATATTCATACAATTGTCTAATTTTTAATTAGTTAATTTCTTCGGATAGTATTTTCGTGTGGGCATCTAGGTTATAGTTATTGAGTTTTATTAATAATTTTATTCTGAATTATTTGCTAATCGTTTAGGTTAGTAATGTGTGTGTTTCTTCATATTTATATCAGATTATTTGGGTGGGACTGTATTTAGCTAAAATATAAGCCCATCTTTACTTCTGTTGGTAGAAGGTTAGAGATTCTACCAAATACATCAATTGGTTAAATGATTTTTTCTTTCAGCTTTTTATATGCTGTTTAAAGGTCAAGTGTTTGTCACTTTTAAGGCCCAGTTATATTTCACATCTGGAATATGTAGGTTTCTTTCTTCTGTTTGTTATTTTTTATGTAACGACGTCATTCTTTTAGGTGACCTTAAGATCATTTTACCGTTTTTTTTAGATATTAACCGCTAGGATATTTTTAATAAGCCATTTTTCAATATATTAAGATCGATTTAAGATTGTTCTAATAAAATTTCACAGTTTTTGCTTACGTAAAATATTGCAGTGTCATCTGCGTATAAGAAGATTTCGCCATTTATTCAATTGACAGATATCATTTTTGTATATTTGGAATATGAGTGGCACCAGTAAGGATCCTTGAGGAAGTGCATAGTTTTTGTTCTCGAGTTATCTCCCATGCTTAATTATTATTAACATATTATTTTCTGATATTTAAAAACAATTTTATAATAATATAAAGTATGAATAAGTTAAGCTTTATATAAGTTACACTCGTTCGAGAATAAACCGGCAAATCGTATTTTGCTGTTTTTCTCAACATACTCAAGTATCTGGTTCACCTGATAGACGCAATATAGTCGGGCGTCCCCGATTTCTTCTACCATTCACCTTCGCGTTATATTTTATTTTATTACGAAGATCATCCAAGTTTCGAAGTTGGTGCACCTGGTGTTTAATAGTAAGTGTGTTCAGTCCCGCATGTTTGTCGGCCATTGTTTTCAGTCACAGTAAATTCTTCCGATAGAGATGTCATCGTGCGCTCCCGCCACCTCACGTCCGTATAAGATCCGCGTGAAATTCTGGATCATTTTGCACAGAAGAGAGAAGTTTTTCTGTACTATATCTTGACGGGGGATGAGACGTGGATGTGCTACTACACTCCAGAATCTAAAATACAATCACTTCAGTTACGTCATGCATCTTCCCATTCAGCCAGAAAAGTCGACGGGTGGGAAACGTTTTTCGATTGTCTTTAAAATACCTTTACAGGGCTTCATCACGTTATCAGCTTGATGTGATTAATTGTGACCTCAGAACGGGGTACCCCGGTAAAGTCACACTTTTTTCAAGCATTGTGAAAAATCAATAAAAAAGGTTCGACTTTTTTAAGTGTTTTATTGGGTTATTAAAGATATCAATTTAATTATTAATGCCATGAATATTTTTTTTGTAGATACATGTGGAGTGTTTCTAGTGTTGCATACGAATATTAATAAATTAATGTTTTTACTTTTTTATCCTAACGTCTAACAATTATTTTATTTTATTTTTTATTTATTTATTTATTAAAATTAAATGTGTGAAGATGCAAAATGTGGCCTAGAAAAGAATAAAATGGTTTTCAGAATAACGTTTTAAAATTCTGTTACCTTTTTTGTCTAAGAATCCCTGATTTTTTTAAAAATTATATCAACTTACATTATATTCAGCGAATATTGGATTTATTTTAGTTAAACTGATATATTGAAGATTGGTAATATTTAGAAATAAGTCATTTTTAACTATTTAATAGATCTAAGTTAATTTTTAAAACAGACAGTCGTCAGCGAATAATTTGAAATGGACTCCTTCAAATAAAGAAACTCCAATCCACAAGCATTTTTCGCTATAATTTTTATTTCTTTCCCACAAACTTTATTCTCTTTTACCTGTGTTTTCCACTACACGATCTCTCTACAGATCACCCTTACCAGCATTGTTAGTAATAAACGGGGTTATAAAGAAGAAAAAAAACAAGCTTTATAATCGAAAATAGAAGTTTACCACAAAAAAATCAAAACGTACACCTCTTTGTAACCGAAGGTTCCGACCTTTTGTAATAATTTTTGAACAAGACAAAAAAAAGTGAGGTGGTGATAATTCTAAAAATACATTTGTGTAATAAAATGTGTATTTTTTCGGTACCCGTAATTTAAATTCCATTTTTACACGTTTAAACTTAAGCCGAACCATTTTTAAAAAAAAGTTTGTGTTTGCACCAAAAGAATGTATTTATATATTTATTACTAAATGTTAGTAAAATAATTTTATTTCGTTTTTGTTTTCTGATTTAGTTTGAGAATTAAGTTGGAATTAAAAATAAGAGAGCTAAGCGACAGTTATAAAAATACTTACAACAGATAGAATATTAAATTATTTTGATGTGAATATTCCTGTTAAATTAGTAACAGATTGATGGAACCATGAACGGAGTTGCAGCAACACTTTTACATGTGTTTAATAATGAGAATGAAAGACCTATAGGTTTCGTTAGTTGTTTTTTAAGTAAGGCAGAACATAATTATTCTATCCGGACATTGAGAAAACGGCGATTATTTTCGTTGTAAAGAAATTTTATCAATATTTATACCGTAGAGAATTTATTTTATCAGTGGATAATCTACCGTTAGTTAGGATTTTTGGTAACGATAAAACATCCAAAGATGGCGGCATCAAGATTGCACCAGTACATAACTTTTCAGACCTTTTAAGTAGATGTCCGATTGATAATAATCCTTCTTATGATAAGTTGGAATCAGGTCATATAATATTATGTTTATGTAATAAATTATTTCGAAAATAATAAGTCAAATTTGTCATTAGAATTAATAAAAAGCGAAACTGAGAAAGACAATGTATTAAGTCAAATCAAAAGTCATCTTATCAAAGGTTGGTCGTAAAAGATACAGATGATAATTTTAAAAAAACAATTTTGGGACAAAAGATTAGAGTTGTTTTTACTAACGGATGTATCATATGTCAAAATAGAGTTGTTATTCCAGAATCATTAAAAGAAGAGGTTGACCACTATACCGAGCTCACATAGGGGTTTTCAAAACTGTGGCGTCGAGAGAATAATCCAGAATTAACTCATAAATAGTAAACAGCTTGACCTACTTCAGTACTTACAAATTACTACCGAGAACTAATCGTAAAAAACGCGACCTACCTTCGACAATACGTCGCAAGTCAGTCTGGCACATAACGCCAACTCGCTAGAAGGTTCTAGCCTATCGCCTATGCGTAAAAGCAGCGCCGCCGAAATTTCCCGAAAGGCCCAGACTGAGCAAGTATCTCCGTTTTATTTGCGATTTCGCCTACCTACTGTTGCCGTCGGCTGTATCATATAAATAAGCCCGACGCAGCTAGTAGTCAGTATTCAGTCTTCAGACCGTCAGCCAAGTACCACCGCGCTAAGAACCTTGACCTAGATATCGTCCGCATTCCATAGTATTGTGCATAGTTAACGCGTAGATATTGTGATTGTAAAAACGATTTTAATTCAACAATAATATAAATATGGCTTTCTTGAATAAGAATAGTAGCACTCGGAAAACGCGAAAGTTTTTTTTCCACTGTGATCCACCATGTGAAATTTTAATTCGCACTTTTTGGAACATAACTAGTTGCAGTTGGGACAGGAGAATGGTTTTTTTTTACCACAAGTCAACATGTGTCTGGTTTCGTTTGAGAAATCCAGGTTGGTACTCTTACTTAATATTCCGGAGGTCTATGTCCTGATCTGTATCCGGCATTTGACATCCATCTATTTCTTCAGTTCCTGGCTCCATCTTGATGCTGTTTCTGTAATTGCTAGAAAGATCTATGGCACTGCTATGATAACATTTAAATAATGCTGCGATTCTCGCTTACATACTTCTAGTCGCCTGAAAATAACACCAGAAAAAAACAATTAAATTAGAAAAACTCTAAGCTCTCTTGTGAGACTGAAGGACGCCGAGAAAGTTAAAAGACAGAACATGTGAGATAAGCACGTATATGGTATTTCAGATATGATAACCAAACAATATTTGAGACTTTCCAATCAAAGCATTGATTCAAATGATGACACTCGAAAGTTTGGAAATCTCTTGTTTTTGGTAACGTTACATAAGTTTCTTAATACGGTGAAATGCGGCTACTTTGATGGATATTGATTTTATTTTAACAACAACTTGGAAATCGATAAAACAAATGGTTGGAAAATGAAACTTAAAGATGACACAATTATTGCTTATTGAATAAGACCTCACCTTGATGTTTGTAGATTAAAATTTATAAAAAATTGGGATGTTAAACCCTTTGTGCCTCTATTGACAGCTAGGTCAAAGATAAGTGCATTTCTAGACGTTCAGTTTCGACATTTGCATTATCGTAGGTACTGGAGCAACAAAAATATATTTCAGTGACTAATTTCACCACTTTCCGATACACGCGAAACGTAAGAGTTTTTTCATAGAATTAAAATTATGTTAGTATTATTTCGAAGTATTTTTTTACATTATACCCACAGAGGAGTATGAAGTTAATTTTTTTCCATAAGGGTCTGTCATATTTGGGGATGCTGTGTATTTTTAAGGAGAGGAAGTTCAGGGAAGTAAGTTGTATGAGGGATGGGTAGGAATCTAAGGATCAGTGTGTCCAGGAGCATCTCACAACTGCGTTACTGACTCACCCAAAATAAACGCTGTGACATCACAACCACATCATGTTAAATAATGTCAAATGTGAATCGTAAAGTTTTACAGAGATGCAAGATAAATACTTATGAAAACGATGTTAAAAATATTGAACAGTTATACTCAAGTTTTTTGTGAAAAAAAGTGCCACTTTTATGGGTATTAAAAAACTAAAATGTATCGACATGCTGAAAAAAAACCGAGACTATCATTGCAATTTTTTTAATGAAAGGAATGTGTTTTCAAACTGTGAAGTTTCAAAGGCAATACATTCGTTTTTAGGTTAAATATAAAGGTATGTTTGTGTAAAGTAAAAATACATTTTCAATTAGAAAATCTATGTATTTAGAAATAAATATGTTTACTTTTAGTAAACACGTCTGCAAGATTATTTTTCCTAGTTTTTGTTTTTGCAAAAAGATGCTCATTGAGTAATGTAAATGTTCTCATATATAACATACGGGAAAAATTGGGAATTTTGCGCGGGAAGGTACGTTTGCACAAGAGTACATATTTAATATTATCATCATGTAACGGGTTGGATTATCTCTATCGCAGGTATGTTATGAAAACAGTCCCCATAGCTCTGATGATGAGAGTCTCGTCTCTGCCTGGAATAGTGACAAACCCTTACTTCAAATCAGCTTTTGGCACTCTAATAATCAAAACGGTTCCATGATAAATCAACGTACTGACGATTTAGCACACAAGTGATATAATGTCATTAGAAAAGATGAAAAAAAACCTTACCTAACCTAACCTTCTTAACCCTGTTAATAAAGTTTTAGTTTCAGCACTTTCCATGGCTTTATATCGCTTTTAAAAAGTGTGTTAAATCGTCAGTGTGTTGATTTATCCGGTCACCAATCAAAGCCACTCGCCCTGAGGCAATATTTATGTTAACAAAACCAATCCACATATGGGACTTATCTATTTTCATAAAATTTACCACCCAATATCAACAAAGGCGCTCACAGCTACCTTTCAATTGACGCCCACTGTGGTTTCATAGCACCATATACGTTTGTCGACTCAAAATCTAAAATTTACTTATAGATATTTTATTTATTCAGGGTTATTCCTTCGTATTCCTTCAGTGTTGTGACACTTTACAACACTGAAACCGCACCTTCAGGGAAGATATAATTAACAAAGAATAGAGTATTGTTGTGGTAGACAATGGCTTGCTGTCAAATTTATCACTTGTTTCGGGTCTTCAGGTTACGTCACGAGCTCACGAGCGGCTGAATGCATTTTTATTTTCGACAACTGTCTGTATGAGCCAACCTTATAAAATACGTTTTCTACAAACCTTGAAGAACAACAACATGATGTTATAGTACACAAACTAATATTATTGGAATGAACCGACGAGATCGGGTTTTTGGAAGTTAAAACAAAAATTGTCTATGACCTTACTGTCTATGCAGGGGCGTATAACTCCCGTCTGACCTTGTAACCCTGATGGGAGGAGTTATTCCCAACCCAAATTCTTGTAGACAAAGCTGTTGTGGCTGTAAGCTCAGATCTCATTGGCTCAAAGCAAAATTGTAGTTTGATCTCTCGCTCTCTACCATAGCGACTTGTGTAACAGAAAGAGAATCTGAGCATTTGTTATGCTCCGATAAAAAATTAACGGTAATTTCCAAGACGCCATTTCGAAAGTTGAAGTCAGTTGAAGTTTTTAGCGAAATTATTTTGAATTTTCTTTCACCCATCTAAAAATAATGTTGCGTGCTAGAATTCTTCAAGGTGATAAATAAATGTGTATACGCATACTACGAGTGCCCAATAAAATTTAACACTTTCCCGACATAATTACTAATTCCTGATGATCTCAAACTGTGCCCGTGGTATTGTTCTCAGGCGCAAAGCTTTCACTTAGAACTAATTTCACGTCGTTTCATTTTTACACTCAAAATAAATATGACATGTTTATCAAAATATCCCACTTCGCGGCCATTTTACATCGTTCTTTTTGGGGAGTCGCTATATGCACAGCGACTAATCGACAAGGGGCGTGGCCAACATATCCGAGCATACCCGAGCTGTTCCGAGTTGCAAAATCAGTGAAACGCGGTGGGCGGTGAAACGAAACGTCAGAAATGGAATGTTCTTTGACACAATGTTCCTGATTCCTGAATGTACTTCATTGGCTAATAATTTAATTAATTTTCCTTTTCAGACCTATCCGTATTCCGACGCGATACTATACCACGTATTAGGATGCTAAAACTGCTAAACAAAGCCACGATTACATCAAACGAGGTCATTTAAACCTCTCCAGAATTGCATCATGTAAGTACCTTATTCAGATTTAACCAGCATTTTCCATGATGGTTGCTGACGACAAAGCTGTGGAAACTATATGAAACCCTTGCAGGAGAATTTGAATAACTTCTAGTGCTGTGGCAATAATAATTAACACGTAAATTTGTTACTCTTTAACTAATATTTATAAGATGTAAGTCACCTACAGTACGCTTCAACAGTGTGGAATCCCCATATGATGGAATATTCTGAAGGTGAAGTTATATTGCAGTGAAACTCGCTCAAGAAGTTTTGTTTTCGCTCCCTACAAATTCTGCAGAAACTGCATAAAACGCGATTTTTTCCCATACAAGAAAGTTCAACACGCTGCTATAATATGCCCATATGATGGCATATTATAGATTGAAGCTTTATTATGCCCATATTATGACTTTAAAGGTGGACGTTGAACATGGCTTGAAAATGATGAATGATTATTTTGGATATTGAACATATCGTCTGGAGATTGAACAATTCGGCTCCCATGAGTTTGAGGTATTTTTTGTTCAATTAGCCAATTAGTGGTAAATTGCATATACAGGGTGATTTTCAGATTTCAAATACTTTACATTTATCTTAGTTAGTAGTTGACTTAAAGTATTACTTTAAAATATACAAACAGGGTCCTTGAGTTGATTTTTCACAAAAACAGATCTATATAAATCATCCAATATTTTGGAAGTTTGGTTTTTTTACCGCTAATATACTACTATCGGTTGTCGGTGCATGCGTGATGTGAAATATTCTTACATCGTACGTATTACGGCCTCCGTGGTCTAGGGGTACTCTTGACTAGAAATCCGGAGGTCGCGGATTCAAATCCCGGCGTGCGCAAGTAAATTTTATTTGACTCATTTATGTTATTTTAACAAATTATTCATTTAAAATAACATATAGTCTATTTGCGGCATGTTCCAGAGAGGAAGATATGGTGTAAAGACCACCATAAGAATTTAAATGGCTTTAGCCGTGTTTGGTGATCAGATCTGAATAGATACTCACATACCATCTCTCTTCTCCTTCATCCTCCTTCCTCTCTTTCTCATCCATCTCCTTCCCCTCCACACTACCTTCAGCCTCACAATATACTAATATACCCCAATTGGGGATTCCATAGTCTCACTGGCTCCAGATGGTTGGGAGCAGTTGAGACTGTGTGCGGTATTCCATAAAAAAAATCCCGAGTGATGCGTAAAACTATTGAAGTGCAATTTTCAGTTGAAAATTTGTTTTTTTTATTGTTTCGTTACCTACATTTGAAAAATTAAATTTTAAAGTTTACTTACTTTAGATAGATTTTTTTTTCTTTCGGAAGGTCTTATTTGCCGTGAGCTTATTATTTATGTTGATAATCGTGAATAAAATGATTTTTTTTAAATACTTTCAGCTCTTAAAATCCTAAAATTATAATATCCCGCGATTTGGGTTATGGGTGTGCGCTATTTAACATTACATTTATTGTTGTTAGTCGTTTGCCTAGTTGGTTTTATTGTAGTTCCTACATAAGAATACGTTTATTGTTTTTTATGTGACTAAAAAAAAACAAAAAATCAGAAACTTTTAATTCAATGAATTCAAAATTGAAATATTTGGACTTCGTTTTCATCAGCGATCTCAGCAGTGATAACGGACTAAATATGTGTCGTAGATGTCTTTCAATCAGACTATGAGGAAAGTCAACTTTTTTCACATTTCCATGTCCTGGCTCTTTTGTTGTATTACTTGAATAAAAATAAGTTTTAATGCACTAATATAATTTATTAATACTCATTTAAGGTAAAAGTCCTAAGTTTGTAAATAAATAATTGAATAAATAAATAATAAATGAAGCATCCTGTATATTTGCCTAGCGAATTCAAGAAGTACATCTAAAATATGGTGAAAAAGCCTATAAATGACATAATTTTAAGACTTACCTTTCTATTTGAGCTACTGTTCTAAGGTTTATTGATTCTGGAGTCGGTGAAGTCATTTTTTAGTTCAATAACAGTATATATTCGCAATTAAACGTATTTTTAGTGGGACAATTTAGTTGTTAGAAAACAACTAAAAATCAACATGGCCGCACATTTTAACTAGCCGGCTCCTGATTGGTTGACAGTGGAGATTGAACATTCAAGACCTCAACGTTCGGCGGGATGTTGAACAAATATCTATGAACTTTTTAAAAATATTGTATTCATAACTTTGAGTGTTTGAATGTTCAATATCCAGGAGATTGAACAAATAAGAACTGAAACATTATTCCGTGAGTGGATATTGGCACTCAAAATATGCTTAAAATGTCACTTAAAAACCAAAAAATATGTTTTTTTTGAGCTTCATTAATGCGCAATAGGCTAATGAACATATTGGCATTCATAACTCAGTTTTGCAAAAAAAGGTCTATTGAACATACAAGAACTACAACTAGACACTGCAAGAAGACAGCGAACAGTGAATTAATCCATCACCATTAATGTCCCCTTTTTCTTAAAATATTTTTAATTAATTTTTTCCATGAAATTTATTAAATATGTGTACAATACTAGAATAGTGTAATCATTGGTCTCAAATTTTGTCTTTTTCTAGGTAACACGAAGGGCATTTTGAGCTGCATTGGTCCGACGGCAGCCCTTTCTCCCAGGAAACAGAAGACGCACTTGGAGATTTTGGGGACCAGACGGCAACTGCGATATGTATAACATTTGTATATACATATATAACATACTTTTCTCTAGGCCTTTTTAAGGTATACAATTCCGTAGTACTTACATTATTTTGATATTCTCATAGGTCTCGCCAAGGTTAGCAATGTAAGCGGCCAAAAATAATCTTTATTTCGACTTTTCTCTGCATTTTATCAAAATGTGTCAATGCATGTGTTATTAAACTAAACCTTCCGGAAGAAATTCTCTAAATGATGCTGAAAACCTTATCGAAATCAGTCGCATAGATAAAAAGAACTAAGCGCACAAACAGACGGACGCAAATGTCACTTTATTTTGTACTATTTATAGATAATGGATTCCACCACGAATTGTCAGTATCCAAAATAGAAATATTAATAACATGTTCTTAACTTCTATTTCATAATATATTTTGTTGTTTTACAAGCTATATTTCTTTACAAGCTTTTATTATGTACACGATTTTTATTTCTTATATTATGGTTTATGTATTATGATTTAAATTATACCATGTAAAAGTCAAAAGGCGTTCCTATTACTTGACATAATGAATATCTTTCAATACGTTGAATATGTATAATACAATTTATAATAAAACAAATTGACGAAAAATACAAAATAACCGAAGAAATATGTCAAAATATTACGGAAGTCAATAAATGGTGTATTACAAACAAAAACCCATTCTTAATATTACATATGAACATCCGAAGCATAGCAAAAAACCTAGATGAATTTTTGATAAATATTCATGATCTGCATACATCACCCACCTGCATAGTGTTAACGGAAACGTATTGTAATGACAATCAATACATTAATGCGCTACCAAACTACAAAGGCATCGCTACAACAAGACCGATTAACAAAAATAGTGGTTTAATTATATTTGTTCATGATGAGTGTGAAATTACTGACATTGAAGAAATTTATATACAGTATGTAAACTGTCTAAAAATAGATATAAAATTAAAAAATAAATTATACAGAATTTAAACAGTGTACAGAACGCACAAATCAAACATAATTAACTTTACAAACGAACTATGTGAATATCTTAGCAAATTACCGAGAATACTTACTTTTGTTTGTGGTGATTTCAATATAAATATTTCTGCAAACCATCACTCATTAGAAAAAAATAATTTCATAAACATGATGACGCACCTCAATTTTAAATCTTTTATTAATAATAACACTAGACAAATTAAAAACCAAACGCCATCATGCATAGATCACATCTGGTGTAATATACATTTGAATGAAATAAAAAATATTAAATCTACTGTGTGGAAAACTAATATAACTGATCACTACGCGTGTCTTATATTACATGATACAAATAGAAAACTAAATACAAAACCCAAATTAAATCTTCCATATTCTCAAATAGACTACAAATTATTAGAAAAATCACTAAAAACTGAAAAATGGGAAGAAATTTTAAAAAATAAATGCGCCAACCAAAGTGCATTACTGTTTGAAAACACTTTAAATAAACACGTTTTACAATCAACAAAAAAAAACAAATCGTCCCCAACTCAAAAACAAGAAAAATTAAACCTTGGATTACTCTAGGATTAATAAAAGCCACTAGGAAAAAAACAAACTTTATAAAATAACACAAAGGCCACTAGTTAACAATAAAATTGTATTATACTATAAAAAGTATAAAAATATACTAACTACACTAATAAGGAAAACGAAAAACGACTACTACTCAAAAATTATAACAGAAGCTAAAGACAATAATAAAAAAATATGGTCAACAATAAATGAAATAATAAATAAAAAGAAAAAATATAAGCACATATCAGAAATCTCAGATGGGGAAATAATTAATAACGTACAAAATGACACAAAAAAATGTTAATATTTTAATTTTAATATTTTAAATAACTATTTTAATAACGTGGGAAAAAACCTAGCAAAATCCATAAATAAGACCAATATATCTAATCCACAACAAATAACACAAAGTCAATTTAATAAATTTCACCCAGTCACAGAAATCAACATTGACAGAACTATTTCGAAACTAAAAGGAGATTCTGCCCCCGGCTTTGATAACATAGATACTAAAACAATAAAATCGATGAAAGAATACTTAATTCACCCCCATAACACATATAATAAACCTAAGTCTAGCAAATGGCGAATTTTCCAATAACTATAAAAGAGCAATTATAACCCCCATTTACAAAACAGACTGTCGTAAAGATCCACAAAATTATCGCCCGATTTCATTTCTCTCGAATATATCAAAAATATATGAAAAAATTGTAAAATACAAATTTGGACATTCTTAGAAGAAAATAAAATAATTAATTATAACCAATTCGGATTAAAAAAAATACAAGTACTCACGACGCGATAGCAAAAATAACCAACTATTTATATACGGCCCTAGATTCCGATAAAAAATGTCTTGGCATATTTATAGACCTCAAAAAAGCTTTCGACAGCATATCACATAAAAAATTAATAAGTAAATTAAAATCAGTAGGGATTAGTGGAAAAGTCTTAGCATGGATAACTAGTTATTTATATAAAAGACCTCAACAAGTAAAATTACTCAATCAAGTCAGCGATTCAAAATATAGCGACTTTTCAATACCCCAAGGCACAGTTTTGGGACCATTGTTATTTATTATATATGTCAATGATATATTCAATATTTCCAAATATGGAGACATTGTCTCTTACGCTGACGATACAGTCCTACTACTAAAAGCAAACACCTGGTCAGAATTAAATAACATGGCAAATACAGATATCAATGAACTAAAATTATGGTTTGATGAAAACCTGTCGACTTTAAATTCTAAAAAAACTTATTATTTACCATTTTTCATTAAAAAACAAGAAACACCTAAAGAAATAAACATAATTATCCACTCTGTGAAAAATACAGAAAACCACAAATGTAATATGTTATGCACAAACATAGAAAGCAAGACCGATATTAAGTACCTAGGCATAACAATAGACCAGCGTTTAAAATGGTCCCCACATATAAATATTCTGAACAACAGAATGGAAACTAACATATATATTTAGATGTTTAAGAGATATTTTAAACGAAAAATTACTTAGAACCACATACTTCGCTTTCTGTCAATCAATTATACAATACGGCATTATAGGCTGGGGCGCTATATATAAAAATCAAACTCAAACAATTAACATATCACAAAAACTAATAATAAAAACCATATTAAAAAAATCCTATTCATATTCGTCCGTACTTTTATTCAAACAATTTAAGGTCAGAAAATTCAGTGCATTATACTTCTACCATGCAACATTACAAACTTATAAAAATTAAATTCAAAATAAAATTGCACCCTTTAAAAATAACAGAAATCTTAGACAAACGTCAATACTTCCTACTCCTAAATGTAAAAAAACAATAGGACAGTTCAACCATGAATATCTCGGAGTTAAATTTTAAACTCATTACCAGAAAAAATTAGAAACATGAATGCAAATATAAACGAATTCAAAAGCCACCTTAAAAAGTATTCCGAACAGTTCAACTGAATCGTACCAAATATAAACCAATATAACAACACCTCCATACACACATGCCCTGCTTATTTATGGGGGTACATCAAATACTTATATTATGTAATTAATAACGGTACTATATTGTGTAATTATATTATGTAATTGTTATATTATGTAATTCGTGTATCTTTTTTCACTAAAAAAAAAAAAAATATTATTTTGCGTAGGTATATATTTTTGTATTTTTTTGCAAGGTCAAATTAAATCCTATTAAGTTGTTGCAGTAAGACAAATATCCTGGGTTCGATTCCTAGTTGAGACCGTTACTTTTTATTTTTCTGTGTCTTTTTCTGTTTCATGTTTTGTTTAGATATATTAGTATAATCTTCTACTTCAATAATAAATCAATGCTCAATACATCGGTTGTACTGACCCTGTTTTTTAATACTGTCCATTGTCTTTTTGAAAATAAAAAATATTTTGATGTGTGCATAGCTGTGGGTTTTTTTTTATTTTCCTTTTCCTGCATTCCAATATTTTTATTTTTAAAATATTTTTTTTTGTGCTAGTGAATGAACGATGTTAGCTGGATTCAGTTATATTGTCTATGTTTGCACTTTTTTTAAATGGCCTTGAGATTTCTTTATGGTCCACGATATATTCACCTGTCTGGACCAAACGAAAATCTGTGGTTAAAGGGGTGACAAAATGGGGCCATACAAAAAGACCGAAGATATTGATCTAGAGAGTGGTTTATTTATGTGTCTATGTTTAACTCATATATTTTTTGACACATGCTTTCTTTAACGTCCATTGTTTCATCCAGTCACCCGCGCAGCTTAACGCATAATCCCATACTTGTGATAGTTATTAAGTATAGTTACGATAGTTGATATTAGTTACTGATAATTTTTATTTTCACTGCAATTCATTTTGGTAGCGACCACTGTTCTTATGTCATGCTCAAATGTCTAAAACTATCTAGTTTAACTTGTGCCAATCGGTACCGAAAACGGAACGGTAATTCCTATAAAAATATAAATATATCTGACCACTAACCACGACTTTTTCCACCGTTTTCAAATGTTTTAACTTCAAGGTCAAGGTAAACACGTAATTATAACCTAATTTCCAAAAATGTGTTATGAATACTATTTCATTGTTTTTACAGAATATTACAAGCCAAACCAAATTTTCTCAGCAGATACAAAGTAGGGTTCCGTCACAACTATGTTCTTTTTCAGGTATAATTGTTTGGCTGGAACAAATTCCCAAATGCCACAACAGCAGTGCCATGGATCTACCAAATCAAGTGACTGTTTCCATCAAGACGGAACCAGGGCCCCAGGAAGAAGACGGAGATGAAATACCGTATACAGATATAAATTTCGATCTTCCAAATATAAAGAAGGAATGTTTGCAATATGCGGAAAGTACTCAGACAGACGGTTAGTTGCATTGCATACTTATAAAATGTAGAATGTTTAATTCGGATATTCGGAATCCATGTCCGTTTCGAAATGTCGTGCAAACAGGACGTATTTACCTTAAAATAAATCTTTGCTATAACTGCTAAACTACAAAACCCTTTATCTCAAGTATTGCGCACAATAAACCCTCATCTGTTTTTGACATATATTCGTGTCTATCAACCAAATATATTAGTCAAAGAAAATATCATTCCATTGACTTATAATAATAAAACCGTGTTCTGAAGGTAGTCAAGAGTAAATGTTTTCCTTCTTGAAACATCGGTCCTTGAAGTGAAATCTGGCATCTTTATTATTTCCTATATTCTGATTAAAGTCTTTTCACCTTATTCTTGCTCCTGTGTGGTCAACCAGTGTTATCTTTTGTCGTAAATATTTTACTTTAATTTAAATTTTTTAATTTTAATTAAAAACAAGTTTTTTTGTACATTGACGGTAAATATACTTTGTTGTATTGTCTTTCAGGTTGCTTTAATACAGAGTCTGTTACCATCAAGGCGGAGCTTGGACCCCGAGAAGAAGTTGAAGGGGGATTTCCATATACGGAAATTGACATAGACCTGCCGGATGTTAAAAAGGAGTGCTTAGAACGCTTTGAAAGAATTGTCCAGACACCAGGTAAAATGTTTTTTCATTCTTAGTAGTCCAGTTAATCTAGACAAAAAACCGGAATGCTGATTTTTTCAGGTAGTAAGTACCTACCAAGGGAGTTTTAAGCCATTATGTCTCCGAAACTAGAACATGTGAAAAAATCCAAAATGAAAAAAATAATTTGATTTTTATATTTTTTTGAAGCTATAATTTTTCTTTTTATTTTAAGGTCAACGAAAAAGTATCGAAAAATAGTATTTGCCATTATTATTACTACATTTCTAAGGCAGTTAGAAAATAACTTAAATTTTCTGGAAGACTGAATTTGTGAAAAAAATTGTTTTCTATGTAAAGCTTATGAATATCGCAAAACATAAATACGCGAATGGAGCGCAAAAGTGAAATCTAAATGATCGAGTGTGTTTGATTTGGTTGCTGCAGAAGTAATTTCGTAGTAAATACTGACAGTTTATTATACAGAAATAAAGGGAAATAATAATTAATATTTGTCTCTCTGATTTCCCGTATTCACATAAATTCCTGAAAAAAAAACAACCTAGCAGTATTGGAATGTCCTGTTATATGCGGCCTCTGAAATGGTTTATCCTGCAGCAACACGTCTGAAAATCCTGATGAGATATTCGCAGTTGAATGTGATGCCCGGTGAATGAATATTTTCTGTAGCTAAAAACTATGATCTATGAAAAGTCTTGGTTAGAATAATATTTTTTAATTCTTAACATTACATCGCAAACACTATTTTTAGTAAAATTGTTTTATAAAGTTAATCTTTTTAAAAGTCGGGGTTTCAATTCAAAAGTATAAATAAGTGCAAGGCATCAATTAGTCACCTGTTCCTGTGGGAACCTATTTTTTTACTCTTACGTGAGTTCTTTTCTGACACAAAAGTAATAAGTCACATGAAGCTTACTATTAATCCTTTTTTTTTTCAAAATTATCATCAGGTCTGAAGACACAATCAACTGAAACAACAGAGTGCCACATGCTGACTCACACTGGCAAAAAACCTTTTTCATGTTCTGAGTGCAAATATACGTCGAAAGTTAAGAACTTTCTGACGAGGCACATTTTGACCCACATCGGTGAAAAACCTTTTTCATGTTCTGTGTGCAACTATTCATGCTCTCGAAAGGGAACTTTGTCGATCCACATGCTGACTCACACTGGAGAAAAGCCTTTTTCATGTTTGAAGTGCAACTATTCATGTTCTCGAAAAGGCTCTCTAAAGATACACATGCGGACTCACACTGGAGTAAAACCTTTTTCATGTTTGGAGTGCAACTATTCATGTTTTCAAAATGGCTCTCTAAAGATACACATGCGGACTCACACTGGAGAAAAACCTTTTTCATGTTTGGAGTGTAACTATTCATGTTCTCTAAAAAGCTATCTAAAGATACACATGCTTACTCACACTGGAGAAAAAACTTTTTCATGTTTGGAGTGCAACTATTCATGTTCTCGAAAAAGCTATCTAAAGAGACACATGCTGACTCACACTGGAGAAAAAATTTTTTGTTCTTTGTGCAATAGCTCATTTTTTCAAAAGGGAAATTTGACGAGACATATGCTGACTCATATTGGAGAAAAACCTTTTTCATGTTCTTTGTGCAATAACTCATTTTCGCAAAAGGGACATTTGATAAGCCACGTTCTGACTCACACTGGAAAAAAAGCTTTTTTATGTTCTTTGTGCAAAAGATCATTTTTTCAAAAGGGAAGTTTGACGAAACATATGCTGACTCATATTGGAGAAAAACCTTTTTCATGTTCTTTGTGCAATAGCTCATTTTTTCAAAAGGGAAGTTTGACGAGACATATGCTGACTCATATTGGACAAAAACCTTTTTCATGTTCTTTGTGCAATAACTCATTTTCGCAAAAGGGACGTTTGATAAGCCACATGCTGACTCACTCTAGAAAAAAAGCTTTTTTATGTTCTTTGTGCAAAAGCTCATTTTTTATAAAGGGAAATTTGACGAGACATATGCTGACTCATATTGGAGAAAAACCTTTTTCATGTTCTTTGTGCAATAACTCATTTTCGCAAAAGGTACATTTGATAAGCCACATGCTGACTCACACTGGTAAAAAACCTTTTTCATGTTCGTTGTGCAATACCTCATTTTTTCACAAGGGAAAATTGACGACACATATGCTGACTCACAGTGGCGAAAACTCTTCGTCTTCCAAATAATTATCTTATGTGCAATAATACATGTACTCAAAAGAAATACTTGTCGTGCCACGTGCTGATTCACGCGGGATCATTCCAATACTACAGTAATATTTCCACAAATAAGAAATCGATCAAGATCACGTGGCAACTTCAAAAGAAATCCCATAATTCTAAATTAGTGTTTCTTAACACCATTACACTTATCAAAGTTAAATTTTTTTTAGTGCACTCCCACATAAAATCAAAATTACAAAGTAAAACAACTACTTTATCAACCCAAAGATAATTGTAATATTTAATTTCATATAACGATTTTTTACGTATCTTTTTTATTAAATGTTCGTATTGATAAAATGCAAATTTTAATATTTCAAACTTTGTAATATTAAATTATTTCATTTCATCATGAATTAACAAAAAAAAAAATTTATATATAAATATATTTTACTTTTTTTTAACATATCCTCTTGAAATATTGTATCAGAATTCTAACAAACCAATAGCTTATTGTCGCATTTTATTATGTTACTACTCTTGCAATATTATCAGCTCTGCTTTATTCCAACTGAATAGAATAACTCCATGTACTTACCAACTACCACCTGCTTATTAATCAAAATTTAATAATATTATATTTATTTTACAACATCCATATTCTTAAATTTATTTACATTTCCTATGTATCTAATTTGGTAACTGCTATATTGGTCTATTTCATTACCTACACTTTTGTTTTCATACTATTTTTTTCTAATTTTTTAAATAAAATCTTTCTTTCTTTTCTTTACCTTATGTATATTGTAATGGCACTACTCCCCAACTCAAATACGAGAAACATTTTACTGTGATCAGTTTTTAGAACCATATTCTTTTCTTCTGTAAATCTGTAATATGTATATATTTTAAATGAAATAATGTTTTAGAAACCACACACTTATGAAACACGTGCTGATCATAGTTAAGAAAAATTTTTATGATTGGTAACTATTGTGTTACTAATTATTCATGTTCTTATAGGGATGTTAATATTAAAACACTCATGACCTGTGCTTCTCTTACCTCTTTCAGTCATTACTGTATTTGTGTACAACTTACTATATTGTCCAATATAGTGTTCGTGTTCTTGTGACGTTTTTATAAATATTGTATTTGTGTGTACTGGTACATTTGGTATTTAATAGTTTAAAAGTCCTATGTTTCTCGTTTATTCATACAATTTTCTAATTTTTAATTAGTTAATTTATTTGTATGGTATTTTCGTGGGGGCATGTGTGTTATAGTTGATGAATTTTATTAATAATTTTATTATGTATTATTTGCTAATCGGTAAGGTTAGTAATGTGTGTGTTTCTTCATATTTATATCAGATAATTTGGGTGGGACTGTATTAAGTTAATGTTTTAGCCCATCTTTACTTCTGTTGGTAGAAGGTTAGAGATTCTACCAAATACTTCAATTAGTTGAATGATTTTTTCTTTCAACCTTTCTATGTGCTGTTTAAAGGTCAAGTGTTTTTCAGTTTGTAGCCCCAGTTATATTTCACATCTGGAATATGTAGGTTTCTTTCTTTTTTTGTAATTGTTTTTGTTACGACGTCATTCTTTTTGGTGACCTTAAGGTTAGTTTACCGTTTTTTTTAGAAATTAACCGCTAGGATTTTTTTAATAAGACAAATTTTCAATATATTAAGATAGACTTAAGATTGTTCTAGTAAAATTTCACAGTTTTTGCTTTCGTAAAATATCGCAGTTTCATCTGCGTATAAGAAGATATCGCCATTTAGTCAATTGACTAATTTCATTTTTGTTCATTTGGAATATGAGTGGCCCCAGTAAGGATCCTTGAGGAACTCCATAGTTTTTGCTCTCGAATTATCTCCGATGCTTACATATTATTTTCTGTTATTTTAAAACAATTTATAAAAATAAAAACTCTATATACACACATAGTAAGTAAGTCTCATGCCAAGGTTTCGAGTAGGTATATAGTAAAGGAAAAGATAATCTCAAACACCTATTCTGCTGTTTTTCTCAACATACTCAAGTATCTGGTTCACCTGATCGACGCAATATAGTCGGGCGTCCCCGATTTCTTCTACCATTCACCTTCGCGTTATATTTTATTTTATTACGAAGATCATCCAAATTTCGAAGTTGGCGCACCTGGTGTTTAACAGTACCTAAGTGTGTTTGTCGGGCCATTGTTTTCAGTCACAGTAAATTCTTCCGATAGAGATGTCATCGTGCGCTCCCGCCACTTCACGTCCGTATAAGATCCGCGTGAAATTCTGGATCATTTTGCACAGAAGGGCGAAGCTTTTCTGTACTATATCTTGACGTGGGATGAGACGTGGATGTGCTACTAAGCTCCAGAATCTAAAATACAATCACTTCAGTGGCGTCATGCATCTTCCCCAGCCATCAAAAAGTTCAAGACGACCCATTCAGCCAGAAAAGTCGACGCGTGGGAACCTTTTTTAGATTGTCTTTGAAATACCTTTACAGGGCTTCATCATGTTATCAGCTTGATGTGATTAATTGTGACCTCAGAACGGGGTACCCCAGTAAGGTCAAATTTTTTTCAAGCATAATAAAAAATCCATAAAAAAAGGTTCGACTTTTTTGAGTGTTAAATTGGGTTATTAAAGATGTCAATTAATGGCATGAATATTTTTTTTGTAGATACCTGTGTATGTTTCTAGTGTATCATACGAATATTAATAAATTAATGTTTTTACTTTTTTATACTAACGTCTAAAAATTATTTTATTATTATTTCTTACTTATTTATTTATTAAAATTAAATGTGTGAAGATGCAAAATGTGGTCTAGAAAAGAATAAAATGGTTTTCAGAATAACGGTTAAAAATACTCTTACCTTTTCTGTCTAAGAATCGTGGATTCTTTTTTTAAATTATATCAACTTATATTATATTCATTGAATATTGGATTTATTTTAGTTTAACTGATGTTTTGACGATATTTAGAAATAAGTCATTTTTTTGTAACAAATATTCAATATATCTAAGTTAATTTGTAAAACAGACAGTCGTCAGCGAATAATTTTACTTGAACTACTTCAAATAAAGAAACTGTCATCCACAAGCATTTTTCGCTTTAATTTTTATTTCTTTCCCACAAACTTAATTCTCTTTTACCTATGTTTTCCACTACACGATCTCTCTACAGATCTCCCTTACCAGCATTTTTAGTAATAAACGGGGTTAGAAAGAAGAAAAAAACGGGCTTTATTGTCGACGCAAGTATTAATCTTCCAGTAACATTGTCCTTGCAATTTTTCTCATCCTATTTTACCTACCTGTCATTATCGGACTGTACCCACGTGTTTGCGTGACATTCTAAAGCAATAAAACTGACTAAAATCAGTTTATTGATAAATCCTGTTTCATTAACATCTATTTGCGATCAGTGCTTTTTATTTATATCAACTCGGGGTAGAAGGCTGTGCAGTGAACATATTCGGTTCCCTCAGTGTGTTTCTTATCCAACCTGGATGTTATGGACGCTTGTGTGTGAAAATCTCCCATCTCCTGTGAGTGTAACCAACCATCAACATCGTTTAATAACATCAAAGGGGTAAGTCGGATTCCTTCCTTACTCCATGTTCACCATCTCAAACTATAGTTGTGTCAACTCTAAAGTTCACAATTATTGTTTACAGTCCACTCTTGATTGCCTATTGCAATAAAATTTATATTCGAATATTGAAAATTACCAAAGAATAATCAAAATGTACACCTTTATGTAATCAAAGGTTCCGACCTTTTGTAATAATTTTTGAATAAGACCAAAAAAAGTGAGGTGGTGATAATCCTTAAAATACATTTGAATAATAAAATAGAGTATTTTTTTCGGTACCCGTAATTTATGTTCCGGTTTAACACAATTTAACTTAATTAAATAAAAATGTATTTGCACTAAAAAAAAGTATTTTAAAAGTTTATGTTTATGTCTAAATGCTTAGAAAAAAAGTTTTTTTTTTTATTTTCTGATTTAGTTTTAAAATTAAGTTGAAATTAAAAATAACAAAAGAGTTATGCACAAATAACAGATAGAAGAGTAAATCATTTTGATGTGAATATTCCTGTTAAATAAGTAATAGATGGAAGCATGAACGGAGTTGCAGCAACACTTTTACATGTGTTTAATAATGAGAATGAAAGACCTATAGGTTTCGCAAGTTGTATTTTAAGTAAGGCAGAATATAATTATTCTATCCGGACATTGAGAAAACGGCGATTATTTTCGGGGTAAAGAAATTTTATCAATATTTATACCGTAGGTAGAGAATTTATTTTATCAGTGGATAATCAACCATTAGTTAGGATTTTTGGTAACGATAAACAGGATCCAAAGATTGCGGCATCAAGATTGCAATATTACATAACTTTTCAGACTTTTTAAGTAGATTTCCGATTGATAATAATCCTTCTGATATATAATAAATTATTTCGAAAATAATGGGTCAAATTTGTCATTAGAATTAATAAAAAGCGAAACTGAGAAAGACAATGTATTGAGTCAATCAAAAGTCATCTTATCGAAGGTTTGTCGAAAAAGATACAGGATTATATTTAAAAAAAAAGGTTTTGAGAAAAAAGATTAGAGTTGTTTTTAACTAACGGATTTATTATACAGGGTGTCCGGTGGTAAAGTGCAGTAACTTCGGGAGGTGATTCTACGTGATCGTAGGAGTAAAAAAGATAAATAACTTTTTCTGAAATTCCAACTTTTAGATGTACTTTTAAGCTAATAACGAAAAATTTCTCCGACGTGCCTAGACGGCATTCTTTTTTTCGTCGTTGCCAAATCTACATCCCGCGCCCCTTCAGTAAGCAAACGTCTGTGCTTTGAATGTAATGTATTTGACGCGCGGAGTAAACAACTTTGAAAATTTAATTTATCTAGTGTTAAAAGTCTCATTTAAATAAAAACTTGTTAATTTAGTGTCTTTATCTAGTGTTTAAGTCTTACTAAAAAGTACATCTTTATTCGGTGCGTGTTTTCCTTAAACATCGAGTTTTATTTAGTTTAAGAGTAACCTAACTGTTAAAAATGTGTTTCTTTTGTGCGTAATTTTAATACAGAATTATTGTGACAATGCCTCGCTTTACCAACGAAGAACGGGCAGATATTCATTATTTTTATGGACTACATGGTGGAAATTCCGAAGCGGCGCGCCGGGAATATGCACGTCGTTTTCCGAATCGTAATGTGCCCAACCCTCGTGTTTTTGTTCAAACGCATGCACTTATTCGCGAACAAGGAATTGGCCGAAGACCCCGAAACAACAATGCTATTAATTTACCAATAGCGGACGAAGACTTCATCATGGCTACAATTGTAAATGATCCTACATTGTCGCTTCGTAGAATTTCCGCAATGACTGGTGTTCCTAAGAGTTCTATCTGGGATCTCTTCAAGACGTACGGAATGCACCCGTTCCATTATCGGTGCGTGCAAGGCCTTCTGGAACGTGACCCCGTATCAAGGATTGCATATTGTCAGTGGCTACTTCGTAAGCAACTTAATAACCCGAACTTCATTGGGAACATCCTTTGGACGGACGAGGCCCAGTTCAACAGAACTGGTGTGATAAACCTGCATAACTTGCATGAATGGGCGGAAGAAACCCCGCGCTCCGTAAGGCAGTTGCACCATCAAGTTCAATTCTCCGTTAACGTTTGGGCTGGAATTATTAACAATTTAATTATAGGACCGCATGTGTTGCCACCTAGGCTTAATTCAATAAATTACCTGGATTTCTTGAAGAATGACCTTCCCGTTCTTTTGGAAGAAGTTGATTTAAATAGAAGACGTGAAATGTGGTTTCAACAGGATGGAGCTCCACCACATTTCGGACTTGCCGTTCGTCGTTACCTAGACGAACAATTCCCAGATCGTTGGATTGGACGAGGGAGTACTTCGCCATGGCCGGCGCGTTCTCCAGACTTGACACCGTTAGATTTTTTCTTTTGGGGTGCGATGAAGGATAAAGTTTACGCCAAAGAAGTAAATAACGTCGAAGATCTCCGGTTACGTATTCACGAAGCCGCAGATGAAATACGCCACAATGTACGAATTATAAATAATATTACTGTACGTTTACATACTTGCCTACAAGCAGAAGGTGGATATTTTGAAAATATTTTAAATTAGTAAAAAGCGATGAAATTAGTTAAGTGTTCAATGAGTTATTAATATTTTTTATAATAAAAAGTGTAACGTGATCTTAGTGCAGTTCTCTTTTGAATTTGGTAAAATATCAAAACATACGGCGAACTCTGTGTTGTTATTGTTTACAATTCACATGCGGTTTCCATGGATACGCGCCACTCACAATATCGGTTTCCATGGATACGCGCCACTCACAATATGCAACGTTGCCACGTTCACACTTGCGAATTTATCGGGTAAGTTTGCACCTACACTATGGCATTTTAGCAGGTATGTCTTTTTGTATGAAAAAGAAAAAATTGGAATTTCGGAAAAAGTTATTTATCTTTTTTACTCCTACGATCATGTAGAATCCCCCCACGAAGTTACTGCACTTTACCCCCGGACACCCTGTATATCAACATAGAGTTGTTATTCCAGAATTATTAAAAGAAGAGGTTTTGTAAATGTTGTTTGTTTGCAAAAATCACTTAACGCACATACGAAAACCAAGATATGAGTTAAATGTGTGAGGATGTTCACAGATCAGAAAAAAGCATTTAATATCATCTCTCGCATAAAACTAATAAGATAATAATAATAACTTCATAACATAGACAGTTTATCAAAACACTACTTTCCACAATATGTCAAGAGATATCCGAAAAAAGAATAAAACAAGGTACGGTTCTCGGTCCGATATAATTTAGAATATATTATAATATGAATTATATCGGGCCGAGTACTTATTGATATAATAACAGTCTCTCCGTCATTTCATGGAAGTATCACCTCTTATGCAGACGATAGATATGGTAGGTACTCATTAAATCAGTCAATGATGGGGAAACATTTTAAAACCGATGTTACACCATTAGCAACACAATGAAATAAATGACATTCCACCAAATTCGCAAATTATTCTAGTACACGAACATCTTTACTTGAAATACCGTATCAGCCATTACCTTATCACAATTATAAATAATCTATTACATTTTTTTTAGTCTAAAACTCTATCATTCGAAAAATTAACCTCAGTCTATCATTCTATCAAACAAATCTATTTCCGATAAAACAAGTCTAATCCATGTTGAAATTAATAAATCATATTATTAAATCAATATTAAAAATGCTGAAGGAACATCTAACAAACCTAAATTTTGAAAATTTAAAGTATTAAAATTTTGAATGATCTAGTCCGGAAGTACATAATCATTGAAATAATAATGCAATCGTAGTTTAACTGAAAGTCGCACACGACAAAACATGTATTCCCAACACATCATTTGCGTGACATAAGCACAATATCTAGGGATAAAAAAAACTTCCCACAACCTGAAAATATCGGAACAATGCTACAAATGCCCAGTAAAAGCAATTAAACACCGAGTCAATGTAAGAAAAAGTGCGTTAACTTGATTCAAAACAATTTACTTTCTTACCAAAATTATAAAACATAATAATCAACCAAAATTATCCTAAATTTCCATACAACAATAAAATGTGCATATTTACTTTCAAACCCAGATCAAATATTTGAGTGTATGCTCATTCGTTGGTTGACCTCTTTTGTTTTTAGAGAATGTTAGATATTTAGTTTTACTCACATTTAATGTAAGGGAGTTTGCTTATAGCCAGTTTTGGAGTTCAGTCACACCTTGCTCCGCTTTTTTATGTGTGCTTGTCCAATTTTGTTCATAGAATATAATGACAGTGTCATCTGCAAAGCTCATTATGTCTCCTTCAATGGGAAGACTCATAAGGTCATTAATATAAATGAGAAATAGTATTGGACCCAATACGCTTCCTTGAGGGACACCGTACTTGATTGATAGAGTTTTACTACTTTTTTTACCAATTTGTACATACTGCTCTCTTCCAGTTAAGTAACTTTTAAGTAGATTTAGAGTTGTTTGTGTTATTCCTTTTTTTTATTTTAAAAATAGTATTTCATGGTCAATTGTATCAAAAGCTTTTTGAAGGTCAATAAAAACTGGCAAGCATTTTTTACCTTCATCTAGTTTTTTTTATTATTGTATTTGTTACTTTAGCTATAGCATCACTAGTACCCAGGTTTTCCCTAAAACCATATAGCTGATAATATTTTATTTTCATCTAAAAATTTTACCATTTGTTTTCTTATTATTTTTTCCAATATTTTCGATAGTGTAGGTAATAGACTAAATGGCCGATAGTTAGATATTTCGTTTTGGGACCGCTTTTGTACATTGGAATAAATAAAGAAGGCTGGCCAAGTGGCCAACCACCTCATTATCAAATGAAGAAGGCTGGTTTACCAAACCATCAGTAAATGGAGTAGACTGATTGATTAAATCATTAACAAAAGAAGTAGGCTGGATGACATGATCACCAAGCATTTGCATTTCGTTATCTTACCATTACATTACGTTACGTTATCGGTACTTCGTGTTATTTAAATAACACATCTGCCCTGATGATGGACACTGCAATGCTGTCCAAAACGTTGGCTAAAGAAGGAGTTAGCGCAACACGGCATAACACCCCAAAAACAAATAACAAATATACTTTTGGCCGTGAAAATCTTAAATCATAGGATATTTAAAGTACATTATTGTGGGAAGTATAAAATAACTTTACATACAAATACGTATGCGTTTGCCGCAATCACATTTGCACATTCACGGAAGCAAACACAACAATATCAGTATTTTTTAAACAAAGTTTAATATTACAAAAATTAATAGACATAATAATTTTAAAAAATATGTTTAAATTAGGTATATAATAAAAAAATATCAAACCATCAAAAATCGCCAAAAATTTATTTTTTGTAGGTACAGAGATTGTGGAGATATCTTTTGAAATAAGTTATATTATTTTGGAAAATATCTATACTAGTTTGTGGTTTAGTTAGATCGTTGTATGATCGAGACATTCTAGACATAGGATTAAAATTTCCAGAGTTATTAGCGAAAATTTCGATCCAAAATATGTCAAGGTTTCTAGTGAATTTCGGCCGGCGTTTAACTTCATTTGATAGATTAAGTTACAATCTACTTGATTATTCACAATTTTGTAAAGCATTACGAGGTCATTAATGTTTCGTCTTTTAACTAGACTCCCAAATTTGAAATATCGTCGCATTAATTCGTAGACTGCGTAACTCCAAATTTTTCGAAAATACGTTTTTAATGCCATCTGGTGTTAAAATTAGACCTGCATCGGCTAATAAAACTCGAAAATTTAAAAAAAAAATAACCTTTTAGATAAACACAAATTAGGAAACTGCGTAAAATTATGGTGCCATTTTTACTCGCGAATACTTCGTAACTCCTTAATTCAGTATTGGCCGGTGAGCCGTGCCCGCTTGTTGTGTTTTTGACTGAGGAAATTTATTTACGGTGTAATAGTTTTACCGTGAAATTAACTGAGATAAGTTGATTAATATATTTTGAACATTTTATAACCTTAATTTTAATTGTGAAGTCGCGAATTGTGTTTTGTATCTGTAGTCAAAACTGACGTCTTCTGCACCGTGTGACGCTCTGCCGTAGCTCTCTTGTTTTATGTGCCTCTGCGGTTTCGTAAATACCTAATAGGTCCTTGTTCTGTGATTATCTCTTCTTCAAGGTCACCATCTCTTTGCAAGTGGATCTCCTCCTGATGCATATCCGGATCCGGTTCTTCACTGTCCTCTTCAAACAAACCCAAAATATTTACGGTGGAACGTGCGGCAATTCCATCTCGTCTCTCCTCAGACACAGTCCGTTCGCTGTCAGGCATCTTCCGCGGGTCAAGCACATGTCTTGGTATGCCATCTACTTCGATGTTGTTGACTGAAGTAAGTCCTGTCACCCTTTCATGCACGATGTGCATCTCCCATCTACTGGTTTAACCGAAAGAAGATCGCCCACTTAGAGCTCAGTCAATACTTCCTCTTCTATATTCACTTGCGCAGAAGGGTGTCTCCACGAGTGTGAAGTGTGAACTATACTAGACAGCGCAATGCCTCGATCATCCTGACTTTTTGCAGCCAAAGATTGTACCGAAACACTGCCTGCAGGGGATCGCTTCCACTTCTGGCTGCAGTTCTCTTTATTGTTTGATGATGTCGTTCAACTATACCGTTTCCAGCTGGTCGGTATGCCGCACAAAATCTTTGACGAACATTCCATCTCTTACACTTATCTGTAACACTGTAGGAACAAAATGCAGTACCATTGTCCATGAGAACTACTTTGGGCGGGCCTCTTTCCCGAAACACTTCTTCCAAATGTCTGATAATCGAAGCTGCATTATCTGACTCGATTTCCCGCCACACGGCAAATCTACTTGGACCGCAATCGATAAATGTGAGTAAACATTTCCTACCGAAATGAGTAACATCAACTGCCAAGCGACTCCAGGTTGTCACAACATTAAGATTACCCGCTTCATGGGATGATGGTGGAGGGTCAATTGTCCTGCATTGTATGCAGGAACGCACGCATCTATCGACGTCCTTTCTTCTCGCCTCGGGATCGACCAGCCGGGCAAGATGAAGCGTTCACTTTACTCCAAAGTGATGCTGAGCATGAAGAGTTTCTACGCTTGTTTGCACATGTTTGCTCACCAGTTCCACTTTCAAGTCTCTCCCACCTATCTTCACACTCTGAGGAGTCTCTTTCACAATGTTTCCTGTCATGGCTACTCTTTGCCCGGGTCTTGCAAACCCTAGTAAGTACATCAGTTTTATTTCTACAGGACAACAAGGGTGATCGACAATGTCAGATCAAATTCTTCTACAATCTCCTTCATCAACTCCAAGCGTCACTTAACGATCATCTCTGACACGACTACTCCCGGTCAGTGTAGATCTCACCCAGCACAAAACCGTCGCCGAATCTGTAATGATCTCCAGAGTTTGAAGATTTCACTTGAGAGTCAGATTTAATCCCTTAAGGAAGGAAAAGTACCAGCATTTACAAGACTTAAAACAGAAATTAGAAAAGGATGACCACTCCTTTAACGATAACCTTCCGCATCATTAAAATCATTAAAATGCATCTAAATAGACTGCCTCGACATACACATACATTGTTGTGTTTTATTTTGTAAATGTAAAATTCCTATCTCCCAAATTTTCCGCTAGGTTGTTCATAAAACTGTTCGCAGAAAAGTATGTATCTTTTGTAAAATGCGTATCTCCATTCTCGGTTTTTACGTAAACTTCCTAACTCCGATTTGAAATAGAAAGCCTTAACTGACAAAAGTTTAATGATTGAAAATAAATTTCCAAATATATTATATGTTCGAAACATAAATAAAAAGAATAAGCCGTCTTTCATTTTTTTTCACTACGAGGTTTTTTGTGCCTCCTGTAAAATTTTACATTTAGGAGTTACGCATTCTACGATTTAATGCGACGATATGTCTTTGTTCGTAATGGACAGATTCAAGTCTACCTGTGTAATATAGTGTGGATTACAGACTGTTGATCCATACTAAAAAAATACTGCGTATTAACGAATTTAATAGAATTATTATGCTATTATAATTCTTATTTAAACCGAGTAATTTATTTGATATACTTAAACGTATTGAATGTGTTGGTTGAACATTAGTTTGTTGTCATAACTTTGTACTTAGCAATATTCATTTCCATTTTGTTGGCAACACACCAAGCACGTAAAGCGTTAGGTCTTTTTTAAGAGTTCACAATCTTCCATAGATTTAATTGCTTTATATAACTTCCTTCACATTGAATTCTACGAAAAAGTGTTCAATGGGAAAAAACGGAGGTTTTTGTTAGTATTATTGTTATGATTATGAGTTTTTAATTTTATGTGGGTAGGTTTGTAAGCTGCTCCCCAACTGATAATGTCATATTGTACAATAGACTGTACGTATGTTCAATATATCGAGTAAAAGTTTTTCTTTGATGAGAAATTTAAAATGCTTATGAAATAATTTCCAAATTTTCATTTTTGTATGACAGATCTGATCTTCCCAATAGAGGTTTTTTAAAATTATTGTTCCGTAGTATTTTATATTATTCCCTGTTTACAGAAATGAACATTTAGGCCAAAAGAAAAACAGGTAAACATGAATAGTTGCAATCGAAACATTTATATATTTTTTTCATAATAAATCACCACACTTGGCGGCTGCCCGTTTCATGGTGACCAATGGAACATAGTTTTTTTGTATAAAGTCTAGTGTAAACATATGAATTAAATATAAACGGAAATTGAACCTAAATGGAAAGTAGCAAAAAACATGCGTAAAGATAGATTACACACACATACACATATGTATATACACACATATGTATATATAAATATATATACGTATAAATGTGTGTGTAAATATATTTATATATATATAAATATAGAAATACATTCACAAGTATATTTCAAACACGTGTGTTCGAATCTAATACAGCGGACTCATAAAAACCAGACAAAAACATAAGAAACTCGACAGTGTCAACAACCCTCCCACATTTTAACAGAAATGCCCGAATGCATGAAAATATATATATACACAAACATACAGAAACACATTCATACATACATATATGCGGTTGTATGAGTATTTATATATATACACCATATGCATCCGCATGCATACATATATAAATATATATATTTATATATATATATATGTATGTATATATATATTTATTTACAATATCTAACATGTATATATATCTATAAACACACGAACCAGGTTCCAGCGTGAGAACAGCAGTGAATTTTAAGTCGTCCGTTTGTAGAAAATGAATAGTTGCAGTTGGAACATGAGGAAGGTTTTTCCCGAGTAAATCAATGTGTGGCACTCGTAATATGAAAAATGTTATTTTCTTCTGTTCATTTACTTCATAAAATACATGATTAAAAATTATAAAATTGATTTATATATGAAAAATTTAATCACCATACTAGGCGACTGCCAGTTTCATGGTGAGTCAGCATATGACCCTTCAAACGGCTTTTTATAGAATATGAATAGTTGAACATGGAACATGAAAATGGTTTTTCTACACTGTGAGTCAGCATAGGTCTCATCAAATTTCCGTTTCGAGAAAAGTCGCTCTGAGAACATGAAAAAAGTTAATCCTTTTTGTGAGTTGTGAGCATATGTTGTGTCAAACTACTATTTCGAGAACATGAATAGCTAGACTCGGAATATGAAAAAAGTTTTTCTCCAGTATGAGACAGCATATGGTGCTTCAGATATCTCTTTCGAGAAAATGAAAAGTTGCATATGAAACATGAAAAAGGTTTTTCTCACTGTGATTTACCATGTGGTGCGACAGATATCTCTTTTGTGAACATGAATAGTTGCATTCGGAACATGAAAAAGGTTTTCCTCAACTGTAAGTTAGCATGTGGAGCGTCAGATATCCCTTTAGAGAACATGAATAGTTGCACTGGGAGCATAAAAATGGTTAATCCATACTGTGAGTTAAT
This sequence comes from Hesperophylax magnus, assembly GCA_026573805.1. Lineage (NCBI taxonomy): Eukaryota > Metazoa > Arthropoda > Insecta > Trichoptera > Limnephilidae > Hesperophylax > Hesperophylax magnus. Next base: position 897,601 of record JAIUSX010000193.1, on the reverse strand, counting down.
ATTTGGTATTTCAAATGGCTCTTACGAGGACATGAATAGTTGCACTCAGAACATGAAAAAGATTTTTCTCTACTGTGAGTTAGCATGTGGCGCGTCAGATAGCTATTTCGTGAACATGTATAGTTGCACTCAGAACATGAAAAAGGCTTTTCACCACTGTGGGTCAGCATATGTCTCTTCAAATGGCTCGGTTGAGAACTGGAATAGTTGCACTTAGAACATGAAAAAGGTTTTTCTCCACTGTGATTTAGCATGTGGTGCGTCAGATATCTCTTTTGTGAACATGAATAGTTGCACTCGGGACATGAAAAAGTTTTTTCTCCACTGTGGGTCAGCATATGGTTCCTTAGAGAGCTCTTTTGAGTACATGAAAACTTGCATATGGAACATGAAAAAGGTTTTTCTCCACTGTGGGTCAGCATATGTCTCTTCAAATGGCTCGGATGAGAACATGAATAGTTGCACTCGGAACATGAAAAAGGTTTTTCTCCACTGTGAGTTAGCATGTGGCGCGTCAGATATCTGTTTTGTGAACATGAATAGTTGCACTCGGAACATAAAAATGGTTTATCCTTACTGTGAGTCAATATATGGTCCTTCAAATGGCCTTTACGAGAAGTTGAATAGTTGCACTCGGAACATAAAAAAGGTTTTTCTCCACTGTGAGTCAGCATGTGGCTCGTCAGATGGCTCTTTTGAGAACAGAAAAATAATGGTTTTTCCACAGGATGCATCTTTTGATCTGTCGGCAAATTAGTAAAAAAATACTTACAAAGGCTTAGTAAATTCATTAAACATATGTAAATAAAAATGGTGGCCGGATAAATCAACACACTGACGATTTAAGACACATTTTAAAACTGATATAAGTTAAGTAGGCTAGGTTAGGTTGGGTCTTTTTTTTAATCGATTCTAATGACATTATATAACTTTTAAAATGTGTGATAAATCGTCAGTGTGTTGATTTATTATGGAACCGAAAATGCTTGTACTAAGCGAAACCGGTAATTTTAAGAAAATCAAATAAATAACTTGTTTTTCAAAACAAGCAGCTGGAATTATTAAAACTTAAATAGAAACGTGGTTTGATCTGCAGTCTGGGAAATGCTTTCAAAGCGTTCTCAGTAGTTTTTTTTTAAAAATCGCGAAGGCCACGGAAATTTATTACCCTTCATCTTCTCGGGGTACAAGATCCGCCTTGATGGTTAACGCCTTTTTTACAGGTTGCACATTTATGCAACCTGTAAAATATACGTACATTGCTAAACCATACCGGAGAGAACAGAGTGATACCAGATAACATAAGCATTTTGAATTCATAAAAACGTAAAACATTGGAGAGCACGAATTGTTTGACGTGTTCTCAATAATCGGTTTTACCTGCTGTGTGGGTAATTCTTTCGAAACGTTCTAAGCATTCCTTTTTTATATCCGGCAGGTCAATGTCGATCTCCACGTAAGGATATCCCCCTTCATCTTCTCGGGGTCCAAGATCGGCCTTGATGGTAACTGTCTCCAAATTAATGCTACCTGGATAAACAAAACAACAATACTTATATCGATAATTGATGTACATCAAAACGTATTTGTGTTAGTAGAAAGATTTAAATAAAATAAAAACATGAAACAGAACAAGATCGAGAAAAATAAAAGATAAATGTCACTGAACTCAGGATTAAGACGACGATTTGAAGACTTGATTATATTAAAGACGTATCCCCCAGGACGACAATAGATCCTGGGTTCAATTCCTAGTTGTGACCTTTATCCTTTTATTTATACGTCTTATTCTGCCGACTGATATATAGGGTTTTCCAATAAGAGGTGTTATTTTGAATACTAATTAAGGAATTAATGATTCTTTATGGCCGGAATTGGATGGTATTGATCTGGACAACATTTACTTTCAACAAAACGGCGCTACGTGCCACACAAGCAACGAAACCATTGATCTTTTACGGGAAAAGTTTCCGGGACGTGTTATCTCTCGAAGAGGTGATCACAATTGGCCACCGAGATCTTGTGATTTCACACCTTGCGACTTCTTCCTTTGGGGCCACGTGAAAGAGAAGGTCTAGGCCAGCAGCCCAGCGTCGATTCAAGACCTTAAAGATGGAATTCGTGAGGGAATCGAGGACATAAGGCAGCCACTTTGCGATTTGGTTATGGAAAATTTCATGAAAACGATATGGTCCTGTAGGCGTGGTCGTGGTGGTCATTGGACTGATGTTATTTTTCACTATTAACGGCATACCTTCCTCTTTATAATGAAATAATCATTCATTTATATTAAAAAATGGCATTTTTGTTTGAATATCACACCTCTTATTGGGAAACCCTGTATTATATTGATAAGTATAACCTCCAAAATAGGTGAATATAAAAATAGGTTCCTGAAAATATTTACCATTGAAGATACCATTAAATATATCAACTTAGATACGGGCATTTGCATAACACACTGAAGAATTTATTTAAAATATAAGAAATACGAAGATGTCCTCTTCAGAGACTGATTCTTCAAGAAAGAAAAATCATTTGTTCAAACATCTTCACTACGGAGTGTGTTTGTTTTTAGCCAATGGAATGATGTGTTCTTCCATGAATATATGTGTATTTTTTAATATATGTATAGTAAAGCATGTTACTTAAAACATGTCACCAATTGAGGTGACACTTGAGGAACAAGCCTATTCCAGTCTGCCCGATATTTCATAACGGTCGTGAATTTAGAACATCCCAATTTAATGTCCTACATTCTTAGCATAAGAAATTAAACTTACTGGCAGACGGAATACTCTCCGCATATTGCAAACATTCCTTCTTTACATTTGGGAGGTCGACATCTATATTCGTGTACGGTATTTCACATTCGTCTTCTTCCTGGGGCCCTGGTTCCGTCTTGATGTAAACATTTTCTGGATTTAGTAGATCCATGGCGCTGCTGTAGTAGCGATAGCTTTAAGTTAAAAAATATGTATCTGAAACAAAACAGTGATAATGGAAAATCTTTTAATAAATAGGGGAAACAGTTTTTTTGTTACTGATATCTCAAACATATTGCTTGACAGTGTTCAATATTAGAATTTGTTAGCGTTCGATTAAGTGGCTACAAATAAAAGTAAGGATGGGTATTTTTTTATCTAGAAATAAAAAAAAAATTAAGAATACTAAAATGTATAAACACAAAAAAGACATTATAAAAAATAAATTAATTAGCATGCTACTTTTAAATCAGTCTGGCAAAGGGCTTGCATAGGTAAAATGAAGGTGTGATACCAGTTCGTTCTTGATGCGAATTAGTAGATTCCGGCTCTTCACAACAACTTTCCCAGTTTATAATTTATCCAAAAAATAATGTCGTAGTCCAATGCAAAACAGCCTCACGCTGCTGGTCTCCAAAAGGGTCCCTCTTAACCAATCAGGATCGGCAGATGCCATCCGATTCCTTCAATCAAATGGTCAATGCTCCATATGCAAAGCTGATGCTCACAAAAATTGGCGAATGTATTCGTAGAACCTCAGCCAAGAGGAATGCCCGCTGATCTGGGCTGGTCTGGTGATCAAAGAATGGCCACCATAAATCAACTATCTATAGATTGATAACCCCGCCCTCTTTCCATACGTTTGGTTTGGTCATGTTTTAACCATAGATCTGGCAAATTTGTATACACCACGCATCGCCGACGTCACACCACACCATCGACGAAGGATAGATGAAATTAAAAAAAAGGCGCAACCATAAACAATTTAACTCTGCTTCGGAACCTACCTAAAACCCAATTCATTAGCCTAAAACATAAGTCAAATGTCACCCAAGACCACAAGGTCCCATCTGACAAAGCCCTGTCCTAAGAAAGAAATAACCTTTAAAGTATCATCCTTTACAGCTCATTTTCTCAGGACAGCGTTTTATCAGAAGGAAGCTGAAAAACAAACTCATAATTACATGTACAATAATTTTATTTTTTAAATATAAACATGAAATACAATAATATAAGCACAAAACACATTAAGAAGGTGAATTTAGAAGAAATTACTGTATCAATATAAAACTAGCTGTTGGATAGGATAGTTATTTTCTTTCAACATCCAACGGCTATTGAAAAAAATATTGTCAATAAGGCAGTCAACGATTCAACCTACTGTTTTAGCTGTATTAGCGTCTTATTACATTATTATTATTATTTTTGTTTCCCTCCTACTTATCTTATTACTTAAATATTTATACCTTTCATATATTATATAGTAAGTATATAATACTTTTTAGTTTTTAAAACTTTATATGCCTTTTAGATATTTTTAACTTAGGAATAGTACACAACATAAAGAATGTAACAGTGTAAACAGAAAAGTAAATTTAACAATAGGTTATTGTTTTAACAATACATATTGGCACCTGATAAATAAATGGGGTATAATAATAACAAATAAAAACACCAAATACAAGAGTAAAATTTAGAGAAGGTGTTGAGAGAATATTTATTATGATAGTAGAACTATAGTAGAGCATAGTATAGTAGAGTATAGTAGAGCATGGCATTACTACGATATTCAAAAGACGCTTATAGGAACAAATTGTGGTCCTAATTGGTTTTAACTTATTAAAATAAATTAGTTATGACAACCATTTCTTCCTATATTTAGCATATTTTAAATGTCGCAGTACTGCCATTTTCTTCATGGAGTCAGGTCCATTGTGTGGTCGTGTATACTTGCCAATTGATTTTCTATTGACATCGGTACACCATGCATTGATTATAAATGGTACAGTAATTTTGATAATGAATTGAATAATTTTTTTATGTTCGTTACAATTAAGCCAATCAAAACATATATATTTGCCAATCGTTTCTTCAATAACGGGCACAAGATATAAAATTTCGCAATTATAATTCAGTACATACTCGACGACATAATGAATTTCAAGAGCGTTGATAGCAAATTTCTTAGTGGGATAATTTAAGCAAAACCTCTCTGTGGGACGGTACTCGCTTGCTAGGATTGATGAATTTATGGGATCATATGGGTCACCTATGCAAGATATTTTACATCTATGTTCTGCCATCCCCTGTGCAGCAAGAGCAACGCTGCTGGTTGCAGAGAAGACATGACTGGGTCCTGCACTTATTTCTGGAAAAAAATATATCATAGTTCTTGAGAAATTGAAGTAAAGATTGACATATTAGACGAACAAAATTATTCCCTTTTAAGTCATATAAAACAGATATGTACTTTCATTTTCTACTAGCATCCCCTGTTCAGCAACGGGTACGCTTCTGGTTGAGATGTTACGCTCTGAAATAAATATAATTATTACATTAACCGAATTAACAAAACATACTATTATCATTATTTGCTGATGCAGTATAGAATACTTTTTAGGGTGTAGTCATGATCGTGGAGGGCATCACAATACGTGCTGTATGATCCTGGTGGAACACGGATACTATCTAAAAACAAAAATAAATTCAATTCTCATGTGAAGTTAAGTTAAAAACTCCTTGGGCAATTTTCTGAAATATTCTTCAGACAAAAGCGATTTTATCTAAAACAAAACGTAATTCGAAAATACTTTCCACCGAATCTGTATTTTGACGGTTGTCTTGAGCCAATACATTGCAAATTGAGAGGTTAAGATTAACCAAAATAAAATATTTGTCAGTATCTAATATCTCCCAAAATTGCCTGAGGGATTAGTTATGGATGAAACGCTTAAAACAAGATTAAAAATAGATTCGAACCTGTATTTTGGTCCACCATTGGTCTGAAGTTCTCTTGGTAAATCTACATATTTTTGAATGCCGGGAAGATTGAGTCGAAATGGACTCTCAGAGGTTATGGTAGGAAACTTTTGTCGAATAGTCTCTGTCCGTACGTCCTTTCACACAACACATTTTAAGGACTTTATCGGTAGGCATTTTCACACATAAATCAACTGTTTCACACAACCAGATATTTAAAAATGTTTAACAATGATGACAAAAAATGGCGTCCGTCAAACTTTGTTTACAGTTTTTTCGAGGAAGTGAAATGGCGGGAAGCATGAGTCGGCTACTTAGCGGCGAGAACACGCATTACACGGTTTGCGAACTCTCTCTTTCTGGCACACGAGTCTTATGGTAAAATGAGCGAGAAACAAAAAAAAGCATCGCCGACGTCACAAACATAGATTTTCAAAATGGCTACAGTTTGTCTTGACGTTTTTAAGCGAAGTTATACCCCCCCCTGCCGACGAGATCGGGTTTTTGGAAATTATAACAATAATTTTCTATGACTTTACTGTCTGTGTTTAACTCATATATTTTTTGACGCAAGCTTTCTTTAACGTCCATTGTTCAATCCATTCACCCGCGCAGTTTAATGCATAATCCCATATTTGTGATAGTTATTAAATATAGTTACGATAGTTGAAATTAGTTAGTGATAATTTTTATTTTCATTGCTATTCATTTTGGTAGCGACCACTGTTCTTATGTCATGCTCAAATGTCTAAAACTATCTAGTTTAACCAATCGGTACCCAAAACGGAACGGTAATTCCTATTTAAATATAAATATATCTGACCATTAACGACGAGTTTTACAACCGTTTTCAAATGTCTTAACTTCAAGGTCAAGGTACACACGTAATTATATACTAATTTCCAATAATGTGTTATGAATACTATTTCATTGTTTTTACAGAATAGTAGGTCAAATTTTCACAGCAGATACAAAGTAGGGTTCCTTAACAATTATGTTCTTTTTCAGGTATATTTGTTTGGCTGGAACAAATTACTAAACGCTACCATAGCAGTGCCATGGATCTACCAAATCAAGAGACTGTTTCCATCAAGACGGAACCAGGGCCCCAGGAAGAAGGCGGAGATGAAATACCGTTTACAGATATAAATTTCGATCTCCCAGATATAAAGAAGGAATGTTTGCAATATGCGGAAAGTACTCAGACAGACGGTTAGATGCATTGCATACGTATAAAATGTAGAATGTTTAATTCGGATATTCGGAATCCATGTCCGTTTCGAAATGTCGTGCAAACAGGACGTATTTACTTTAAAATAAATCTTTGCTATAACTGCTAAACTACAAAACTCTTTTAGCTCAAGTATTGCTCACAATAAACCCTCATTTGTTTTTGACATATATTCGTGTCTATTAACTAAATATTTATGAAAGAAAATATAATTCCATTTACTTATAATAATAAAACCGTGTTCTGAAGGTAGTCAAGAGTAAATGTTTTCCTTCTTGAAACATCAGTCCTTGAAGTAACATCTGGCATCTTTATGTTTTCCTATATTAAGCTTTAAGTCTTTTCACCTTATTCTTGCTCCTGTGTGGTCAATCAAGGTTATCTTTTGTCGTTAATATTTTACTTTAATTTAAATTTTTTAATTTTAATTAAATACAAGCTTTTTGTGTATGATTGACGGTTAAAATACTTTTTTGTTTTGTTTTTCAGGTTGCTTTAATACAGAGTCTGTTACCATCAAGGCGGAGCTTGGACCCCGAGAAGAAGATGAAGGGGGATCTCCATATACGGAAATTGACATAGACCTGCCAGATGTTAAAAAGGAGTGCTTAGAACGCTTTGAAAGAATTGTCAAGACAACAGGTAATATGTTTTTTCATTCTTAGTAGTCCAGTTAATCTAGACAAAAAAACCTGATTGCTGATTTTTTCAGGTAGTAAGTACCTACCAAGGGAGTTCTAAGCCATTATGTCTCCGAAACTAGAACATGTGAAAAAATTAAATCCAAAATGGAACTCCTTATAAAACTACCTACAAATAATTGTGGAATTGTGGTTTAAAAAAATTATTTTATTTTTATATTTTTTTGAAGCTTATATTTTTCATTTTATTCTAAGGTCAACGAAAAAGTATCCAAACATAGTATTTGCCATTATTATTACCACATTTCTAAGGCATTTAGAAAATAACTTACATTTTCTGGAAAACTGAATTTGTGAAAAAAGATGTTTTCGATGTAAAGATTATGAATATTGCAAAACATAAATACGTGAATGGAGCTTAAAAGTGAAATCTAAATGGTCGAGTGTGTTTGATTTGGTTGCTACAGAAGTTATTTCGTAGTAAATACTGACAGTTTATTATACAGAAATAAAGGGAAATAATAATAAACATCTGTCGCACTGATTTCCCGTATTCACATAAATTCCTGAAAAAAAAAACAACCGAGCAGAATTGGAGTGTTCTGTTATATGTTGCCTCTGAAATGGTTTATCCTGCAGCAGACGTCTGAAAATACTGATGAGATATTTGAAGATGAATGTGATGCCCGGTGAATGAATATTTTCTGAAGCTAAAAAATACGATCTATGAAAAGTCTTGGTTAGGCTAGCTTTAGACTTGTAAGTTTTTTCGTTAATTTACGACTTCTAGCTAATGGGCATATTGCATTTTGAAAATCCAATACGCCCATTGGCTAGAAGTCGTAAATTTACGAAAAAACTTACAAGTCTAAAGCTAGCCTTAGAATAATAATTTTTTATCTAAACATTGCATTGCAAACACTATTTATTAAAAAAAATGTTTTATAACTAACTAACAAACTAACTAACCATCACGCCGTTTCCCCGCAGGGGTAGGCAGAGAGGACGGACCGCCAAACAACTCGGTCTTGGCACACACTCCTTGCCTCATTCACATTCATACATCGTCTCATACATACTCTTCTATTGTTCTGACTCTTGACATGGCCCGACTCAAGTATCTGATTCACTTGGTCATGCCATGTCTTCCTCAGGCGTCCCCGACTTCTGCTACCATTCACATTTGCATCGTATATTCTCCTTACACTCCTTTCTTCGCTCATTCGCTCTACATGCCCAAACCCTCTAAGCGTCCCTTTCTTGATCTTACTCATTACGCTTACATCAGCCTTGCACTCTTTGCGGATATCTACATTCCTGACACGATCATACATGGTTTTACCACACATACGCCTCAGGGATCTCATTTCAAAAGCATTCAATCTACTTTCATCCTTTCTTTGCCAGTTCCATGCCTCACTTCCATACATCAGGGTAGGTACCAGCACTCCATTGTGGACTGCTAACTTCGCTTCTTTGGACATTTTTTTTGTTAGCGCCAACTGCGTTCAGTCCTCCATTAATGGAGTTACCTGCATTTTCTCTTCTTTAAATATCTCTGTCAGCCTTCCCATCTCTCGTAAACATGCTTCCTTAATACACAAATTCATCCACCTGCTCCAAGTATTCCTCATTCACAGCTATATTGCACACTGTTTTCCTACTTTCTCTTTCAAACACCATTACTTTAGACTTACTTACATTCATCATTAACTCATTCTTCACGCATACTTCGTTCATCCTAGACACGAGAGACTGCAGATCATCCATACTATTAGTAATCAGCACCGCATCATCAGCATACAACAGGCAACATACTTTCAGATTACTCAAATTCGCGCCCAATCCCACCTCTTTCAATTCTTGCATACAATTATCCATGTATAGATTGAATAACCACGGTGACATTACGCAGCCTTTTGTGATATCAAACCACCCCGTAAAACCACCGTTCACCCTAACACATGCAACGCTTCCTTCATATAGAGACGCAATTGCCTGAGTCAGATTCGCATTCACTTCATACTTGGACAACACCTTCCATAGCTTTTTCCTGTCGACTCGGTCGTATGCTTTTTGTAGACCTACAAAGGCACAGAAAAGTTTCTGGTTTTTTGCCAGAAACTTCTCAGTGAGCATACGCAATGAGAAGATCTGGTCCATGCACCCCCTTCCACTCATAAAGGCACCTTGCTCATCCCATATTTTATCCTTTGTTTCCTTTCTTACCCTTTCAATCAAAATTCTGCCATACAGCTTGCCAACTGAACTTAGCAGGCTAATAGCCCTATGATTCCCACATTCCATACGTGACCCTTTACCTTTGTATAATGGCATGATCACTGCCCTTCTCCAATCTAAAGGCGTGTAACCTTCCTTTAAACATTCGTTAAAAAGATTGCACAACCATGTGAGAATTATACGGCTACCTCCTTTAAAATATTCAGCAGCAATATTGTCGAAACCGACAGCCTTACCATTCTTCATACACTTAATTGATCTTTCTATCGCATCTATGATAATTTCGGTAACATTCAGTCCATCATCATTCATATCTGATTCGCCGCTAGAATCACTGTCACTCACTTCGCTTTCAAAGACTTCCTCGAAATACTTCATCCATCTCTATTTTATTTTTTCCTCATTCGTCAACATTTTTCCATCTTTCGATTTTATCACTTTCATGCTTCCGGTTTCATGTTTTATAAAGTAAATCTATTTAAAACTCGGCGTTTCAATTCAAAAGTATAAATAAGTGCAATGCACAAATTAGTCATCTGTTCCTGTGGGAACCTATTTTTTTACTTTTACGTGAGCTCTTTTCTGACACGAAAGTAATAAGTCACATGAAGCTTACTAATTATCCTTTTTTTTCAAAATTTCGTCAGATCTGAAGACACAATCAACTGAAACCACGGAGTGCCAGATGCTGACTTACAGTGGAAAAAAACCCTTTTCATGTTCTAAGTGCAATTATACGTCTTCTCGTAGGAGCCTTCTGACGAGGCACATGTTGACCCACTTCGGTGAAAAACCTTTTTCGTGTTCTGTGTGCAACTTTTCATACTCTCGAAAGGATACTTTGATTAGCCACTTGCTGACTCACACTGGAGAAAAACCTTTTTCATGTTCTGTGTGCAACAATTCATTCGCTCGAAAAAAATATTTGACGAGCCACATGCTGACTCACAGTGGAGAAAAATGTTTTAAATGTTCCGAGTGCAACTATTCATCTTTCTATAAGAAACATTTGACGAACCACGTGCTGACTCACACTGGGGAAAAACCATTTTCATGTTTGGAGTGCAACTATTCATGTACTCAAAACAGCTATCTAAAGAAACACATGCTGACTCACACTGGAGAAAAACCTTTTTCATGTTCTGTTTGCAACTATTCATGTTCTCGATAGAATTATTTGACGATACACATGCTTACTCACACTGGAGAAAAACCTTTTTCATGTTTGGAGTGCAACTATTCATGTTCTCAAAAGGGAAATTTGACGAGCCACATGCTGACTCACACTGGAGAAAAACCTTTTTCATGTTTGGAGTGCAACTATTCATGTTCTCAAAAGGGATCTTTGACGAGCCACATGCTGACTCATACTGGAGAAAAACCTTTTTCATGTTTGGAGTGCAACTATTAATGTTCTCATAAGGGAACATTGACGAGCCACATGCTGACTCACACTGGAGAAAAACCTTTTTCATGTTTGGAGTGCAACTATTCATGTTCTCAAAAAAGCTCTCTAAAGATACACATGCGGACTCACACTGGAGAAAAACCTTTTTCATGTTCTTTGTGCAATAACTCATATTCGCAAAAGGGAAATTTGATAAGTCACATACTGACTCACACTAGAAAAAAGGCTTTTTCATGTTCTTTGTGCAATTGCTCATTTTTTCAAAAGGGAAAATTGACGAGACATATGCTGACTCACAGTGGCAAAAACACTTTTTCGTGTTCCAAATAATTTTTTTAAGTGCAACTATACATGTACTCAATAGAAATGTGGCGTCGAGAAAAGTCTAGATTAACTTATTAATAATAAACCGCTCGACCTACTTAGTACCTACTCCCGAATTATGTACCTGCAGTCGAAATCGCATCGTAAACAAAGCAACCTACGTACTGCAAGCACCTACTTGTCTATTGACGACAATAATATCTCAAGTCCGTCTTTCACATTACGAGAACTCGCCAGAAGGTTCGAGTCTGCCGCCTATACATAATTGCCGCGTTGTCGAAGGTTCCCGAAACACACAGACCGAGCGAGTGCCTAGGTTTTAGTTGCCATTTAACTACCTGCTGTTGCCATCGGCCGTGTAGTATAAATATGCCCGACGAAGCGAGTCAGTCAGTCAGTCATCTATCAGCCGTCAGTTAAATCAACGAGTGATCACCCGCGCTCCCCTTACTAGCGCAAAGGACAATATTCCCGGCTTCGCCCGTACCATCATGGACTCCATCGGGACATCATCATAGCGCCTTGTCCAGATCGCCGTTCCTGGCAAGCGCTACTCGGATTACAAGCGCCCTGGTTCCAGTGTCTCAGACCAGCGCTTCTTCCACGCCGCCATGACCACCACGAGGACACGCAGCATCCTCACTTGTCTACGCTGGTCCCGTTCAACTGCCTACAAGGTCCGCCGCACCTTCGGCCGTCTCGTCAGCACTGGAGTGCCTGAAGACCTACGTTCTTCGCCAGTGCCTGACCTTCATCGAGTCCCGGTCACCAACGCCCGGCGTCGACTCACTGACCCGCGCTTGACCAGCACAACACCGCAGCAACCGGAGTATTCTACATCTGTCCTACATCATCTCCTCGTCACGGCAACTGACTCAAATAAAACACAATGACCTTCACGAAACCGCTTTCATTTCGTGCCTCACTACCTGATCCCCAAAGAAATATTTGATGTACCACGTGCTGACTCACGCTGGAGAAAACCTTTTTCGTGTTCTTTGTTCAACTATTCATATTCTCAAAAGGGAAATTTTTCGAGACACATACTAACTCACAGTAGATAAAAAAGTTTTAATTTATCAAAGTGCAACTCTTCATTTATTCAAAAGAAAGAATCACGTGCGTTTTTACTGTTCAGTAAGACCTTTTTCATGTTTCAAGTCATATCTGAAGTGGCACATGCAGACTCATACTGGAGAAAAAACTTTATATGTTCCGAGTGCAACTATTTACGTTCTCGAAAGTGTTATTGGCCTGATCTGTTTTGTGCCGAACAGAACTATTCATCTCCTCAAAAGGGAAGTATTACGGTATAAAAACTTTATAAATGTCCTATGTTTAGTTTTTTCATGATCTTTGTTCATTTTATCGAAATATATATTATACGAGACATTTGCTGACTCACCGTCGATAATAAACAATTCATGTTTTTTTTTATTTTCTTAATATTCTCACAAAGATCATTCCAATACTACAGTAACATTTCCAAAAATAAGAAACCGATCAAGATCACGTGGCAATTTAGAAATCACATAATTTAAAATGAGTGCTTCTCAACACCATTACACTTATCAAGGTTTAATTTTTTTTAGTGCACTCCCACATAAAATCAAAATTATAAAGTTTTTAAATCACAAATAAAACAACTCATTGATCAACACAATGATAATTTTATGTTTTAATTTCATATGACGACTTTTACGTATCTTTTGATTAAATGTTCATATTGATCAAATGCAAATTTTAATATTTCATACTTAGTTATAATAAATTGTTTTATTTTATCATTTATTTACAAAAAAATACATATATATAAATATATTTTTCTTTTTTTAACATATCCTCTTGAAATATCATATCAGAATTCTAACTAACCAATAGCTTATTGTTACAATTTATTATGTACCTACTCTTGCAATATTATCAGCTCTGCTTTATTCCAACTGAATAGAATAACTCCATGTACTTACCACCTACTTATTAATCGAAATTTAATAATATTATTTTTATTTTACTACATCCATATTCTTAAATTTATTTTGTATCTAATTTAGTAACAGCTATATTGGTCTATATCATTATGTACACTTTTGTTTTCATACTATTTATTTTATTTATTTATTATTATTACATTTATTACATACAAGATATACAAATATAAAAGGAAGCTTTGACTGTCCAACTAGGAAGTTTCCCGTTTTAGGACAGTCAAATTGGCAGGTTGCGTGTACATAATTCTAGGTAGGTACATGTTAAATATAAAATAAAATTAAAATATAACATATAAATGTAAGAAAGAAAAATAGAAAGAAAATATTTTTTTAGGAAAATACAATTTAGCAGTAATAAACAATAAAATCCAGATAGGTACATGTAAAATAAAAAGTAAAAATATAATATATCAATGTAAGAAAGAAAAATAAAAAAAATATTTTTTAGGTAAATACAAAATACAAAATCGACGAAATCAACTCAGACTACGTTTTTTAATAATTTTTCGGAATCTGTCCTACCTAAGTCTAATAACCATTTGAGTTGTTTGGTATCAAAACTGGTCAGATCCAAAATTTAAAAAAAATTAACTAATTATTGAACTGTGTTCATTATTAACAAAAGAACAGTTCTTATTTTTCAAAAGCAGTCATATCCGCATATTTTGTAAGAGAAACCGGTTTAAAAAGCGGCTGTGGTATCAAAAATAGTCATATCCAGCACTTGTTTTGGTTTTTCCTGAAAATTCACCTAAAGTGGAGTTGACCAGTTTTGATACTAATTGACTCATTTAGTAATTTTAGTACTGAAGGCTGATAATTCACACAGTTTAAATTGAGAGGGGATTTTGTTGTATATTTTTGGTCCCAGGTATGAGAAAACTTTTTGATAAGCCGTAGTATTGCTAGTTGGAATAGAAAGGTCGTTTCTGCTCTTACTTCTGGTTTGATGATTATGATCGACTGTTATCGTTTTGTTTTTATTTTTGTGGACGCAGATTGTTATTTTTTTTATGTAACACTGTCGAACATCAAGCACATTAAACTCCTAGAAGAGAGCGTCGCTCGAGTATCTGAAGGGTTTATTCATAATGTCGCGTAGAATGGATTTCTGTGCCTTCAGTAGCGGGTATAATATTGTTAATCCTGTTCCACCCCATCCAATGCCACCGTAGGTTATGACGGAGTTACAGAGCCCGTAGTATATTTTTTTAATGTCTTGAGTTTTTATAATTTCTCGCAATGCTATAAATATATAAATAAGCTTGCGCACTTTATTAGCTGTGTTTTCAATTTGTTGTTTCCATTTAAGATGGTTATCCACTATTATACCTAAATATTTAATAGATTTAACACATTCAAGGGTTTCGCATTTACAAGTATGGTTATTATTTCCAAGGCTATACTTAATATTATGTATTGTGAGGTGATGAGGTGTTTTGGGTTGACCTGCAAGGGTAGCGCTAAATGTGAGATATTTTGTTTTTTGTATGTTTAGTGTAAGCAAATTACTGTCCAGCCACTGTTTTACTCTGTTTATACCTGTGTTCGCAAGGTGGTGTGTTTCTTTCCAATCATCTCCTTCAAACAAAATAACTGTATCGTCAGCGAACGTGATAATTTTGCCACCAATGTGTTGGTTACAAAGTTCGTTTATGTATATAATAAAGAGAAGGGGCCCAAGTGTACTTCCTTGTGGTACCCCAAAAGTGTATTTTAGTGAAGTGCTAATAGCCTCGTTAATTCTGGTTTGTTGAAATCTATTAGATATATAACTTTCTATCCATTGAAAAGCTTTTCCCTTTATTCCTATATTTCTAAGTCTCTGTAAAAGAATTTTATGAGATATTGTGTCAAATGCCTTGGCCAGGTCCAGGAAAAGGGCAATAGTTTTCTTGCCACGGTTCATATTCCCTGCAATAGTTCCAGTGAGACATGCGATGGCATCATCCGTTCCCTTACCCGACCGAAAGCCGTATTGGTTAGGACTTAAAATGTTATGTTTCTCCACATATTCGTTTAACCTAGTTTTGAAAAGCTTTTCAATGACTTTGGATATCGCGCTTAATAGTGATATTGGCCTATAGTTTTCTACAAGAGATTTAGGTCCACTTTTGTGAATTGGGACAATTATTGATTTTTTGAAGTGATCAGGAAATATTCCTGATGCAAAACTTAAGTTGTAAATATATGATAGCGGAGCAGAAATCTGATTATTAATTTTTTTTAGTATTTGTGTATTTAGACTATCTGGACCCTTTGCATGTGTAGTATTAAGGCTGTTGATTATTTTTAAGACCTCTTCTACAGTAGTTGGTTTAATATTAAATGAAAAAGATTGTTCCTTTGTTTCAATTGTCGATGCTAAAGAGTCTTCCGTTTTCTGGGTTTCTAGTAAATTTTTTTTTGCTTGATTTGATCCAACAGATGCAAAATATTGATTAGTATGACATGCAATTGATTGATTGTCAGTTATAATCAAATTTCCGGTATTTAATTCAGTTACAGATGCATTGGTATTTCTTTTACTTTTAGTTATGTCTCTAACAACATTCCACATGTTTTTGCTGGAATTATCCTTATCAAGTAAGAATTTATAATAACGCTCTTTACATTTGCGAATAACGGTTTTGCAAATATTACGGTATCGGTAATAGTTTTGCTGTTTAGTATCGTTCAATGGGTCTCGTTTAGCTATTTTATGAAGGTGATTTCTTTTGTGTATAGATTTAACAATGCCGTTGGTAATCCATGGTGTGAGATGTATTTTACTCTATGGAATGCGTTTAGTTATTGTGTGTTTTGTTATGAATGTATTGATTTCATTAATAAAATAGTTTAGAGCATTGTTAACTTCAGTCTCTTTATAAACATATTCCCAATTTTTATTATTAAGATCATTTAATAAAGCCTCATAATCGATAATCTGTTTGTGATTAATTTTATGTTTTTTAGTTGTTGAGTTTGGGATACTGATTGCAGTGGTGTAATGATCAGTGATTGTATTATGTATTACAAATGCATTTGAATTTGTTATATTTCTGGTATATATATGATCCAAACATGAGCTTGAGCTACCTTGTATCCTAGTTGGAGAATTAATATTGGAAATAAAGTTACTTTCAGCCATAGCACATAAGTAGTCGTCGGACTGCCTATGCAATACTTCTCCTATAGTATTTATATTCATGTCCCCGATCAGTACATATTGTACATAATCCTTAGTTTTTTTTAACTCACCAATAAGATTTTCCAGGAAATCTTGGATGTCATTGAACGATGGTGATCGGTAGATAGCTAGGATACCTAAATTCTCATTAATGTTGATTTTTAAACAATTACACTGATTTATGTTTATTTCTTGTACTAAGGAATTTAATGTGTTGTCGATATATACTACTACTCCGCTATTTTGGTTAATATGCGATGTTGTATGGTATTCATTATAGCCTGAAATTTGTTTGGCTATGTATGAATCATTTAACCTGCATTCAGTGAGAATTAGTACATGGAACTTTACCACAGCTTTTATTTCTTCCAAAAATATAAGAAAATCATCCAAGTTTCCCATCGTTCTAATATTTTGATGAACAATATTAATCCTATTAGATTCCCAATTAAATTGCATAATTTTGTTAATGTTTTCAAAAATTATTTCAGTATTTGGCACTAAGATACTATCGATTTCATGTTGAAGATCGTTTATTACCATTAGAATTCAAAAATTAATTGTTGTTTTCTGGGTTAAGTTTTAAAACAGTATTTTATTATCATATAAATACTTGTAGTACGAAATATGTAGCGACAAAACTGTTAACAAAAAGATGTAGTTAGGAAAAATAAAATATATCTGAGTAAGAAACAATATCTGAAATAAAATCCAGGAAATAAATAACGTATGTAGTTAGTGTGTGGCATTTTCTCTTTCAAAAGACAGTAAAAAGTAGTATAAGTATGAAAAATAAGTAATATCTGGGTTGTATAAAATATGTTGATTAGAGTTCTCTTTTGCCGAATTATTAGTAATATTACTAATAAATCAAATAATAATCTTATAATAAGTGTAGTTGCCATTCTAGAGAGAATAAAGATTAAAATTAAAGTTAAAATTAAAATTAGGATTAAAATTATTCCAGTACAAATTGGAGTTATGCAAAAACCTATGTGTTCATATAATATAGTGCTGTTATGTAATAGAGTATGAAATGGCGATATAAAGCGGTAGTCAGTAGTTTTATCACGATAATTAGAATAAAGAGCAGGTAGTCAGAGTTTCGGTATAGCTTGTTCTGAGTCTATTAATATAGGTCGAGAAGAGTCATCTTTTTTCATGTCGATTAGACCTGCTTTCGTCCAGACGTACCTATATTTACATTCAGTCGCACGTTGGCGAGCTAGATACCAAAGCCGTTTGCCTTTAGACGTGAGGAGTTCTGAGACGTATATGGGTGTAATGGGGCCAGACAATCCGATTGTTCCCGTGTTTAGTTTGTCCCCAATCTTTTCGCAAGACCTGTTATATTTTTGATAGCATTAAGGAGCTCCTCTTTTAACGGTATTGAATTAAAATTAATTACCACTGACCTAGGTTTAACTGTTGGAGGAATATTTTTGTTTCTTTGTGATACTCTATATATATTATAAATATCATTTGTATTTAGTTGGCAGTCTACTATTTTACTGGTGTTGAATATAATGTCTTTTAAGGTTTGTGATGTTTCCTCTTTGAATTCTGGAAGCCCTCGAAGTTCCAAACAAGTATTGTTAAATCGTCTGTTCCTGTTTTCTTGATCAATCTCGATCGCTATTATTCTTTTTTCTAGGTCTTCATTTCGTTCTGTCAAGAGACAGATTTTTATTTCATTTTCTTTATTTTTTTGGCTTTTTTTTCTAAGTCCTCAAGTCTTGAATTTAAGGCTGAGTTTACTTGTTCATGTAATTTTTCCAAATTATTTATTCGATATTTTAAATCTTCTTGCTGTTGAGATATGTTTTGAATGGTTTTTAATATTTCATTATTTTGGAGCAGGATTGCATCGTATTTTTTTCCAACAGATTCATTAACTGAGTCTTTGAAATTTGCGAATTCAGTTAAAAATAGATCGATTGTCAGATTACTAGTGCCATCTGTGGTTGTTGGTGGTAAGTTCACACTGGCGTATGATGAGGCGGCAATTGTAGATTTTGGTGTTGATGATGGTTGTTTATTAGGTTTCTCGATAGATGTCAGTTCTAGATTTTTTTCAGACGTATTTTTTTTTGAGTTTTTTTGTGTTTTTGTGCAAAGTTTGCAACGCCACTGTAAAATCTTAGTTCCTCGCCGTGAGGTCTCTGCGATATCGGCACAAATGAAGTGGTAGTTATCGTCGCAGATACAACATGAGATGAAGTCTGACGGGGTGTCAATGTTTTTTTTACAGATGGAACATAGTGTATTCATTTTAAAGGTAGTTTTTCAAAGTTTCACACAAAAAGAAAAAAAACGACACAATGCTTGTTTCTTGTATGAGAGATGGCAGAGCCTTTGTGACGCTAAAAACGCCTTTGGGATAGGTTTTTTGTGTTTATATAATGATCGAGTCACTTTTGCACTGAGTTGTATTTTGTGGTACAAACACCAGAATAATGACGAGTATTCCGCCTTAGCGAGATAATTTATGGGATAAAAAATTCACTGTCCCAACGCGCACTCTCCTGATTAGACGAGTTAACCACTTTTTTAGTTTGATTTTCTAGTATTATGATTGTTAAAGCTAGGTAAATTGAAGCAGCTGTCAAAATACGTCAACACTGGTAGACAATATGGCGGATATATTAACTTGTTTTTTTTTCTTACTTTATAAATAAAATCTTTCTTTCTTTTCTTTACCTTATGTATACTGTAATGGCACTACTCCCCAACTCAAATACGAGAAACTTTTTTCTATATTGAATTGGGTAGGAACGTTTAAAAGAAAACATTTTATTGTGATTAGTTTTTAGAACAACACGCTTTTCTTCTGTAAATCTGTAATATGTATACATTTCAAATAAAAAATGTTTTAGAAACCGCAACCTGATGAAACACGTGCTTATGCACATGATTATAGTGAAGAAAATTTTTTATGATTGGTAACTATTGTGTTACTAATTATTCATGTTCTTATAGGGATTTTAATATTAAAACACTCGAGACCTGTGCTTCTCTTACCACTTTCAGTCATGACGGTATTTGTGTATTTTGTATTTGTGTACAACTTACTATATTGTCTAATATAGTTTTCGTGTTCTTGTGAAGTTTTTATAAATATTGTATTCGTGTGTACTGGTACATTTTGTATTTAATAGTTTAAAGTCATATGTTTCTCGTTTATTCATACAATTTTCTAATTCTTAATTAGTTAATATCTTTTTATAATATTTTCGTGGGGGCATGTGTGTTATAGTTGATGAGTTTTATTTATAATTTTATTATTTATTATTCGCTAATCGGTAAGTTTAGTAATGTGTGTGTTTCTTCATATTTATATCAGTTAATTTGGGTGGGACTGTATTAAGCTAAAGTATAAGCCCATCTTTACTTCTGTTGGTAGAAGGTTAGCGATTCTACCAAATACATCAATTAGTTGAATGATATTTTATTTCAGCTTTTCTATGTGCTGTTTAAAGGTCAAGTATTTGTCACTTTGTAGGCCCAGTTATATTTCACATCTGGAATATGTAGGTTTCTTTCTTCTGTTTGTAATTGTTTATGTAACGTTCTTTTAGGTGACCTTACGATAATTTAACTGTTTTTTTTTTTAGATATTAACCTATATTAGAATATCTGATAGGATATTTTTAATAAGCCAGTTTTTCAATATATTTAGATCGATTTAAGATAGTTCTAATAAAATTTCACAGTTTTTGTTTTCGGAGTGTCATCTGCGTATAAGAAGATATCGCCATTTAGTCAATTGACAATTATCATTTTTGTACATTTGGAATATGAGTGGCCCCAGTAAGGATCCTTGAGGAACTCCATAGTTTTTGCTCTCGAATTATCTCCCATGCTAACATATTATTTTCTGTTAATTAAAAACAATTTATAAAAATAAAAACAATTTATAAAAATAAAAACTCTTTATACACATGTTGTAAGTATGTCTCATGCCCAGGTTTCGGGTAGGTATATAGTAAAGGGAAAGATAATCTCAAACACGTATTCTGCTGTCTCAACATACTCAAGTATCTGGTTCACCTGATCGACGCAATATAATTGGGTGTCCCCGATTTCTTTTTATATTTTACCTTATTTCCGATACCTTCGCGTTATATTTTATATTATTACGAAGATCATCCAAGTTTCGAAGTTGGCGCACCTGGTGTTTAACAGTAAGTGTGTTTGGTCCCGCATGTTTGTCGGCCATTGTTTCCAGTCACAGTAAACTCTTCCGTTAGAGATGTCATCCTGCGCTCCCGCCACCTCACGTCCGTATAAGATCCGCGTGAAATTCTGGATCATTTTGCACAGAAGGGCGAAGCTTTTCTGTACTATATCTTGACGGGGGATGAGACGTGGATGTGCTACTAAACTCCAGAATCTAAAATACAATCACTTCAGTGACGTCATGCATCTTCCCTAGCCATCAAAAACTTCAAGACGACCCATTCAGCCAGAAAAGTCGACGGGGTGGAACGTTTTTCGATTGTCTTTAAAAAACTTTTATAGGGCTTCATCACATTATCAGCTTGATGTGATTAATTGTGACCTCAGAACGGGGTACCCCGGTAAAGTCACATTTTTTTTAAGTATTGTAAAAAATCAATAAAAAAGGTTGGACTTTTTTAAGTGTTTAGTTGGGTTATTAAAGATATCAATTTAATTATTAATGCCATGAATATTTTTTTTGTAGATACCTGTGTGTGTTTCTAGTGTTGCATACGAATATTAATAAATTAATGTTTTTACTTTTTTATCCTAACGTCTAACAATTATTTTATTTTTGTATTATTTTTTATTTATTCATTTATTAAAATTAAATGTGTGAAGATGCAAAATGTGGTCTAGCAAAGAATAAAATGGTTTTCAGAATAACGGTTTAAAATCCTGTTACCTTTTGTGTATAAGAATCGTTGAATCTTTTTTTAAATTATATCTACTTATATTGTATTCAGTGAATATTGGATTTATTTTAGTTAAACTGATATATTGACGATTGTTTATATTTAGAAATAAGTCATTTATTTGTCACAAATATTTTATAGATAATATTTTATAGTTAATTTGTAAAACAGACAGTCGTCGGCGAATAATATGAAATAGACTCCTTCAAATAAAGAAACTGTCATCCACAAGCATTTTCCGCTTTAATTTTTATTTCTTTCCCACAAACTTAATTCTCTTTTACCTATGTTTTCCACTACACGATATCTTTACAGATCTCCCTTACCAGCATTGTTAGTAATAAACGGGGTTAGAAAAAAGAAAAAAAAAACAATCTTTATATTCGAATATAGAAGTTTACCACAAAATAATCAAAACGCAAATACACCTCTTTGTAACCAAAGGTTCCGACCTTTTGTAATAATTTTTGAATAAGACAAAAAAAAGTGAGGTGGTGATAATCCTTAAAATACATTTGTGTAATAAAATGTGTATTTTAAACATAAGCCGAACCATTTTTTAAAATAAGTTTGTGTATGCACCAAAAAAATGTATTTAAAAAATTATATGTTTATTTCAAAATGGTAAAAAAAAGAGTTTTTTTGTTTTTGTTTTCTGATTTAGTTTAAGAATTAAGTTGGAATTAAAAGTACTAGAGTTATGAGACAATTCTAAAAATACTAACGACAGATAGAATATTCAATTATTTTGATGTGAATATTCCTGTTAAATTAGTAACAGATTGATGGAACCATGAACGGAGTTGCAGCAACACTTTTACATGTGTTTAATTATGAGAATGAAAGACCTATAGATTTCGCTAGTTGTTTTGTAAGGCAGAACATAATTATTCTATCCGGACATTGAGAAAACGGCGATTATTTTCGGGGTAAAGAAATTTTATCAATATTTATACCGTAGAGAATTTATTTCATCAGTGGATAATCAACCATTAGCTAGGATTTTTGGTAACTATAAAACATCCAAAGATGGCGGCATTAAGATTGTAACATTACATAACTTTTCAGACCTTTTAAGTACATGTCCGATTTATAATAATCCTTCTGATGATAAATTGGAATCAGGTCATATAATTATAAAATAAATTATTTCGAAAACAATGAGTCAAATTTGTAATATTTTTTTTTATATTAACTCCACACAAGAGACCCTGAAGAAAATAATTTCCCTCAGGGCCTATGTCATCTTTGGGGATGCTGTGTGGAGCGTCTTTTTGTGGAGAGGAAGGAGTGAACGTGTGTCTTGAAGAGTTCCAAGTTGTAGGAGCGAGGAAACACAGAGGCCGGCAGTTCGTTCCACAGCCGATTTGTTGAACTTAAGAACGAATCGTAGAAGCGACCCGTTCTCATGTGAAAAATGTCAACCGTGTACAAATGTTGGGCGCGCGTTTGGCGTGTATCCCGACTACGCACCGGTGCCGAAGGGATCAATGACGCTAGTTCCTCAGAGCATCTTCCATTGTAATACCGATAGAACAAGGACAGCATACCTACCTGACGCCTGTGCTCTAAAGATTGCAGTCCGTTTGTTAAGATTGGGGAATCTATCAAACGGACCGCCCGTTTCTTCACAGAGTCGAGGGTTTTTTTCAGGTGTTTTGGGGCTCCGGACCAGAGATGGCTGCCAAATTCGACAGTAGGGCGCACTTGCGATTTGTACAGGGTCAGCAGTTGTGTACTATTAAAGTATCTGCGGGCCCTGTACAGTACGCCCAAGAATTAATAAAAAGTGAAACTGAGAAAGACAATGTATTAAGTCAAATCAAAAGTCATCTTATCGAAGGTTGGTCGAAAAAGATACAGAATGATAATTAAAAAAAAAGATTTTTGGAAAAAAGAATAGAGTTGTTTTTAACTAACGGATGTATTATATGTCAACATGGAGTTGTTATTCCAGAAACATTAAAAGATGAGGTTTACCGTTATACTGATCTCAGTTAGAGGTTTTCAAAACTAAGGGAAGAGTCTTTAACTAACGGATTTATTCTATATCAACATATAGTTGCTATACCAGAATTGTTAAAAAATAGGTTTTTAAAATGTTATACCGATCTCATTCGGGGGTTTTCAAAACTAAATTAAATGCGAAAAGTTTTGTATGGTGGCCGAAAATAAATAATGATTTGGAACGTTTAACGGAAAACACTGTGCTAGGTTGATTACATAGTTATACATACCTACTTGATATTTCGAATGCTTTGTTGAATTTCCCCAACATTATCAAAAATTAACGGCCTATGAATAACTTATAGACACAATGTGATAAAATATAACATCATGATATCAAGTAATAATTGGTGAGAAAACCTCTCGAGGGTGGATTATTTACAAAAGAAATGCCTTGAGCGATGAAGATTTCCGTGCAATCGATTTGAGATTAAGAAATCAAACCTCCGAACTTTCATGGCTTATCCCATATCTGTACGTTTTGTAATAGAGCCGTTCTCAAGAATTTATAAAAAAAATCAAAAAAACCGTTTACGTTTACGCTCAAGACCTAGAGCAATGAGACCTATATTTTATTTCACTTGGTTATAAGTCCTAGAGTTTCAAACCATGGAAAAGAAATGTATTATAAAGTACAGATGCATTGGCAAAAATCACTTTACACACATACGAAAACCAAGATATGAGTTAAATGTGTGAGGATGTTCACCGATCAGAGAAAAGCATTTTACATCATCTCTCGGATAAAACTAATAAGATAATATTAATAACTTCATAACATAGACAATTTAGTACAACACTACTTTCCACAATATGTCAAGAGATATCCGAAAAAGGAATATCACAAGGTACGGTTCTCGGTCCGATATAATTCAGAATATATTACATATGAATAATATCGGACCGAGTACCTACTAATTGATATATTTTTTTTATTTTTTTTATTTAGTACAGGTGATGATACATTGACACATGTACATATACATAATAAATACTTTGACTGCCCAACTAGGAGGAATTCCCGTTTTAGGACAGTCAAAATTGAATTAGTATTCACGCATGCATACATATTTTGTAAGAACAAAACAAAAAATAAAAAAGTAATATAATATTTAAATATAACTAAAGAAAAAATAATAAATAACTAAGAAAATAATGATACATAAAAAAAATATTATCATAAAATATTAAAAGCTAAAAGTTATAAAGTTAACTGATGTTAACTTGTTGTTTGGTTTGTTAGTTTTGTTTATTTTCTTGTTTTCTTAATGTGTTTGATATTTTGTTTGTTTTATTTTTGGAAAAGTGTGAGTTCACACTCTTTCCTCCCTAATTGGTGAAGCCAGACAGTGATCGATTTACGAAGAGCACCTATGCTTTCCTTTTTCCAAGCATCAGGTATAAAGTCAGGTATAAAATGAAAAGTGTCTTTGAGCGAGTGAAGTTTTGGTTGTGGGTGGTACGATTGGATTTCTCCGTGAGTGTCGGGTGTCGTGAGAGTGGTCGATAGATGGGTAGAGATGACGTTTTTTTATGAGTGTTCAAAATTATTTTCCTCATGTATAATTGTCTGACATCTAGAACTCGCAACTCTTCAAATAGTGAATCGCTGTGGTACCTAAAAGGTTTTTTGATGATTTTTTTTTTTTTTTTTAACAATTTTTTTATATAAGATAATGTGTCCTTACTGGGGTACCCCGTTCTAAGGACACATTGTACTTGGTTGTGTGTTTGAAATAGTATAAGTACATTATGTTAAAATACTATATAGAAAATTAAAAAACAATATTTAGAGAAAAATAAAACATAATACAAGCTTTAGTCTTTGTTGGGTTGCAAAATTATATCTATATTCATCCTTCCCTTATCCATAATCCATTTCTTAATATTTCTTTTGAAGTCAGTTATTTTTTTAATGTTTTTTTATTTCAATAGGGAGGACATTAAATAATTTTATAGAATAATATTGCATATTTCTTTGTCCAAAAGTTGTTTTAGTTGTAGGTTGGTGTAACATACTTTGTAATGTGGATCTTGTGAGTCTGTCTGAGTTTGTCTGTGTAAAGTTGTCCTGGTTTTTGAATGCGTAAATTAGTATATCTTTTGCGTATAATTGTTTTGGTGTCATTTTTTTTTTTTTTTTTATTTTTTTTTATTTCTATATAATATTTACAGTGTTCACATAATTATTAATATTTTTACATGATATATTTCAAACTTATAACTATAATATGTTGTGTGTAAGGTAGGTTTGAGAAGGTGAAACTGTGGTGGGTAATGTTATATGTTTCGTGAACACCTCACTAGGAGAACCTGTGCTGAGGTGTTTACGTGGTTATGATTAAATGGTACATGTATTTATGTGTATTGGTTAAATTTTCTTATATAAATTGTGAATTGTGATTTTAATTTTTTTTTTTTTTTTTTAATGGTTATTGTACATTGTTATTTAAAGAAAAAGGAAAAATATTTATTTATGGGCACATATATACATACACCCATGTATATACATACATACATAAATAAACATATAAGCATGCATACACACATATAAGTAAACACATGTATACACACATACATACACATTCATCCATGATTATGTTTGGTTTGGTGTTATAATGTTTTGTATAAAATGGATATCTTGTTTTTTTATCCAGGCTGTGATCAGTTTTTTGTGAATGTTTGTGTATGTATTTCCCATTAGTAGTAGTTTCAGAGTGGTGGGCATACAATTAAAAAGTTTTGTAGCGTAATACTGGAAGTGTCTTTGTCCGTGTGTGGTGTATGTTATCGGTATGTTCAGGGTATTGTTTGTTGTCGACCTTGTTTTTATTGTTGTTTGAGGTGGTATTAGAGTGTGTAGTTTCTGTTGGAGGAAATTAAGTAGTGCAGATTTGGCATAAAGTTGTCTTATTGACATGACGTCTAATGTTTTGAAAATTTCGCTTGAATTTGTGTGGAATGGTACTTGTAAGATGATTTTAATTATGGCCTTTTGAATTTTTTGTATTGGGTCGATTGCAGTGTTTGTAGCGCTTCCCCAAGCCAGTATGCCATATGTAACAATCGATTGACAGAGTGCGAAATATATAGATCTAAGTATTGAATGTGGGAAAATATTTTTGATTGACTTTATTAGGTGCATGACTCTTTTTAGTTTATTAGTAATGAAAGTTATGTGGTCAGTCCAGCGTAAGTGTGAATCAATAATGACCCCTAGGTATTTTGTTTGGTTTACCCTTTCTATACGCTCGCATTGGCAATTGGGTGAAGTTTGTTCACAGTCATGTAGAAACAGGTCTATGTTAGGTGGAGGTTGACCTCTTTGTGTAATACTATGTGTGATGTATTTTGTTTTTATTGTATTAACGGTAAGAGTATTCCAGTTTAGCCATTTTTTGACAACTGATAGACTTTTTTCGGCAATTATAAATACATCTTTCCATGTGGCTGCTTGACAGAGAAGTACTGTGTCGTCAGCGAAGGTCACGATTTTACCTTCAATTTCAATGTCACATAGTTCGTTTATGTAGATGAGGAACAATAGAGGGCCGAGTACACTCCCTTGTGGGACTCCGTACGTGATCAAAAGTGGATGACTTGTCTTGCTGTCAATTTTTACTTGTTGCGTTCTGTCAGACATGAAGCTTTTAATTAGATCGAATTCTATTCCATTAATGCCCATGTTTTTTAGCTTTACGAATAGTTTTTCGTGTGAAATTGTGTCGAAGGCTTTACATAGATCTAAGTAAATAGATACAACTTTTTTCTTAGCGTCAAGATTTTTTGTAATGAAGTCCGTTACAGTAGCTATTGCATGTTCTGTGCTCATGTTTTTCCTGAAGCCATGTTGGTTGATCGAGAGTATGTGATTTGATTCTAGATAGTGTTGAAGCTGTATTTTAATAGTTTTTTCAAGAATTTTCGAAATGGTATTTAGTAGCGTTATGGGTCTGTAGTTGTTTACATTATTTTTTGGTCCTGATTTGTAAATTGGAATAATAAGACCTTTTTTTAGTAAGCTAGGGAAGATTCCTTCTTTTAGACTAAGATTAATTAGGTATGTGAGTGGTTTTAGTAGTTGTTGACTTAGTGTTAAGATAGTTTTAGAGTCTACACCATCCGGTCCTGTAGTTGTGTTATTCTTTAATGATTGAATTATTTTATTAGTATCTTCTAGCGTAACATTATGTAATTTGAAATGTCTGTTGTAATTATCATTACTGATGTTTGTTGTATTGTTTTGAGGTTCCTGGATATCTCTGAGAGGCAACGTAGTTTTTATAATTTCAGCTAGGCTAACACCAATATTAGTGTAGTGTTTGTTTATAAAATTGAGGATACGTGTAGAATTCTCGTGGAAGTGGAGTTCTTCATCATCAATTAGTAATTTTTTTATGGTATCATCTTTGTTCTTCTGTGAATGCGTACTTTCCCTCAAAATTGACCATACGGTTTTAGGATCATAATTTGCTGTTATCAGTTTGTTTCGGTAGTATAATTCTTTGGCTTTACGTATTATAAGGGAACAAATATTTCTGTACCTTTTATAGAAGAAATAAAGTGAGGTATCATAAGGGTTCAGTTTAACTTGTTTGTGTAGTTTGTCCCTTTTTTTAATGCTATTTATGATGCTTTGAGTAATCCATTTTTTAAGTCTAACTTTGCGGTGTGGAATAGATGTGGATGTTTTTATGGTATTTTGTATAATGAGAGTTTGTAGATATGTTAAAAAATAAATCCAGGCTTCTTCTGTTGAGTTAATTTTTGTAAGATGTTCCCATGTCTGTTTTTCTAAACATTGTTTTAGGTTTACGTAATTAATTATTTTTTTTGTGGTGTTATTTTGGAAAGTTGAGTTCATAGTTGGGGAAGTCAGGCCTATCATTGTTGTGTAGTGATCTGTGATTGTAGATTCGTATACTGCACTACTTATTGGTCTTTTTGATTTAACCATAATGTGGTCTATACATGATTCTGAGTCTTTGGTTACCCTGGTAGGAGTATTAATGGTGCTTATAATGCCATGTTCCAGAAGCATCAGTTGGTATTCAATGTTTTGAGGGTGACCATTAGGAAGTATGTTTATGTTTAGATCACCAGCTATGATGATGTTTTTGAATGAAGTTAATTTTTTTAGGTGAGAATCCAGAGCCATTATAAATGGTGTAATATTAGGTATGGATGGTGATCTGTATAGGGCGAGAATACACGTATTACAGTCGGTGATTATTTGTAGAATATTTACATTCAGGGTTTTAAAAACATAGTCGGTAGGAGTTCTGATGGGGATCCTAAGTATAATTTTTAGAATTGCCTTTTGTGTTATGAGGACTGGTTTTATAGTGGAATCGCATGAGCTTCCCCATCCGATAAGACCATATTGTAGTTGAGATTGGGCTAGTGCGTAGTAAATTTGAATTAGTTGTTCTTTATCTAAAATGTTTCTTATTGTTTTGAAGAAATAGGTTAGTTTTTTTAATTTGCTGCTCACATTTTCTATTTGGGAGTTTCAATTTAAGTTTTGATCAATAATTATCCCAAGGTATTTTATTGTTTGAATTTCAATCAATTTTGGGCAGTTGCAAGGAATTTCGTGGTTCGCGGTTAAACAGTTTTTATGAATTTTTATGTTTAGGTTTGAATTGACATTATCTGTCTGTTTGTTGTAAATTTTGAATTTAATATATTTAGTTTTTGTATCACTTAATGTTAGTGAATTTGTATCAAGCCATTGTTTTCATTCATTCATCCCTTCTTCAGCTTTTAGGAATACAGTCTCCCACGACTTTCCATGGAAGAGAAGAACTTTTCATGTTTGGAGTGCAACTATTCATGTTCTCAAAAAGGCTCCCTAAAGAAACACATGCTGACTCACACTGGAGAAAAACCTTTTTCAAGTTTGGAGTGCAACTATTCATGTTCTCAAAAAGGCTCCCTAAAGAAACACATGATGACTCACACTGAAGAAAAACCTTTTTCGTGTTCCGAGTGCAACTATTCTTGTTATCTAAAGAGCAACCTAAAGAGTCACATGCTGACTCACACTGGAGAAAAACCTTTTTCATGTTTGGAGTGCAACATTTCATGTTCTCAAAAAGGTAATCTAACGAAACACATGCTGACTCACGCTGGAGAAAAACCTTTTTCATGTTTGGAATGCAACTATTCATTTTCACACAAAGGATCTCTAACGAAACACATACTGACTCACACCAGAGAAAAACCTTTTTCATGTTTGGACTGCAACTTTTCATGTTCTTAAAAAGGCTCTCTAAAGATACACATGCGGAATCACACTGGAGAAAAACCTTTTTCATGTTCTTTGTGCAATAAATCATTTACGCGAAAGGTACATTTGCTAAGCCACATGCTGACTCACACTGGAAAAAAAGCATTTTCATGTTCTTTGTGCAATAGCTCATTTTTTCAAAAGGGAAAATTGACGAGACATATGCTGACTCATATTGGAGAAAAACCTTTTTCATGTTCTTTGTGCAATAACTCATTTTCGCAAAAGGTACATTTGATAAAACACATGCTGACTCACACTGGAAAAAAAGCTTTTTCATGTTCTTTGTGCAATAGCTCATATTTTCAAATGGGAAAATTGACGAGACATATGCTGACTCACAGTGGCGAAAACAATTTTCCATTTTCCAAATAATTCTTTTAAGTGCAATTATACATGCACTCAAAAGAAATACTTGACGTGCCACGTGCTGACTCACGCGGGATCATTCCAATACTACAGTAACATTTCCACAAATAAGAAACCGATCAAGATCACCTGGCAACTTAGAAATCTCATAATTTAAAATTTTAGCTTCCCAACACCATTACATTTATCAAGGTTTAATTTTTTTTAGTGCAATCCCACATAAAATCAAAATTACACAGTCTTTAAATCTCAAATAAAACAACTACTTTATCAACCTAAAGATAATTGTAATATTTAATTCATATATCTTTTTTATTAAATGTTCATATTGATCAAATGCAAATTTTAATATTTCATACTTAGTAATAATACATTATTTCATTTCATCATTAATTATCAAAAAAATATATTTATATGCAAATAGATTTTTAAGGTACCTTAATTTCCGCTCTTTTCGATCTCATATTAGTAATGAAGACTCTGCAAAGTTCTTCAATATATACAGACGTTAACTTCCTGAAGAAATATAGCAGATTCGGTAATGTTATTTAAAATTACACACAATTTAATCGATAGTCCTGATCTTCTTCAACGCCTATTATTCCATGTTCCCAATCGCAACAGCAGACAGTCGCTTACTTTTAATCTCCCTCATTGTAAGACCAATTCCAAACAAAACTCATTTATCTACAGATCCACACATTCATATAACTTAAATTATTACCATATTGACATTTTTAACTAGACTTTACGCGACATAAAACAATAACTCATCATTTCAATACTATAGTAACATTTCCACAAATAAGAAACCGATCAAGATCACGTGGCAACTTCGTAATCCCATAATTTAAAATGAGTGCTTCTTAACACCATTACATTTATAAAGGTTTAATTTTTTTTAGTGCATTCCCACATAAAATCAAAATTACAAAGTCTTTTAATCACAAATAAAACAACTACTTTATCAACCCAAAGATAATTGTAATATTTAATTTCATATAACGATTTTTTACGTATTTTTTTATTAAATGTTCATATTGATCAAATGCAAATTTTAATAATTCATACTTAGTAATAATAAATTATTTCATTTCACCACTAATTAACAAAAATATATTTACATATAATTTTAATTATAAATTATAAATTATAAATTGAATATATTTTTAATATATTTACATATAAATATATTTTTCTTTTTTTAACATTATCCTCATGAAATATTATATCAATTCTAACTAACCAATAGCTTATTGTCGCAATTTATTATTTACCTACTCTTGCAATATTATCAGCTCTGCTTTATTCCAACTGATTAGAATAACTCCATGTACTTACCATCTACTTATTAATCAAAATTTAATAATATTATATTTGGTAAGTTTTTAGATTCTCACGGCCAAAAGCATTTTTGTTGTTTGTTTTTGGGGTGTTGTGCCAGAATTGCCAGGCTGTTGAGAAAAGAAAACATCAAAACTGTCTTCGGAACCACCACCAAAATCCAAGACCTACTGAGGTCTGCAAAGACTAAGTTTCCTCTGGAAGCAGATGGAGTGTACAAACTCAGCTGCTCTGGTTGTGACAAGGTTTATATAGGCCAGACAGAGCGGACGATTTCCAAAAGGATAGCAGAACATTTTCGTGCTTGTAAACTTGGCCACCCTGATAAATCGGCAATCGCCGAACACTTAATTGAAACCGGCCATTACTTTGGATTTGCTCCCGAGGTCCTGGGAAGACCCAAAACTTATAGATCACGCCTGATTATGGAGGCAATTGAAATCTACAAAAATCCATTTAATATCAATAGAGACGACGGAGCTAAGCTCAACAGCTCTTGGTATCCGGTAATTGACGGCTACACCAAAGCTAAACGCAAATAACATGTCTAAGTATACTCCAATACCATATAATAACACAATATAAAACCATTGCATTTATACCTTGATACTGGGTACATTTACTCTAATCGCTGTCAATCGGTTTTCTAATTCTAGAATTCGCCACAAGATGGCGCCACTTCCGTTGGCATTTCGCACTTGGACGGGACCCAGGCTAACATAAATACTGAGCTTTCAGAATTCGCCACAAGATGTCGCCACTTCCGTTGGCATTTCGCACTTGGATGGGCCCAGGCCACAAATAAATAAGCACAAACTCGACAACCAAAATTCACACATCTTCGGATCTACCGGATCTGCCCTGATGATGGACACTGCAACGCTGTCCGAAACGTCGGCTAAAGAAGGAGTTAGCGCAACACGGCATAACACCCCAAAAACAAACAACAAAAATATTATATTTATTTTACAACATCCATATTCTTAAATTTATTTTAATTTCCTATGTATCTAATTTGGTAACTGCTATATTGGTCTATTTGATTATATACACTTTTTTTCATACTATATTAACTTGTGTTTTTTTTTATTGTATAAATAAAATATTTCTTTCTTTTCTTTACCTTATGTATACTGTAATGGCACTACTCCCCAACCCAAAAACGAGAAACTTTTTTTCTATATTGAATTGGGTAGTAACGTTAAAAAGAAAACATTTTATTGTGATTAGTTTTTAGAGCAATATTCTTTTCTTCTGTAAATCTGTAATATGTATATATTTCAAATTAAAAAAAAATGTTTTAGAAACCACAACCTGATGAAACACGTGCTGAATCATAGTGAAGAAATTTTTTTATGATTGGTAACTATTGTGTTACTAATTATTCATGTTCTTATAGGGGTTTTAATATTAAAACACCCATGACCTGTGCTTCTCTTACCTCTTTCATTCATTACTGTATCTGTGTACAACTTACTATATTGTCTAATATAGTGTTCGTGTTCTTGTTATAAATATTGTGTTCGTGTGTACTGGTACATTTTGGATTTTATAGTTTAAAAGTCATATGTTTCTCGTTTATTCATACAATTCGCTAATTCTTAATTAGTTAATTTCTTTTATAGTATTTTCGTGGGTGACATGTATGTTATGGTTGATGAGTTTTATTAATAATTTTACTATGTATTATTTGCTAATCGGTAAGGTTAGTAATGTGTGTTTTTCTTCATATTTATATCAGTTAATTTGGGTGGGACTGTATTAAGCTAAAGTATGAGCCCATCTTTACTTCTGTTGGTAGAAGAATAGCGATTCTACCAAATACATCAATTAGTTGAATGATTCTTTATTTCAGCTTTTCTATGTGCTGTTTAAAGTTCAAGTGTTTGTCTCTTTGTAGGCTCAGTTATATTTCACATCTGGAATATGTAGGATCCTTGAGGAACTCCGTAGTTTTTGCTCTCGAATTATCTCCCATGCTAACATTATATTTTCTGTTATTTAAAAACAATTTATAAAAATAAAAACTCTTTATACACATGTTG
This sequence comes from Hesperophylax magnus, assembly GCA_026573805.1. Lineage (NCBI taxonomy): Eukaryota > Metazoa > Arthropoda > Insecta > Trichoptera > Limnephilidae > Hesperophylax > Hesperophylax magnus. The sequence continues at coordinate 863,879 of JAIUSX010000193.1, read as the reverse complement.
TAAGTATGTCTCATGCCCAGGTTTCGGTTAGGTATAAACTAAAGGGAAAGATAATCTCTAACACGTATTCTGCTGTTTTTCTCAACATAAGTATCTGGTTCACCTGGTCGACGCAATATAGTTGGGTGTCCCCGATTTCTTCGACCATTCACCTTCGCGTTATATTTTATTTTATTACGAAGATCATCCAAGTTTCGAAGTTGGCGCACCCGGTGTTTAACTGAAGGTGTGTTTGGTCCCGCATATTTGTCGGCCATTGTTTTCAGTCACAGTAAATTCTTCCGATAGAGATGTCATCGTGCGCTTCCGCCACCTCACGTCCGTATAAGATCCGCGTGAAATTGTGGATCATTTTGCACAGAAAGACGAAACTTTTCTGGACTATATCTTGACGGGGGATGAGACGTGGATGTGCTACTACACTCCAGAATGGTTAAGTGACTGTCAAAATACAGAAGTTTGTTGTGCGTCGTTATAACTTTGCATTAAAATGGAGGGATTTATTAAAAAGTAAGAATGTACAACTATGTTTTTTCCTTAAATTACATGACTTTAACATACGCTATGATAATATTATTACATTTTATTATTACAGGTGCAAGTCTATTAATTTCTCGCAGAAAGAAGTTTCAAGATTGAATGAACTCGTGTCCAAGTATTCGGCAGTTTTGTTTAATAAAAAAACGGATATAGGGACCAATAAACAAAAAAATCAGGTGTGGGAGCGGATCTCCGAAGAGTTCAATTCCAACTTGCCAGGCCCCGTGCCAAGATCAGCAAGCCAACTGAGATTCAAGTTTGCAAACTTGAAGAGGACGGCCAATACTGTAAGTATTGTTTTTCGTTCTCCTTATTTTTCATAAATTTTCCATGTAAACGTATGTATTAGTAAACGGTATGTGTTTGTTTGTTTGTTTGTTTTAGGAATGGAGCAATGTTGTGCAGGAGCAGAGAAAGACAGGTGGTGGCCCCCCTCCATCGGACGTTTCCGAGACCACGCTGTGGCTCAAGGGCTTATTGCAGACGTCCATGGTGGGGGAAGCCAGTACTTCGAATTGCGATGGTATTATTTTACACATATTTAACTCAATCATAATTTATATATAAACAAAACCAAATATGGAACATGCGAGTGTGCAAAATGACACTATGTTTATGTTGAAACACTATAATTTTAACAATATGTACACATAATACATTGTGTAGGGTACCCCGGTACGTTGAGCAACCCTACAACCACCATCGAGCTGGTGGAAGAGGAAGAAGCTGAAGCTGAAGGCGAATCTGTAGCTAGACCCTTGAGCTTTGATCAGGAGGAGGAAGACGTAATGAGCGCTGAAAAGCCCGTTATCAAAAGAAAGATGGCCACTCCACTAATAACAGGTCTGAACTATAATGATTATTTGTGGAGCTTACTCTCTAATATGTTACAGTATATCTACTATTATTTCATCCCCATGCAATTTTGAAAATTGGAATTAATATTGTTTTATATAGTGGAATCGTTGAACCGCCGAGACAAAACGTTAAAAAATTTGGAATTTGCAGGTTCAAAGAAGAAGTTGGCAGTCACTCCGGCCATGTTGAGAAACAACCTCAGCGCTATGACTAAGAGGAAGTTGGAGTACTTCGATGAGAGTCAGGACGTCCTGAAGAGAAAGGAAGTACGAGAAGCTGAGCTTCACCAGTGGCACCTGCGGAAAGCCATTGCTGAGTGCTTAGCTGCTGAAGCTGAGTGCTTAGCTGCTAAAGCTCAACAGGAGTTGACAGAGTTACTGTTGAAGAAAGAAAAAGATAAAAAATGATCATGACTTGTACATTTTTTAAGAAAGAAAAAGATAAAAAATGATCATGACTTGTACATTTTTTATCTTTTTCTTTCTTCTGACTTCTTGTTTGTTATTGTGTTCGAATTTTTTATTTCAGAATTTAATTTTTACTTACATGATGAAGATCGATTTATAGTTTTAGGAATAATTTCTTGAGAGTATTGGAGGGGCTAGTTTCCTTTGATTAATAATTCCAACCAAACTATGTGAAAAAAGTTATATATTTATTACATAGTTTCTTTTCAATTATAATATGTATATTGAAACATTATATAAAGGGTTTAATATAATAAGTTTTATACCAAAGTTTATGAAAAAAGATATACTTTTATTACATTGTTTCTTTTCAATTATAATATGTATATAGTAACATTATATACAGGGTTTAATATAATAATAAGTTTTATACCAAAGTTTATGAAAAAGATATACTTTTATTACATTGTTTCTTTTCAATTATAATATGTATATTGAAACATTATATACACGGTTTAATATAATAATAAGTTTTATTCCAAAGTTTATGAAAAAAGATATACTTTTATTACATTGTTTCTTTTCAATTATAATATGTATATAGTAACATTATATACAGGGTTTAATATAATAATAAGTTTTATACTTTCAATTACCTTGTACCTACTATATTCAATAAGATTGTTTGTACTGACATCGTTTCACAATACAGCCATGTAAGATTATATTGTGTTTTTGATTATGTTGAGTGCCTCTGAGTGTGTGAATGCCTATGATGTTATTGCCTGTGTTATCTGTATATGTATTCTTTGCCTTTGTATTATTGCTATTATTCTGTATTACCAAACTTTATGAAAAAAGATTTATTTTTATTACATACATTGTTTCTTTTCAATTATAAAATATTTATTGAAACATTTTAATATACAGGGTTTAATATACTTAATAAGATTTATAGTGATTTGTTTTTGGGGTATTATGCCATATACAATATACACAATTATTAACACATCAGCTCGAATTCTATCTCAAGCGGGGGTATGTTAATTACCGGACCATGTCATTAGCTCATAGTTCTTTAGCATTTAATAATTCTGTGCTAGGTGTACATTGAATTATGGGAATAAATAACAAAATATACAAAAAAAATTCTTGCAAAGTCACAACAAATAATAAATTTATTTTTCGGAATAACTTTATTGAGTAAAACCTCAAATTGTAATATTTAAATATTGAAGACAATATTAGTGATTTCTAAACGAAAATCTGAAACAGAAAAATCAGAAAAGGAAACGGTCACATCTGGGACTCGAACCCAGGACCCCTGTCTTTCCGGGACAGTGCTCTACGGAAAGACTCTCCTCTCCTCTCCTCTCCTCTCCTCCTCTCCTCTCCTCTCCTCTCCTCTCCTCCTCTCCTCTCCTCTCCTCTCCTCTCCTCCCGGAAAGACAGGGGTCCTGGGTTCGAGTCCCAGATGTGACCGTTTCCTTTTCTGATTTTTCTGTTTCAGATTTTCGTTTAGAAATCACTAATATTGTCTTCAATATTTAAATATTACAATTTGAGGTTTTACTCAATAAAGTTATTCCGAAAAATAAATATTCATTCTAGACTTGCAGAAAAGTCAACAGATGTCGCACATTAAATAAAAAAAAATAAGATAGGTTTATCTAAAAGACGCTGTCTGGATTGCATTTAGTTCGGGTTGAATCTTGCGATCATACATAAAGATAGTTGCCAATAAAAATGTGCGGTGAAAAAAATGAAGACAATGTTAGTAGTTCTTATTCGAAGTATGATACAGTTAAAAGTGACCGAGGGGGATAGGGTCCCATTAGCGCAGTTGGTAGAGCACTGTCCCGGAAAGACAGGGGTCCTGGGTTCGAGTCCCAGATGTGACCGTTTTCTTTTCTGATTTTTCTGTTTCAGATTTTCGTTTAGAAATCACTTATATTGTCTTCAATATTTAAATAATAAATTGCTCAAAGGTTAGAAAAATAACAATTAATTAATTTATTTCTCTTATCTCCTCTCCCACCGCTACCAAGTGAAGGCCCGCCCAACGTTTCTTCGTCAGGGTGCTCTTCTGGATTTGGGCCATTTTCTGGGGGCTACATCTCCTTATGAAGTATGCACAAGTTGTGTAATACAGCAGCTGCGACAATTGTGTCCTGCACTCTGTCTTTTTTTATCCTCAGTTTCAGCGACAAAGCTGGAAAACGCCTTTTCCAAACCCCAAACGCTCTCTCTACTGTGTTTCGAGTCCTTATATGGCTCTCATTGTAAAGAAGTTCTGCAGGGGTCGCTGGGAGGCGAAGTGGCGTCAACAGGTAATCGCAGTTTGCGTAACCCTTGTCACCTAAAAGGTGACGTTCACCAAATTCTTTGGCCATCAGTCGCCCTTTGATAGCACTATTGTTAAAAATAGTATTATCGTGGGCAGAGCCCGGCCAGCGTGCGACTATGTCCATAAACTTTAGTTTGGCGTCCACAACAGCCTGCACGTTGTATGAAAATACTGATTTCCTGTTGCGGAACACCTCAGCATCATCCCCTCCTGGAGACTGGATAGGAATGTGAGTTCCATCGATGGCTCCTATCACACTGGGAAATTTTGCAATGGTGTAGAATGCACATGCAACCTCGGACATCTCTGCCTCATTTACTGGCATATTTATATACTGTGGCCTCAGTCGAGCAATTGCTTTAATAACCCGCCACACGACTCTGGAGATGGTTGAGTTATGGAGTCCGCATAAGTCACCATTGCTCATATGGAAACTTCCAGTGGACAGAAATCTCAATGTCATCAGTACTTGGCCAATGGGGCTGACAGCTTTGTTCCTAGAAAAATATTTCTGTGAGTATTTAAAAATAAATGACGACCTGTTATAATATATATGATATTACACGGAAAAAATATTATTTACCTTCCAGTAGTCGTAATATCTCCTTCAATTTGATCCGTCACAAATTTTGCAAGCTCTTTCGACATGCGATACCGTGCCAAAAATTCGGAATCATCCCAAATGACCATATTATTAACACGGGGTCGAAATGTTTTTGGCTTTCGCTGTAAAACATATTGCATGACGAATTCATCTTCACTACTGTCATCTTCGATAATATTAATCATGATTAATAATCGTTTCGTAACAACACTCAACAGAAGAACTTTATATACGCATAGAACTGTCAAATATGTCAAAATGGCCGAGTAACTCGAGAATCGCGAATAACTCGCGAGTAACTCTCGGATTTCGGGAAGTTAAAACAAAAGTTAAAAGTGACGTAAAACCAGGAGTTAAATTGATTGAAAAACGCATTTTGGTGAAATTTAACTTTAGCATTTACTTTTACTATAGCTAGCGTTGAAACAGACGGCCCAATCAATCCAAAATTTGACATTAGATTTTCATATTGAATAACTATAGGCTCCTCTTTGTTTAAAATGTCAATGTTCATATCGCCGATTATCAAAACGGATTCTCTAATGTCAATATTTTCCAATATAGATTCAAGTTAATCGAGGAATATTTTTTTATTTGTATTTGGCGGTCTGTATATTGCTAAAAGATATAACCGTTTAAGATTGTTGACTAAAATAGTTCCGTAAACGCATTCAAATTTCGTTGACATCAAATTTATTTTTTCGAAAGTAAGATGATCTTTCACATATACTATAATTCCACCACCCGATCTATTTGTACGACAAAAGTGGTATGCATTATATCCCGAAATTTTGTAAAGATTCAAATTATTTTCATTTATTGACGTTTGGCATAGCATGATAATGTCAATATTTATAAAAGAACTGGAAATAATTAGTAGGAAAGTATCCCAATACTAAGCTAATGATCGAATATTTAAGTTAATTGCAGTAAAATTATTATTACCAAGGACATTTGTTTTAGTATAGTTTTCAATATTTTGCGTGCGTATATAATCAATTTCTGTGGTGTCAAAGTCGCCGTTTAAGTCACCCATATTAAAAAAAATATTTTAAAAAGCAACAATATACAAATATACGCATTCGGGAAGTATAGATGCAATTAAGAATAATATATAAAACGGAAAGCATTTCAAATACGTTCCTAGTTGAATCAAAGTTTTGTTCACACCGAGGTAGGTTTGATAATTGACACCAGTGAATGCTTGGAGAATTATTACTATATGCATAACAAAGACGGTGCATGCGTTCAGTGCTTTATTCTTTAAACTTCCATATTCGAATATAAAGCTTGTTTTTTTTCTTTCTAACCCCGTTCAGTTCATATTACTAACTATGCTGGTAAGTGAGATCTAATGATTTTTATGAGACCATATCACATTTCGTAAATGTCCTGAAATTAAAAAGATTTTGAAATGGACTAATAGCGTAATGAAAAGAGAAGCTGAAAATATTTCTGCATATCTAAGGTTGATAAAACAAACACTTAAATTGGAAATGATATTTACAACAATAAACACTCGGAAAACGAGGGATTCCTTTCATAATTACTGCACACGATTTCGAAAGATATCTACCCGAACAATTGTTTCAAAGTCAGCTACATACTCTGGTACATTGTCACTGTCATATATATTTATGTAATTATTTAAGTTCATTATGCTTATAAAGTAAGAACTGCGACATTATAAACGTTACTTTGCCGTTGTAGTATAGTGTAGTGGAAAACATAGGTAAAAGAGAATTAAGTTTATGGGAAAGAAATAAAAATTAACGCAAAAAATGCTTGTGGATGACAGTTTCTATATTTGAAGGAGTCCATTTCAAATTATTCGCAGACGACTGTCTGTTTAACAAATTAACTTAGATCTATTAAATATTTGTGACAAATAAATGACTTATTTCTAAATATAAACAAAAGTCAATATATCAGTTTTACTATAATAAATCCAAGATTCACTGCATATAATATAAGTTAATATAAATTAAAAAAAGAATCAACGATTCTTAGACAGAAAGGGTATCAGTATTTTAAACCGTTATTCTGTAAACCATTTTATTCTTTTCTAGACCACATTTTGCATCTTCAAACATTTATTTTAATAAAAAGTCGCAGGTAAACTATAAATAAAAAATTATACAAAAACAAAATAATTGTAAGACGTTAAATAATATGTTAGCATGGGAGATAACTCGAAAGCAAAATCTATGGAGTTTCTCAAGGAATTTTACTGGGGCCATTCATATTCCGAATGTACAAAAATGATATATGTCGGGTAAGTTTTTAGATTCTCACGGCCAAAAGCATTTTTGTTGTTTGTTTTTGGGGTGTTATGCCGTGTTGCGCTAACTCCTTCTTTAGCCGACGTTTCGGACAGCGTTGCAGTGTCCATCATCAGGGCAGATCCGGTAGATCCGAAGATCAATTTACACATCTTCGGATCTACCGGATCTGCCCTGATGATGGACACTGCAACGCTGTCCGAAACGTCGGCTAAAGAAGGAGTTAGCGCAACACGGCATAACACCCCAAAAACAAACAACAAAAATGATATATGTCAATTGACTAAATGACGAAATTTTCTTATACGCAGATGACACTGCGATATTTTAGGAAAGCAAAAACTGTGATATTTTATTAGAACAATCTTAAATCGATCTTAATATTTGAATAACTGGCTGATTAAAAATATCCTAACGGTTAATATATAAAAAAAAACGGTAAAATGATCTTAAGTTCACCAAAAAGAATGAAGTCGTTACATAAACAATTACAAACAGAAGAAAGAAACCTACATATTCCAGATGTGAAATATAACTGGGCCTACAAAGTGACAAACACTTGACCTTTAAACAGCACATAGAAAAGCTGAGAGAAAATATCATTCAACTAATTGATGTATATGGTAGAATCGCTAACCTTCTACCAACAGAAGTAAAGATGGGCTTATACTTTAACTTAATACAGTCCCACCCAAATTATCTGACAAATACATATGAAGAAACACACACATTACAAACCTAAATGATTAGCAAATATTACAGAATGAAATTATTAATAAAACTTATCAACTATAATCTAGATGTTCCACGAAAATACTATCCAAAGAAATTAACTAATTAAAAATTAGAAAATTGTATGAATATTCGAGAAACATATGACTTTTAAACTACAAAATACAAAATGTACCAGTACACACGAACACAATATTTATAAAACACGTCACACGAAAACTATATAAAACAATATAGTAAATTGTACACAAATACAGTAATGACTGAATGTGGTAAGAGAAGCATAGGTCATGAGGGTTTTAATATTAACATCCCTATAAGAACATGAATAATTAGTAAAACAATAGTTACCAATCATAAAAAAAAATCTTCTCTATGATTCAGCACAAGTTTCATGAGGTTTTGGTTTCTAAAACATTTTTTTATTTGAAATATATACATATTACAGATTTACAGAAGAAAAGCATATTGTTCTAAAAACTAATCATAATAAAATGTTTTCTTTTTAACGTTACTATACAATAGAGAAAAAAGTTTCTCGTATTTGAGTTGGGGAGTAGAACCATTACAGTATACATAAGGTAAAGAAAAGAAAGAAAAATTTTATTTATAAAGTAAGAAAAAAACAGGTTAATATAGTATGAAAACAAAAGTGTAGATGGTGAAATTGACCAATAAAGCAGTTACTAAATTAGATAAATAATAAATGTAAGCACTCATTTAAAATTATGGGATTTCAAGTTGCCACGTGATCTTGATCGGTTTCTTATTTTTGGAAAGGTTACTGTAGTATTGATCTTTGTGAGAATAATAAGAAAAAAAAAAAAAAAACATGAATTGCTTATTATCGACGGTGAGTCAGCAAATGTCTCGTATAATATGTATTTCGATAAAATGAACAGAGATCATGAAAAAACTAAACATACGACATTTATAAAGTTTTTATATCGGCACAAATCAGATCAGGCCAATAACACTTTCGTGAACGTAAATAGTTGCACTCGGAACATATAAAGTTTTTTCTCGAGTATGAGTCAGCATGTGCCACTTCAGATATGACTTGAAACATGAGAAAGGTCTTCCTGGACATTGGAAACGCACGTGATTCTTTCTTTTGAAAAAATGAAGAGTTGCACTTTGATAAATTAAAACTTTTTTCTATACTGTGAGTAAGTGTGTCTCGACAAATTTCACTTTTGAGAATATGAATAATTGCACAAAGAACATGAAAAAAGTTTTTCTCCGGCGTGAGTCAGCACGTGGCACGTCAAATATTTCTATTGAGTACATGTATAGTTGCACACACAGTTAAGAATTATTTGGAAGACGAAAAAGTGTTTTCGCCACTGTGAGTCCGCATATGTCTCGTCAAAATTCCCTTTCGAGAACATGAATAATTGCACTCGGAACACAAAAAAGGTTTTTCTCCAGTATGAGTCAGCATGTGGCTCGTCAAATATTGCTTATGGAAAGATGAATAGTTGCACTTGAAACATTTAAAACATTTTTCTCCGCTGTGAGTCAGCATGTGGCTCGTCAAATAATACTTTCGAGCGAATGAATAGTTGCACTCGGAACATTCAAAACATTTTTCTCCACTGTGAGTCATCATGTGTTTCGTCAAATAATTCTTTCGAGCGAATGAATAGTTGCACACAGAACATGAAAAGGGTTTTTCTCCAGTGTGAGTCAGCATGTGGCTCTTCAAAGATCCCTTTCGAGAGCACGAATAGTTGCACTCGGAACATTCAAAACATTTTTCTCCACTGTGAGTCAGCATGTGGCTCGTCAAATAATTTTTATGGAAAGATGAATAGTTGCACTCGGAACATTTAAAACATTTTTCTCCACTGTGAGTCAGCACGTGGTTCGTCAAATAATTCTTTCGAGCGAATGAATAGTTGCACACAGAACATGAAAAAGGTTTATCTCCATTGTGAGTCAGCAAGTGGCTAATCAAAGCATCCTTTCGAGAGCATGAATAGTTGCACACAGAACATGAAAAAGGTTTTTCTCCAGTGTGAGTCAGCATGTGGCTCTTCAAAGATCTCTTTCGAGAGCACGAATAGTTGCACTCGGAGCATTCAAAACATTTTTCTCCACTGTGAGTCAGCAAGTGGCTAATTTTTTTTTTTTTTTTTTTTTTATTTCCTTTATTTTTTCCCAATTTACATATTTCACAATACAAGTTTTTTAATAATATGAAAGGGAACCCACTAAGGCGCAGCCTGTGCGTGGGTAATATAATTTAATACATTAGATTTTTGTACCTAAAAATACATAACAGTAAAAATAAAATAAAAAACAGTAAGCATAATAAAGAAAAACGGTAGGCTTATAATAAAAGTTATTCTAAAAGATTGTGCAAGAGGAGCATATTAAAAATAAATCAAAGTAAAAATAAAGATTGTAAGATAATATATATGAATTAAAAGAACACAAAATAAAATAATAATAACTATACAGAAACAAAATAGAAAAAAGTAAAAATTAAATGAATAATGCTTCAACATTTGCATTGTACAGCCACAACTTTAATTCTTTTTGGTATTGCGCTAGTTTAGTTGTTACTTGAATTTTTTTTGGTAGTAGATTAAAAGTGCGAGGTCCAATAAAGCTACTGTGAGTTTGCATTAGTTTGGTATTGGTTTGTGGGGTATAAAATACATGATTTCTTCTAAAGTTTATTTTGGGTTCATATTTTTGAAATTTATTTTGGTTTTTCATGACGTATTTCAGGCTTTGAAGTAGAAATAGTTTACGGAGATTGAATAGTTGAGATTCCTTGTACAATTGATCAGTCGAAAATGTCCTCTTTTTATTATATATAACCTTGATAATATGATTTTGTACTATTTGTAGTGGTTTTATAAATGTATCTAGTGCGCCACCCCATCCTAATATACCGTACATAATTGAGGATTGCACTAGAGAAAAATAAATCATTTTCAATTTGTCAACATTGAGTACTTCCTTAAGTCTATAAAATATGTACGTCAGATATCTTAATTTAGAAACGGTGTTATTAATTTGTGGTTGCCAGTTTAAATTTGTGTCAATATATATACCCAAATATTTGATCTTTTCAATTTTTCCAATTTCAAAGCAAGAGGTGCATGTTACTTTATTACAGTTAGCATTATGTAGTCTAATTTTAAGGTTATTGGGAGGTTTGTTTTTACTGTTTTTATAAAAAGTTAGGTAAAATGTTTTACTATAGTTTAAGAAAAGTCTATTACAAGTAAGCCATGATAAGACATATGAAATACATTTTGTTGCATTTAAAAAAGTTTCAGGCCAGGATTTTCCATTTACTATTATTGCTGTATCATCAGCGTAAGATACAATTTTACCAGGGATTACAACATTGCATAAATCATTAATATATATTAGAAACAGAATTGGGCCAAGCACAGTCCCCTGTGGTACTCCATTTTTTATCACTGTTTCTTTGCTATAAAAGTTCCCAATTTTTGTTTTTTGTAATCTGTCTTTGAGATAGTGAGTGAGAATTTTTAGTGCATCTTTTTTGAAACCTATTTGATTAATTTTCTTTATGAGTAGATTGTGATTTACAGTATCAAACGCTTTTCTTAAGTCTAAAAATATAGCTAGACTTTTTTTATTTTGATCAACAGATGTGTATAAATTTTTTGTCAGATCGAATATTGCATCTTCAGTGCTTAATTTACTTCTGAAGCCATATTGATTTTCGGACAGAATATTGTTTTGTTCTAGGTATTTCATAACTCTATTTTTGATACATTTTTCAAATATTTTTGAAAGGTTTGAAACTAATCAAAGCATCCTTTCGAGAGCATGAATAGTTGCACACAGAACATGAAAAAGGTTTTTCTCCAGTGTGAGTCAGCATGTGGCTCTTCAAAGATCCCTTTCGAGAGCACGAATAGTTGCACTCGGAACATTCAAAACATTTTTCTCCACTGTGAGTCAGCATGTGGCTCATCAAATATTTCTTATGGAAAGATGAATAGTTGCACTCGGAACATTTAAAACATTTTTCTCCACTGTGAGTCAGCACGTGGTTCGTCAAATAATTCTTTCGAGCGAATGAATAGTTGCACACAGAACATGAAAAAGGTTTATCTCCAGTGTGAGTCAGCAAGTGGCTAATCAAAGCATCCTTTCGAGAGCATGAATAGTTGCACACAGAACATGAAAAAGGTTTTTTACCGATGTGGGTCAACATGTGCCTCTTCAGAAAGCTCTTAAGAGAAGACGTATAATTGCACTCAGAACATGAAAAGGGTTTTTTTCCACTGTGAGTCAGCATGTGACACTCCGTGGTTTCAGTTGATTGTGTCTTCAGATCTGACGAAATTTTGAAAAAAAAGGATAATTAGTAAGCTTCATGTGACTTATTACTTTCGTAACTTATCGCGTAAAAGTAAAAAATAGATTCCCACAAGAACAGGTGACTAATTTGTTCCTTGCACTTATTTATACTTTTGAATTGAAAAGCCGAGTTTTAAATAGATTTACTTTATAAAACAATTTTATTAATAAATAGTGTTTGCAATGTAATGTGAAAAATTAAAAATTATTATTCTAACAAAGACTTTTCATAGATAATAGTTTTTAGCTACAGAAAATATTCATTCACCGGGCATCACATTCATCTTCAAATATCTCATCAGTATTTTCAGACGTGTTGCTGCAGGATAAACCATTTCAGAGGCCGCATATAACAGAACTCTGCAATACTGCTCGGTTGTTTTTTTTCAGGAATTTATGTGAATATGGGAAATAATTTCGACAAATGTTTATTATTATTTCCCTTTAAATCTGTTAAATAAACTGTTAGTATTTACTACGAAATCACTTCTGCAGCAACCAAATCAAACACACGCGACCATTTAGATTTCACTTATAAGCTCCATTCGCGTATTTATGTTTTGCAATATTCATGAGCATAACATAAAAAGCATCTTTTGTCACAAATGCAGTCTTCCAGAAAACTTAATTTATTTTCTAACTGCCTTAGAAATGTTATAGTAATAATAGCTAATTTTACGTTTGGAGCATTTTTTCTTTGACCATAAAATAAACGAAAAAATTGAAGCTTCAAAAAATTATTTAAAATCAAATAATTTTTTTAAACCATAATCTCACATTTATTTGTAGGTAATTTTATAAGGAGTTCCACATTGGAGTTAATATTTTCACATGTTTTAGTTTCGTAGACATAATGGCTTAGAACTTCCTTTGGAGGTACTTTTTACCAGAAAACATCAGCATTCAGGTTTTTTGTCTAGATTAACTGGACAACTAAGAATGAAAAAACATTTTACCTGTTGTCTTGACAATTCTTTCAAAGCGTTCTAAGCACTCCTTTTTGACATCCGGCAGGTCTATGTCAATTTCCGTATATGGAATTCCCCCTTCATCTTCTTCTCGGGGTCTAAGCTCCGCCTTGATGGTAACAGACTCTATATTGAAGCAACCTGAAAGACAATACAACATAGTTTATTAAACGTCAATGCACAAAAAAACTTGTTTTTAATTAAAATTAAAAATTTTAAATTTAAGTAAAATGTTTACGACAAAAGATAACATTGATTGACCACACAGGAACAAGAATAAGGTGAACAGACCTTAAGCTTAATTAAGGAAATAATAAAGATACCAGATGTCACTTCAAGGACCGATGTTTTAAGAAGGAAAACATTTACTCTTGACTACCTTCAGAGCACGGTTTTATTATTATAAGTGATTGGAATGATATTTTCTTTCATAAATATTTAGTTAATAGACACGAATATATGTAAAAAACAAATGAGGGTTTATTGTGAGCAATACTTGAGCTAAAAGAGTTTTGTAGTTTAGCAGTTATAGCAAAGATTTATTTTAAAGTAAATACGTCCTGTTTGCACGACATTCCGAAACGGACATGGATTCCGAATATCCGAATTTAACATTCTACATTTTATACGTATGCAATCCAACTAACCGTCTGTTCGAGTACTCTCCGCATATTGCAAACATTCCTTCTTTATATCTGGAAAATCGAAATTTATATCTGTAAACGGTATTTCATCTCCGCCTTCTTCCTGGGGCCCTGGTTCCGTCTTGATGGAAACAGTCTCTTGATTTGGTAGATCCATGGCACTGCTGTGGTAGCGTTTGGTAATTTGGTCCAGCGAAACAAATATACCTGAAAAAGAACATGGTTGTGACGGAACCCTACTTTTTATCTGCTGTGAAAATTTGGTTTGGCTTGTAATATTCTGTAAAAACAAAGAAATAGTATTCATAACAGATTATTGGAAATTAGAATATAATTACGTGTGTACCTTGACCTTGAAGTTAAAACAACTGAAAACGGTTGAAAAAGTCGTCGTTAATGGTCGGATATATTTAAATAGGAATTACCGTTGCGTTTTGGGTACCGATTGGCGTAAGTTTAACTAGATAGTTTTAGACATTTGAGCGTGACATAAGAACAGTGGTCGCTACCAAAATAAATAGCAATGAAAATAAAAATTATCACTTACTAATATCAACTATCGTAACTTTACTTAATAACTATCACAAGTATGGGATAATGCGTTAAACTGCGCGGGTGACTGGATTAAACAATGGACGTTAAAGAAAGCATGTGTCAAAAAATATATCATTTAAGCATAGACAGTAAAGTCATAGACAATTAATGTTGTAATTTCCAAAAACCCGATCTCGTCGGGGAGTCGCTATATGCACAGCGACTAATCGACAGGAGGCGTGGCCAACATATCCGAGCATACCCGAAGTGAAGTGTTTCCGTGCTTTATTTGTAATTTGTTCTCCTCTCAGATTTTTTTTGTGACCTCACGGCCGAGCATTTCCGAATATTGCCGAGCAGCCGATAGCTAATTTTCATCTTTCGTTTCATACGATTCTTGCACCTTAATTTCATTTGATTAGATAGTTAGATTACAAAACTATAGGGCCAATATCATAAAGTCGATTCCAAAGCCTTAATAAAGACTGTTTGGTATGGCAACCACATTCTAATTCCTGCAAATATAATTAACTTTTGGACAATAGAAGACTTGTGGTACCTAGGCAATATGTTCAACTTTTGTACAGATTCGTACTAGGCCCATATATACTCAAAGCATCTTATCTTTTTACATTACAAAACAGTACACCTATGGGAAAGTAAAACTAGCATTATTTGGAGTCAATATGAAAATTTGGATGCCACATAGCATGTTGAAGGATAAGTGAGCAATGAAGGAAGTTGGGCAATTCATTGATACATATTTGATTTTTGATATTATTTTATTAATGGAAAATAATACATTACACCACACAAAGGAAATATAAATATTAATGGAACAAACCCCTTTGAAAACATGACAGATAAACCCTGAATTGAGCCAATTAGGTTCTGCCTCATCCTGAAATTTATGTTTAATACATTTCTCCAGCAATAGAGACACATCTCGTACTGAGGAAACTCCAGCTTCAACAAGCCTGTTGATCTCCTGTATCGGTTAGAATGAATTTGTTGGGTCATCTTGGCCGCGTCTCTGCTGTGGTTGTGGCTCGCTTCTCCGGTTGCCGAGATGTAATAACGTAGCACACATTTAGGTGGGCTGGTGGATTGAAGGGCTGCCCTTTTTTAAAAAAAACGTGTAAACTCTTTCTACAGTTCCGAAAAAAGTTAAACTTGAAAAAACGCTACCAAACGAGTGCACTCCACATAGATTAAGTGAATGATTTGCACAAGGCGAAAACAACGCTTTCGGATTGCGTTCTTTGATTTTTGCTTGTACACCACCATGAATTCCTGCCATGGTTGCAAGATTATCGTATCCTTGGGCTCGACATAGATGTATGTCTAAATTATCACTCCCCAGCTGTGTAAGGATATTTTCAGCAAGATCAACTGCAGTCTTTCCAGCTATAGGAAAAAAACCTAGAAATGATTCTTTCACTTCAACTTGATCACCTTGAATATGAACATATCTGATCACGTAACTCATCTGATCAACATGTGATATATTTGGAGTGCTGTCAAAAATAATTCCAAAATATTTGGCTTTTTTTATGTCGTTCACAATGTTATCTTTCACCTCCTTCCCCAAAAGGTTTATGAACTCATTTTGAATGTCTTTGGACAAATATGAATCTACCCGTTTCCAGTTTATACAGGTGGCATATTCAATTCTCAGCATGTGTTCTTTTAGCACTGGGTCATATTTCGACAGTAGATTAACTAATTCTAAGAAATTTCCTCTATTATCTGATGTAACTCCCTCTCTATGCCCTCTAAAAGATAAATTTTGGCGTGCCAGGAATATAATGACATCTAAAAGGCGGCTCAAAATATCACGCCACTTCTTTCTTTCTTGG
This sequence comes from Hesperophylax magnus, assembly GCA_026573805.1. NCBI lineage: Eukaryota > Metazoa > Arthropoda > Insecta > Trichoptera > Limnephilidae > Hesperophylax > Hesperophylax magnus. Next base: position 847,748 of record JAIUSX010000193.1, on the reverse strand, counting down.
TCAAACACCATCTGATGGTCATAGTCGATTGTTTTTCGCAACTTCAATCTATTTTCCAAAAGTTTCCATTTTTCAAAACAGGAGAGATGGTTCTCAGAATTTTCGTGTTCAGACACTTTAGGATTTAGTTTCCACCACGAATTAAACCCGTTGGCGAAACTCGGATGATTTTTTTCGGGATAAGTAAATAGTTTGCAACAAAAACAGTATAAACTGTTTTTTGTTAAAGAATATACCATCCATTTTCTGAGTACTTTTTCTCCATTTGGCAACGCTTTGTAAAACCATTCTGGATTGAAGTGTCGGCTCTTTCCTTTTACATTATCTCCTGGCCTAACAACAGTGTCTAAAAATGGGCCATCTCTATTTTGATAAGGATCACTTCCCGTTTGAACAATTTCAACTCTCAAATCATCAGGTATCAGCATTGGCCAACTAGCAACATCAAAACGAGTGTCAAGTAGTTCCTTTTCATAATGATCAACTTGCTCTGATTCTTCATTATTTTTTCTTTCTTCGTTTTCATTATTTTGCCCTTTATCTTGGTCATATTCTCTTTGATCTTTTCTACTTTGTCTCTCAACTTGTATATTAGACTCCCTTTCTGGCTTCTTTCCAATCAAGGTATCTTGAAAAAGACTTTCTGTCCAGATCTCTTTCGACAGTTTGCTGTGTACTATTAAATGACGAAGTTGAAGGTGCTACATACTTCCAAATGGATCCAGATAATGATTCGGCCGCAAGTTCTTCTGCTTTTTTTATTTTTCTTTGTTGGAATCCACTAAGCCTATTTCGCTTCATGTTGAAAGATTCTATAAAGGTTGAACACAAATACACATTACTCTCATCATTAATTCATTAAAGTAAAATAACATTTTGCCTATCTTATTCAAATTATACTAAGAATAAATAGTTCAAGTGATTATTTTTATATTGCCATTTTTTATTTAGGTCTGAATTGTATAAATCATACTATCATTAATGCTTATGTTAGCCGGTAGAAGGAGGCCCAACATGTTGCGGCGGTGACCATTTCCGAAAGTTTGAAAATCAACCCACCAATAAGTTTGCACTGAATAGTATTTGTACTAAGTACCAAATTTCAGAACCTGAGAAGAGCATAAAACTGAGGCTGTTAGTTTTTGTGGGTAGTTTTTCAAACTTAGATACCTAAATTCAGGTAGAGACTCAAATTATTACTAGCCATAAAATTTTTCCACAATCGCGTCGATTTCTCATTTAAAGCTTAAACATAATACTTATCGGGATTTGCATAAGAAAATATTTACGGTGGCATCAATACCAAATGACTTTTTAGTACTCACCACGAATTATTCTTCATTTAACTTTTATTTTCTTGAAAGGAACTTTTGCGTATCATTGACAACGTTAAACGAGACAGAAGTGAACAAAACACCGACTGCACTGACTGACTGTTGCTGACTGACTGTGATTGTCTGACGCAAGGAGCGGCGCGGGAAGAGGGCGCGCTCTTCAGATCTTATAAAGCTGACCGATGCACTGGAGCGCAACGGTTACCCGGCAAGTCAGACAAGGCAAATTTTAAGAGCCAAATCTACAACAAACAAAGACAGAGTTGAACAAGACTCAAAAGGCTGTACTTTCCTGCCTTTCGTTCACAATGTGACAGACAGAATTGCCAGGCTGTTGAGAAAAGAAAACATCATAACTGTCTTCGGAACCACCACCAAAATCCAAGACCCACTGAGGTCTGCAAAGACTAAGTTTCCTCTGGAAGCAGATGGAGTGTACAAACTCAGCTGCTCTGGTTGTGACAAGGTTTATATAGGCCAGACAGAGCGGACGATTTCCAAAAGGATAGCAGAACATTTTCGTGCTTGTAAACTTGGCCACCCTGATAAATCGGCAATCTCCGAACACTTAATTGAAACCGGCCATAACTTTGGATTTGCTCCTGAGGTCCTGGGAAGACCCAAAACTTATAGATCACGCCTGATTATGGAGGCAATTGAAATCTACAAAAATCCATTTAATATCAATAGAGACGACGGAGCTAAGCTCAACAGCTCTTGGTATCCGGTAATTGACGGCTACACCAAAGCTAAACGCAAATAACATGTCTAAGTATACTCTAATATCATACAATAATACAATATAAAACCATTGTATTTATACCTTGATACTGGGTACATTTGCTTTAACCGCTTTCAATCGGTTTTCTAATTCTAGAATTCGCCAAAAGATATCGCCACTTCCGTTGGCATTTCGCACTTGGACGGGCCCCAGGCTAACATAAATACTGTGCTCGACAACCAACAATTACACATCTTCGGATCTACCGGATCTGCCCTGATGATGGACACTGCAACAATGTCCGAAACGTCGGCTAAAGAAGGTGTTAGCGCAATACGGCATAACACCCCAAAAACAAACAACAAAAAAGAACCATAGACAGTACACATCTTACGCCGTAACCGCTCCTGAGGTGATATATGAAAAGTTATGCACCCCCCACTCCGCGGTGAACAGGGGAGGGGGTCATTTTAATTAAGGAGCTGCCTAAACGGGCGGATGACAACTGTCAATTCAGTACAAAGAAATGGAATTTCGTTGCAGCTCTCTAATTCGTCTGACTCCTTCCCCCACCATAGGAAGAAATATTTTATAGCGTCGTGTGACGGTAGAAAAGATAAGCAAAAGAAATCTGCTTGCGCTTTTATAGCTGTGTGTGACGCGGGTCTTATTTGGCTGCACAAGTATGTTGTCGTTGTCACCCCTTGGTCCTTGGTACCCGGGGCGGACCGCTCCCCCTTTACGCCGCCACTGGCCCCAACGCGTTCACAGAATGTGTCAATGTATCCACTGATAACACCCGTCTCTGAATTCTTTTTGAAATTACTTAACGAAACTTCTAAAAGACGGTCTAAACCGGCACTCAAAGACGCCATTTCTGATGATTTCTGACGTTTCGTTAAACCGCCCACCGCGTTTTACTGATTTTGCATCACAGGCAGTGGGAAACAATTTACTCGGAACAGATCGGGTATGCTCGGATATGTTGACCACGCCCCCTGTCGACTAGTCGCTGTGCATATAGCGACTCCCAGATATCGATCTAGAGGGGAGTCGCTATATGCACAGCGACTAATCGACAGGGGGCGTGGCCAACATATCCGAGCATACCCGAAGTGAAGTGTTTCGGCGCTTTATTTGTAATTGGTTCTCCGCTCAGATTTTTTTTGTGACCTCACGGCCGAGCATTTCCGAATATTGCCGAGCAGCCGATAGCTAATTTTCATCTTTCATTTCATACGATTCTTGCACCTTGATTTCATTTGGTTAGATTACATTACTATAGGGCCAATATCATAAAGTCGATTCCAAAGCCTTAATAAAGACTGTTTGGTATGGCAACCACATTCTAATTCCTGCAAATATAATTAACTTTTGGACAATACAAGACTTGTGGTAGGTCCTATGTTCAACTTTTGTACAGATTCGTATTAGGCCTATATGTACTCAAAGTATCTAATCTTTTTACATTACAAAACAGTACACCTATGGGAAAGTAAAACTAGCATTATTTGGAGTCAATGTGAAAATTTGGATGCCATATAGCATGTTGAAGCATAAGTGAGCAATGAAGGAAGTTGGGCAATTCATTGATACATTTATTTATTGGACAATTTGTATAGCGCCGCTTTTGTGAGATATCACCTCAGGGGCGCTTTACAGTTGATGCAGGTATTACAAAAATATAAATATTACAAAAAAACTGAATTTAAGTTGATACATATAAGCTGCATATTTGATATTATTTTTTTAATGGAAAATAATACATTACACCACACAAAGGAAATATAAACATTGAGGGAACAAACCCCTTTAAAAACATGACAGATAAACCCTGAATTGAGCCGATCAGGTTCTGCCTCATCCTGAAATTTATGTTTAGTAAATTGCTCCAACAATAGACACATCTCGTACTGAGGAAAGTCCAGCTTGAACAAGCCTGAATTTCTTTTGAATCATGAACCATGTTACACAAACCTAGCGTAGCCGCTAAACTATTTGAAAACTGGGATGTTTTTCTTGCCTTGACGTGAGCAGGCGGTATAAAAGGGACACTTTCTTTTGAATCACAAACCATGTTACACAAACCTAGCGTAGCCGCTAAACTAATTGAAAACTGGGATGTTTTTCTTGCCTTGACGCGAGCAGGCGGTATAAAGGGGGTATTTTCTTTTTCATCATAAACCATGTTACACAAACTTGGCGTAGCCGCTCAACATCGCAGAAATAGTTAACTTAAATAAAATTTGAACGTAAAAAAATAAAATCCAGCTAATAAATTTCAATCACAACGCACACAATGCATGCATATTAGGTAAATACTAATTTGACGGAATTTAACATTAAAAAAAACTCGGAACAGCTCGGATATGTTGGCCACGCCCCCTGTCGACTAGTCGCTGTGCATATAGCGACTCCCGATCTAGAGAGTGGTTTATTTATGCTGCCAGTCGCGAGGTCATTCATTTATGCGCGAGGTGAATTCGGAAGTGACAGCACGCTTGTTTTGTTTATTCTCCAGTCCGCAGCCAACTTTCAAATTTCTAATAGGAATCCAGAGGAGATTGGTGCTATAGCCAAGGGGTAAGTGGAAATTAAATATTATCTAATATATAATTTGAAACTTGTTTTACGGTCTCAATTTTTTTTACCTTTTTCAGGTACCAATACGAAATGGGAAATAATAAAGGGGCTCGCGCGTACAGCGCCTTAAGAAAGAGACCGCTCCACTGGAGGAAAAGAAGAATAAGGTTTGTCAAAATACATCATTTCGAAGGACACGTTGCATAATTGCATCTTGGATTTCTCCAGTTCTCTACCGATTTAGTTCAAAATTGGGATAAGGGAGTTTGAATGTGCACTGAACTCGGATCTAATGTCAAAATGCATAATTTCAGCATCCATCTTGGATTTCTCCAGTTCTCTGCCGATTTAGTTCAAAATTGGGATTAGGGAGTTTGGATGTGCACTGAACTCGGATCTAATGTCAAAATGCATAATTTCAGCATCCATCTTGGATTTCTCCAGTTCTCTGCCGATTTAGTTCAAAATTGGGATTAGGGAGTTTGGATGTGCACTGAACTCGGATCTAATGTCAAAATGCATTATTTCAGCATCCATCTTGGATTTCTCCAGTTCTCTGCCGATTTAGTTCAAAATTGGGATTAAGGAGTTTGGATGTGCACTGAACTCGGATCTAATGTCAAAAATCATAATGTTGGCATCCATTTTGAATTTCTCGAGTTTTCTACTGATTTGGTTCAAAATCGGGATTAAAGAGTTTGGATGTGCACTGAACTCGGATCATATGTCATAACTTCAGCATCCAGCTTGAATTTCTTGAGTTTTCTGCCGATTTGGTGCAAAATCTGGATTACGGAGTTTGGAGATGGACTTATGCGAGACTAGTGTGAAGGTTCCTTTCAAACTGTCGCTAAGATTGGGAACAATGTCTATCAGAGCCATTGATAAATGCACTGAATTTCGTTGACGGCTAATTCCGGGTAGTAGTATTATAAATAAATTATTAAAAAAACAATGATTACCACTATACAAACGATACAATCAAATATATGAACCAGAAATCTTTTCCAAGTCAAAACACCATTAGATAAACCGGTAAAAAACTGAGACGTCAAAAAACATCCAGGGCGTAAAAGATGTGTCTGTATATCCATTATTTTGCTAATATGATTTTTATTCTGTCAAGTTGTATCCATTATTTAGTAAATACATATAAATTTTATAAAGCACGTGTATTTTTATTTCGTATTATATCAAAATGCTGACTGATTTATCAAAACTGTGTCAATCATTCCCCTATCTACTCAAAAGACGCAGGTGTTGGTCTTGAAAGCGCAGCTGTTCTGGCGGCCGACAAATTCGTTTAAAAGTAGCAATAATACCTAACTGTACTGAAGTTGAGATTTGATACCGTCCCCTTAAATCGTCAGTGTGTTGATTTATCATGGAACTGTTTTTATTATTAGAGCGTCAAACGCTGACTCAAAGTAAGGGTTTTCCACTATTCCAGGCAGAGACGAGACTCTCATCATCAGAGCTAGGGGGACTGTTTTCATGACATACCTGCGATAGAGATAATCCAACCCGTTACATGATGATAATATTAAATATGTATTCTTGTGCAAACGTACCTTCCCGCGCAAAATTCCCAATTTTTCCCGTATGTTGGTGACCTGGTCTACAGTGGATCGGTATGGTACAGTGGATCACTCCAATATCTCGAAAGTTCTAAGTGTGTTTGCATGTGTGTTCGGCTCTTAGGTAAGTGTTCCTTCATGCTACTAAACAAGTCAGTACTTGTCCGGCTGCGCAGGCGAATGAACGTGTGGTGCTGTATTTATTGTTTTTGTGGTAGGAGAAAAAAGTCACGTGAGTATATTTTTGCGTACCATTTCATTATTTTTTCCATGATACATTTTAGCATATTTTAGTTGTTATCAGTAGTTATTACAACATGTGTTAACACCCAGAAATATGTCTTATTCAAAAGGGTAAAGTCAGAATAATACGTTTAGTTAAAAATAGAGTGTTGTTCTACAGTGGATCAGTGGATCACCTTACACAGTGGATCATGATCCACTGTGTACTACTGATGCCTGATTTGTCTTGATTGTTTGTTTTTTGTTTTATAGGATGCCTCGAAAAGGGACGAAAGAAAGAAAAATAGGCAAACATACACAGGCGCAAATAGAAGAGGCATTAAATCTAATTTCAGAGGGCTCAAGCATCCGTGGAGCAGCAAAGCATACAAAAATTGCCTTTACTACGTTACAGCGGTATAAAAAAAAAACAAAATAATTCGTCCAATGTAGTAAATATACGATTTGTTCCTAACTATGAAGTGAATATGGTGTTCTCAAAGAATCAAGAAGAAATTCTCTAAATTTTTTTCAAGAAATGTGCCTTGCTATTTTACTAAGTTTTAAAAAATTATTTTGCTTCTTTAGATTATTGTTTTCGTTCTCTTTTTTCTTTTTAAATCCAGTTATTTTTTATCTAGCCATGGGCTATTTTGTTTGTTCTCCTCTTTCAATAATAAAAACTGATTTATTTCAAGTATTAATTTTTTATTTAAAAGAAATCCCATCCATGATCCACTGTTAAATATAGGTTGATCCACTGTGTACCACCAAGTTCCACAGTGGATCATTTTCCCTCATCGCAAATAAGTACATTTTTACTTTCCTTCCTTTTTAATGGCGGAGTTTAAACTATTGCAATTTACAAGAATGATAAACAATGAACCATTGTGAAAGTTTTCATTACAATGCCACAACTGATGTTGAAGTTATATGCCTCCAAAAAAACTGATCCACTGTAGACCAAGTCACCCTACATGAGAAATAAACATTTTTATTTCTAAATACATAGATTTTGGAATTGAAATTGTATTTTTACTTAAAATAACGTGTGTGTATATTTAACCGAAAAACGAATGTAAAACCCATGAAACTTCACAGTTTGAAAACACATTCCTTTCATAAAAAAAATTGCAATGATACTCTCGCTTAATTTGTTCATCATGTCGATACATTTTATTTTTTAAAACCTATAAAAGTATCACTTTTTTTCACAAAAAAATTTAGAATTATTGTTCAATATTTTTAACATCGTTTTCATAAGTATTTATCTTGCATCTCTGTAAAACTTTACGATTCACATTTGACATTATTTAACATGATGTGGTTGTGATGTCACAGCGTTTATTTTGGGTGAGTCAGTAACGCAGTTGTGAGATACTCCTGGACACACTGATCCTTAGATTCCTACCCATCCCTCATACATCTTCCTTCCCTGAACTTCTTCTTCTTAAAAATACACAGCATCCCCAAATATGAGAGACCCTTATGGAAAAAAAATAACTTCATACTTCTCTGTGGGTATAATGTAAAAAAAAACTACGAAATGGTACTAACATAATTTTAATTCTTTGAAAAAACTATTGCATTTCGCGTGTATCGGAAAGCGGTGAAATTAGTCACTGAAATATATTTTAGTTGCTCCAGTACCTACCTAGATAATGCACTTACCTTTGACCTAGCTGTCAAAAGAGGCACAAAGCGTTTAACAGCCCTATTTTTTATAAATTTAAATCTACAAATATCAAGGTGAGGTCTTATTCGATAAGCAATAATTGTGTCATCTTCAAGTTTCATTTTCCAACCAACTGGTTTATCGATTTCCAAGTTGTTGTTAAAATAAAATCAAAATCCATCAAAGTAGCCGCATTTCACCGTATTAAGAGACTTACGTAACGTTACTAAAAACAAGAGGTTTCTAAACGTATCATCATTTGAATCAATGCTTTGATTGGAAAGTCTCAAATATTGTTTAGTTATCATATCTGAAATACCATATACGTGCTTATCTCACATGTTCTGTCTTTTACCTTTGTCGGCGTCCTTCAGTCTCATAAGAGAGCTTAGAGCTTTTCTAATTTATTTGTTTTTTTCAGGTGTTATTTTCAGGCGACTAGAAGTATGTAAGCAAGAATCATTATTTAAATGTTATCGCAGTATAGCAGTGCCATAGATCTTTCTAGCAATTATAGAAACAACTTCAAGATGGAGCCAGGAACTGGAGAAATCGACGGATGTGAAATGCCGGATACAGTTAAGGACATAGACCTCCGGAATATTTAGAAAGAGTACCTGGATTACTCCAATGAAACTGAACAGGCACATGTTGACTTGTGGTAAAAAAACCATTCTCCTGTTCCCACTGAAACAAAGTGCGAATTAAAATTTCACATGGTGGGTAACAGTGGAAAAAAAGCTTTCTCGTATTCCGAGTGCTAATATTCTTGTTCAAGAAAGTCATATTTAACAAAGCACATGTTGATTTTTTTATTTTTTTTTATAAACTTTCAAAAATACATTTTTATACAATTAAGTCCCGTTAAACTGATTGATATCAGTTTGTCAACGGGTTCTTTTAACAATCACTTTTTAAATACATATACAATTTTAACAAGTACATAAAATATACACATAATTACATTAGTACAAATAAATTCTTTCACATAACCATTTTTTTAACATACATTTCCTTCTGTGAGTCAATTCACAGCTTTTTATTGAGTTTGGTAACATGTTGTAAATTATTGGAACGAGGTATTTTAGAGTTCTTTGACCGTATTTATTCAGGTATCTGGGAACTACAAGTCCATCGTTTGCAATTAGTCTTGTATTATGAACATGTGTCACTATTTTATTACCTATGTTCAGATTGAGATGTATGCTGACTCGTAATTTTAAGCCACAATAAAGCACGAACAGATAATAAATTTACAGAATTGTATAGTAATGACTTTGGTATGTCATTTCTTTGTTCGTATTTGGTTTTGTTTAATAATAATTTAACCAAAGAATATTACACATTTCGGACTGAAAAAAGATTTGTTTTTGTTGAATGTCCCCATGAAGTTATTCCATATCTTATGAGGGATTCCGCCAATGACAGGTATACTATTCTAAGGGTATTTGGTGGAACAAAAAACTTCAATCTATAAAGTTTGCTCACTATAGCTCTAAGCCGTGTGCAGACTTTTTGTATATGTATATCCCATTTAAAATTACAATCAATTGTTAAGCCTAGATATACGTATTTTGAAACAAGTTCAATATTTTTGCATGAGCATGGTTGTATTACAAAGTTATGGATGCAATTAAAATCATGAGAAATAATTTTAGGAGTTATGGTGATGTTATTATGAGGAGATGTGATGTGCATAAGCTTCGTTTTTTTAGCATTGATTATTAAACCTACATCATGTGACCATTTTTGAAGAGTGACAAAGTCAATTTGCAGTAAAGTACTCGCTATTAATAAATCCTCATGTGAAATAACTAATGCAGTGTCGTCAGCATAAACGTAATGTTATACATGAGAAAAAATAAATTTCATTGCAGTAACATATATTATATACAAAGTAGGGCCTAGTATGGACCCTTGTGGTACGCCTGCGAAAACAATATTTTTTTTCTTAAAATGATCAAAAAATTTTACACAAATAAATTCATCGCAAATAAAAAATGTCTCGTCGTTCTCTAGTAAATCTGACAAAAATCTCTATTGAAGAAGAAAAAACTGAGAAGATCATTATTGACGCAATCTTATTTATTTATTTATTTAAGGAGAAAACACAGATACAGACAGTAATTGAAAGATAATTTTTTAAAAAAATAACTTGAGAATTCGCCTGCATCCTAACTATTTCTCACTGATTGACTGGTAGATAACAATTTTAAATATTTTTTTACTGAGACTGTTAACATATCAATTAGTAATCGGTCCGATATTATTCATATATAATTTGTTCTGAATTATATCGGACCGAGAACCGTACCTTGTGGTATTCCTTTTTCGGATATCTCTTGACATATTGTGACGACTGTCTGTTTTACAAATTAACTTAGATCTATTAAATAGTTGTTACAAATAAATGACTTATTTCTAAATATTATCAATCGTCATTATATCAATTTAACTAAAATAAATTCAATATTCAATGAATATTATATAAGTAGATATAATTTAAAAAAAGAATCAACGATTCTTAGACAAAACAGGTAACAGTATTTTAAACCGTTATTCAGAAAACCATTAAAATTCTTTTCTAGACCACATTTTGCATCTTCACACATTTAATTTTAATAAATGAATAAATAAAAAATAATACAAATATAAAATAATTGTTAGACGTTAGGATAAAAAAGTTAAAACATTAATTTATTAATATTCGTATGCAACACTAGAAACATACACAGGTATCTACAAAAAAAATATTCATACCATTAATAATTAAATTGATATCTTTAATAACCCAATTAAACTCTTAAAAAGGTCGAACGTTTTTTTATTGAATTTTTACAATGCTTGAAAAAAATGTGACCTTACCGGGGTACCCCGTTTTGAGGTCACAATTAATCACATCAAGCTGATAACGTGATGAAGCCCTATAAAGGTATTTTAAAGACAATCGAAAAACGTTTCCCACCCGTCGACTTTTCTGGCTGAATGGGTCGTCTTGAATTATTTTATGGCTGGGGAAGATGGATGACGTCACTAAAGTGATTGTATTTTAGATTCTGGAGTGAAGTAGCACATCCACGTCTCATCCCACGTCAAGATATAGTACAGAAAAACTTCGCTCTTTTGTGCAAAATGATCCAGAATTTCACGCGGATCTTATACGGACGAGAGGTGGCGGGAGCGCACGATGACATCTCTATCGGAAGAATTTACTGTGAATGAAAACAATGGCCGACAAACATGCGGGACCGAACACACTTACTGTTAAACACCAGGTGCGCCAACTTCGAAACTTGGATGATCTTCGTAATAAAATAAAATATAACGCGAAGGTGAATGGTAGAAGAAATCGGGGACGCCCGACTATATTGCGTCGATCAGGTGAACCAGATACTTGAGTATGTTGAGTAAAACAGCAAAATACGATTTGCCGGTTTATTCTCGAACGAGTGTAACTTATATAAAGAATAACTTATTTATACTTCATATTATTATAAAATTGTTTTTAAATAACAGAAAATAATATGTTAGCATGGGAGATAACTCGAGAGCAAAAACTATGGAGTTCCTCAAGGATCCTTACGGGGGCCACTCATATACGAAATGTACAAAAATTATATCTGTAAATTGACTAAATGGCAAAATCTTTTTATACGCAGATGACACTGCGATATTTTACGAAAGCAAAAACTGTGAAACTTTAGTAGAAAAATCTTTAATCCATCTTAATATATTGAAAAACTGGCTTATTAAAAATATCCTAACGGTTAATTTCTAAAAAAAACGGTGGTGGTGCGCAAATCCTTCGTACGCAATTGTGCGGGGGTTGAATGCGGTGGTGGCGATAAAGACTAAGACAAACAAAAAACTAATTGAATTTGCCTCAGTGTTTGCAAGAGGAAAATGAGTGGGAAAGGCCAAAGACTTACCCTGGTCTCGTTCTCCTTAGCCGCTGGTTCTTTTCACTTATCAATTTGCATACAATTAAGGGCTATTCCCTTTTAACATTCGCTCATTTAACACAAAACAAAACAGTGACATTCACTGCGGCGGGTAAAAAACGTTTCACTGGACGATGTGCTCCAAACTATCACAGCCGAGTTCAACATATGCGGGTATTCACAAAATGACACGAAATGTTCGCGGGTAAGATGCAACGATAACACTGCTCCTTGTCTTTGGGCCCGGGTCAAGGAAAAGGGACAAGGGGCAAAGGGGGGGTGAAGGGTACACATTTTAAGGCTATTCAATTTTAAAACCTCTCGCGCAACTAAACGGTAAAATGATCTTAAGGTCACCAAAAAGAATGACGTCGTTACATAAACAATTACAAACAAAAGAAAGAAACCTACATATCCCAGATGTGAAATATAACTGGGCCTACAAAATGACAAACACTTGACCTTTAAACAGCACATAGAAAAGCTGAAAGAAAAAATCATTCAACTAATTGATGTATTTGGTAGAATCTCTTACCTTCTACCAACAGAAGTAAAGATGGGCTTATACATTTACTTAATACAGTCCCACCCAAATTATCTGATAAAAATATGAAGAAACACACACATTACTAACCTAAACGATTAGCAAACAATTCAGAATAAAATTTTTAATAAAACTCATTAACTATAGCCTAGATGCCCCCACGAAAATACTATCCGAAGAAATTAACTAATTAAAAATTAGACAATTGTATGAAAATACGAGAAACATATGATTTTTAAACTACAAAATACAAAAGGTACCAGTAAACACGAACACAATATTTATAAAAAACGTCACACGAACACTATATTAGACAATATAGTAAATTGTACACAAATACAGTAATGACTGAAAGTGGTAAGAGAAGCATGGGTCATGAGGGTTTTAATATTAACATCCCTATAAGAACATGAATAATTAGTAAAACAATAGTTACCAATCATAAAAAAAAATCTTCTCTATGATTCAGCACAAGTTTCATGAGGTTATGGTTTCTAAAACATAAGAACATGAATAATTAGTAACATAATAGTTACCAAACATAAAAAAGTTGAAAATTTTCTTCACTTCGATTCAGCATGTGTTTCATCACGTCGTAGTTGTTTAAACATTTTTTTTTATTTGAAATACATAAATATAACAGATTTACAGAAGAAAGGCATGTGGATTTTAAATCTAATCACAATAAAATGTTTTCTTTTTAACATAACTACCCAATTCAATAGAGAAAAAAAGTTTCTCGTATTTGAGTTGGGGAGTAGTGCCATTACAGTATACATAAGGTAGAGAAAAGAAAGAAAGTTTTTATTTATAAAGTAAGAAAAAAAAATTAATATAGCATGAAAACAAAGGTATGGATAATGAAAAAGACCAATATAGCAGTTGCTAAATTAGATACACAGTAAATGTAAATAAATTTAAGAATATGGATGTTGTAAAACAAAAATTATATTTTTAAATTTCGATTATTAAGTAGGTGGTAAGTACATAAAGTTATTCTATTCAGTTGGAATAAATCAGAGCTGATGATATTGCAAGAGTAGGTACATAATAAATTGCGTGAATAAGCTATTGGTTAGTTAGAATTCTGATTTAATATTTCAAGAGGATATGTTAAAAAAATAAATATATATTAATATACATATGTATTTTTTGTTAATTAATGATGAAATGAAATAATTTACTATTACCAATTATGAAATATTAAAATTTGCATTTGAACAATATGAACATATAATCAAAAGATACGTAAAAAATCGTTATATGAAATTAAATCTTACAATTATCATTGGGTTGATCAAGTAGTTACATAGTACATTATAATTTTGATTTTATGTGGGAGTGCACTAAAAAAAATTAAACCTTGATAAGTGTAATGGTGTTGAGAAGCACTCACTTTAAATTATGGGATTTCTAAGTTGCCACGTGATCTAAATCGGTTTCTTATTTTTGGAAATGTTACTGTAGTATTGGAATGATCTTTGTGAGAATAATAAGAGGAAAAAAAATACATAAGTGTTTATTATCGACAGTAAGTTAGCAAATGTCTCGTATAATATATATTTCGATAAAATGAACAAAGATCATGAAAAAACTAAACATAGGACATTTATAAAGTTTTTATACGGTAATACTTCCCTTTTGAGGAGATGAATAGTTCTGTTCGGCACAAAACAGATCAGGCCAATAACACTTTCGAGAACGTTGAATAGTTGCACTCGGAACCACTTCAGATATGACTTCAAACATGAAAAAGGTTTTCTGGACAGTAAAAACGCACGTGATTCTTTCTTTCGAATCAATGAAGAGTTACACTTTGATAAATTAAAACTTTTTCTCTACTGTGAGTCAGTATGTGTGTCGACAAGTTTCCCTTTTGAGAATATGAATAATTGCACAAAGAACATAAAAAAAGTTTTTCTCCAGCGTGAGTCAGCACGTGGCACGTCAAATATTTCTATTGAGTACATGTAAAGTTGCACTTAAAAAAATTATATGCAACACGAAAAAGTGTTTTCGCCACTGTGAGTCAGCATATGTCTCGTCAATTTTCCCTTTTGAAAAAATGAGCTATTGCAGAAAGAACATGAAAAAGGTTTTTCTCCAGTGTGAGTCCGCATGTGTATCTTTAAAGAGCCCTTTCGAGAACATAAATAGTCGCACTCCAAACATGAAAAAGGTTTTTCTCTAGTGTGAGTCAGCATGTGTTTCTTTAGATAGCTTTTTTGAGAACACGAATAGTTGCACTCCAAACATGAAAAAGGTTTTCCTCGAGTGTGAGTCAGCATGTGGCTCGTCAAATATTTCTTACAGAAAGATGAATAGTTGCACTCAGTACATTTAAAACATTTTTCTCCAGTGTGAGTCAGCATGTGGCTCGTCAAATATTTCTTATGGAAAGAGGAATAGTTGCACTCGGAACATTTAAAACATTTTTCTTCAGTGTGAGTCAGCATGTGTATCTTAAGATAGGTTTTTTGATAACATGAATAGTTGCACTCCAAGCATGAAAAAGGTTTTTCTTCAGTGTGAGTCAGCATGTGTATCTTTAGATAACGTTTTTGATAACATGAATAGTTGCACTCCAAACATGAAAAAGCTTTTTCTCCAATATGAGTCTGCATGTGGCTCATCAAATATTTCTTATGGAAAGATGAGTAGTTGCACTCGGAACATTTAAAACATTTTTCTCCACTGTGAGTCAGCATGTGGCTCGTCAAAGTTCCCTTTCGAGAGCACGAATAGTTGCACACAGAACATGAAAAGGGTTTTTCTTCAGTGTGAGTCTGCATGTGTTTCTTTAGATAACCTTTTTGAGAATATGAATTGTTGCACTCCAAACATGAATAAGGTTTCTCTCCAGTGTGAGTCAGCATGTGGCTAGTCAAATTATCCTTTCGAGAACATGAATAGTTGCACACAGAACATGAAAAAGGTTTTTCTCCAGTGTGAGTCAGCATGTGGCTCGTCAAAGTTCCCTTTCGAGAGCACGAATAGTTGCACACAGGACACGAAAAAGGTTTTTCTTTAGTGTGAATCTGCATGTGTTTCTTTAGATAGCTTTTTTGAAAACATGAATAGTTGCACTCCAAACATGAAAAAGGTTTTTCTTCAGTGTGAATCTGCATGTGTTTCTTTAGATAGCTTTTTTGAGAACATGAATAGTTGCACTCCAAACATAAAAAAAGTTTTTCTCCATTGTGAGTCAGCATGTGTCTCGTCAAATATTTCTTATAGAAAGATGAATAGTTGCACTCAGAACACTTAAAACATTTTTCTCCACTGTGAGTC
Source organism: Hesperophylax magnus (assembly GCA_026573805.1). Classification (NCBI taxonomy): domain Eukaryota; kingdom Metazoa; phylum Arthropoda; class Insecta; order Trichoptera; family Limnephilidae; genus Hesperophylax; species Hesperophylax magnus. The sequence goes on along the minus strand of JAIUSX010000193.1, from coordinate 831,860 downwards.
AGCATGTGGCTCGTCAAATAATTCTTTCGAGCGAATGAATAGTTGCACACAGAACATGAAAAGGGTTTTTCACCGATGTGGGTCAACATGTGCCTCGTCAGTAGGTACTTAAGATTAGATGTATAACTGCACTCAGAACATAAAAAAGGTTTTCTGCCACTGTGAGTCAGCATGTGGCACTCCGCGGTTTCAGTTGATTGTGTCTTCAGATCTGATGATAATTTTGAAAAAAAGGATTAATAGTAAGCTTCATGTGACTTATTACTTTCGTGTCAGAAAAGAACTCACGTAAAAGTAAAAAAAAAAAGTTTCCCACAGGAACAGGTGACTAATTTGTGCATTGTACTTATTTATGCGTTTGAATTGAAACCCCGACTTTTAAAAAGATTAACTTCATAAAACAATTTTATTTATAAATAGTGTTTGCTATGTAATTTAAAGAATTAAAAATTATTATTCTAACAAAGACTTTTCATATATCATGTTTTTTTAGCTACAGAAAATATTCATTCAGCGGGCATCACATTCATCTTCAAATATCTCAGCAGTATTTTCAGACGTGTTGCTGCAGGATAAACCATTTCAGAGGCCGCATATAACAGAACACTCCAATACTGTTCGGTTGTTTTTTTTTAGGAATTTATATGAATACGGGAAATCAGTGCGACAAATGTTTATTGTTATTTCTGTTTTTTTTCTACGAAATTAATTTTGCAGCAACCAAATCAAACACATTCTACCATTAAGATTTCACTTTTGCGCTCCATTTGCGTATTTATGTTTTGCGATATTCATAAGCTTTATATCGAAAAATTTTTTTTTCACAAATTCAGTCTTCCAGAAAATTTAAGTTATTTTCTTACTGCCTTAGAAATGTAGTAATAATAATGGCAAAAACTATGTTTGGATACTTTTTCATTTATCTTAAAATAAAAAGAAATTATTATAGTTTCAAAAAAAATATAAATATCAAATATTTTTTTTAACCACAATCTCACAATTATTTGTAGGTAGTTTTATAAGGAGTTCCATTTTCGATTTAATTTTTTCACATGTTCTAGTTTCGGAGACATAATGGCTTAGAACTCCCTTGGTAGATACTTACTACCTAAAAAAATCAGCAATCAGGTTTTTTGTCTAGATTAACTGGACTACTAAGAGGGAAAAAAACATTTTACCTGCTGTCTTGACAGTTCTTTTAAAGCGTTCTAAGCACTCCTTTTTAACATCCGGCAGGTCTATGTCAATTTTCGTATTTGGAAATCCACCTTTATTTCCTACTCGGGGTCCAAGCTTCGCCCTGATGGTAACAGACTCTATATTAAAGCAACCTGAAAAACAAAACAAAAAAGTATTTTAACCGTCAATCTACACAAAAAACTTGTTTTCAATTAATATTAAAAAAATTAATTTAAAGTAAAATATTTACGACAAAAGTCAACATTGATTGACCATACAGGAGCAAGAATAAGGTGAACAGATCTTCGGATCTACCGGATCTGCCCTGATGATGGACACTGCAACGCTGTCCGAAACGTCGGCTAAAGAAGGAGTTAGCGCAACACGGCATAACACCCCAAAAACAAACAACAAAAATGCTTTTGGCCGTGAGAATCTAAAAACTTACATAAGGTGAACAGGCTTAAAGCTTAATTAAGGAAATAATAAAGATGCTAGATGTCACTTCAAGGACCGATATTGCAAGAAGGAAAACATTTTGGGGAGGTAGGGGAGGGACGGGCAGTCGGGAGACATAGGCACCCCCATTTATTCTGATCCGGTCACAGATTTTATTTTTTTCCTAATTTTGTAGTTTACTTTACCGACTGACAACACTGTTCATCCATAGACTATCTGTGATTTCTGTCAGTTGTTACACACAGACACGTTTGAAGGTAATGCACTCGTAAAAGTGAATATTTTGTTGTGGTTTCGGATCGTAATAAAGAGACACTAACGAAAAATATGTCTATTTTTTATAATATATCTCTTTTATATTTACTAACTTATAGGTCAAACTGAAATTCATGCTTAAATACCTAAATAAAAAGAAATACCGGTAACTTATTTTGAAAATGTATACAGAGGGAGTAATGGGCATTCTGATGTGAGGGAGGTTTGGGCATGTCCAAAGCTCCCTATTATATATTGAGTATAGGAAGATTTTTTAAAATTCTTATTACCTGCTTTAATTAAACTATTTGAATAAGTTTTTATTACAGAAAGATGCCCTTCAAATTCAAAAAGAAAGGTTTGCGATGGGAAATTCCTAAAGATTTGATATTACGAGCCATAGAAGAGGTATCAAAACAAAGATATTAGAAGAACGAGATATGCTATGTTGGCTGCCGGACCGTAGGCGGAGTACTACCTAATTAGGGTACTTTGAATACTGTCGGGACGTGTACGCACAGAAATCTGTTCTATGTATTAGTGCGGATACCTTAGCGCAAGCGAAGGTGTGCAGTAGTATTGGTGAAAAAAACCGGCGACACTCTGCAAAACAATTCCACACAGTATGAACTGCTCATAGCACATCTCGTTCTTCTAATATCTTTGTATCAAAAGGATCAAAAATAAAAACAACAGCTGATAAATATCATATCCCTAGATCAAGTTTGCAACGGTACCTTAAACAAGATTCTGTAAAGGATTCTTCGCACAGATTTATAACCTCACAAATTTTCACCGACGAAGAAGAACAAAAATTGTCAAATTACATGATAGTTTGTTCTAAACATAATTATGGATTGGCAAAGATACAAGCACGTAAATTGGCCTATGACTATGATGTAGCCATAAAGAAAACTAATATTCCTGAAAATTGGATCGATAAATTTACTACAAAAAAGACTGTTGTGCACTATGTCGGCCAAATCGAAGACATTAGTCATACCATGGCTACAATAAAATTTGTGAGGCTGAGTAAGATAAGAAACACCTTTTTTTTCCAGAAGTAGATGACGTAGCTAGTGTCCCACTAGACGACATCAAAACTAAATTGCCAGGACCAAAGACATGCAATAAAACCAAACGTGGTAGCTCTAAGTACACATTTGATAAACCTTTATGGGTTATACCTAATCTTAGATAAGTTAAGATACTATTTAAGATGTTTTTTATTTGTTGTTAACTTTTATTTTTGAATACTTTTATGGATATCAAGTGTTTTATAGGCCATGCCCAAGCCTCCCACAGGGTGTGTCCAAACCTCCCTGCCATAGGGAGCATCGGGCACTTTTGAATAACTTCTGAAATTATCTCGTAATGTTGAGACTGATTATAATTTCAAGAAAGTTCTCTCTAAAATATCTAGCCAAATGTGTGGTGAAATAAGAATCGGCAATAAATATTGATTATCTATAAGATCTAATTTTTTATGCATTTAATTGTGAAAAAGTGCCAATCCCTCCCCTACCTCCCCTACTCTTGACTACCTTCAGAACACGGTTTTATTATTATAAGTCAATGAAATGATATTTTCTTTCATGAATATTTAGTTAATAGACACGAATATATGTCAAATACAGACAAGGGTTTATTGTAAGCAATACTTGAGCTTAAAGAGTTTTGTAGTTTAGCAGTTATCGCAAAGATATATTTTAAAGTAAAAACGTCCTGTCTGCACGACATTTGAAACGGACATGGATTCCGAAAATCAGAATTTAACATTCTAAATGTTATATACGTATGCAATTAAACTCACCCTCTGTCTGAGTACTTTCTGCATATTGCAAACATTCCTTCTTTATATCTGGAAGGTCGAAATCTATATCCGTATACGGTATTTCACCTCCGCCTTCTTCCTGGGGCCCTGGTTCCGTCTTGATGGAAACAGTCTTTTGATTTGGTAGATCCATAGCACTGCTGTGGTAGCGTTTGTTAATTGGTTCTACCCCAAAAAAATATACCTGAAACAGAACATAGTTGTGACGGAACCCAACTTTGTATGTGCTTTGAACATTTGGTTTCGCTTGTAATATTCTGTAAAAAACAATTAAATAGTATTCATTACACATTATTGAAAATCATGATATAAGTAAGTTTTTTAATTTGAAGTTAAAACATTTGAAAAAGGTTAAAAAAAAAAGTCGTCGTCAGTGGTCGGATAACTCTTTATTTATAAATAAATCGGTATTACCGTTCCGCTATTAACAAAATATCAGAATCGGTTATTATTTTAATCAATGCCTGCAAAACATTACTTTCAAAATTTTGATAGTTCCTTACAAAACACCAAATGCATTTCTTAACTTAGGGGGAAGTGATTGGCGTAATTAAAATTTTTTGTCTTTTGACATTCAAGAATGACATAAGAACAGTGATCGCTACCAATATGAATAGCAATGAAAATAAGAATTATCACTAACTTACTTATATCAACTATCGTAACTCTACTTAATAACTATCACAAGTATGGGATTATAAATTTAACTGCGCTGGTGACAGAATTTATGAAATAAACCACTCTCTAGATCGATAAATTCGGGCATTTTGTATTCAAAAAGTTTATTAAGTACTTAACCACAGATATACAAGCAGTACTTGACGCAAGGAGCGGAGCAGTAGACAAGGTCTATAAACTTAAGGCCATTTGAAAAAAGGCGCAACCATAGACAATAAAATTGCACTGAGCAATGGGCCGTTTTCGCAAGATTTTGGTCGCTAGAGGCGCTATTGTTCTACCGGTCCAACTTTTTGTGTTTAACTGTCAGATCCCATACATTTTTTAGGCCGTATGACGCAATTTAGTGTTTTTAAATATTACAATAATGCCGTCAACCTGTTGTAGTGTTCCTATGTGTAGACATAGGGGTGGGCACGAGTTTCCCAAAGAAAGAGACTTAAAAGCCAAATGGATTCATTCCATCAGACGTCTAAAATGGGCACCGAGTCCTACATCTGTAGTCTGTAAAGCTCATTTCAGATTATGTAGTCAATGATATTAACCTTAACAGTAAGTACATGACTCATTTAATTAATATCTTACTATAATTGAATACCCAATATATTATCCACTGGAACGATTTCGGTCGAAAAATCGACCACTTTTATTTTTCTGCGATTGATATCGGTCCAAAAATGGACCGATTTTTCTACCATTCGTAAAATATTTATTGTAATTATTTAAAACGCTTCCTTGGCCAGCTACTTGTTTTATCGAATAGCTGATAATATATTCTCTTTGTCTATGAACTTATCCGTTGTCTTTGAAGTGTTATTTAACGAGTTTTCGCGGTTTTATAAGGCGTCCTGTCAAAAAACAAAATTATAAATTTTCAACATTCACGAAATTTTGGACTCTTCCTAAAATGCCGTAAGTAATTAATTTATTGGGTTTTTAACGCATAATTATATATTTGTGTAATCATGATTGACTTATCTATCTTTGAAATGCGCTTTTAATTAGTTTGTTTCTAATATATTGTTTTGGTTGAAGTTTTTGTGTAAGAATACGTCAACTGAAGACGTCATCTGTTTTTGATTTACAATAATGTCTTATATACTGCACTCGCGCATTTGAAATATAGATATTCCATCACAGTGATTCAAAACAAAGAGATATATATATAAGTTTTATTTGAATTGGTTCATTATTAATACAGATATTTGCTAACCAATTATTTTAAGTCATATGTCAAAAAGTTGACTCTTTTTTACATGTAAAATGGTGTAAAGCCTTCGTCACACAATAAAAATTTAGTAATTTAGTTGTATAATTAATTAATTTGTTTACTTTTACCAAATTTGTGCAGAAACAGTTGTCGTCCAGGGAAAGGGAGCACTCCACGACCCAATAATTATTTTCAAATTTTATATTAGTGCAATATTTAACAAAATTTGAACATTTAAGTACTTACATTAAGTGTTTTCAATTTAAAATATATAGAGTGGTGCTGACTGCAAGAGGAGGCAGAGGAAGAGGGAGAGGTGGGGTACGAGCTGGTGCCGGACTACCTGCACGTGGACGTCAACGCAGAGCTGCAATTGCAGCCTCGTCTGGAGTGTTAGTATTTTTTAATGTTTTTTTATGAAAGTACTTTGCTGTGGCCGTTGAACTCATCATATATTTGTATTTATTTAAACAGCGACCCTGCTTTGCTACTGGTGCGAGAGGATCGCGTCAAGGCCCTAAAGGCTGTTAGGGCCCTGCCTGCTTCCTTCCGGCTAGAGCTGGAAAGCCGAAAATTCAAGAAGCAGGCGGCGCGCATTTTGCTCCCTACCGCACCTCCAAGAAAAACTAAACAAAAGTAAGCAATCGTATTTAGATGCTTGATACAATATTATTGTTTTTTCCTGACAGCGTTCCACTCTTACAGTGATAGTTGGTAAGATCAGCGCTCTGTGCATTTGGCACATTCAGTGCATATTTTACAGAGTTCTAATTTTATTGTTTATTTACATACTGTACTTACTGTTTCACACGTGAATGAGAACAATTTATATGATTTATGTAAATGTTTTCAGAATTCCATCTCCGGAGAGAACAACGTGTCCCTTTTCACAAGGGACGCCTTCACCGTTGCCACGACCCGTACCACCACCGTGGATGTCCACTCCCGCACAGACCCAATCAACGGCTCCCAATGCACCAATTATGCCTATCCGTGCAGCATCTCCCGAGCCGTTACCTGGGACATCGCGGAGTGGGGAACTCTTCTCTCCGGAGGCCGGCTATCACAGCGAGCTGTGGGTGGACGTGCCATTCTACGAAGAATTGTCGGCGTTTGGGAACGGTGAGTTTATTTTTTGAAATGTCATACTAGGGGCTCAATATAAAATCAATTATCTATATTTTATATTGATATCCCTAGCACAGTTTCACTGTTGGTATATTGGCAGGAAATAAGCATAGTACTTAAAAATTCCACATAACAAACATACAAAATGTATTGTTGTTATGACGTGGATTCATCATTACACATCTTTTTTTTTCTGTAACGGGTATTGCAGAGTGAGAAATAAGACATGCCGAACTTCTTTGCGAGGATTACATTTGATTCACCGGCTTCTAAACGGTGTAATACAGCATTTTTTTCTTAAATTGAAAAAACACTTTCGCTTCACGGGACTCATTGTGTCGAGCTTCCTAGTCAAAAGCGAGGCTGTATTGGTAGGTGGGTTTTGTAACCGGACAAATTATCATTAAAATAGGTCGCTTTACGTAGTTGGTCACTTTAAACGGATACGTTTTCCTACTAAAAGCTATGAAACCTTACTAGAGTTTACATTATCGTCACTTAAAACAGTAGACCGTTAAATGCAAAGTCATTATATCCAAATTCTACTGTAAATTTGTGTTTTCTTTTATTTCAGAGTCAGACATGGGCAGTAACGTGGACGAGGCAGCTGTACTAGAAGAGTCTGTACTTGGAAACCGTGAGTTATAAAACTAACTAACTTACCTTCACGCCATTTCGGTAGGCAGAGAGGATGAACCACCATGCAACTCGATCTTGGCACGCACACTCTTTTCTTCATTCCATACCTACCTGACTGTGCTATTCTGACTCCTGACATTGCCCGCCTCAAGTATTTGATTAACTTTTTATTTATTTTTTTATATGAATACCTCACAAGAGCCTCAGCTGGAGCCAGTGAGACTATGGCATCCCCAATCGGGGTATGTTGTGAGGCTGAAGGTAGCGGGGAGGGGAAGGAGGTGTGGAAGAGGGAGGTGGAAAAGTACCTGGCTATTCAGAACTGGTCACCAAACACGGCTAAAGCCATTTCAAGCAACGTTTCAATTCTGAATGGGGTCTTACACCAGGGCGATACTATGGGTATCTTCCTCTCTGGAACGTGCCGCAAATATAATATATATTATTTTAAATGAATTTTGTGTGAAAATAACACTAATTATTCAAATATAATTTATTTGATTTGATCCCGCGACCATCGTATTGCGAGTCATAAGCCGTACCAGAGGCAGTGGGTTATCGTAATATAGACACATTAAATTAATTTGGGTTTTCTGTTGTTTCAGAAATGGACAGATCGAGCGACGAGGATGACGAAGCGAGTGACCTCGACCACGAAGAGAGCGATGAGGATACCTTCTGCATGCCACCAATACCTTATCATAATATTATCAACGTTTCACCTAACTCCCATAGACTTTACTAGACAAGACCAGGTAGATAGTGAGGCAATGCGTTCGATTCTGCCGCCTGAAGGTTACTCTTTCGATTGGTCTAAAGATATCTTACGTTTTACTGGGATAAGGGAGACTTTCACAGGCACGCCGGGACCAACTTTCAATACCGACGAAATGGGCAAACCTGTGGATGCCTTTCTTAAAATCTTTGATGCAGATTTCGTTGAACTGATCGCGAGAGAGACCAACAGGTATGCAGATCAATGGATTGCGAAAAAACAATTTAAGCGTCATGCGCGTACCAATAAATGGGCTCCCACGAATAAAGAGGAAATGTGTGTATTCTTGGCAATTTTAATGTATCAAGGTATTAGTCCCCTTCCTGTTGAAAAAGACTACTTCTATTCAAAAAAACTCACCGCCATGCCTTATTTCAGCCGAGCCATGGATTATAATCGTTTTCTTCTAATTAAAATTCTAATTATTATATACTCGGCGCTCTTCGGGGCTGCCGGCTGCTTTTTGGAAGCGCTCCGAGTTTATTTTTGAAATCCTGGGAAGTCCTCAATTTTCCAGGTGTAAATTTAGCATAAAATAACCGCATTAAGTTTTAGTTTACGTGTATAAAAGTAAAATAATTTTTCTGTAGCCCCTTCGGGCTTAATTCAAGTTTTAATATAAAGTTTTACATATTTTTAGTTCAAATCTGCCACGTTATCCAAAAAGTGCACAGTGAAAGGCAAAGCAACGGTCGTCGGTTTTAAATGCTTACCACATGTGCACGGTGATAGACTAGTGAACAGTTTCAAGTGCGTGTAAGTGATTTATGAGGGTATCCTTTGGGCTATGATGGTTGTAAACAATGTCGGATATGACCGGGCCACACTACTCAGACTTAATAGTGATAGTGTTTATTTGGACCCTGCAATAGCTGCAAAGATATCGCTGTATAACCTTGGACGCGTTATTACTAAAACAACTACCCGTAAAATTAGGTTTCGTGGTTGCAGAGCTGGACGCAGTAGGAAAAAACATCTGGAACACAGCATCGAAATAGTTACGTCACCGCTAACAGAAGAACAGGGAAAAGTAGCAACTCAAATTCTCCCGAATCCGGAGAGAGAATATAACACAGTTAATGCTTGTATACAACGGCATGCCAACTTTAAGAGCCGTCAACTAGGTATAGGATCCTGGAATGTTAGATCTCTCAATAACAAGATAGAGGAGGTAGGGGAGGTTTTCAACGAACAGAATCTTCATGTCCTGGCCATAACTGAGACTTGGCACGAAAATAGTGACTCTTTTTCAATAAAGAGACTCCGAGCTTTAGGTTATGTCGTGCTAGAAGAAGCCCGACCTAAAGCAACAATTTCTCGGGATGACAACATCGCTAGCGTAAATCACGGGGGTATCGTGATTTTAGGTCGCCAGGGCTTGCGTTTAACAAGGGTGTCAATTGGTGCATACCGAACCTTTGAGCACTTGGGATGCCGAGTTTCGTCTGCAGGAGCATCATTCATTTTATGTACCCTATACCGGCCTGGTTCAAAACAAATCACTTTGGACTTTTTTAATGAATTTTCGTGTTTTCTCGAGCGGGTTGTGGGACTTTCCGATAATATTTTCATAACAGGCGACATTAACATTCACTTAGAGCGTCTAGAATCACCAAATACTCTTAAATTCACTGATTTATTAGACTGCTTCGGATGCCGTCAATGGGTTAATTCCCCAACTCACGATGCTGGCGGAACTTTGGACATTTTTATCTCAAAGTCAAGCGGTCCGTTTCTGGTAGCGGATAGTGTGGATGTAGGACTATCAGACCATCGACTTATTCACGCAGAAATCGATTTTAACCCACCGAAAATTCCTTACGTTACTATCACATCAAGAGCATGGCGCGGTTTTAACTTTGACGACTTCCTGTCAGAACTAAAAGCTTCTCCGCTCTGTACACATAGCGCATGGGAAACAGAGTCGCCAACCAAACTAGCAGCAGATTATAACACCATCCTTTCAACCCTTTTAAATACATATGCTCCAATTTCTACAAAAACTCGGCGTCTACGAAAATCTGATGCCTGGTTTGACGAAGAATGTCGGAGCCAGAAGAGATTGATGCGTAAATTGGAGAGGTCCTACAGACACTCGGGGGTTACATCACGGAACGATTGGATACAGGCTCAAAAAGAGTACATGATCTTAATCCGTTCAAAAAGGTCTGAATATTGGACAAATAGGATCACTTCAGAGCGCCAAAATCCACGTAGTCTTTGGAACTCGGTTAAGACAGTCATTGCTGATGTCCATGCACCAAATACAATCGACATAGCTCCGGAAATCTTCTCCAAGTTTTTTCTTGACAAAATTGAGTCAATACGAGCCCTAACAACCTACGCTCCACCACCGTATTTTACTAAATGCAATAGAGAAAACCTTTCTGCCTTCAAACCTACATCCCTAGAAGAAGTAAGGAAATTAATTCTTACTACACCGAACAAGCAGTGTTCGCTCGACCCTATTCCAACGTGGCTACTGAAAAAGTGTTGCAATGAAATTGCTCCCTTTTTAGTTCATCTTTTCAATAAGTCACTTAGCACGGGTGACTTTCCAAAATCCCTTAAATCAGCTATCGTAACTCCATTATTAAAAAAACCACAACTGGACGCTGAAGATCTTTCAAATTACCGACCCGTTTCAAATCTGCCTTTTATATCAAAAATATTAGAAAAAATCGCTGCCTCACAGGTCATATGTCACTTAAATTCAAATGAATTATTAACTAAATACCAATCTGCATATAGACGGTTCCACTCCACAGAAACCGGGTTACTACGTGTTTTGTCGGACATAACTACTGCCATTGAGTCGGGTAAACTGGCACTTCTTTCAGTCTTGGACATGAGTGCTGCATTTGACACGATTGACCATGACTTTCTTATTAAACGATTAGATGAATCATTTGGTTTAAACTGTGATGTTAAGACCTGGCTGACATCGTACCTGGCCAACCGTTTACAAGCCGTAAAAGTGGGAAAAAACCAATCAAATTATGCAACCCTTTCATCTGGAGTACCCCAAGGGTCCGTTCTGGGCCCACTACTCTTCATCCTCTTCACAAATGATGTCGCTAAAATAATAGAATCATTCGGCCTTCTATCTCACTGCTACGCTGATGACCAGCAAGTTTATTTTTACTGCTTACCAGAAGAAATAAACAGTTTAAAAATTCGTATAACTGAGTGTATAGAAGCAATTACTCGCTGGATGACCTCAAATAGATTGAAACTGAATCCCACAAAGACTGAGTTTCTGTGGACTGCCACAAGCAGACGTCAGCATAACATTGAAAACTCCCCAATAACCATTTCTGGAAGTGATATCACTCCAAAAACGTGCATCAAATTACTGGGTGTCAATCTGGACGCTAATTTTTCCCTTAAAACTCAGGTGAACAGAACTGTAAGCACGGGGTTCTTTCAATTAAGGCAAATTAAAGCAGTGCGGAGAAACCTGCCAACAGAGGCGACTAAATTGTTAGTCAATTCCTATGTTGTTTCACGTCTAGATTATTGCAACGTAATATATGCAAGTCTCCCTAAATGTCAAATCAACAAATTACAATCCGTTTTCAACGCCGCGGCAAGGCTTATCACCGGAGTATCTAAATACTCCCACATTTCAGAGCATCTCAAAAATCTGCACTGGCTCAAATGTCCTGAAAGAATCCAGTTCAAGGTATGCTGGATGGTATTTAAGTCACTTAACGGAATGGCTCCGGCTTATTTATCAGAATTGTGTATTCCAGAAGATTCCAATTCCCGACAGTCAACCCTTAGGTCAGCAACGTCATCAGCTATCGGAAGGTTGAAGGAACCAAAGCGCACACCAGATACTAAGTTCGGTGAGCGTGCTTTTGCCGTGTCAGGACCTAAAGCCTGGAATGGACTGCCACATGATTTAAGAATGATCGCAGACTCGACAGAATTTAGGTCTAAACTTAAAACGCACCTTTTCAGACAGTCGTATCCATAATTTCAGAAACCTCCACTTACACAGTTGACGGCAATTTAAATTTAAATTAACAAAATGTTAAAAATACTAAAAATAAAATAAAATAAATAAAAATAATAATTAAAAATAAATAAATAAAAATGATAACAAGTAACAATTTGTAGGCTTTTAAGACAGTTAAAATACATTTAAATTAAAATAAAAACTATAGCAGACTTAAGATCATGCGACGACCAGTGTTTTTTGATATAGTGTCCTCTGCGTGCAGTTCTATCTTTTATAAGCATAAACTTTTTAATATAAGTGTGTTTGTTGGAAGTGACTTGCCAGGTAAGTATGTTTTGGTATCTTTTCTAAATAACAAATGTAGATCCTAGGAAATAAATTGTACAGCGCCCTTGAGGTGATTTTTCACATAAACGTCGCTCTACAAATTATCCAATTATTATTATTATTATTATTAAAAAGTTCCTTCACTTCACCAACAATGAAAGTCTTTCTTCTGATGCACCATTATCTGTGCGAAGGTTACAAAAGATTCAGCCCGTCTTGGACCACCTCTCAAATAAGTTTGAGACTTTATACCTGCCCGAGCAAGACATCTCTCTGGATGAATCCTTACTCTGCCATAAAGGCCGTTTGGGATTCGTCCAGATGATCAAAACCAAAGCGGCCAGTGCGGTTATAAAGTCTTACAAGCTTTGTGAGTCCAAGTCTGGCTATCTTTGGAAATTCCAAATTTATACGGGGAAGACCATTTCCAGACAGGCTGAATCGACAAATCCAGACCAAGAAGATATGACGGAAGACATAACGGAAGATATGACGGACGACATGACACAGGCCAACTTTTTGGGTGCTCACAATATCTGCCCAGTTGGGGCCACTGCAAAGATAGTATACGACCTGGCCAGCCCTCTGTTTAACAAGGGGTATACATTAATAATGGACAATTTTTATAATAGTCCATTATTGGCACGATGCCTCAAAAGAAATGGGTGGACTGCATGGGCACATTGCGGTTAAACCGAGAATTTGTGCCCTCTGCATTTAAGTCCCATCTCCGGACCAAACTGAGGGAAGGTGAGCTTGTATACTCGAACTGCGGGGACCTCAATGTAATGGTTTGGTTGGACAAAAACCTGGTAAGTATGTTGTCCACCTACCATAAGGCAGAAATCGGGGCAGTTGAAAAGTTTGGTACCTGGACTTACAAACCTCAACTCGTACTAGACTATAACAAGGTAATGGGGGGGGTTGACCGAAAAGATCAGCTTTTGTCGGGCTTCCCCATTGAACGACAGCGAAACCTGGTCTGGTACAAAAAGCTTTTCAGGAGACTACTAAGCGTTTCGGTGCAGAATGCGTATATATTGTACGGCTCAAAGCTCCGCAAGGAAAATAAACGCATTTTGTACCGAAACTTCAGGAGTGAGGTTGCGGATGAACTCCTTCTGCTGTTCTGTCGTAGTCAAATTGACACGACTGTGCGGACCATTGGCCTAATAGCTGAAGGAAAGACTCTGCGACCTATCCTGAAAGGAAACCACTTCGTGGTCCGTAGCGGGAAAAAGGTGAAATGTGCGTGGTGCAACATAAATAACATTTTCAAAAGGACCCTTACAAAGTGTGATGTGGCATTATGCTATGATTGCATGAAGCCATATCACACTACAATATAGATTTGCTGAGGGTTTTTTTTATTTCATTTTTTTCTTTTTTGGTTTTTTAGTTATGAAATTCTAATTTATAAATTTAATTAAATTTGTTTGAACATCAATTATGATGGCCTGGATGGCTGGACTTAATCATTTCTTTCCGCATACTCACGTCTCATGTTATGTTGTCCTCAAAGGTTCTATATGATAAGGTTCGGTGGACATTTAATATGTATATTTCAATTCTGATCATTGAAATATGCACGTTAACAAATGCACAGGTATTCTCATTTTCCCCTGTTTATTGTACACATTAAATAACTAGTTTTATTTTTATGTCTTAATTATATTTTGTCAATTTTTCTGTAAAGATGCTTTTCCAGATCTAGTCACTGAACATAACTAAGCCAATTCAAGCAATGTTCAATTCTGAGTGGTGGTCCCTCACCAGAGCGATACTCAGAATCTCACTCTATAGCGAGGCACAATGATATTATTATGTATTGATTTTCTTAAATTATGAATAAACCAATACACTGAATACATTTTTATTATGACAAAGTGTGTAAACAATGTTTAAATCAATATACTGCTCTTTCATTGTAACCATACAACTGTAATATTGATTTAAAAGGATATTAGGGCTTAATAAATAAATCAATTATTGGTTCCATCAATTATTTTCCCTCCCCCATTTTTTTTCGATACCTTTGCGTTTAGATATAAAATTATCACTATGATTTTATTTGCCATTCTACGGTCATACAAAGGTTTGATATATATATACAAATTTATCATCATTTTACATATTCCGATTTACCCTATGTAGATTGACCTTAAGGTAGCTGTCAGAAGTGATTTTTCGTCAAATATTGGTGAATTTCATCAACTTTCAAAGTATCCCCCTGAAATATTGGCAATGTTTATATCTATGATATATATCTCACTTTAAGCCTTATTTCCTCGTTTTGCACGTAATATAAAAACATGGTTACAAATCTCCAGTTCTAATTTACAATTATTTAAAAAGTAGCACCATGATTTTGACATCGTGAAATAGGCTCTCTGTATAATTCATCAAATGAATAAAATAAAGCCAACACGGCGACTATGCTTATTAATAATTGTAGACAGTTAATGTATCTTCCTAACGTTATACCAGTTTTTGTGGTAAATTTATTATATAGTATAATACAGTGATTTCAATTTTGACGCGTCACGCACTCAAATTTTACAAAATTATTTTCTGACCAAACTTTTGAAGAGATCTTAACATGCAAAAAAATATTTTTCTATTACATTCTTGCATCTGTGATTATCAAACAGGCCATAGAGAACATAAAAACGTAGAAAATATTCTATAAAGATTTTTAAAACTGCCACTGGCGGCAATTTCAAATCACAAAAACGCAAATTTCGCGCATTTATAAAGGTTAAGATTTTTTAATAATTAATCTATCAATTCTAAAAATATAGAATAATTATTAAAATATAGGTGAATTCATTGGCTATATAGCACTACAATCAGTTTTATGTCTCCGTATTAAAATTCGGAGGTTTGATTTTTTTAATGTTGGCGGAAAATATTCAAAATCGTCGCCAAAAAACAGCGAGCAATCGGAGAAAAAAGTTTTTTGACGCGCGATCGTTCGAGTGGATAAAGAGTACTTGTATAGTATAATGAACAAGTAAAGAAACATTTGACAAAGAATGCATAAAATTTTATACACAATATTTTGCCTTCTTTCGCAGTTGACATTATTTAACAAACGTACCTAATAACCGTAAATATAAGTGTAGTCAATCACAACTAACATTAATAATTATGGTAGACATAATATCTTATTTCCTTGTTTTAAATTAACCATATTTTTAATTATTGCAATAATTTTATTACACGGTTATCAAACTGTTTGGCACGAGATTTCTGGGCGGCTGATTCTTCATTGTTAGCAATATAATTTACTTTGCATTTCTCGTCCAATGTCTGTGTATCTCGTAATTGTAATTTAATTTTCAGTAGGAGTGATTTAGGAAAAAAAATCAAATTGTTATTATTTCTTAACGTATACCGTTTTGTATTTTATATCATGCAAGTATGGAAGTTTGAGCCTAATTTTATTTTCAGATGTACTGTACAGGCAAAAGCTACTGAAAGGTGTAGTTCCTTCAATATTTCCCTGGATAAAGGTAGAAGGAAGTAATTTAGAATTAAGAAACAGACTGGAAAGGCATCTGAAACGTGAAAAAACATATATAAATTCTACAAAACCAAAACCACAAGATGAAGCGGCGTTGCCTGTGAATCTAGAAGACCCGGCGTTGTCTGTGAATCTAGAAGACGCGGCGTTGCCTGTGAATCTACAAGATGCGGCGTTGCCTGTGAATCTAGAAGACCCGGCGTTGCCTGTGAATCTAGAAGACCCGGCGTTGTCTGTGAATCTAGAAGACGCGGCGTTGCCTGTGAATCTAGAAGACCCGACGTTGCCTGTGAATCTAGAAGACCCGTCGTTGTCTGTGAATCTAGAAGACGCGGCGTTGCCTGTGAATCTAGAAGACGCGGCGTTGCCTGTGAATCTAGAAGACGCGGCGTTGCCTGTGAATCTAGAAGGCGTGGCAGTGGAAGTCATATTGCCTTTTGATACTCCGTGTGATAGACCGACTCTAGATAAAGACACTCAGACAGATTTTTTTTTTTTTTTTTTTTATATTTACTAGCCTAAGACAAGCCTCACACTGTTTAAAATACTTTTATGGTAATCCTCCCAATAATATAAATGCATTTGAACAATTTTTTTGTAACATTAATGATATTGAGAACACACAAAACATTTTTTGAATTTCCAAGAATGTATCTTATATCTATTAAAGACGTTTCTAATATGTTTATTACATAGGTGAAATTCATATCACTGCAATGGAAAGAGCTCAACCTTTGGACATCAAAATCAAACTTTTTTTTTTCTCCAACTGATTTTAGAGACAAATACCCTAACACGAGGTTAATGATTGACGGCACGGAATGTCCAATTAAACGGCCTACACTACCGACTGCCCAGCAAGCAACCTTTTCTACCTATACAAACAGAAATACTGTTAAAGTACTTATCGGTGCTACTCCTAGTGGCCTCATAAATTATGTGTCTCCAAGCTATGCAGGCTCTACCAGTGATCGCCAGATCATTGAAAAAAGCAACCTTTTATCCCTGTGTGATGTTGGTGATTCTATTGTGGCTGACAAAGGTTTTAATGTCCAGGACATCTTCGCTCCATATGGTGTCACCATAAACATTCCTACATTTTTCAAAAAAACAAACAGAATCACTAGGAGTGTTTTAGAAAATGACAGAAAAGTTGCTAGCAAAAGGGTGCACATAGAAAAAGTAATAGGACTAAGTAATAAGAGTAATAACATAAAATTTTGAAATCCCCTATGAACTATACCGAGACAATACTTTCATCGGATATAACATTTATATGTTGCATGTTGTGTAATTTTAGATCAAGTATAATAGATAAAGATATTGTATGTAAAAAAAATGAGTGTGCTTTAGACCACACGAGTGAAGTAAAACTTCACTAACTTATGCCGGGTACACGCTGTATATAATGCTAAAATACGAAGTACGGTAGTACTCGTTAGCTAGCTCTAGCTCTTTCTCCTTCTCCCGCCTCCGATCACTGTTTGCATCGATTAAGACCCTCCTCCGATCACCGTGTCATCGATTAGCGTTGGCATGTGATTTTTCGTAAGGCACCAGTTTACCCCCCAAGTGTCGAGCATGCGTAAAAAAGTTTTACTTCAAAAACTGTTAATGTAAATATTGTTCAAATTTTAGATTATATATTTTAGATAACTTCCCGAAGAACTCATCCATCAGCACGCACGATTTAACCATTCTTTGAAGTTCCTTTTGTTATATGTATTAAACAAATGTGTTAAGGACGTACTTGACTTACTTTAACCAGTAATTCCTGACATTATTTGGAATAAAAACCGTTTCTTTTAATTTAAAAAATTCTTTTATTTCTCGAGGTCAATATGAAAAGAACAAGATTACAGACATAATATAAATGTGTCGTAAAACATTTACAAACATTATACACATAGAAGAATATATCAGTACAACAAATAATTAACATTATACATAAATTATTTATTGTTTTGGCATTTTTTTTTTTTTTTTTTACATCCTAATATTATATAGTTGTAGCATTGGTCAACGCGTGAGCACTTTTGTGAACCGTCAACCTGTTAAAATAAAGAAAATAGATTAGCAACTTAAATATGCAACTAGTGCAGAGTAAAAATATAAATATTTTCAAGTAAGTTTGTCAAATCAATGCCTTCAGAAGGCGAAACAGCTGCCATGCATAGTAATAGATACACTTAGTAAAACATTTTAAATCCTATTTTATTTAAAATAATTATATTAAAAATATACAAGATATTATTTTTCCAATAATAATTTTGGATGACATGTATTTATATTACTACTTATTTACATTCTGTACAGTCATTGGAGGTTGTCCACCACTTACCCGCCCTGGTATAAGTAACATAAGGTAGAACTACAAATACGTGCTTGCAATGTGCTTTAGGCCCCACACCGGCTGCACACTCACATTGGCATTCCAATATAGTGTTACAATTATAGTGTATATAGACAGCATAAGAAAGATGTTTCCTGTACTCCGAAGCACACTTACGTAAAATATAGGTTGTGCCATTTTCATGTGCACTTCGAACACTCAGCAAATATTGTTCAGAATACATACTTAACGCTTTAATAATAATAATAAAATTCTTTATTCCAGGATGTGGGGAGGTTAGTGCAATCCCACAAATCCCATAGAGGATATAAGTACAGATAGTATTTACATATAGTAAAATAAATAAAGAGATTAAAAATTAAATTTAAGATGAAATTAAACCAGAGAAGCACGGGAATCCATCGGATCTAAGATTGTGGGAGCAAGTATCGTATAGCTTTGTCGGTGTTCTTCAAACTTTCCCAGGAAACACTGAATTTATGTAGTTCTTCCCGCGTCAGTGCTGGAATATTGGAGGCCATGTTGATGTCTTGAAAATCTTCCGGCTTCGGCGTAACCATTTCCAAGACATCTTCGTCTGCAACGCCAGCAGGATTGAAATTATGAAGTTTATCATAGTCTTCGAGTCTTAAATAAAACGCATTGTGATAATAACTATTGATAAATTAGAATAGAAATTATCGTAGGCAATATAAATAAGCAATAGTGGTGTATTTACTAACCTTTCTACGAGAATTGCTTTTATACCAACAGTTTTGGCATTACGTCCTTACAATTCTTCCTTCAATTGGAAAATAGTCCACTGACCGTAACTTCTGTGCATTTTACTTACAAATCGAGCAAACTAGGTTTGTTGTCGGAAAACAAATAGCTATCGAAATGACAAATCATTGGAAGACCTCAGTCCATAGATTTGGTCGACAGAATAGGTGACAGGAGGACCGGTAAACACCGTGCTGCCATCTCTTGGATATTTTGAAATCACCCAGAAAACGGCCCATTCATTATTTACCCAAAAAACTATTTTAAAAATAAAAATGTCCTCGAAGCTATAAAATGACGAAATGTTATTTGAGTACAAGGTTCATCTGACCAAGAAAATTAACTTTTTCAGTTGATTTTCCTAAGATGAAACTATGTCAGTGAAATTTGGTAATCTGCGAAAAAAAACCCAAAATGACAAGAAATATTAACAAATGAAAAAAATAGAACAAAGAAGAAAAATTAAGAAACCTGATTTTGCGAAAATACGACGGTAAATTCTGACACATTTCTGCGAATTCTGAAATCATAGTTACATATTATGTTAAAAAATCTTTCATTTCATAAAAAAACAATAAGATAATACAGGATAATCACTAATTAATAACATAAATAAGTTGGTCTACATAGTAAATAACATTTTAAAAGTTGTGGAGGGAAGACATATGCCAAGGATGAAACACTTTTTTTAAGGTGAAGCTATAAGTGAAGGCACTAATAAGATTAATATTTACTACGAATCGGTAAAGGTCATCAATACCAAAAATATATTATGGATACATTGAAGCTTTTTCTATCGCTTGGCTTGATCAGAATTGAAATAAAATTGTTAATTACGTGATGAAAAATATAAGCATAACTAGATTTATTTTTCAAGAGTTTACTTTGAACTCGTATAAGAAACAACTTTAACTACTGTTTTATTGCTATGTTTATTTGCTACCACTTGACTGAATTAATTTTTTTCCGATTTTATTGAATTATTCACAAAAAATGGAAATCCACTTTGGCGCCTAAGTAATAATTGTTTGAGTGAAACATTGTATGGAATTCTATTATTCCTTTAGAAGCCCGCGGAGAGCGGCAGCGAACAGACGTTAGATCTCTGACAGTATTTTTATCGGTTTCTTTCCTGGTGACATAATTTTAGCTAGGGGCATTTTTAGTTCTCAAATTGCGTATTTTTCTAATATTATTATTTTTCGAGAAAAAAATATTTTACCTTTTCAAAACATCTATTTGAAATTCACTTTCGTTTTCTTGAAAGTATGTATGAACTACTCGACATCCAATCGAGCTGATACTCGGCAGATAGACTCGTTGTCGATGATAATGCATTTTGGTGACACAGAAGTGGACATATACGCATTTATCTGAAATTGAATTACATTACAACAGTTAATATACGAAATAAATGTCGGTCCTACCAAATTGGGATGTGGCTCATTTGCTAGCGTGGTTGACTCTTGTCCCTGGGGAGGATGATTTTTTATTTAGTAGATTTATATTTATTAATAAAACAGATGTATTTATCGATAGATGTATTTACCGTTGTAAAATTGTACCTACTACCTCCTACATATGAATTGCAAGTTCCTCCTGTCCTAAAATGAGTTCTGTAACTCATCGGGATTGCTCTAGCAAGAAATAAACACAATAAAAAAAATAAAATAAAAAAAAATTATAGCAAAAAAACTTCATTTTTTACGGATCCATTTTTAAAATCTCAAAATACTCTTGTTAATCGATGTTTTTATTCCGTGTTTACCTGAGTTTTTTATTTTTAATTATTTTTTTTTTTTTTTAATAAAAGATTATACATTTATATACATTATTTAAGAAATGTTTTGACTGCCCAACTTGGAGGATTCCCGTTTTAGGACAGTCAAATTAGGATGAGTATTAACATTTTGATAAGTTGTTTGATAAGTATAGTATTAAAATAATAATGAAATAATAGGTATTTGTACTTTTAACTGGTGCCTTAGCCTACTAACATGTTTGTATAAATATGAATAACAAAGAGAAGAAATTCGATAAAATAAAATATTACATTAAACATAAGATTAACTGCTGCTTGGGTAGCATTCTAATTTAAAAGTATTAGGTAGGTAACTATATACATATAATGATAAAGATTATAACATAAAGGTATCTTTTACTGTTTTGTTGGAGTTTTTGTTGTTGTTTTTGGTTTGTGTTTGATTTCATTTTTTGTGTAGTAAAAGTTCACTCTCCTTTTTACCTAATTGATAAAACCAATTAGTGGTCAATTTATTAAGAATAGCTGTGTTTTCCTTTTTCCAAGCATCAGGCATGAAGTTGTATAGTTTTGGACCTAAGAATGAGAAATGTCTTTGAGCGAGAGATGTTTTAGTTGTGAGTGGTACAATTGGATTTTTCCGTGAGTGGCGGGTGTCGTGAGAGTGGTTGATAGATGGGTAGAGGTGGCGTTTTTGATGGGTGTTTAAAATTAATTTTCTCATGTATAGTTGTCTAACATCTAGAACTCGGAATTCTTCAAACAGTGCATCGCTATGATATCTAAATGGTTTTTTGAGGATTACCCTTAGTAGTGATTTTTGAGCTTTTGCTAATTTGTCCAAAACAGTTTTTGCACACCCACCCCAACCTAAGGATGCATAGTCTAGAAGTGACCCACACATAGCATCATAGATGAGTTTCAATTCTTTTTTTCGTAAGATATTTCTGATTGTCATAAACATGTACGTAAGCTTTCTAACCTTTGTGGCAACTAGATCTATTTGTCCGTCCCATCTAAGATATTTGTCTAATATAACACCTAGGTATTTTATACTGTCTACGCATTCCAATTTATAGCAATTACAGTTAGTGGAGTCAATGCATTTATGTATAAAAATATTATGTGCTTCCTCGGGTTGGCCCGCTTCTGTCGCACTAAATCGTATAAATTTAGTTTTTTCCGAATTGAGTGTCAGCAGATTATAGTCTAACCAAAGTTTTAGCTGTTTTATTCCACTTTCTGCTTTGCAGGGTACATCATTCCATGTTTTTTCTTCAAGTAATAGGACAGTATCATCTGCAAATGTTATAATATGATTGGAAAAATTGCTGTTACACAGATCATTGATATAAATACTGAACAAAATAGGTCCTAAGGTACTCCCTCGGGGTACACCAAATTCTACAAGGGCTGGATCGCTAACAGTTTTTATTTATTTATTTATTTATTTATTAGATACAAATAATTACATACATATTAAGGAAGCTTTGGCTGTCCAACTAGGAAATTTTCCCGTTTTAGGACAGCCAAATTGCCGGTTTTAGTTAACATTTGTACACGCTGCTGTTATGAATTATATTTCCATACTTTACATTAATAGTTAAGCTAGTAATATATAGTCTATATACATATATATTTTTCAAAGTAATCAAATTAAAACTTTTTCAGACATATTTGTACACCCGAATATTAGTTTTTTTTTTTATGAAAACACCTGATAAATTTTATAGAGGTACATTTAATAATATGCATAATTAAGGAACACTGTATCAGGGTACATGATAACATTAATTATCATTAATTTTAACTTTTTGGTATCTGTTAGTTAAGTAACTTTATGCGAGATGGTATCAAAAGCTTTGGCTAGATCTAAAAAGAGAGCGATGGATTTATTACCCCGGTCAATATTATTGGAAATAATATCCTTCAGCTTAGCAATAGCATTTTCTGTTCCTAGACCTGGTCGAAAGCCGAACTGGTTATTAGATAAGATTTTATGTCTTTCAAGATAGAGGGTGAGACGATTTTTTACGATTTTCTCGATAATTTTTGAGAATGAGTTGAGTAGAGATATTGGCCGATAATTATGTATATCCGATTTGTTTCCATTTTTATGAATCAATATAACAACTGATTATTTTAAGTGGTTTGGGAATGTGCCTGTCTTGAAACTAAGATTACAAATGTATGCAATGGGACTCGCTATAAGTGGTTTCAATACTTTCAGCAGATTTGAGGAAATTTTGTCTGGCCCACAAGCATTCGATGGCTTCAGCTCATCTATCATTTTCATGACTTCATTAACCGTTGTTTGAATCTCGTCTGTTTTAAGATTAAGATCAGTTGAAGGTATGTTGGCTGGTTCAGATTCAGTTTTCTTACATTTTTCAAGGATTTTATTTGCGAGAGAGGCTCCTACTGAAGTGAAATATTGATTAGCAAAATTAGCCATCAATTTGGGGTTAGTAGTACTTGTGTTTTTTGTATCAAATGATTGTATGAAAGACGATTTGCTGTTTTTTGTTTTGGTAATTTGACGAAATATTTCCCAGAAACGTTTTGGAGTTATGGTGTTTCGTATATATGTTTTTTGTAGAAATTTTCTTTAGTGGAAATAATTAGTTTTTTACATATGTTTTTATATTTCTTATATTGTTCTTGAACTAGAATATTATCTGGTTGACTTTTAGCATTTTTATGTATTTGATTACGTCTGTGGATGGATTTGACTAGGCCAGGGGTGATCCATGGCATGAGTTTAAATGTTTGTTCGATATAACTTTGTTAGTAGTGTGATTAGATATGTAGTATTGTAATTTAGTGATAAATTGCTGCATTGCTTGCTCAGTGTCAGTCTGGTTTATTACGTTTTGCCACTTTTCTGTTGTCAGCTCCTCGATTAGTGCGTGATAATTTATTTTAGAAATATATTTGTTTTTAGGAGGAGAGGAGGGTTTATTTCTTGGGCCGAGCGCTGTGGTATAATGATCTGAAATTGTTGTGTGTATAACAAATGAGTCTGCGAAATCAATGTTTTTAACGTTGATGTGATCCAAGCATGATTTACTTGCACCTTGTACTCGAGTGGGGGTGTCAATAACACGGGCATGTGCCTAGCATGGTGGTCGAAAAATTCCTCAATGCATGTAACTAATAATTTTATTGAATAAAGAAACATAATAAATAAAATAAAAATTATCGGAGTAAAAGCGTTTTCAGTGAGAAAACATAAATAATCATCGGATTGGCGATATAGATTGTCAAGAATAGTATTAATATTCAAGTCTCCAATGATTATTTGGTGTTCTGGGTTTTCTGTGTTGTTAATGATAGAGTGGAGTGAATTTAAAAATGAATCGATGTTGTGAAATGATGGTGATCTATAGATTGTAAAAATGCATAGGTTTTTGTTAAGCACAATTTTTAGACAATTTGCTAGTGTTAAGATGAGTTCATCAACTTGCGTCTGTATACCGTCCCTGACATAGATTACTATACCACTAGCTTTATTTATTATACTGGTTGTGTGGTACTCAGTATAATTTTGTATGTTTTTGGCAGTGAAGTATTTATTAATCCAGCACTCAGTTTGAACTAGTAAATCGAATGTGAAATTAAGATGGTCAAGAAATACGAGAAAGTCATCAATGTTGGTAATACTTCTAATGTTTTGGTGAATAATTTTCAGACCGTATGATTCCCAAAAATATTTATTCATGTCTTCGGGATTATCAATCACATTTTTGTTACATGTGAGTATGGTTTCTTCGGGGATATCAAAAAATACTTTAATCATTTATATTTTCATTTTTAAAGTTATTTAAGTATACCCACAATGATAAGATTTGGGAAAGTACAGATGTGTGTGTGGTGTTTGAGTAAAATAATGTGTGTATGCTTGTATTAGTGAGTCATAGTGTGAGAAGAATATTTTCCGAGGTAATGTGGATAGCTCGTGATTCTGTTGTTTGGCGTACGTAGACCCGTCCCGCTTTCACCCATACGTAAGCTAGCTTTTTTTTCCGTAGCCGTCTTCTTCGCCAGGTAAAGTAAGCGTTTATTTGTTGTTGTTAAGTGTTCTGATATATAGACTGGCGTACGTGGTCCGGAGAGGCCTATGGAGCTCGTGTTAAGTTTGTCTTCCTTTGTTGTGGCGTTCAAATTGTATCTTTTTACACAACTTAAGAATTCATCTCTTAAGTGAATGTCTTTGAACCGTACAATTATAGGCCGGATTTTTGTTGGGGTTGGCCTACCAGGAGCTCTAAAGGTTCTCTCGATATCATTTTTAGTGGTGGTTGTGCGTATTTCTTGACTTATGTTGAAGTTTGAACTCGAGCATTGTTACTTTTGCTTCGAGTTCCATATTTTTCTTTTCGACGGAATCTATGATTTTCATTTTATCTATTACTTTTTTCAATTCGTCCTCAAATCCCTCCATTTTTGAGTTGAAAAAGGTCATTGAATTCTTGAATTCTTTGAATTCATCATATAAAACTGTCACTTTTGATCGGATGCTCTTGAACTCTTGGAGTTCCACCTTGATTTGGCGGAGTTTCTTTATTAGAAGACATTAAATTTCCCCTGGGGTTAGTCCTGGTTTGCTGACGTTGGCAGGAGGAGGTGCGTTCTCTTTGCTCGATGTGGAAGTTGAACGCGCCGTTCGACGAGGTTCCGTCTTACATCCACTGCATTTGGTGTTGGCGCGTTTTTCTTGGGAGAGCTTCCGGTATTGACCCTCAGTAATGCCGCCGCAGGCGAAGTGAGGACTCTCTTCGCAGGAAGAGCACCAAAACATTGACTCCTTTGTGATTATATCAATTGAAATTCTATGTTCCAATACGTACACATAGAATAATTTATTTATCACTAGCTGAATAAGGTATGGAATCACAGCTTGGGGACTTTCATGTAAAACAAATATAAACCATGCTCAATCAGTTAGAAATTCACTAGTTAAATTATTAGCTCATAAAAGTTTATACGAACAAAGGCATAATGTTCCATACCTTTATCAGAATCTTAAAGGTTTCTCAGTAAGATCAATTCTGTGGTATAAAATTATATTTCAGCATATGAATAGCCCTATATACATAAATAGACTGGACCACACTTACAACAGTCGTTTTACGTTAAATGAAGGACTAATTGTACCTAAGCATTTAAACAAATATGGACAAAGAACACCGGACTATATGATACCTAGTTGCTTAAATATATTACCTGCTGAAATAAAAAATATGTACAAATGTAAAAACAAATATTATGTTGAAAGATTGGCTCGCTGAAAGAAATTTATTATGCATTTATTATTCATTTTATTAAAACACGTTGCTTTTCGCAATAGACAAAAGAATAATCTTTATTGTTCTTGAAATTTATTTGAAATGTTACACATTGTTTCAATATAGATGGCGCCACTAAACACATTTGATAATTTTATTAACATTATTCTAATACTCCCACTTAACAAAATAAATGTGAATTTTTAAACAGAATACATAGATATTGTTTTATTTAACTTTAATTCCCAGCATGTGCATGAACTTATAATGCTTAGTTGACAAAAGACCCTTGGTTAACAAGTCAGCGGGCATTTCCTGAGTTGAAATGTATTCAATATTAATTAATTTATTTTTAACTGCATCTCTAACATAATGATACCGAACATCAATATGTTTTGATCTAGCATGTGCCTGATGACTTGTTGCTAATTTTAATGCACTTTGATTATCACAATTCAATTTAATTACACATTTTTTACCAGTAAGTTCATACATAAGATTTCTGAAATAAACAGCTTCTCTAGATGCCTCTGAGAGAGCAACATATTCTGCCTCAGTACTGGATAAGGAGACAGTCTTTTGTTTTTTACTTTGCCAGGAAATCACAGAACCACCCATTACAAAACAGAACCCAGTATAAGACTTACGATCCAGACTATCACTAGCCCAGTCTGCATCAACAAAACCTGTCAGCTCTACATTTTCCTTACAATATGTTAAACAATAGTGTTTTGTCTTTTGTAAATAATTTAATATTCGTTTAGCATAACTAAAATGAGTTTCATTATAACTGTTATTGAACTGGCTGAGATAACTAAGGGAATACGACAAGTCTGGTCTAGTCAAAACTGCCAAATACATAAGGCTTCCAATTAGCTTTTGATATGGAATGTTTACTACACAATTTTCAGCCTTTTCTATGTTCAACTTACTCTCAATGGGGGTATCTGAAGTTTTACAATTGGACATATTAAACCTTAATAATAATTGCTCTATATATTCCTGCTGATCTATAGTTATAGTCTTACATTCTTTGTTTACACTAATTCGCATGCCTAAGTAACGTCTAACAGGACCTAAATCTTTTAATTTAAATTGAGAACTTAATACATTTTTTAATTTTTCTGTTTCTGCAATACTATTAGAAAAAATTAAGAAATCGTCAACATATATAGCTACAATAATCTTGACATTCTCATAAAAAAATGTAAACAAGCATGGTTCAAATTTACTTATTTTAAAACCAAAGTTCAGCAAACAATCTTTCACTTTTTCATACCAGACTAAAGCAGACTGTTTCAGTCCGTATATAGCTCTTTTTAATTTCAAGACCTTTCTAATTTGCTTATTTACAAAACCTTCTGGAATTGACATGTAAATATTTTCTTTTGAATTTCCATTTAAAAAAGCTGTTGTCACATCTAGATGTGTTATGTCCATATCCCACTGTACACTCAGAGCAAATAACATTCTCAGCGTAGAATGTTTTATGACAGGAGAAAAAGTGTTCTCATAATCAATACCACGTCGTTGCGTAAAACCTTTAGCCACGAGTCGGGCACGATACCGCACTTTATCATTCACATCTAGTTTTTTATTTAACACCCACTTGTTTTGCACAATTAATCCATTACTTGGTATATCAACAATTTCCCACGCATCGTTATCCTCGAACGACTGAAGCTCCTCTCGCATGGCCTGTCTCCACTGATCAGCTTCTGGTCCATTCAGCGCTTCTGAGAAGTCTATTTGTTCGACATCTGGATTGGAATTGGAAATACAGATATTACCAAACCCAAAACGTTCCGGAGGTTTTCGTGTTCTCTTCTCCTGTTCTGGTAATTCTGGAATTGGTTGCAACTCACTAGCCGGATCAGTATATACAGATGTATTTGAATTTTGGAGAGATTCATCCATTGAAGACTTCCCCACTGAATCTCTGCCATCTTCGTTTGTTGCCGGAGACTCATGCCCTTCAAATTCAACATCATCCTGTATCCATTCTGTTATGTTTTCTGCATTGATTTCCGATGATACTGTTTCTTCTTCTATCACTATTATATCTCTCTTTATAGTTATAATATTTTTTATGGGATCATATACACGATATCCCTTTACTGTTTCTGAAAATCCTACAAGAATCTGCATTTTAGCCTTCTTGTCCCATTTTAATCTTCTTTCCTTCGGTATGTGGACCATTACGGGGCTGCCAAATAGGCGTATATGACTTAAATCTGGTTTCTTTTTATACCACGCTTCATAGGGTGTTTTATTTCCCAAACTTGAAGTTACAGATCTATTTTTTAGGTATACTGCTGTATTAGCTGCTTCAGCCCAGAACTTTTTTTCTAATTTCGCATTAAAAAGTAAGCATCGCGCTTTCTCTATAATAGTTCTATTAGCCCGTTCACAAACACCATTTTGTTCAGGTGTGTATGCAGTTGTCTTCTGGTGTATAATTCTTTCTCTGAGTAAGTAATTCTCCATCTCACCACTACAAAATTCACCACCATTATCTGTGCGTAATATTTTTATTTTTGTTTTCTGACTATTTTCAGTCATTGCTTTAAAATTCTTAAATATCTTGAAGACTTCATTTTTATATTTGTGGAAGTATATGAAGGTCATACGACTGTGATCATCAATGAACAAGACAAAATACCTAGCACCACCTATGGACTTCGATTCCATAGGACCACATACATCTGCATGTATTGTATGTAGTATTTCTGTACTTATTTTTCCAACATGATGAAATGGTAACCTCATTTGTTTACCTTCGCAACAGGTCACACATTTCGCCATTGTCATATCACTGGTACCCGGGTAGGACAATCCATCTACAATGCCGTTCTTCATTTTATTTAAATCATTACTGTTAATATGCGCTAACCGCCTGTGCCAAAGATCTGCATTTGCTACAGCAGGTGCTGCCAGTATACAATCTGCTACTTTGATGTTTAGCTTGTACACTCCATTTATTGACGTTCCTGTGGCCACCAACACATTCTTAGTGTTACGAATGTAGCATTTGTTTTCACCAAAAACAACATTGTTTCCGTTCTTGATTAGTTCGCTCACTGACAACAGGTTTGTTGTTAAGCTCGGTATGCAAAGCACATCTTTAACCATGATATCGTAGTTGCAGTTAGTTATTATTTGTACATCTCCGGAACACAAAACTGGCACTTTCATATTATTCGCGACGGTTATCTCTGATAAATATGGCGTAAAATTTGCGTGTTTTATCCACTCTTTGTTGGCCGTCATATGTGCACTTGCGCCACTGTCAATGTACCATTCGTTTTTATTGTATTCTCCGTTCAAAAAAACTACACTAAAAGCATTTGATTGTTTGTTTTTTTGTAACACTGGACACTGGTTTCGATAATGACCCGTCTGTTTACATTTGTAACAAGTGATAGTCTTGTCACCTGTCACTTTTGAATTTTTCGATGACGTCGCGCCATTTTTAAATTTCTGCTTGTAGCTTTTATTTGCAGCAAATGCTGCGCCGCTGGAATCCACGTCATTCTTTGAAACCTCCATATCAATCAACTTAGATTTTATTAAATCGGTGGTAATCTGCATTCCTGAGTGCTCCACCGCCATAATCATTGGCATGAATTTTTCTGGCAGACCTGCGAGAAGTAACGATCCGACCCATTCTTCTGTAATGGCAAATCCTGTGCCCTTCAATCTCTGAGCTGTTTCGACCACTTGCGTGACGTAGGAAGTCATGGAATCACAATTTTCTTGTCGTAACGAGATTAAATGTCTTAGTAGAGATATTTTACGAGAAAAGCCTGAGTCATCAAATATAGACCTCAGTTTAATCCATAACTCTAAAGTTGTTTTTGTTTCTTTAATATGCACGTACAATCCAGGGTCAATAGTTAAAACTAGCTTCGCCTTGGCTCTTGCGTCATCTGATGCTTTTGACTCGAAATTTTTATCTGGCTCCGACTTGATATAGTTAGCGAGGTTGTCAAGCACCAACAGATTTTCAACCCCAAAACTCCACTGATCATAATTCTGGCGTCCTGTCAGCTTCTCAATACTTTGAAAATAGTTTACAGCCATATTTCCACGAAAAGTCAACAATTTTCGACTGTTTTATACTAAATTTACACAGTAAAAACCGAAAAATATATGGATATTTGCCCATAACCTATTAAAACACGTTGCTTTTCGCAATAGACAAAAGAATAATCTTTATTGTTCTTGAAATTTATTTGAAATGTTACACATTGTTTCAATATAGATGGCGCCACTAAACACATTTGATAATTTTGTTAACATTATTCTAATACATTTATCTTTATTCATTGGGAATCACATTCATCTTCAAATATCTTATCAGTATTTTCAGACTTTTTGCTGCAGGATAAACCATTTCAGAGGTCGCATATAACATAACACTCCAATACTGCTCGGTTGTTTTTTTCAGGAATTTATGTGAATACGGAAAATCAGTGCGACAAATGTTTATTATTATTTCCCTTAATTTCTGTATTGTAACTGTCAGTATTTACTACGAAATTACAGGTTTTAAACAAAATTTTAGGTAGCTGAATCGTCATCTTGCTTCCTACATGTTGAGTTGGTTTACTTTTACAGAACTAGAGAGCTTCTGCAGCAACCAAATCAAACACACTCGATAATTTAGATTTCGCTTTTGTGTTCCATTCGCGTATTTAACTGTAACTGCCTTAGAAATTTTATAATAATAATAGCAAATATTATGTTTGGATATTTTTTCGTTGACCTTAAAATAAATACAAAAATTATAGGTAAGTTTTTAGATTCTCACGGCCAAAAGCATTTTTGTTGTTTGTTTTTGGGGTGTTATGCCGTATTGCGCTAACTCCTTCTTACAAAAATTATAGCTTCAAAAAAAAATTTTAAATCAACTAATTTTTAAAAATCATAATATCATAATTATTTGGAGGTATGAAGAATTATATAAGGAGTTGCATTTTGGAATTCATTTTTTCACATGTTTTAGTTTCGGCGACATAGAGGCTTAGAACTCCATTGGTAGGTACTTTTTACCTGAAAAATTTAACAATTTAAGTTTTATTTTCTAGATTGACTGGACTACTAAGCATGAAAAAAGACATTTTACCTGCTGTCTGGACAATTCTTTCAAAGCGTTCTAAGCACTCCTTTTTAACATCCAGTAGGTCTATATCAATTTCTGTATATGGAAATCCCCCTTTATCTTCTTCGGGTCCAAGCTCCGCCTTGATGGTAACAGACTCTTTATTAATGCAACCTGAAAAACAATACAACAAAGTATATTAACCGTCAATGTACAAAAGAAGCTTGTTTTTTAATTTAAAAGTAAACATATTAACGACAAAAGATACCATTGATTAACCAAACAGGTTCATTAATAAGGTGAACAGAATTTAAGCTTAATTTAAGAAATAATAAAGATGCCAGATGTCACTTCAAGGTCCGATGTTTCAAGAAGGAAAACCATTTGCTCTTGACTACCTTCAGAACACGGTTATATTGTTTAAAGTAAATGGAATGATATTTTCTTTCATAAATATTTATTAAATACACGAATATATGTCAAAAACAGATGAGGATTTATTGTGAGCAATACTTGAGTTAAAAGAGTGTTGTAGTGTAGCAGTTTTAGCAAATTTAAAAAAATAATAATTAAAATCAAATTTAATAATATAATTATGAAGTTCTGCAAGTATTTTTTGGTTTTTGTTATTGTTACTGCTGTTTCGGCTTTCAAGGCCATTTTCATACTGTTATAAATTTAATCATTTTCAAATTTGATTTTGATTAAATTAAAAAAAAAATTAATTGGAGTTTTACGAATTAAGCACAACAAAATAAATAGTTATTGAAAAGATATATTTAATGTAAATCCGTCCTGATTGCACGACATTTTGAAACGGACATGGATTCCGAATATCTGAATTTAACATTCTACATTTTATACGTATGCAATGCAACTAACCGTCTGTCCGAGTACTCTCCGCATATTGCAAACATTCCTTCTTTATATCTGGAAGGTCGAAATCTATATCCGTATACGGTATTTCACCTCCGCCTTCTTCCTGGGGCCCTGGTTCCGTCTTGATGGAAACAGTCTCTTGATTCGATAGATCCATGGCACTGCTGTGATAATTGGTTCTAGCCCAAACAAATATATCTGAAACAGAATATTTGAGACATTCCAATCAAAACATTGATACGAATGATGATATTTTTAGAAACCTCTTGTTTATAGTAACGTTGCGTAAGTCTCTTAATACGGTGAAATGCGGTTACTTTGATGGATTTTGATTTTATTTTAACAACAACTTAAAAATCGATAAAACAATTGGTTGGAAAATGAAACTTGAAGATGACACAATTGTTGCTTATCGAATAAGACCTCACCTTGATGTTTGTAGATTTAAATTTATAAAAAATAGGACTGTTAAACGCTTTGTCAGTCTTTTGGCAGCTAGGTCAAAGATAAGTCAATCACTTTTTATTTATTTATGTCGATTCTTGAGTACACGTTTTACAATTGATTACAGTGGTTTATATTGTAGTACAGAGAAAAAGTACAGAAAAAAGGTATAAAAAATAAAGAACATAGGTTGATATAGGTAAAACTGTGTGTGGGTGATATTGTATGTAACGTGAGCCTCACTAGGAAAACCTGTGCGTAGGTGTTAACATGTTTGTGATTAAGGGTGACTGTGGTGTTGTGGTAGAACGGTATTATTATTATTTTTATTTTTTTTCACAGACATATATTGAAACATGAAAGCACACTTTTATATGTGAGTGTATGTATTTTTGGCTAATTCTTGAAGAACGTGTATAATATTTAATTTTGCTTATTACATTTTGGTTATGTTTGGTTTGGAATTATAATCTTTTGAATAAAGTGAATATCTTGATTTTTTATCCAGGCTACGATATGTTTTTTGAGAAAGTTCGGAGATGTGTTTGTAGTCCATAATTGTTTCAAAGTAATGGGCACACTGTTTGGTTAAAGTTTGGTTGCGTAGTATTGAAAGTGTCTTTGTCCGTGTGTGGTGTGTGTTATCGGAATGTTCAGTGTTTTATTTGTTGAGGACCTGGTTTTTATTGTGGCTTTTACTTGATTTGTAATATAACGGTTAGTTTCGACATTTTCATTATAGTGGGTACTGGAGCATTAAAAATAAAAATATATTTCAGTGTATAATTTCACCAATACCCGATACACACGAAAAGTAAGAGTTTTTTTCAAATAATTTCAATTAATGTTATCACTATTTGGTAGTTTTTTTACATCATCAAAGGAGAGTGGGGTTATTTTTTTTTGGCCTGTGTCTTATTTGGAGATGCTTTGTCTTTTCAAGCAGAGGAAGTTCAGAGAAGAAAAAGGTATGAGAGAAGGGTAGGAATTTAAGGATCAGTGTGTCGAGGAGCATCTCACAACTGCGCTTCTGACTCACCCAAAATAAACGCTGTGACATCACAACCACATCTTTCACTGTCTCACTACCAAATCCACAAACAAGAAATTAACAAATGTTATGTAATGTCATGTGTGAATTGTAAAGTTTTCCAGAGATGCACGATAAATACCTATGAAAACGATGTTAAAAATATTGAAGAATGTTTCCGAATATTGTTATGGCAAAAAAAAGTGACTCTTTAATATGGATTAAAAAAATAAAATGTATCATCAAGATGAAAAGTAAAGCGAGAGTATCGTTGCATTTTTTTTATGAAAAAGAATGTGTTTTCAAACTGTGAAGTTTCATAGATTTGACATATGTTTTTGGGTTTATTATACGGGTTTGTTTTTTTAGACAATGAATAATTTTAAATTCCAAAATCTATGTATTAACAAATAAAAATGTTTATTTCTAATAAACACGTCTGAAAGATTATTTTACCTGGTTTTTGTTTGTGCAAAAGAATAAAAATTAATTAATGTAAGAGAACATGTATAACACACGTGAACGATTGGGAATTTCTCGCGCGAAAGTACGTTTGCTCAAGAGTACATATTTAATATTATCATAATGTTACGGGTTGGATCATCTCTATCGCAGGTATGCCATGAAAACAGTTCCTCTAGCTTTAATGATTTCGTCTCTGCCTGGAATAGTGGCAAACCCTGACTTTAAGTCAGTGTTTGGGAACCTAATAACCAAAGCCACTCACCCTGAGGCTAAATTTTTGTATACAAAACCAATCCACATATGCTTGTAATCTATTATCACAATATCAACCACGGAAATGAAACGGCAAGACTGGTGGAGATCGACTGACGTTTAATTAGTTTATAGATACATCATAGATGGAGCTAGTCACACATATTAATTTTGTTATATCATTTTAACACCCTCTCGTAACAAAATAAACTAAATACCATTCTAACAAAACAATATTATGCTAATGGATTTAAATTTCCGATATGCCCATTGAACCTTAAATTTTTTGATGTTTATTCAAACAACGACTTTTTGTTAACAAGTCAGCTGGCATATTGAAAGTTGACACATATTCAAGCTTAACTTTATTATCAAATACACATTCTCTAACAAAGTGATGTCGTACATCAATGTGCTTGGTGCGTATATGAAACAGTGGGTTAACAGACAAATTAATAGAACTTTGACTATATAAACATACCGGTGCATTTTTATGTTTTTCTATCATATCAGATAATATCAAGATATCAAGATATAACTTATCCCTACTTTCTTACCAAATAGTACTTGCTTTGATTTTATATTGTATTTGTATTCTTTTTTTAGAAATACACTTGTACTTAATGTACTTGTATTTTTACTACATTTTTAATTCTATTTTAATTACACAAATGTACTTGTATTTTTTCTTTTTTTTTGATACATGCTCCTTGTATTATTTTTAATTCAATAATACGTATTTTCTT
This sequence comes from Hesperophylax magnus, assembly GCA_026573805.1. Lineage (NCBI taxonomy): Eukaryota > Metazoa > Arthropoda > Insecta > Trichoptera > Limnephilidae > Hesperophylax > Hesperophylax magnus. The sequence goes on along the minus strand of JAIUSX010000193.1, from coordinate 796,798 downwards.
TGATATACTTTTTATATTATTTTAAATTTTTCTATATTTCTGTTTTCCACACCTATTTTTTATATTCATATATCTTAAACTTATGTAGATATTTTGCATTATTTTTAATTTCTTTATACTTCATACTTGTTTTAGATGTATAAATTATTTTATTTTATTTTTATATTATTTTGTTTTCATTCAACTTATTTTTAATTTGTATTATTATACTTAACATAAAATTGACCACTACAACACGGGCATGTGCCTAGTGTGGTGGCCAAAAATTTACCCGTTTACTGTAATGTATAAACTTTACTGAATAAAGAACATAAAAAAAAAAATGTTATTTAATTAAATAGCCTCTTTGCAAGCTTCGGATAGAGCCATATATTCTGCTACCGCAACTGTTCTTTGCTTTCTAGATTCATAAGATATAACACATCCTGAAATTATGAAGCAGAACCCAGTATATGACCTTCTATCTAAGGAACATGATGCCCAATCAGCATCTACAAAACCATGTAAAGAATAATCATTTTTCTTAAAAACTAAAGCATAGTTTTTTGTAGATATTTTAACAATCTTTTTAAATGTTTCCAATGAGTTTCATTATAACAGCTATTATACTGACTTAGGTAACTTACGCTGTAAGCAATGTCTGGTCTTGTCAACACAGATAAGTACATAAGACTCCCTATTAACTGTTGGTATGGATATTTTATAATATCATCATTTTTATTTACATCTTTCTCTAACTTTAAATTAACTTCCATAGGGGTATCTGAAGTATGACAATCTGATATATTAAACTTATTTAAAATATTGTTTACAAAAAGCTCTTGATCAACAGTAATACAATCTTTTTGAGCGTTCACTCTCATTCCTAGACACTGTTTAATCTCACCTAAATCTTTTATCTTAAATTTATCGATAAGTTCATTCTTTAACTGTTCATAATAATTTTCTGAATTATAGAATACAAAGAAATCATCCACAAATAATGCAACAAATATTTTAACATTATTATTACTTTTTATGAAAAGACAAGATTCATATTTGGATTTTTTATATCCTAAGTTCAATAAACATTATTCTACTCTAATATACCAACTCTTAGCCGACTGTTTGCGACAATAAATTGCTCTTTTTAATTTCAATACTTTATTTTTACAATCAACAAAATGAGAATATTCTCGTATTTCTTTTTCCTTAAGAAAACCATTTAAGAATGCTGTTGGTACATCAAGGTGGTTCATATTGAGATCAAGTTTTACACTCAAGGCAAACAATAATCTAAGATTGGAATATCTTAACACTGGTGAGAAGGTTTCGGTAAAATCTATAGCCTTCTTCTGAGAAAAACCTTTTGCAACAAATCTTGCTCTGAAACGCACTTCAACCATCACTGTTATATTTCTTTTTGAGAACCCACTTATTTTTTATCGCTGTGCAATCCTTTGGCCTGTCCACTAGCTCCCAAGTATCATTATCACTAAAGGATTTTAACTCCTCCTTTATTGCAATTTGCCATTGAACTTTCTTGGGTCCAGTTATAGCCTCAGCGAGAGAAATCTGTTCACTTGACACGTCTTCTATACACATGTTCGTGTAACCGTAATAGTCTGGTTTGCGTTTAGCTCGTTTTTCTGGAACAATATTTGTATCAGCGGGAACAACATTTGTGTCAGCCGGGGTCAAATACTCATAAAGACTGTCATCTGACTCACTTGTCGATTCAGCAGGAACATATGTAACATCATTTACATCATCTTTTTCGATATATGTACTATTCAACTGACTGTCTCCTGTGTAATCTGGTTGCCGTTTTTCTTCTACGAAAATATTTGTTGATGAACTGTCATTAATATTTTCCATCACTACAACATCTCTGCTGGTCATAATACGATTGGTCTTCGGGTTGTAAAGCCTGTAACCCTTAATGTTCTCTGGGTAACCAATCAGGATATGTTCTTCAGCCTTTCTGTCCCATTTAGTCCTCTTTGCTTTCGGAACGTGGACCATCACAGGACTACCGAATATCCGAATATTGCCGAGATATGGTTTTTTACCACTCCATAGCTCATCAGGTGTTTTTTGTAATCCTGATGCCAAAGGTCTGTTTCGTAAGTAGACTGCAGTATTCACTGCTTCAGCCCAAAACTTCTTATGTAAATTAGCCTCAAACAGAAGACACCGAGCTCTTTCCACCATTGTTCTGCTTAGTCTTTCGACAGGCCATTCTGTTCTGGTGTATGGGGGTTCGTCATTTGATGCACAATACCATTCTTATTCTTAAATTAAAATTATCAAATTCTAACGAACAAAACTCTCCACCATTGTCTGTTCTCAATACCTTGAGTTTTCTGCCTGTCTGTGTTTCAACAAGAGCTACAAACTCTTTGAAATACTTAAGCACCTGATTTTTGGCATTAAGGAAATAGACAAATGCCATTCTAGTATAGTCATCTACAAAAAGCAGAAAGTACTTGGCTTGTCCAATTGAAATTCGTTCCATGGGTCCACAGACATCGGCATGAATAAGTTCTAGCACATTTCCACCCTTTGTGGTAATCTCGACTGCTTCCCTTCACAATATGTGATGCAGTTGGACTTATCAAAGTCAGCCTTATCCCGGGTATAAAATTCCTTCCACAGCACCATCCTTCATAGCATTCAGAGTTTAACTGTTAATGTATCCCAACCTTCGATGCCATATTTCAATAGTCACATTTGTCGCTGAGCAAACAAATTTTCTGACTTAATATTCAATCTGTAAACTCAATTTACTAGATTTGCTATTCCTACCAGCACATTCTGTCGATTGCGTATATAGCAAACTTCCGATTCAAAGTTACCTTGTTTCCACTTTGAATCAGCTGACTTACCGATAGCAAATTAGTTGACAGGTTAGGCATACATAAAGCATGTTTAACAGGTATATCAAACTCCGAATTGTCCACTACGGTCGTAATCATCGTGTTTCCTGAGCATACAACTGGTATTTTGTTTCGATTTGCAACTACTATGTCTTTTACTTTGTGTCTGTACGACACATTTTGTAAACAATTCTTATCAGTAATCATGTGTGAACTTGCACCCGAATCTACGTATCAATATTCTTATCAGTAATCATGTGTGAACTTGCACCCGAATCTACGTATCAATCGGAATCTTTGAATGTTCCATTCAAAAATATCGCACTAAATGCATTACTTTCACTTTTATGCTGTGTATTATTATGGCACTTATTCATATAATGTCCGAGTTGCTTACATTTATAGCAGCAGATTGTTTTGACAGAATTCAAAGATGGCGGCGGTGACTCTTTCGATTTTGACGTATAAGCAGGGTTGCCATTTTTCTTGCTATTTCGGAGCTGCCAACCTTTTGACAAAAAAACACTATTTGTTCCAGAGCTGCCAACTTCCGAACTCATGTCCAACAATTTCGACTTTATAACATCCGTGCTGATGTGCAATCCACTATGCCATTACTAAAGGAGCAAACCTGTCTGTTAGCCCCGCCAGTAATAATGACCCGATCCACTCATCAGTGATCTGGAAGCCGGTACCTATCAACCATTTGCGTTACATAGGCACCCATTGACTCGGAGTCTTCTAGTCGAATAGATATTAGCTGACGAAGTAGAATGATGCGACGAGTGAAGCCACAATCATCATATAGGGCCTTCAAACGCTTCCATACATCTTGTACTGTTGGCTCATTTTGAATGTGAACATAAATTGAAGAATCAATCATCACAATAAGTTAAGCTTTTGCCTTTTTATCATTTAAACTTGTACAATCAGATGATTCTGGCTTGTGAATATCCACAACATCTTACATCAAAAAATGTTCAGCTGCAAACGCCCACTCATCATAATTTTCACGTCCCTTCAATTTAGGTACATTCACTATATAACTTCCCGCCATATTGAAAAAAAAACGCACACCGAGAACGCGGTAAAAGATTGTCGATCACAAAAAACAGTTATTATTGCGGCGATTTACACTGTTTTAATATAATATATGATATACTGGTCACTAATTGTCTAACTAAATGGTATTTTACGCAGGAACTTTGATTTAACACTGATTTAACGCAAGTTATAGCCATGGGCCTATAACCTTATGAAAGGGCAAAACTGGTGGAGATCGACTAATGTTTATTTAGTTTATAGATACATCATAGATGGAGCTAGTCATACATATTAATTTTGTTATATCATTCTAACACCAATATTAACATAGGCGCTCACGGCTACCTATCAATTGACGCACACTGTGGTTTCATAGCACCAAATAAGTTAGTCAACTCAAAATCTAAAATCTACCCATAGATATTATTTATTCACGGTATTACATTCGTATTTCTTCAGTGTTGTGACACTTCACAACAGTGAAACCGCACCTTCGGGGAAGAAATAAATAACAAAGAATACAGTATTGCAGTGGTAGACAATGGTCGGCTGTCAAAGTTGTCAGTTGTTTCGGGTTTTCGGCTTGTGTGTAATATTACACAAGACCAATATTATTGGAATGAACAGACAAGAACGGGTTCTTGGAAATTATAATAATAATTGTCTATGACTCGTACATTTTGTTGACACATCCTTTCTTTACTATCCGTTGTTTCATCCGATTTATCCTGTCACCAGCGCAGTTAAATTTATAATCCCATACTTGTGATAGTTATTAAGTAAAGTTACGTTAGTGGATATTCGTTAGTTAGTGATAATACTTATTTTCATTGCCATTCATTTTGGTAGCGACAATTGTTCTAATGTCATGCTCAAATGTCAAAAGCTACCTAGTTAAACTCACTCGAATCGGTACCCAGAAGTTAAATGCATTTGGTACTTTGAAAAGAACTATCAACATTTTTAGAATAATGTTTTGTAGGCATTGATTAAAATAAACACGGATTAATGATATTTTGTTAATAGCGGAACGGTAATACCGATTTATTTATAAAATTAAGGTTATCTCACCACTGCCGACGACTTTTTCAACCGTTTTCAAATGTTTTAACTTCAAGGTTACTTCATTGTATGTATTTATATCATCATTTCTTATAATGTGTTATGAATACTATTTCATTGTTTTTACAGAATATAACAAGCGAAACCAAATGTTCAAAGCACATACAAAGTAGGGTTCCGTCACAACTAAGTTCTGTTTTAGTTATTTTTGTTTCGGCTAGAACCAATTACCAAACGCTACCACAGCAGTGCGATGGATCTACCAAATCAAGAGACTGTTTCCATCAAGACGGAACCAGGGACCTTGGAAGAAGGCAGAGATCAAATATCATATACGGATATAGATGTCGACATTCCAGATATAAAGAAGGAATGTTTGCAATATGCGGAGAGTACTCGGACAGACGGTAAGTTGCATTGAATACGTATAATTTGTATAACGTTAAATTCGGATGTTCGGAATCCACGTCCGCTTCGAAATGTCGTGTAGACAGGACGTATTTACTTTAAAATCTATCTTTTCTATAACTGCTAAACTACAACACTCTTTTAACTCAAGTATTGCTCACCATAAATTCCCGTTTCTTTGAGTCTTCTCATCAGTTTTTGATATATATTCCAAAAACTTAAATCTTTGAAAAGTTTTTGTTGGAATAATATTTTTAAAATTCTTTACATAAAATGTTGCAATCACTATTTATTAAAAACATTGTTTTTATAAAGTAAATCTATTTATAACTCGGTATTTCAATTCAAAAGTAAAAATAAGTTAACAAAAGTATAATAAGCAATGCACAAATTAGTCACCTGTTCCTGTGGGATCCTATTTTTTATACTTTTATGTGAATATAGAGTGCTTTTCTGACTTAAGCTTACTATTAATGCTTTTTTTCTAAATTACCGACAGATCTGAAGACCCAATCAATGGAAACCACGGAGTGCTACTATTCACATTATCAAAAGGAAAATTTGACGAGCCACATGCTGCCTCACAGTGGCGAAAAATCTTTTTCATGTTCTGAGTGTAACTATTCATGTTCTCGAAAGAAATATTTAACAAGCCACATGATGACTCACAGTGTCAAAAAACCTTTTTCATGTTCTGTGTGCAACTATTCATGTTCTCGAAAGATATATTTGACCAGCCACATGCTGACTCACAGTGGCGAAAAACCTTTTTCGTGTTCCGAGTGCAACTACTCATGTTTTCAAAAGAAATATTTAAAGAGGCACATGTGGACTCACACTGGAGAAAAACTCTTTTCATGTTCTGAGTGTAACTATTCATGTTCTCGAAAGAAATATTTGACAAGCCACATGATGACTCACAGTGGCAAAAAACCTTTTTCATGTTCTGTGTGCAACTATTCATGTTCTCGAAAGATATATTTGACCAGTCACATGCTGACTCACAGTGGAGAAAAACCTTTTAGGTGTTCCGAGTGCAACTATTCATGTGTTCAAAAGAAATATTTAAAGAGGCACATGTGGACTCACACTGGAGAAAAACTCTTTTCATGTTCTGAGTGTAACTATTCATGTTCTCGAAAGAAATATTTGACAAGCCACATGATGACTCACAGTGGCAAAAAACCTTTTTCATGTTCTGTGTGCAACTATTCATGTTCTCGAAAGATATATTTGACCAGTCACATGCTGACTCACAGTGGCGAAAAACCTTTTTCGTGTTCCGAGTGCAACTATTCATGTGTTCAAAAGAAATATTTAAAGAGGCACATGTGGACTCACACTGCAGAAAAACTCTTTTCATGTTCTGAGTGCAACTATTCATGTTCTCGAAAGAAATATTTGACAAGCCACATAATGACTCACAGTGGCGAAAAACCTTTTTCATGTTCTGTGTGCAACTATTCATGTTCTCGAAAGATATATTTGACCAGCCACATGCTGACTCACAGTGGTGAAAAACCTTTTTCGTGTTCCGAGTGCAACTATGCATGTATTCAAAAGAAATATTTGATGAGCCACATGTGGACTCACACTGGAGAAAAACTCTTTTCATGCTCGTTGTGCAATAATTCATATTCTCGAAAAGTAAATTTGTCGAGCCACATGCTGACTCACAGTGGAGAAAAACTTTTTTCGTGTTCCGAGTGCAACTACTCATGTATTCAAAAGAAATATTTTACGGAACACATGCTGACTCACACTGTAGAAAAACCTTTTAAATGTTCAGAGTGTAACTATTTATTTCATCGAAAACGAAATTTGATGAGCCATATGCTGACTCACAGTGACGAAAAACCTTTTTCGTGTTCCGAGTGCAACTATTCATGTATTCAAAACAAATATTTGACGGAACACATGCTGACTCACAGTGGTGAAAAACCCTTTTCGTGTTCCGAGTGCACCTATTCATGTACTCAAAAGAAAAAAATGACGAGACACATGCTGACTCACAATGGAGAAAATTGTTTTAAATGTCCTGAGTGCAATTATTCATGTTCTCAAAAGGGCTATCTCAAGAGACACACGCTGACTCACAATGGAGAAAAACCTTTTTCGTGTTCTGTGTGCAATAATTCATATACTCAAAAGGGAAATTTGACGAGCCATATGCTAACTCACAGTGGCGAAAAACCTTTTTCGTGTTCCAAGTGCAACTATTCATGTTCTCAAAAGGGAAATTTGACTAGCCATTTGCTGACACACAGTGGCGAAAAACCTTTTTCGTGTTCCAAGTGCAACTATTCATGTACTAAGAAAAAGTATTTGACGAGCCACATGCTGACTCACTCTGGAGAAAAAGCTTTTTCGTGTTCCAAGTTCAACTAATCATGTACTCAAAAGTAATATTAGACGATCCAAATGTCGACTCACAATAGAGAAAAACGTTTTAAATGTTCGGAGGGCAATTATTCCTTTTATCAAAAACGGCATTCTGACGAGCCAAATGCTGACTCACTCTAGAGAAAACCTTTATCATGTACTTTGTGCAGTAATTGAAATTCCCAAAAGGGAAATTTGACGAGCTACATACTGACTCACACTGGAGAAAAACCTTTTTCTTGTTCTATTGTACTATTGATCTTCTCGAAAGAGAAGTATTATGGTACATACGCACAATCACAGTCCTTAAATCTTTTTTTTTGTTCTTTGTTCGTTGTATTGAAAGATATATTTAACGAGACATATTCTGACTCACAGTCTATGATAAAGAATTCATGTTCTCAAAACCACAACCTGACGAAACACATGCGGAAACACTGTGAGAAAATTTTTCAATTTTTTTAATTTAGAGTGCAACCATTCATGTTCTTAAAAAGGAACTAGATACTTGATATTTACTATTCTACTATGATATTTTCTAAACATATTATTTAGCAGCAACAGATTTTTTTTTGAATTTGTATAGATTATCGACGAAAATATCTACTTTAGCACACTCAATCTTATTGTACAGTCGACACATTTGGATCAGAGGGCTAAAGTTAGCGATATTATTTTTGAATATATTCAGGTGTAAAATGCTATGGTGTCTTAAACAATGGGAATTGGGGACATTTATTTCAATATTGCCAAGACATAATGAAGTATCAAGATCAAATATGATTTAAGATTTTCACGGCCAAAAGTATAATTTTTATTTGTTTTTGGGGTTTTATGCCGTGTTGCGCTAACTTCTTCTTTAGCCAACGTTTCGTACAGCATTGCAGTGTCCAAGATCAGGGCAGATGTGTTATTTAATAACACTGCTCTCCGAAACATTGGCTAAAGAAGGAGTTAGCGCAACACGGCATAACACTCCAAGAAGAAACAGAATTAATTCGGATATCGACATATTTAGCATCGGTGAAGCTGCCTTTTAAAGGCAAGCTCTATTGATGCTGGTATAGTTTATACACCGCTAACTATTATGTAATACCATTTTACAAATGTACTTAAAAACGAAATAAAATGTAATTTTGTAATTTTTTTAAAGGAATAAACAAATTGAATTGAAATTGAATTGAAAAAACAAATAACAATAGGTATCAAGATGGCCGTAGATAATTTTATGCAAACATATTAGGTCAGTCAATTGCCTTCTTATTTTAAGTGTATTAATCTTATAGTATTCACGACGTGCGTCGTATGATCTAAGATGATCATTTAGTCCACATTTGAAAGATAATTGGATTCTAAAATTTTTTCATACTTGCAATAATGTTGATTCCAAATAGTGCTTCCATATTCAAGTTAACTTCTTATTGAGGCATTTGCAAGGGTTAAAATTGATAGAGGATCTTTGAAAGGTTTTAAATCGCATCATTTTAAGTGATTTGGACTTAATGTCATGAATGTGTAAATCAAATATAAATCTAGAATCAAGATTAATTCCTAGATCTCTTATATAAGATACTTTTTTGAGAATAATCTTATAAAATAAAGGAAAAATTCTTTAAAACCTCATTTCGAGTAAAGTTCAAAATATAACATTTTCCAACATTTAAGTGCATATCATTGACAGTACACTAGTTATTTAGTGTATTGAGATCCTTTTGAAGCAGTAGATGATCGGTAACAAACTTAATGTTACCAAAAATTTTAAGATCATCAGCGAAAAAAGCATATTCACAGTTTAATTTCGAGCCAAGGTCATTTATGATAATAAGAAAAAGCAAAGGGCCAAGATTTGACCCCTGTGGTACTCCATAAGTTACAACTATAGGGGATGATTTGTATCCGTTAATACGCACTAGTTGTGTTCTATTATATAAATATGATATGATATAAAATATCTTTAATGTAACAATAAACATTGTGTACCCATGACATTTACTCTACCAAAAAAAATCATTTAACCCATATTTAAAACCGATTTATCGAATAATAACTGATCGGAGGTGATTCCTTGGATTACATTTAGTGTAGAAACTTTACAGTTGGTTCTAATTCATTAATTCTATAAGTGATTTCAAGTTATTTTCGATCAAGTGACAGTTGCTGTGAAATCCAGTGTTTATCTGTGTATAAAATAAACACAATTTGGATCAGTCAAAACAAGTGAACCGATTATAACAACATTATGAAGCCGTGCACGCGTATTGCAGCCCGCAGTGGGTCTCCAGTTGCAACTCCAGCGGCGTCTTCACAAACTGTACCGGCTGGTTCTCTGGCCGAAATAATGGAGAAACTCAACAAAATCGATGTCGAGCTCACTCGCATCAAGCCGATGTGGGGGGATATATCTGACATAAAGAAGAGCCTCAAGTTTGCTCTAGCAGCCATGTCCGATACGGAAAAGAGGGTGGAGGCGGTTGAGAAGAGACTGGAGACTGTCGACAAGTTAGTTTCGGAGGTGGCATCCATCAAGAAGAACATGGAAATCTTCAGATACGAACTGGACGAGCGCGATCAGCTCTCCCGTGTGAAAAACCTCGAAATTAAGAACGTGCCAATGACGAAGGGAGAAAACTTACTCTGCATAGCCAAGAAAATAGGCGAGCAGATTGGTTTTGAACTACAACCAGAAGATGTGGACACAGTGACGCGAGTGGCTACCAAGTCCGCCCAGGTTAAGCCGATAATCATCCGTTTTGCAAGCAAACGGAGAAAGGAGGAATTTCTTGAACTATCTAAGAAGGCCAGGAAGATCACCAGTACCGACCTGAAATATTCCGGACCAGAAGCAATAATTTATGTTAACAACCACTTAACAATTAACAATAAGATTCTGCTCTCGAAAGTTAAAAGCAAGGCACGGGAAGCAGGCTTCAGATTTGTATGGGTAAAGGACTGTAAGATCTTAGTGAGAAAAAATGATAATTCACCAGCTTTTTTAGTCAGGAGGGAAGACGACCTCCAGAAAATTTCATAAGAAAATACTGCTCATTCTATTATTATTGTATACTCCTCCCTCTCCCTCCACACGCCCGCTACCCACCCTCTCCCTCCACACGCCCGCTATCCTCCCTCCCCCTCCACACGCCCGCTACCCTCCCTCTCCCTCCACACGCCCGCTACCCTCCCTCTCATGTTGCGACTGCATTACTATTATATTTATTATACTCTCACAACATTACCTTATTATATCATCCTGTTCACAACTTCTGTCAACTGCAAGATATTCTCACTTTATTATTATGTACTTGTCATATTTCAAATGTCACTCGATAATTTTACTCGGGATTCTGTAATACTGATGTGCGAAGGGCTCATTAAGCGTTCATTTCCAACTGCACATTTATGTTACTTACAACGTATTATGCCTCTATGGCATCCACTCCTTTTCGTAACGAACAATTACTTAGAGATATTACTATTATTTTATTTTCTGCAGATAATACTATATTATACCTCACATTCTGTTCACGCATTCTCTGCATATCCCTGTTATTAACACTCAACTGAAAAAGAGTCACTGCCTTTAAGTGTTTTTCATCAGAACGTACGTGGACTGAGAACTAAAACTGACACATTTCTTCGTAGTGTTACGAGCGGTGATTATGACGTTATCGGCATAACAGAGACTTGGCTTACAGATACTATTTCAGATGGTGAGCTTTTTGACTCAAGATACAACGTATTCCGACGCCACAGAAATATCGAAGGTGTAACTATGGGTGGTGGTGTGCTCCTGGCTGTCAAAAAGGAACTCAATGCAATTTGTAATTACTCATGGTGTTCTACGGATGAGGAAATATGGGTTACTCTTCGCATCCCACGTGCAACTGGATTCACTAACGTTCATCTCTGTTGTACCTACCTGTCAAAAAGTTTCAACTTCAATGCTCGAATCACCGCCTTCTCGAATGATCTAGGTATTAAGCTTTTGAATCAACCAGACGGCAAGTTTCTTATCATGGGAGACTTTAACCTACCCGATATTACCTGGACTCTTCCTGTGGGTGAGGTTAATCTGATTCCTAGCAACTACACTTCTACAATAAGCTCAACATTTATCGACAATATTAATTACTGTAACCTCCACCAATATAATGGTATTCAAAATACATTAGGAAGAATTCTTGATCTCGTTCTCTGTAATTTTTTGGTACGCGTAGCTCCCGCGAACGATCCGTTGGTTCCTGAGGATGCTCATCATAAATCCATAATTATCACTGCTGAGTTCGTTGAACCCCCGGTCATAAAGGAAAACTCAATTAAACGGCCCTCATTCCACAAGGCTAATTATGATGACATTAGAGATAGCCTGGGACAAGAAGATTGGAACGCACTTAACCTTACCGATTCCGTCAATCCTGCAGTATCGCATTTTTACAATATTATTAATAATTTGATCGCTGATAAGGTTCCATTGAGGCGTACTGGTAAATATTCCTACCCCCCGTGGTATAGCTCATCATTAATAAAACTTATTCGTGAAAAGCAGAAATTTCACAGACTATATACAACCTACAAGAACCCTTCCGATTACATTACTTTTTCAAGGCTACGCACCAGACAGAAAAAAATGGCAAAAAAGTGTCACGAAGACTTTATTAATAATGCTGAAGAGAATATCGCCAAAGATCCCAAGGCATTCTGGTCATATGTTAAATCAAAAAAACTATCAGCATCTATTCCTAGCGTATTAAATCTTAAGGATGTAACAGCCGAGGGTGGACAGGCAGTCTGTGATTTATTTGCTGATTACTTTCATTCTGTCTACGAACCGGCTGACCCTCTGGGGATTTCCTGCGATGACTCTGTAGTTAAGCAGGTTTGTGCGATGGGATCAGTTTTTATCGATGCTGACCTCGTGTCTAAATATTTAAAACGGCTCGATTCTAGCAAGGGAGCTGGGCCGGATGGTATCCCACCACTGTTCATTACCGAGTGCGCAAATCATTTGTCACTCCCGCTATCAATACTGTTTAATATATCGATCAAGACTGGTACATTTCCAGATATATGGAAAAGAGCCTACATCACACCAATTCATAAATCGGGAACTAAGTGTGAAGCAGATAATTATAGACCCATTTCCAAGCTTTGAATTTTTTCAAAGGTGTTCGAAAACATAGTCTATGACCAGTTATTCCCTGTGGTAAAGAATTCGATCAACGAATTTCAGCATGGATTCTTTGCAGGTCGCTCTGTTGCTACTAATCTTATAACTTTTACAAACTTCTTGTCTGCCTCCATGGATAAACGTGTGCAAGTTGATACAATCTATACTGACTATAGCAAGGCTTTTGACAAGATCAACCACAACATTCTGCTTAGAAAACTTGCTAATCATGGTATTCATGGAGATCTCCTTCGTTGGTTATCCTCATACGTAACAAACAGGTCCCAGGCTGTGACAGTGGGTGGATTTTCCTCGGTCTGGAAAATCATTACTTCCGGTGTGCCTCAGGGGTCCATTTTGGGTCCTTTGCTTTTCTCTATCTATATTAATGATATTACGACATGTTTTCAAAAAGCTCAAATTTTACTATTTGCTGACGATATGAAGATATACCTTCCTATAAGCTCCCCGGACTGTTCTGCGCGTTTACAAGCAGATCTTGATCGACTGACGGATTACTGTCTCAGAAATAAGCTTTTTATCAATATTTCTAAATGTTGCAAAGTCACATTCACACGTAACCGTGTGAAAATACTGCATGATTACACCATTTCTGGATCGATTTTAACAAATAAAGACTATGTGCGTGATCTCGGGGTTTTCTTGGACTCTAAACTTACCTTTGATAAACACGTTGATAACATTGTCACCAAAGCATCAAAAAGTCTAGGTTTTGTACTGAGAACATGCAAATTTTTCAAAAATACTAAGACATATCTGACTCTCTACAATTCACATGTTCGTCCTCACCTGGAGTACTGTTCACCGGTTTGGAACCCGCGCTATATTGTTTATGTTAACAGGTTAGAAAGAGTTCAGGAACGATTTCTCAAATTCCTCAATTTTAAATCATTTAACATATACAACTCTTACGACGAAATCGAGAAACATTTTCGAATCACGAAACTACTCAACAGGAGGATTGTCGCTGATCAGATGCTCTTGTATAAAATTATTAACTCTAAAGTTGACTGCCCGGAGTTGCTGAACAAAATAAATTTCCATGCGCCAATTCGATACAGAAGACAAAATACCCTTTTCTACATTGATAGATGCAATACCAATTCCAACCAAAATGAATTTATGCAAAGGACATGTAACTACTATAATAATAAATTTGCAAATATAGACACTCGTGCTGACATATTCACTGCTAGTTACTATCACTACAGAATTTCATTGTATCACATTCTAACTCATATTAACCACTGTTAAAATGATTGTACCTAATATTTTAATATTACTTGCGTGGCAACTTTTCCTCATCCCTCTCCTCCCCTTTCCCGTTCCAACCCAAGTCTATTTAAGTATAGTTAAAATCACTTTTATTTATTGCTGTTTATGGTAGGCATATTATAGGTTTATCGTTTACAGGTTAGTTTTATGTTTCTATATATATCTGTGAACATTAATAATTGGTCTGTTTTTTGTTATTCTCTTATGTATATTATATTACTGAGACTGTTTATGTTCCTAAAATAAATAAATAAATGATTTCATCCAGCGCAATAAGTCTACATGTATTCCTATTTGTTCTAGTTTCTTTAGTAAGATGGAATGGTTTACTTTGTCAAAAGCTTTTTGAAAATCAGTATAAATTGCGTCTGCTTGTAATCTTTCATTAAAAGAATTACACACATAATTACAAAATTTCAAAAGATTTGAGTTGATAGATTTATGAGGAACAAACCCATGTTGCCTAGTGCAGAGAATAGGCTTAAAATGTGATTTTTTTTGTTGTTGTATATCAACGATTCAAAAACCTTGGCAAAACATGACAGTATAATAATTGGTCTGTAGATTTTTAACAAAGATTGGTCACCTGATTTGAAAACTGGTACCACATGTGCTTCTTTCCACAAGTCAGGAAAAGTTCCCGTGATTAAAGATGCATTAAAGATAATTGAAAGATTTTTTGCCAAAAGAGGATGTAAAGTAGTCAGACGTTTGTACCAAAAATTATGTATCCAATCGCAACCCGTGGCTTTCCAATTATGAGTATTTTTAATAATTTTGGTTAACAATTCAACCGATATATTAGAAAAACTCATTTGTTCAATACCTGAAAAATTGAGTTCTTCATTTTCTATCCAGGGAGTTGACTCGTTATGTTTTATATCTTTACTCCAAATTTTAGTCCAAAAATCGCGCATATCTGATTCAGATGGCAACGGAATATAATTATTCGAAATAATATTTTCTTTATCGTCAAGTTTGGAATAAAATATTTTTTAATTTTTCTGAAATAATCTATTATCATTTTTTTTATTATACGTATAATTATATCTTTTTAATCTACTAGCTTTTACGCCTAATTTTTGTTTTAATAAATCCAATAAATCATTGATTATATTTTCATTTTTATGACTATCAATGTTATAACCAAATTTTCTACCAATTTCATCTACATGTCTCAAAATTTTCCTACTTCTATTTCCATTTTTATATTCTATTACTCTAGCTATGTTACTTCTTAAAAATACTACATCATTTTCTTATCTGATCTGCCATTCTGGTTTACTATAACTATATGATCTATCGTCAGAGGATGATAATTTAATTCCTAACTTATTACAAACAGTAATCGCACTAGCGTATACTATTGTATGAAGATCTCAAAAACTAATTTCGTCAAATATGATTTTTGGTAAAATTATGTTATTTAATTCAAAAATTAATTTAGATAATTTCTTTGATGTATGCAATTTCGGTTATTTTGGTCTAACTGTTGGCTCTACATCTATATATCTGTTTATATTATTATGAAGTAAGTTAGCTAATTCTACTACATTTTCATCAACAAAGTTTAAATTTGCAATGTTGATTTCCCTAAGATTATAAATAACGTCTAAGTTATTTGAATCTACTGTAATATCATTGGACATTTCGACTAGAATATTATCCAAACTATCTACATTCAATGCATCTGATATGACATTATTACTTGTGTTAATTTGTTCTAAATTATTTCCCCTTTGCAATCTATCTGCTACTTCCCTTTTAATCTGTTCTAATGCGACTACAGAAATTAAATTATTTTTGAAAATAGCTCGCTTTTGGTCTGCTAATCTTTGTTCGCTTACTTGGGCAATCGGATAATTTTGTGAGAAAAGTAAATGTAATTTTTTCCTGTATAACAACATATCTGTTTCTACTTTAGTTACATAAAAAATATGAACGAACAATGAACATATTGACATCGTTCGTCCATTTCATACGCTGTCTAGGAATACCTGCTTTTGTTTTTTGGGGTCTTAGACTATCCATGTTCATCTGTACAGATGACATAATAATCCCCTGTTCATCTACGTTGGTTGCAAATGACATTGTTGTCATTTTGCAAAACAACTTGGAGATGATTGTATCTTTACTACTACATTCCAGTAACCAAATCAATAAATAATTTTCAATGTGACCAAATAAAATATTCTAATCAAACTACCTTTCGACAAAACAAATCTATAATTTCCAATTCAACTACCTTTCAACATTACGAATCTATGATATATTATATTCCAGAAAAACGTTATCAACATAAAAATATACCATTAAAATATATTTTTATTTTTTTCAAATGAATGTCAAATATTGTTGTTTACCTTGGTTACTGGGGTCTTCAAATATATATATTTTTTTAAATCCTATTTATTTACCCAAATATCCTATGGCTTACTGGCAGTTTATTTAATGCGTTATCTGATATACTCTTCTTTAAATATTTATATTTTTTGGGATCAAAGCTAATTCTTTTCTATCTGATATTACAAAAAATAATCAGAGATTATTATTATTATTACACGCCCTAATGGGCTTTTACACACTACAAAGTTTAATAGTTCAGTATCACAGTTATTATAGATTCTACAAAATTAAAACAATAAAGGAAACATAATACAACGAAAAAAGAAAAAAATATTAAATGTTACAACAAAAGCATATAATTAAATAAGATACATATACATACGTATTGTTAACGGTTCAATTAAACCGGAAGGGTGATATAAATTATCTATCTAGTTTAACACGGCCGCTTCCGCAAATGGATTTGTAAAAAAAATTGACTCGCTCTCAACTCATAAATATAAATCGTTCATCCCTACATTTAACCTTTCGAGAATGGGTCTTGTGCGAGGAATTCCCGCGGATATCCCAGAGGCTGAAATTGTTGATGCTTTCAATAATTCCCACGGAACCCCGAAAGTATTAAAAGCACGTCGACTGAACTACAAGGATTCTACTGATGGAAACACGATCTGGAAACCTTCCCAGTCTGTTGTTGTTACATTTGAGGGACAATCCCTACCGTCTCGTGTGTTTATTTATTATACCTCGCTTCCCGTCGAAGTTTATAAATTTCCAACAGTTCAATTGCTGCCGGTTCGGACATTCGAAATCCGTATGCCGCTCCCCCCCACGTTGTTACTATTGCGGAGAAGGTCACCCATTTGATGAATGTCCGAAATCTTCCAATGATCCCATTTGCATTAACTGTTCGGGTGCACATACCGCGGTCAGTCTAGCCTGTCCGGAATTAACAAGACAGAAGAGCATTAAACATAAAATGGCTACTGACAACATTTCGTACTTTCAGGCCTCAAAGTTAATCTCTCCTGCGAAAAAATCATTCGCAGAGATGACATCGTCCTCAGCTCCTTTCCAAACAACCACCTTTTTAAATTCAACGTCATCTTCTCACAGAGAAACCATTCTCAAGCCAGTCAAACCCAACCCAAAATATACACCTTACCTTGATAAAAAACAATTGAATAATATTTTGGCCATCCCGAATGGGAATGCCAAATCCCAGACGCCCAATGGGTGTGCCATTAATGGTAATACTTCTCCTCCTGCTCTCCCCGAAATAATGAATAATAATTCTTTTATACAAACTTTAATTACCCTTTTAATTTCTATCCTTACAAACAACAATACTGTACCGTCCAACGCTGCCGATTACATTAAATCTTTATTATCTTGCCTCCCCGATGGCTTCGAAACTGAACAAAGTTCTTCAGTGGAACAGTAGACGCCTCTTCGCTAACAAATCTGACCTAATTCAATTACTCGACGAAAACGACGTTTCAGTAGCCGCCATTTCTGAAACGTGGTTAAAACCCTCCTTTCACTTAAGAATTCCAGGTTTTTATTATCTCAGACACGACAGACCGGATGGTAAAGGCGGCACGGCTCTGATAATCCATAATTCTATCCCGTTTAAACAAATTAATATTCATACTCTCTCCGACGATATTTTATTTTTATTTTTATTTTATTTGGAAAACCAACAGTTATAATTATTTCAAGGTATGGTGTATTAAGTGTTAAATTATTTAACCAATAATAGGTTTTCACTGAGGTATTTTAATTATTTAGTGAACATATATAATATTTATGTTAGAAAAAAAGTTACAATTAGCCTATAGGGATGGGATGGCGGAAGGGAGGGGTATGGGATGGATCTAGTCTGTGTAATGTGTAGTATGTACGTATGTGTATTAATAAAAAAAAATAATAATGATAATATAATTATTTATTGATTTTAGGTTTGAAATTGTGGGGTGCTGAGTTAAATAAGTCTAATTTACTGTATGAAGTATTAAAATTGTATGAAGCACGGTGAATAAAAGCATTTTGTTTTGAGTTAGTGTTACATTGAGGGATGTTTAATGTGTGATTTTGTCTAGTTTGTCTGATGGGTACTCTTAATTGAATTCTTTCTAGTAATTCCGGGCAATCTATCACAGAGGTGGCAATTTTTTGTAAAAATAGTACGTCTGCGGAGTTTCTACGACTTTCCAGTGACGAAATCCTGAAAAACGCTGCTGACTCCTCGTGACTCAGATGAGGACGATAGGCCCGAAAATCAAGGTATCGTAGAAAACGATATTGCACTTTCTCAATCCTTTCTATGTGTGACCTATACGTGGGATTCCAGACTTGAGAGGCGTACTCCAGAGAACTGCGTACATACGCAAAGTACAGTATTTTCATTGTATTTACTTTTTTAAAATTTTTGCATGTTCTGAGTACAAAGCCAAGTACCTTGGAAGCTTTTGCAACCATGGATTCGATATGGCGCTCAAAAAGTAATTTCGGATCTAACACTACTCCCAGGTCCTTAGCCTCTGTCAATTTGCTCAGTATTGTGCCGTTAAGGGAGTAATTAAAAGAAATGGGATTTTTATTTCGGGTGAAGCTGATGGTGCCACATTTTTTTACATTTATTTGCAGGTTGTGTTCTGCACAATAAATATTTAGGCGATTTAGATCTTCTTGCACGCGGGTACACTCATTGATACACGTGACAGGGGAGAATATTTTCATGTCATCTGCGTATAATAAAGTTCTGGAGTGGTAAAAACATTTCCCAATGTCATTAATATATATATTAAAGAGTAATGGTCCCAATAATGACCCCTGGGGTACTCCCGACGGCACGGTTTCCCAGTTCGATTTATAGCCACCGACAACTACTGCTTGGCTACGGTTTGCAATATAGGACGAGAGCCATCTGAGGAGGTCTCCGTGTACACCGATTTGTAAAAGTTTTCTCAGCAAGATATCATGAATAACTAAATCAAAAGCTTTGCTATAATCTGTATATATTGCATCTACCTGTATACGCTGATCCATGTTATCTTGTAAGAATTCGGTGAATGCCGTTAAGTTAGTGGTTGTAGATTTCCCCCTCATAAATCCATGTTGGTTATTATTGAGTGACGATCTCAAGGCCGAAAACATCTGGTCATACACAATTTTTTCGAAAACCTTACTAAAGATGCAGAGCTTTGAAATTGGCCTATAATTTTCGACGTTAGATTTTTGGCCATTCTTGAAGATGGGAGTTACAAATGCCGTTTTCCAAATGTTTGGGACTATTCCCTCTTTAAGGGAGCGACTAAAAATTATGGATAGCGGTTTAGATAGGCTGCGGGCACATTTGTTTATGAAGAAAGGGGGAATTTTATCTGGGCCTGCGCCTTTTTTGAGATCTAAATCTTCAAGGTGTTTCTGTATATGATGCTGGTCGACTTCAATATTATTAATGCTAGCAACACAGAGCTCTTTGGGGTTGTCCGGTAGGATCTGGATGTTTCGAGCATTATTGTTGTAGACAGACATGAAATATTTAGAGAATAAGTTACAGATGTCAGACCCATTTTCAGCTTTTTCGTCTTTAAATGTCATAGTGTTCGGAACACCGTGGGATTTGGAGTTGGATTTTATGTAATTCCAAACTTTTTTTGGGTCGGAGGATATATCATGTTCGATTTTTAATAAGTAAATATTGTGGCATTCCCAATTAAGTTTTTTGTGGCGTGATCTTAGTAAAGAGAAAGTGGCGTAGTCAGAAGGGTTTTTGTATATCTTAAACTTTTTAAAGTATTTGTATTTTTCTGATGTCAATTTAATGAGGGCCGAATTATACCATGGCGGGTATTTAGAATTCCTACATAGTTTTTTGGGAATGTGGGCGTCTATAAGATTATTTAATTGTGAATAGAATTTTTTTAATGCCGTGTTTACATCACCAATCGAAAGGAGCTCATGCCAGTTTACCTGGTCGAGACATGTATTAATTTGTTCGTAATCACCTCGCCTAAAGACGTAACCGCTTCTTAGTTCCTCCACTAGTGGATCGGGTTCAGAAAATGAAACTTCTATGATTAGTGAGGTGTGATGAGGGTCTTCTGAAATTAATGGTTCATCACATGCAGAGACCGTGACGAAGTCATTACATAGGACGAGATCAAGAAAGTGACCGTTGGTATTTGGAATTCCATTATATTGGCGCAATCCAGAAAAATGCATGCAGTCTATAAATGATGTGCTAACAGGCGATAAGCGATCACTGGGTATAAAGGACGTGTTATTGGGAGACTTATTCCATGAAATGTCAGAGAGGTTGAAGTCACCTAGGATA
The DNA here is from genome assembly GCA_026573805.1 of Hesperophylax magnus. Classification (NCBI taxonomy): domain Eukaryota; kingdom Metazoa; phylum Arthropoda; class Insecta; order Trichoptera; family Limnephilidae; genus Hesperophylax; species Hesperophylax magnus. The sequence goes on along the minus strand of JAIUSX010000193.1, from coordinate 775,893 downwards.
ATGAATTTGTCTGAGGGAAATTGCAACGTAAGTGCAGAAATTTGAGTGAGGAAGCTTTCCATATTTTCACGATATGTTGGTCCTTTAGGGAGGTAAACACAGCATATGTGAAGATTTGTGTGTTTATATCCAGATAATAGCAGCTGTCTTATCTGATATCACAATATTGTCAATATATATTCCTCCCTCTACGACTTTTATTGAAAATGAATGGGCACCAATCTTAACCCAGATTTGTTCCCCTTATATGATCCTTGGAGATTTTAATGCACATTCCCCTTCTTGGGGTAGCGAAATAACAAATCGTTCTGGCCGCAATCTTTTAGATTTTATTGATACCCATAACCTATGTTTTTTAAATGACGGATCTCCAACTAGATTCACCCCCCCTCATCAACGGAAAAGTGCTGTTGATATATCTCTTTGTTCGTATTGGTTAGCATCTAAATGCTCTTGGGACATCCTAAACGATCCACTCTCTAGTGATCATTTCCCAATTATAATCCGCTTCCACCATCAATTCAACACTTATTCCCCCCCCAGTTAAAAATAATCTCAAATTTAGAACGAAAGATGCGAATTGGAGCACTTTCTTTTCTGAACTAGATAACCTTATTAATTTAACAAAATCGTCCCCGAGAGACATCTGAATTCAATGTGAGACGTTTCCTTTTATGGTTATAAATGCAGAAGAAAAATCCATCCCGAAACGCAATGCGAACATTAAAATAAAACACTATACTCCGTGGTGGGACGAGGAATTCACTCGCTCAGTCAACTCTCGAAAAAAAGCGATTTCCTCTTTTCGTAAGTGTATGTCACTAGAAAATTTTTTATCAGTTAAAAAAGCCAAGGCAGAAACCAAACGAATTTTGAAAAATAAGAAGCGCGCTGGATGGCGGAAGTTCTGTGAGAACCTGTCTCCGGAAACTCCCCAGTCTTCAGTTTGGTCTAGCTTAAAAAAATTCGGATCATCGTATTCTCCGCCGAGAATCAAACATATATCAGAAGAAATTCTTATAGGATTTGTGGATTAAATAGCCCCCCCATCAGTTGCCGGATGTGAAGAAATGCCTTCTATTAAGCCGTATCCATCTCACTCTAACTGGCTAGATGCTCCTTTCTCCATTGATGAGATGAAACGAGTGATAAGAGCCCTTTCTGACTCTGATCCGGGTCCCGATAGAATATTTTATAGTTTCATTAAATCATTTTCTGATATGGCGATTGAATATTTCTTATCTCTTATTAATAAAATGTTTGAAACAGGACTAATTCCGGATGATTGGAAAACCCAAAAAATCATTCCCATTTTAAAACCAGGAAAAAATCCACCTGAAATTTCGTCTTATCGGCCTATTGCTCTTTCATCATGTTTAATGAAAGTAGCGGAGCGTTTGATAAAAAACAGACTAGAGTGGTTTGTTGAAAGTCAAGATATTTTCTCACCAAATCAGTATGGTTTTCGGAAAAAGAAATCTACAATGGATAATTTAAGTTTGTTCACAACTGATATCCGAGTTTCTCAATCCCTAAATTCTTATACATTGGCCACATTCCTTGACCTTTCATCAGCTTACGATGATGTTTTACTGAATGTTAAGAAAGAACAGCTAATTAAAAAACAAATCCCCCCGAAATTAGTCCAATTTATTATTAATTTGCTCACAGATAGGTCTATTATTTTTGAGTCTTCCTCTAAATGCTTAAGGCGCAAACTATGGATAGGTTTACCCCAGGGTTCTGTTATCAGTCCTCTGTTGTTTAATATTTATATAAGCGACCTAGACTCAGTAATTGCTTTTTCTATCAAGCGACTTTACTTTGCGGATGATATCCTTATATTTAAAATAAATATTAACTTAAAGAAGCCTCCCACTTCTTCGAAAATTAAATACGTTGCTAAAACTAATTTCAACAATTTAATTGAGGACTTTAATTGAAAACTGGCTAAATGTTCTAGATAAATCACATACTGACTTAGCAATGAATGAATTTATTATCAAACTACACGAGTATATATCAAAACACACAAGTAATATAACCGTATCTAATAAACAAATTAAATTCACACCATGGATCACCCTGGGGCTAGTTAAATCGATTCACAGAAGAAATCATCTTCATGAAAAGGCAAAAACATATCCTGAGAATTTGGTATTACAATGTTATTATAAAAAGTATAGGAATTTGTGTAAGAAATTAATTACATCGGCGAAAGAAAATTATTATAAAAAACTCATTTACGATAACAACTGCAATCCAAAACGTTTTTGGGATACCTTTCGGAACATAACCAAATCCAAAATCAATAAATCTTCTGAAATAAAATCGCTATACATTAACACATCAAACTCTGAAGTCCCCAAAGATATGGCAAACTTTGCAAACAGTTACTTTTCATCTGTGGGTGACACACTTGCGAAAAAAATTCTCGATAAGTGTAAGAAATCAGAAACCGCTCTCGCCAATTTAACTATCCCTAGGATCGGTCACAAAATAGACTCAATCACAACTTCAACTAACGAAGTCATGAAGATAATTGACGACCTTAAGTCATCAAAAGCATGTGGTCCCGATAAGATTTCATCAAATCTTCTAAAAATCATTAAAGTATACATAGCCATTGGTATTACAATGTTATTATAAAAAGTATAGGAATTTGTGTAAGAAATTAATTACATCGGCGAAAGAAAATTATTATAAAAAACTCATTTACGATAACAACTGCAATCCAAAACGTTTTTGGGATACCTTTCGGAACATAACCAAATCCAAAATCAATAAATCTTCTGAAATAAAATCGCTATACATTAACACATCAAACTCTGAAGTCCCCAAAGATATGGCAAACTTTGCAAACAGTTACTTTTCATCTGTGGGTGACACACTTGCGAAAAAAATTCTCGATAAGTGTAAGAAATCAGAAACCGCTCTCGCCAATTTAACTATCCCTAGGATCGGTCACAAAATAGACTCAATCACAACTTCAACTAACGAAGTCATGAAGATAATTGACGACCTTAAGTCATCAAAAGCATGTGGTCCCGATAAGATTTCATCAAATCTTCTAAAAATCATTAAAGTATACATAGCCTTACCGATTGCTTTCATTGCGAATCTTAGCCTTAAATCAGGGAAATTCCCTAACCATTTAAAGCAGTCAATCGTCATTTTACTGCATAAAAGTGGGGACAAATCACTGATACATAATTACCGGCCTGTTTCCTTGCTCAACTCTGTCTCTAAAATTATGGAGAAAATTGTAAAGAACCGTCTCATCCATTATCTCGAAAATAACAACATCCTTTCTAGTAGACAATTCGGCTTTCGCAAAGGTTTAAGCACTGAAAACGCCATCGCTAATTTGACAAAAATCATCTCTAATAATCTAGATAAAGGTAGTAAATGCATTGCACTTTTTTTAGATCTAGCTAAAGCGTTCGACACTATCTCGCACCAAATTCTGCTGAATAAACTACAGCGAATTGGGATACAGGGTCAAATTTTCAAGTGGTTGGTTAGTTACCTAGAAAACAGGAGCCAAAGAGTGGATATTAACGGTACTCTAAGTGATCCAGCCAATATTAAATATGGCGTACCGCAAGGAAGTACACTAGGTCCCATATTGTTTAATGTTTATATAAATGACTTATGTAATACTTCATTTGCAGACCACATTATTACATTTGCTGACGATACAGTACTTTTATTCGAAGGCAAAACCTGGAATGAGTCTTGCAGTAAAGCTGAATTTGGCATAAACAAAGTTAAACAGTGGCTAGATAGTAATCTCCTCACTCTAAACTCGGATAAAACGAAATTCATCTGCTTCAGTTCAACTCAAGCGGGTCAACCACAAGAAATTATTAACATTAGAATACACCATTGTTACGACATTATTACATGTAAATGCAATACCCTAGAATGTGTGGACAATATAAGATACCTAGGAATTATCATTGATAAATTTCTGAGATGGGACAAACACATAGCCTTTACTTCCACAAAGGTCAGGAAACTTACACATCTGTTTATAGCAATAAGAAATATTCTATGTCTAAATGATTTGAAACGTTTTTACTTTGCAATGTGCAATTCCATATTAGACTATGCTTCCTTAGGTTGGGGAGGTTGTGCTAAAACCATACTCGATCCCTTAGCTAAATCCCAGAAATCGCTTATAAGAGTCATACTGAAAAAACCTTGCAGGTACCCCAGCGATTCATCGTTCGCAGAGTTTCGTGTTCTTGATGAATTATACATGAGGAAAATCATATTACATACTCAAAAACAGAGGCACTACTTAGCTTCCGTAAACCACTGTCATAATACACGACATGCAAAAAAAAACCCAACAGTTCCGCCCACCACTTCCTCATCTTTAGCACAGAGACAATTCTCATACTTAGGCCCTAAACTGCTCAATCTCATACCTGATGCATGGAAGGCAAAGAGTACTAATATTCTGCGTATGCAGGTAAACAATTGGCTTCTGGTCTTGGGGAGAGCTGAATGCGAGAATATGCTAAAAAACAGTAATTGAATTGTAAATTTTGTTTTTCTTTACATTCTTCTTTACATTTTAATTTATATTGGTATTATATTAGCATTACAGGAACTGTATTTTTACATAAAGAAAGTTCGAAAATTGCTCAATTCTTCGTGATATTTTTCATTAAAGGAAAAGTTCCTTCTTTACTTTCATTTTTTATTTATTTATTTTTTTTTTTTCATTTCCTTGTTTTATATACTAATATTTCTTTAGTTTATTATATCAGATAAACAATAGTAAAAAAAAAAAAAAATGTCGTGGTATAACTGAAAGTATACTAGATTATGAATATACATTTGTATTACTTTACCAACAGAATTTCTTCAATTCAGTTTCATTTTCAAATTCATTTTCTTGTTTTTATCTATTAATATTTCTTTAGTTTATTATGTCAGCTAAACAATAGTAAAATATATCATGGTATAACTGAAAGTATTCTAGAATATGAATATACATATGTATTATTTTAACAACAGAATAGTCAACACTATAATTTACTATAATTTACATGTAAAAACATTATCATATTGGAATGTCCTAAAACGGGCAAGCGCCTAGTTGGACATTTTAAGTTCATTAATTGTATTATGTAATATTTACAAACCAACAATAAATAAAAATAAAATAAAATAAATAAATATTTGTTACATAAAAATATTATTCTTGCAGCTAAGGAAATGAATTTGGCTTTACAATATATTAAAAGCTGGTTGTCAATAAATGGGATGAATCTGGCGGCATCTAAAACAAGGGTCGTGGCTTTCACACGCAAAAGAAAAATTCCCCACTTCTCAATCTCCTTTGATAATGTGCCTCAACAAACCGCTACTCAAATCAAATTCCTTGGTCTTCTTTTGAACCATAAATTATCCTGGCTTCCACACATTCAGATGATTTCTACAAAGTGTGAAAAGGGACTTAATATGATGCGAGCAGTTTCCAGAGTATGGTGGGTATCTCATCCTACCACTCTTAAATTAATGTATAATTCCCTAGTTCGGAGCCACTTGGATTATGGCACATTCCTTTTTGACCCCCTCCCTAAATATTTAGATAAGAAAATGGAAAGAATTCAATCAAAAGCCCTCAGAATGATTATTGGAGCTATGAAGTCTTCTCCGATTAATGCGCTTCAGGTGGAATGTGGGGAGCCTCCATTATATTTCAGAAGGCAATTCCTTGCCAATAAATATATTTTCAAGGCTTTATCGTTATCACATCATCTTATTAAACAAAGTCTTAATCGGTTAAGTGTTAATTTGAATTCTAACAAAAGATTGAGAGAAAAAAAAAATTTCCTCTCCTAATTAAAAGTTTTCATCTCTATAATTCTCATCTTCCCTCCAATATCTTCAAGAAGTTCCCAATCTCCCTATATACAATATTCCATTTAAGGCAATCACTTTTATGCCGAACACAATAACATCAGACTTTCGGAAGAATAATTCTGTACCCGAGAAGCATACGGATGCAACTCCAAAAAGCTAAATGTTCAGGAGAGCCAAAATGCTTTTTTTTCTCTATGTTTGGTCTCATAACTTCTGCGGATATTCACGATGATTGATTTTTATTTTTTATACTATTGAATCAATTAATTTTGTATTGAAAATGAGAAAATAAAATCAAATATTTTATATGCAAAGCTTAAGAAAAAATGTTTAAAAAAAAGCATTATGGACTTGAGTCCTTCTGCTTCAAAATGAAATTGAATATTTTGGTAAGACACATGGTATATTATAAAAGGATCAATGTTGAAAACTTCATTTGGAAGTAAAACAATAAGTATATAACAGGTAAATAAAAATATCTATTTTATTTATATATATTTTTTTATTTAATTAAAATTATTATTACAAATTATTGGTATTTTCAATATCTTCTTCATCTGACAGAGGATACTCTGGCATACTGGCCTTATGAGTTAAGTTTTTGTAAAAAAAGTGCAGTGGCTCTGGTACCCACTGTAACATCTTTTGTAGATCACCAAATTTTGGTGTATTTAATGCGATTTGATTTGTATTTACCTGGGGCAATAAATCCGGGGTGCTCAAAACACCTCTCCTTTTCCTCCTAACATCTAATATTTTAAATTCAGTTTCCTGAAAATCATTTTTATACAGTATCATCCCCGGCACATTTACATCAGCTCGTAGCCATAATACCGTTGATATTAAGAAATCCTCACCATTCATATTCTTCTTTCGAGATATAAATGGAGATTGTGAACCATTGTATAGCGAATTAAAATTTTTGAAATTTTCTAAGTTCATTGAGTGTACAATGTACTGATTATCAGTTTTGCAATATCTGATGAACTGTTCCCAGTCGTGCGGTAAAAATATTTGGAATTGGTTAGTTTTTTTTTTAGCCCTTTCAATCACTGAATGGACAGAGTCTACTTCCAGGTGAGTGTGACCACGTAATAAAAATTTATGATTAATTATCTTGAGGTTTTTAATTTTTTGTAAAACCAGCCATACGTAGGATATGGCTATTGTTATATTTCTATTTTGACCTGCACAGTTGTCAGACCATATGGTTATTTCTTCAACATTATCCCCCATATCGCTGTATATCCACTTTAAGAGGCAAGAAGCTACTTCATTTGCCCCCCTGGCACCGACTGTCTCATTCCATGTGCAACAATATGCCTTGTCATTGGTGCTGTCCAGAATGGTCTCGTTTAAAACCCATAATTTTCTCAAATAAAAGGATTGAGAATTACTCAAAAACGGACACGGGAGACATTTTTCCATGTCAATCATCAAAACTACTTCAGAAGACAACGACTTCCCTCGCAACTTATCCAATTTTTTTAAACTGTATCGCACGTTCGCCTCTTGTAAATGCTTTTCTTTTTCCTTTTCGAGTTTTATTTTGTTTATATCAGTAGCATTTTTTATCCTCACTGTATAGTGATCACAAACATCACAGGTGTCGTTTGCTGGTGGATGAAAACTTAAATTGAATTTCTCATTGAAGATTTTACGGTAGATCCATTCTTTTTCATGATTTTGAGGATACAACTCGGTATATAGTTTATACATTAGACTAACATTCAAATGCGTACCTAGATATTTTCTGCTACTCCTCTCACGTGAATAATGGCAATCGTAACTGGGAAACGATTCTATATGACTGATTATTGTTTTAATAGCGTTATCATTTAGCTTATTTGCAGGGGGATGGCGTCCTCTACTATCCGGAGGTAGAACTGAGCCTGTGCACTGTAACTTTTTAGCCAACGCGAGAGTGACTAATTTATCACTCACATTAAACGTATTTAGAAACATTGTCTTACAGACTCTCATTCTATTTTGATCTTTTCCTACTGCCAGAAAATAATTTCTTGTTTTTTTTCTTTTTAATAGTTTAGTGTTATCACATGGTCGTGGTCGTTCAATATCTTTTACATCTATTAGTGATACAATAAGTTGACGGCGTAAATCCCAACTTTCAGTTTTCCAAAATCTATTATGCATGTCTTGTCGCTGTTGGTGCGTTATAAGATTACAATTCCTAAGACAACGCTGGTCGCATCTAGTTTTCAATACTTTTGCTTGGATCCACTTATTACTAACGGCAGACCTGTATTGAACTCCTTTAAGGCGTTTGTCCTTTGCTTGCTGTCTTCTCCATTCAGCTTGGTTACGAACTCTCTTTCTTCCAAGTTGTTTTTTCTGGGTAGAGGACTCGTTGACCAAGATAGAATGGTCAACCTCTTCTGTGTGAATGGAGATAGGGGTCTCTTCTAAATGAGATGAGCGGGGAATAATATGTACATTTTCTAATTCGTTATTGTGATTAAAAGACCTGTTTTCGGTCCATTCGGGGTCTTCATCAGAGTCATCCAATTCCGACGAGTCGTACAGTGCATCAACTAATGAACATTTAGATGTGCTTTGAACCTGGGATATCTGAGACGTCGATGGCAATTTAATGTGAGTGGAATACAATTGACGATTCTTATCAAAGGTTGTTGAACATTCTGAAAAAAAAATATACATATAAATGCGCTCAAAACCATTATATTTATAATATTATCGATTTAATTTTATACTCGAAGTATTAAGGCAGTAAAACGTTATATTTATACTTTTTAAATATGTATGTAAATTAATTAACTCACCCTGCGAAATACTTTCTATTTCGTTTTTTTGTTGAGAAATTAGTGTCGTTTCTCCCTGGGAAATCATTGGAAGTGGTAATTCATCATTGATTATAATATTATCAGTTTCATAACAATAATAAGAATCGTATGCTGAAAAAATAGAAAAACGATAACTTCTTTTCCATCCCTATATGGTCTAAAAAGTACTATAATCATGAGGTAAAATGTTACTACATAAATAACTCACATCGCAGGTCTTCAATAATAATATCACTTGTTGGTAATATTATATCTGCACCTATGTTTCCATCAGTGTCTTCAGAAGAATTTGTTATGCCTATGTACACACTTAATACATTAATACACGTAAATACTATTTTTTATAATAATTTATTGCATTCCATAGTAATGTATTATTTAAGTACTCTATTATTTTTTATGAATGTTAAATGTAATGACAGCGGCCTGTAGGAAAAAACCGTGAAACATGATTCCAATGATAACAGTAGATGGTATTCCTGATAACACAATGATAAATAATATTACTTTTGATAAATACTCACTAATTCCCTGTGGTGTTTCATCTTTTTCCTCTTCAATCGGCGTATTATTTCGATTGTGTTCGGACATTGCCATTTTAAGCATTTTTATTGTTCTTGACGACATTTTTAAAAATTAAATGATCGATATTCGAGTAGATTTTTGTAGACATATACGACACATGGCTTAATAGTCTTTGTTATGAGTTGAATTACACCGAATTATGCAATAAATAACTTGTTTTGAAGTAAATCAATCGATTTTGAGGTTAACAAACTGACAGCTCTGAGCACTAGGATTGTTGTGATTAGTTCCACAGAAAACATAGAAATTAGAAGCAGAAGGATGCAAAATGGATTTGAATCTAAATTCGAATGTTTACTTCCATGGAAAGCGTAGTAATGTTAGAGGCAGAAAGACTCAAATGGATTTGAGTCTTAATACTGGTAATGCAACTAAAGCATAAAGATGCAAGTCCAATGTACATCTTTATGCTTCTACGATGTAATGGTTCTTGCATCCTTATATATTTTTGAAAATACCATAAATATTCAAGATAGGGCTTGCATCTTTCTACCACTAATGAACATGATAATTTACTTCATGTCTTCATCAAAAACTCATTTCTTCAAATTTTGGAGTTGCATCCGTATGCTTCTCGGGTACAGAATTTATCTTCCCCAAATAAATTTCAAAATGTGGATGACTGTTTTAAAAGCATTGTGGCTTCAAAATTCCCTGGATTTTCCATCCTTTACACAGATGGTTCTAAATTTGAAAATAAAAGTTATGGAGCATCGATATATAGTCCAGAATTCAACATCAATCTCACTTATAAATTACCGAAAGAAGTTTCCATATTTACAGCTAAATACTTTGTAATTGAACAAGCGCTAAATCAAATCCAAGTTCTCAACATTCATCGAGCCTTCCTATGTACTGATTCGCTAAGTGCTCTAACTAAAATTATGTCAAATATTCTATGTTATCCGGAAGACAATACTATATGTTAAATAAAAAAATCTTCTCAATTCTCTAAGTGAATCTGGGTTTGAGACGATATTGGCCTGGGTCCCTGCCCATTTGGGTATCGAGGGTAATGAGATGGCCGATTCTCTCGCCAAATCTGGTTCAGATTCCGGAACTATCCCACTAAATTTAAGAATTCCTATCTCCGATGTCTTCCCGATTCTTAAATCCAACATTACTCGTGCCTGGGAAGAAAATTGGGCAGTCTCCAAAATAAGAACTGGATCTTTCTATGCTGGAATTCAAAACCATATCCGTGCTAAGCCATGGTTTCACGGTAAAAAACTTTCAAAACGATTCATTTCATGTATTTCGAGAATGAGAATTGGTCACTGTTCAATTGCATCTCACTTGGCTAGAATTAGAGTTTTAGATGATCCGGTCTGCCAGTGCGGTGTGGAAGAGGAAACCCTCGACCACGTTTTCTTTAACTGTAAAAACCATTCATCTTTCAAGAACATATACCGCCGGCTTATTAAAATCACACACCAGTCCCCCCTTAACATTTCATACCTTTTATCTCTTATTTAACAATTCTCGTGTTCATACAGCTTTATGTAAGTTTATTATCCTGAATGAATTCAACATTTAATTTGATTTAGTGATCTAAATGAGTCCAATATTTAATTTGTTTTATTATTCTCCCAATAGATTAACCGAATTTTTTATCCACTTTAACTGTTACCGGCACAAAGCCCCCTTTTCAGGGTGAAATGCCTAAAACCAAAAAATAAATAAAATTATTATATGGTCAGAGGTGCAGCCCAGAAAGCCGAAGGTCCTAGGTGCGAGTCCCAGATGTGACCGTATCTTTTCTGTTTCAGATTTGAGATTGAGTGATGCTAATATTGTCTTCATTTAATTAAATAATTTAATTTAATAATAATTATTTTACAAGCAACAACTATTCGCCTGAAACACTCATCCACATTGAAAAATCTCCTGAGAAAAGATACATGACGCCAACGGGACTCGAACCCGTGTCCCTTCGATTTCCGGTCGACAGCTCTGACCACTGAGCTATGGCGGCTTATCGCTTATCCGCGAAATAATTCAATATATAACTAGTGTTTCATTCAACAATTACTGCTTGTTTATAATTTGAGGTTTTACTAATTAAGTTTAAAGAAAGCTAATTAATGTATTGTTACTTTTTAGATATGAAAATTTCCAACGCCGATGATGAGCAACATCATTTAGAGAAGCAGGAGGCAATCGAAGTGTCATCGACTACAACTCGAAGCACAATTTCTACTAGTAAAGGAGCACGAGTGCATGACCGTAAAAACTCATGTCTATATTATACTAAAGTGGTAACCAACTTCACACGTCATATTAGCACCCAACTTCCCTTAGAGGCAGAAGTTATTGAATACAATAAAATTTTGGATACTGATCCGCGAGAAAGAAAAAGAAAGCGAGAATTGATTTCAAGGCAAATTAGAAACAGAGGTAATTATCTTTATAATCAGAACGTTATTAGTAAACCAGATGGAATATTGATACCGGATCGCCGTCCAAGGAAGACTGTGGGTGCTACAGATTACGCAGTTTGCATTGAATGCTGTGGCACATTTAAACGCACCTTACTTTACAGACACTTAAAAAAATGTACAAAAAGTACGTTACCTGAGAAAAATCCAGATAAACGTGTTACAGTACTAAAATCATTTTCTATATTATTATGCCCAGACAATTCTGAAATTTCAGAATCTTTGAGAAGTCAAATATTTCCTGTATTTAAAAATGATAATATTGCAAAAATAGCAATGTCTGACCCATTAATATGTTCATATGGGTCTTTATTATTAAGTAATCATACGGAACATCATTTGAAGACACATTTAACATCGAAGATGAGGGATTTAGCCAAGCTGTATATAATTATTAAAGAACAGAAACCTTCAATTTCAACCTTTGATTTAGCGTTTCACCCTGTGTATTTTGATGTTTTTATTAAAGCCGTACAAACACAACGATTTGAAAATGAAAAATCTTATGCGGTCTATGAGGAACATTGTAAAATAACAATTGCTATTATTTTTGTACAACTCATTTCTTAACTATTTTTTAAGCATGTTTTACCTCTGTAACCGCGCACTGATGGTAAAATTAAATAATAAAGTCTCATATAAATTTAAAGTAACATCGGGAGTTCCTCAAGGCTCTCATCTGGGCCCACTTCTCTTCGTATTGTTTATAAATGATTTATCTCTATGTTTCGAAAATGTCAAATTCATTCTATTTGCAGATGACCTAAAGCTTTTTAAGATTATAAAATGTTTAAATGATGCACTTATCCTTCAGCATAATATAGATAGACTTGCTAGCTGGTGTGAAATAAACAAATTATTCCTAAACGTAAAAAAGTGTTTCCGCATGTGTTTTTACCGTTCACGGACTCCAATAACCATATCGTATTCAATTAACAATAATGAAATTGCATTAGTACCATTTATCAAAGACCTTGGTGTTATTTTTGACAGAAAACTTACCTTTGATCGTCACTGTGAAACAATTTCCAATAAGGCCATGCAAATTCAAGGTTTTGTAATGCGTAACACAAGGACTTTTCAAAACATTGAGTCAATTAAATTACTCTACTGCTCTCTTGTGAGATCGCACCTAGAATATGCATCTCCTGTATGGTCTCCGATTTATACCTGTTACTTACACCGCTTGGAGAAAGTACAAAGAAAATTTCTTCGATACGTTCATTTCAAATTGAGACAGCCTGTTATTGATATCTGCTATAATACATTAATGTCTGGTCTAAATCTACCACTTCTTTCTACCCGGCGAACTATCAATGACATTCTTATACTTTTTAAATTACTGAACAATCTCATAGACTGCCCTCAAATGTTAAGTGTTATAAATTTTCGTGTCTGTTAAATCAACTCGACTCCACCATCTTTTTCACAGTGACAATCATAGCACTAACTATTTGTATCATTCACCGTTGGCACGTTTTGATATTTTCAAAACCTCACCGTCTTGCATCAAGGCAAAAATACTTGTTTGTGAATGTAACTGATATGTTTGTGAATGTTAAATGTCTGTTTGTACTGCACCACACTGACATGTTCTTCTTTATGTATAACATATGTATGGTGTTCTATTAATATACATTCCACATATATACATATATGTGAAATGTATATGTATAGCATCAATATAAACTGCTTGCTTCAGATGTCTTATGGTGTTGGCTAACGGATGTATTATTTTAATGAAAAATGTTATTTTTAATTGTCAAGTCTCTGACAGCCCTGAACTGTGTACTTATAATCTAATGTTTCACATTACTGTAAAAGCCTTTTATGGCGTTTAATAAATAAATAAATATATTTCTCTCGATTTTGGTATTATATATTTTGTTAAACTCTTATAATGTCAGTTTGGTATGACGTTTTGCATATTATTTTAAACTGAAATTATGTAAAAATCGTTACTTAATTATTTTTTAAGTATGATTTTTTCTCTCAATTTTTCTATTATATATTTTGTTAAACTCTGATAATGTCAGTTTTGTATAACGTTTTGCATATTATTTTAAACTGAAATTATGTAAAAATCGATACTTAATTATTTTTTAAGTATGTTTTATTTCTCTCGATTTTGCTATTATATATTTTGTTAAACTCTGATAATTTCAGTTTGATATGACGTTTTGCATATTATTTTAAACTGAAATTATGTAAAAATCGTTACTTAATTATTTTTTAAGTATGATTTTTTCTCTCAATTTTTCTATTATATATTTTGTTAAACTCTGATAATGTCAGTTTTGTATAACGTTTTGCATATTATTTTAAACTGAAATTATGTAAAAATCGATACTTAATTATTTTTTAAGTATGATTTTTTCTCTCAATTTTGCTATTATATATTTTGTTAAACTCTGATAATGTCAGTTTTGTATAACGTTTTGCATATTATTTTAAACTGAAATTATGTAAAAATCATTACTTAATTATTTTTTAAGTATGTTTTATTTCTCTCGATTTTGCTATTATATATTTTGTTAAACTCTGATAATGTCAGTTTGGTTTGCGGTTTTGCATATTATTTTAAACTGAAATTATGTAAAAAATCATTACTTAATTATTTTTTAAGTATGTTTTATTTCTCTCGATTTTGCTATTATATATTTTGTTTAACTCTGATAATGTTAGTTTTGTAAAACGTATTGACTATTATTTTAAACTGCAAGTATGTAAAAATCTTTACTCAATTACTTTTTAAGTTTGTTTTAGTTCAGTTGAATTTCCTAATGAAAGTTTTTAAAAATGTATGAAAATATATAAATGAAAATGTGATTTTTTTTCAAATTTGTTTTTATTTTACCAAACAATGAATTTGTGCCAAATTTTATTAAAACACAAGACTTGTGTCACATGTGGCTGTGGAAGATTATACTACAGCTACTGCCGGCTACATTCCAGAGTGGAAGACGTGACTGGTAACCCCATGGGGAAAGGCGACCATTCAGGAAAGTGTCTTCTAATCTATTTACAATTTGGTACTGCCACCCCGGGAACCATTTATTGGATAACTACACCTCTGCCATAGGTCACCCCAAGTGGTTTGGTGACTGTGCCTGGGTTCATGGGGTGAGGTTTGCTCGGGTCTTGGCGGTGGATGTGTCCTCCAGCTACGTGGAAGGCCGGAGAGACAGGTTGAGGGAAACCTTGTGACCTTTCAGGAAGGACTCTTTTGGTACATCGTCTTGCACCGCAGTGGGAGGAATGGATTCGTACGTCCGTCACTTCTAGACCCACAGACCCCAGATTCCTACCCACCTCTCAAACCTTATCCTTCCCAAAACTTCCTTTCCTTTAAAAGACCCTCCACACAGCATATTCAAAGATGACATAGGCCTGAGGGAAAATATTTTCCTCAGGGCCTTCTGTGTGGAGCTATTGTTAAACAAACAAAAAAATGGCTCAGTAACATAACTAGTCCTGAATATTTCAAATAATTGAGGTAAATGAGGGCGTACTGTACAGGGCCCGCAAATACTTTAATAGTACACAACTGCTAACCCTGTACAAATCACAAGTGCGCCCCACGATTGGATTTGGCAGCCACCTCTGGTGTGAAGCCCGAAAATACCTGAAAAAAACCCTCGACTCTGTGCAGAAACGGGCGGTCTGTTTGATAGATTCTCCCATCTTAACAAACGGATTACTATCTTTAGAGCATATGCTTGTTCTACTGGTATTTCTATGCTCCGAGGAACTAGCGTCATTAATCCTTTCAGCACCGGAGCATAGTCGGTTAACATTAGTCTCATGAGAACGGGTCGTTTCTACGACTCGTTTTTGTGTTCAACGGCTCGGCTGTGGATCAATTTTCCGGCCTCTGTGTTTCCTCCCTCATAAAACATGGGTCTCTTCAATACACATCTTCACTCCTTCCTCTCCTCAAAAAGACCCTCCACACAGCATCTTCAAAGATGACATAGGCCCTGAGGGAAATTATTATCCTCAGGGCCTCCTGTGTGGAGTAATGTAAAAAAAATCAACGATTTATTCCACTAAAAAATATGTATAAGCATACACCAGCACAAATATTGTGTAAAAAAATCGTTTTCTGAATCATATAATAGGTATACTATAATAAAAGGAAAGAAGACAACTCAAATAAATCAGATTGTATAAAATAAACTTTCAATAATACTGTAAACACAATAATAATAGCACTAATATTATTGAACTTTGGTATTTTAATTGTCAATCAATCTACATTTTCAAATAATATATTAATCCTATTAAAAAGATAGAATATCTTATAAAAGCCTGTTCTACAAAACGAATTTTAAAATAATGAATTCAACTGTAAACGTAATATAAATAAGTTTTGATTGTATAACTTTACTTTTAAATAAACCCGTATTTTAAAAATTCGCGCCAAACTTTTCAATGCATTACGTATTTTCGAATATTCAACCAATAAATAAATCTGTTCAAGTCCGTCCAAACAGAAGCTCGACAGAAGGACAAAAGATTTGGAAACATTGCATATCAAGTAAGTGCTTTCATAAAAAAGATCAACGAGCGTTCATGATTTAAGGATGAAAATTTTGTGAGCATATGCATAAAATAGCTTTATATATAATAGCTGACCACATTTAAAATTTATTTCACAAAAGAACATGTTGCCACGTAATTTACAGCGTTATATATCGCATGTGAAAGGATAATCAAGAAAGGTGGTTTACTCAAAGATGTTCCAATAAGTGTCATCCGCATACATACATATTCAAATACATATTTATAAATATCTTAACATACAATATCTAAATATCTAACATGTATATTTATCTATAAACACACGAACTAGGTTCCACCGTGAGAACAGCAGTGAATTTTAAGTCATCCGATTGTAGAAAATGAATAATTGCAGTTGGAACATGAGGAAGGTTTTTCCCAAGTAAATCAATGAGTGGCACTCGTAACATGAAAAAGGTTATTTTCTACTGTTCATTTTATTCATTAAATACATGATAAAACATTATAAAATTGATTTACATATGATACATTAAATCACCATACTAGGCGACTGCCTGTTTCATGGTGAGTCAGCATATAACCCTTCAAACGGCTTTTTTTAGAATATAAATAGTTGAACATGGAAAATGAAAATGGTTTTTCTACACTGTGAGTCAGCATATGTCTCATCAAATTTCCGTTTCGAGAAAAGTCGCACTCGGAACATGAAAAAATGTAATCCTTTTTGTGAGTTAGCATATGTTGTGGCAAACTACTTCTACTACTACTATTTCGAGAACATGAATAGCTAGACTTGGAATATAAAAAGAGTTTTTCTCCAGTATGAGTCAGCATATGGTGCGTCAGATATCTCTTTCGAGAAAGTGAAAAGTTGCATATGAAACATGAAAAAGGTTTTTCTCTACTGATGGTCAGAATATGTTTCCTAAGATTGCTCTTTCGAGAACATGAATAGTCACACTCGGTACATTAAAAAGGTTTTTTCCACTGTGGGTGAGCATATGGCTCCTTTAATGGCTTTTTCCAGAACATGAAAAGTTGCATATGGAACATGAAAAGGGTTTTTCTTAACAAATCGCAAATGGTCGGGTCGGGTCGGCAAATGTCTCTTCAATCTTTTGTTTGAAAAACATAAAAAGTTGCACTCAGATAATAAAAAATGTTTTTCTCCACTGTGAGTTAGCATATGACTCCTCGGAAGGCTCTTTTGAGAACATGATAAGTTGCATATGGAAAGTGAAAAAGGTTTTTCTCCACTGTGGGTCAGCATATGGCTCCTTAGATTGCTCTTTCGTGAACATGAATAGTTGCACTCGGGACACGAGAAAGGTTTTTCTCTACTGCGAGTAAGCATGTGGAGCGTCAGATATCCCTTTAGAGAACATGAATAGTTGCACTTGGAAAATAAAATTGGTTAATCCTTACTGTGAGTCAATATATGTTCCTTCAAATGGCTCTTACGAGAAAATGAATAGTTGCATATGGAACATGAAAAAGGTTTTTCTCCACTGTGATTTAGAAGGTGGTGCGTCAGATATCTCTTTTGTGAATATGAATAGTTGCACTCGGGACACGAGAAAGGTTTTTCTCCACTGTGGGTTAGCATATGGTTCCTTAGAGAGCTTTTTTGATAACATGAAAAGTTGCATATGGAACATGAAAAAGGTTTTTTTCCACTGTGGGTCAGCATATGTCTCTTCAAATGGCTCGGATGAGAACATGAATAGTTGCACTCAAAACATTAAAAAGGTTTTTCTATACTGTGAGTTAGCATGTGGCGCGTCAGATATCTCTTTTGTGAACATGAATAGTTGCACTTGGAACATAAAAATGGTTTATCCTTACTGTGAGTCAATACATGGTACTTCAAATAGCTCTTACGAGAACATGAATGGTTGCACTCAGAACATGAAAAAGATTTTTCTCCACTGTGGGTCAGCATATGTCTCTTCAAATGGCTCGTTTGAGAACTCGAATAGTTGCACTCGGAACATGAAAAAGGTTTTTCACCACTGTGATTTAGCATGTGTTGCGTCAGATATCTCTTTAGAAAGCATGAATAGTTGCACTCGGGACATGAAAAAGTTTTTTCTCCACTGTGGGTCAGCATATGGTTCCTTAGAGAGTTCTTTTGAGAACATGAAAAGTTGCATATAGAACATGAAAAAGGTTTTTCTCCACTGTGGGTCAGTATATGTCTCTTCAAATGGCTCGGATGAGAACATGAATAGTTGCACTCAGAACATGGAAAAGGTTTTTCTCCACTGTGAGTTAGCATATGGCTCCTTAGATTGCTCTTTTCAAAACATGAAAAGTTGCATTTGGAACATGAAAAAGGTTTTTCTCCACTGTGGGTCAGCATATGTCTCTTCAAATGGCTCGGTTGAGAACTTGAATAGTCGCACTCGGAACATGAAAAAGGTTTTTCTCCACCGTGATTTAGCATGTGGTGCGTCAGATATCTCTTTTGTGAACAGGAATAGTTGCACTCGGGACATGAAAAAGTTTTTTCTCCACTGTGGGTCTGCATATGGTTCCTTAGAGAGCGTTTTTGCGAACATGAAAAGTTGCACATGGAACATGAAAAAGGTTTTTCTCCACTGTGGGTCAGCATATGTCTCTTCAAATGGCTCGAATGAGAACATGAATAGTTGCACTCGGAACATGAAAAAGGTTTTTCTCCACTGTGAGTTAGCATGTGGCGCGTCAGATATCTCTTTTGTGAACATGAATAGTTGCACTCGAAACATAAAAATGGTTTATCCTTACTGTGAGTCAATATATGGTCCTTCAAATGGCTCTTACGAGAACATGAATAGTTGCACTCGGAACATAAAAAAGGTTTTTCTCCACTGTGAGTCGGCGTGTGGCTCGTCAGATGGCTCTTTTGAGAACAGAAAAATAATGGTTTTTCCACAGGATGCCTCTTTAGATCTGTCGACAAATTAGGGAAAAAATACGTATATAGGAAGCTAAACAAGTCTTATAACCTACCTACAGCGTAAATAGGCTTAGTAAATTCGTTAAACATATGTAAATGAAAATGGTGACCGGATAAATCAACACACTGACGATTTAAGACACATTTTAAAAGTGATATATGTTAAGTAGGTTAGGTTAGGTTGGTTTTTTTTTTTCATCGTTTCTAATGAGTATTAAAATGTGTGATAAATCGTCAGTGTGTTGATTTATCGTGGAACTGAAAATGTTTGTACTAAGCGAAACCGGTAATTTTAAGAAAATCAAATAAATAACTTGTTTTTCAAAACAAGCAGCTGGAATTATTAAAACTTACATAGAAACGTGGTTTGATCTGCAGTCTGGGAAATGCTTTCAAAGCGTTCTAAGAAGTTTTTTTAAACATCGCGAAGGCCACGGAAATTTATCCCCCTTCATCTTCTCGGGGTACAAGATCCGCCTTGATGGTTAACGCCTTTTTTACAGGTTGCACATTTATGCAACCTGTAAAATATACGTACATTGCTAAACCATACCGGAGAGAACAGAGTGATACCAGATAACATTAGCACTTTGAATTCATTAAAACGTTAAACATTGGAGAGCACGAATTGTTTGACGTGTTCTCAATAATCGGTTTTACCTGCTGTGTGGGTAATTCTTTCGAGACGTTCTAAGCATTCCTTTTTTATATCCGGCAGGTCAATTTCGATCTCCACGTAAGGATATCCTCCTTCATCTTCTCGGGGTCCAAGATCCGCCTTGATGGTAACTGTCTCCAAATTAATGCTACCTGGATAAACAAAACTACAATAGTTATATCGATTATTGATGTACAGACTTGATTATGCTAAAGACGTATCCCCCAGGATGACAACAGATTCTGGGTTCAATTCCTAGTTCTGACCTTTATCTTTTTTTATTTATCTATACGTCTTATTCTTCCTACTGATATATAGGGTTTTCCAATAAGAGGTGTTATTTTGAATATTTATTAGGTAAATAATGATTCTTTATGGTCGGAATTGGATGGTATTGATCTGGACAACGTTTACTTTCAACAAGACGGCGCTACGTGCCACACAAGTAACGAAACAATTGATCTTTTACGGGAAAAGTTTCCGGACCGTGTTATCTCTCGAAGAGGTGATCACAATTGGCCACCGAGATCTTGTGATTTCACACCTTGCGACTTCTTCCTTTGCGGCCAAGAGAAGGTCTACGCCAGCAGCCCAGCGTCGATTCAAGACCTCTAAGATGGAATTCGTGGGGCTATCGAGGACATAAGGTAGCCACTTTGCGATTTGGTTATGGAAAATTTCATGAAAAGGATATGGTCCTGTAGGCGTGGTCGTGGTGGTCATTTGACTGATGTTATTTTTCACTATTAACGGAATACCTTCCTCTTTATAAGGAAATAATCATTCATTTATATTAAAAAATGGCATTTTTCTTTGATTTTCACACCTCTTATTGGGAAACCCTGTATTATATTGATAAGTATAACCTCCAAAATAGGTGAATATAAAAATAGTTTCCTGAAAATATTTACCATTGAAGATACCATTAAATATATCTACTTAAAAGCGAGCATTTGCATAACACACTTAAGAAATTAATTAAAATATAAATAATACGAAGATGTCCGCTTCAGGGACTGATTCTTCAAGAAAGAAAAATCATTTGTTCTTAAACATCTTCAGTACGGAGTGTGTTTGTTTTTAGTCAATGGAACGATGTGTTCTTCCATGAATATATGTGTATTTTTTAATATATGTATAGTAAAGCATGTTACTTAAAACATGTCACCAATTGAGGTGAAACTTGAGGAACAAGCCTAGTCCAGTCTGCCCGATATTTCATAACGGTCGTGAATTTAGAACATCCGAATTTAATGTCCTACATTCTTAGCATATGAAATGAAACTTACTGGCAGACGGAATACTCTCCGCATATTGCAAATATTCCTTCTTTACATTTGGGAGGTCGACATCTATATTCGTGTACGGTATTTCACATTCGTCTTCTTCCTGGGGCCCTGGTTCCGTCTTGATGTAAACATTTTCTGCATTTAGTAGATCCATGGCGCTGCTGTGGTAGCAATAGCTTTAAGTTAAAAAATATATATCTGAAACAAAACAGTGATAATGGAAAATCTTTTAATAAATAGGGGAAACAGTTTTTTTGTTACTGATATCTCAAACATATTGCTTGAAAGTGTTCAATATTAAAATTTGTTAGCGTTGGATTAAGTGGCAACAAATAAAAGTAAGGATGGGTATTTTTTTATCTAGAAATAAAAATAAAAATTTAAGAATACTAAAATGTATAACCACAAAAAAGACATTATAAAAAATAAATTAATTAGCATGCTACTATTAAATCTGTCTGGCAAAGGGCTTGCATAGGTAAAATGAAGGTGTGATACCAGTTCGTTCTTGATGCGAAATAGTAGATTCCGGCTCTTCACAGCCCCAGCCTCTTCACAGTCCCAGTTTATAATTTATCCAAAAAATAATGTCGTAGTCCAATGCAAAACAGCCTCACTCTGCTGGTCTCCAAAAGGGTCCCTCTTAACCAATCAGGATCGGCAGATGCCATCCGATTCCATCAATCAAATGGTCAATGCTCCATATGCAAAGCTGACGCTCACAAAAATTGGCGAATGTATTCGTAGAACCTCAGCCAAGAGGAATGCCCGCTGATCTGGGCTGGTGATCAAAGAATGGCCACCATAAATCAACTATCTATAGATTGATAACTCCGCCCTCTTTCCATACGTTTGGTTTGGTCAAGTTTTAACCATAGATCTGGCAAATTTGTATACACCACGCATTGCCGACGTCACACGACACCATCGACGAAGTATAGAGGAAATTAAAAAAAGGCGCAACCATAAACAATTTAATTCTGCTTCGGAACCTACCTAAAACCCAATTAATTAGCCTAAAACATAAGTAAAATGTCACCCAAGACCACAAGGTCCCATCTGACAAAGCCCTGTCCTAAGAAAGAAATGACCTTTAAAGTATCTTCTTTTACAGCTCATTTTCTCAGGACAGCGTTTTATCAGAAGGAAGCTGAAAAACAAACTCATAATTACATGTACAATAATTTTATTTTTTAAATATAAACATGAAATACAATAATATAAGCACAAAACACATTAAGAAGGTTAATTTAGAAGAAATTACTGTATCAATATAAAACTAGCTGTTGGATAGGATAGTTATTTTCTTTCAACATCCAACGGCTATTGAAAAAAATATTGTCAATAAGGCAGTCAACGATTCAACCTACTGTTTTAGCTGTATTAGCGTCTTTTTACATTATTATTATTTTTGTTTCCCTCCTACTTATCTTATTACTTAAATATTTATACCTTTCATATATTAAATAGTAAGTATATAATACTTTTTAGTTTTTAAAACTTTATATGCCTTTTAGATATTTTTAACTTAGGAATAGTACACAACATAAAGAATGTAACAGTGTAAACAGAAAAGTAAATTGAACAATAGGTTATTGTTTTAACAATACATATTGGCACCTGGTAAATAAATAGGGTATAATAATAACAAATAAAAACACCAAATACAAGAGTAAAATTTAAAAAAGGTGTTGAGAGAATATTTATTATGATAGTAGAACTATATATAAACTAGACATATAAAATAAACTAATTCGACTATTTTTTTATTAACACTAGTCGGTGACTGAAAATGGGCTGCAGACTAATACAGCCAAACTGAATAATGTAAACTCCGCATCAGTGAATATTTGGCTTAACATTACAAACGATAACAATATTTGACCTGTATATTTATTTTTGGGTTATTATTCTACTACTCATATAGAGATGTCAATAGAAAATGAATTGGCAAGGATACACCACAACCATACAATGGACCTGATTTAATGAAGAGCATGGCAGTACTACGATATTTAAAAGACGCTTATAGGAACAAATTGTGGTCCTTATTGGTTTTAACTTTTTAAAATAAATTAGTTATGACAACCATTTCTTCCTATATTTAGCATATTTTAAATGTCGCAGTACTGCCATTTTCTTCATGGAGTCAGGTCCATTGTATGGTCGTGTAAACTTGCCAATTGATTTTCTATTGACATCGGTACACCATGCATTGATTATAAATGGTACAGTAATTTTGATAATGAATTGAATACTTTTTTTTTATGTTCGTTACAATTAAGCCAATCAAAACATATATATTTGCCAATCGTTTCTTCAATAACGGGCACAAGATATAAAATTTCGCAATTATAATTCAGTACATACTCGACGACATAATGAATTTCAAGAGCGTTGATAGCAAATTTCTTAGTGGGATAATTTAAGCAAAACCTCTCTGTGGGACGATTGATGAATTTATGGGATCATATGGGTAACCTATGCAAGATATTTTACATCTATGTTCTGCCATCCCCTGTGCAGCAAGAGCACCGCTGCTGGTTGCAGAAAAGACATGACTGGGTCCTGCACTTATTTCTGGAAAAAAATATATCATAGTTCTTGAGAAATTGAAGTAAAGATTGACATATCAGACGAACAAAACTATTCCCTTTTAAGTCATATAAAACAGATATGTACTTTCATTTTCTACTAGCATCCCCTGTTCAGCAACGGGTACGCTGCTGGTTGAGATGTTACGCTCTGAAATAAATATAATTATTACATTAACCGAACTAACAAAACATACTATTATTATTATTTGCTGATGCAGTATAGAATACTTTTTAGGGTGTAGTCATGATCGTGGAGGGCATCACGATACGTGCTGTATGATCCTGGTGGAACACGAATACTATCTAAAAATAAAAATAAATTCAATTCTCATGTGAAGTTAAGTTAAAAACTCCTTGGGCAATTTTCTGAAATATTCTTCAGACTTAAAAAGCGATTTTATCTAAAACAAAACGTAATTCGAAAATATTTTCCACCGAATCTGTATTTTGACGGTTGTCTTGAGCCAATACATTGCAAATTGAGAGGTTAAGATTAACCAAAATAAAATATTTGTCAGTATCTAATATCTCCCAAAATTGCCTGAGGGATTATTTATGGATGAAACGCTTAAAACGAGATTAAAAATAGATTCGAACCTGTATTTTGGTCCACCATGTGTCTGAAGTTCTCTTGGTAAATCTACATATTTTTGAATGCCGGGAAGATTGAGTCGAAATGGACTCTCAGAGGTTATGTTAGGAAACTTTTGTCGAATAGTCTCTGTCCGTACATCCTTTCACACAACACGTTTGAAGGACTTTATCGGTCGGCATTTTCACACACAAATCAACTGTTTCAAACAACCAGATATTTAAAAAATGTTTAACAATGATGACAAACAATGGCGTCCGTCAAACTTTGCCTACAGTTTTTTCGAGGAAGTGAAATGGCGGGAAGCATGAGTCGGCTACCTAGCGGCGAGAACACGCATTACACGGTTTGCGAACTCTCTCTTTCTGGCACACGAGTCTTATGGTAAAGTGAGCGAGAAACAAAAAAAAACATCGCCGACGTCACAAACATAGATTTTTAAAATGGCTACAGTTTGTCTTGACGTTTTTAAGCGAAGTTATACCCCCCTGCCGACGAGATCGGGTTTTTGGAAATTATAACAATAATTTTCTATGACTTTACTGTCTATGTTTAGCTCATATATTTTTTGACGCAAGCTTTCTTTAACGTCCATTGTTCAATCCATTCACCCGCGCAGTTTAATGCATAATCCCATACTTGTGATAGTTATTAAATATAGTTACGATAGTTGATATTAGTTAGTGAAAATTTTTATTTTCATTGCTATTCATTTTGGTAGCGACCACTGTTCTTATGTCATGCTCAAATGTCTAAAACTAACTAGTTTAACTTGCGCCAATCGGTACCCAAAACCGAACGGTAGTTCCTATTTAAATATAAATATATCTGACCATTAACGACGACTTTTACAAACGTTTTTAAATGTTTTAACTTCAGGGTCAAGGTACACACGTAATTATATCCTAATTTCCAATAATGTGTTATGAATACTATTTCTTTGTTTTTACAGAATAGTACAAGCCAAATCAAATTTTCACAGCAGATACAAAGTAGGGTTCCTTAACAATTATCTTCTTTTTCAGGTATATTTGTTTGGCTGGAACAAATTACTAAACGCTACCATAGCAGTGCCATGGATCTACCAAATCAAGAGACTGTTTCCATCAAGACGGAACCAGGGCCCCAGGAAGAAGGCGGAGATGAAATACCGTATACAGATATAAATTTCGATCTTCCAGATATAAAGAAGGAATGTTTGCAATATGCGGAAAGTACTCAGACAGACGGTTAGTTGCATTGCATACGTATAAAATGTAGAATGTTTAATTCGGATATTCGGAATCCATGTCCGTTTCGAAATGTCGTGCAAACAGGACGTATTTACTTTAAAATAAATCTTTGCTATAACTGCTAAACTACAAAACTCTTTTAGCTCAAGTATTGCTCACAATAAACCCTCATTTGTTTTTGACATATATTCGTGTCTATTAACTAAATATTTATGAAAGAAAATATCATTCCAATGAATCTTTATTATTTCCTAAATTAAGCTTAAAGTCTGATCACCTTATTCTTGCTCCTGTGTGGTCAATCAATGTTATCTTTTGTCGTAAATATTTTACTTTAATTTTAAAATTTAAACTTTAATTAAAAATAAGATTTTTGTATAGATTGCCTGTTAAAATACTTTTTTTGTTTTGTTTTTCAGTTTGGTTTGATATAGAGTCTGTTACCATCAAGGCGGAGCTTGGACCCCGAGAAGAAAACAAAGGGGTGTTTACAAATACGAAAATTGACATTGACCTGCCGGATGTTAAAGAGGAGTGCTTAGAATGCTTTAAACCAACCGTCAAGACAGCAGGTAAAATGTTTTTTTCCCCTCTTAGTAGTCCAGTTAATCTAGACAAAAAACCTGAATGCTGATTTTTCAGGTAGTAAGTACCTACCAAGGGAGTTCTTAGCCATTATGTCTCAGAAACAAGAACATGTGAAAAAATTAATTTCTAAAACTCCTTATAAAACTACCTACAAATAATTGTGAGATTGTGGTTTAAAAAATATATTTGAATTTTATATATTTTTTTAAGCTATATTTTTTCTTTTTATTTTAAGGTCAACGAAAAAGTATCCAAACATATTATTTGCCATTATTATTACTACATTTCTAAGGCAGTTAGAAAATAACTTAAATTTTCTGGAAGACTGAATTTGTGAAAAAAGATGTTTTCGATGTAAAGCTTATGAATATCGCAAAAAATAAATACGCGAATGGAGCGCAAAGGTGAAATCTAAATAGTCGAGTGTGTTTGATTTGGTTGCTGCAGAAGTAATTTCGTAGTAAATACTGACAGATTATAAAACAGAAATAAAGGGAAATAATAATAAACATTTGTCGCACTGATTTCCCGTATTCATATAAATTCCTGAATAAAAACAACCGAGCAGCATTGGAGTGTCCCGTTGTATGAGGCCTCTGAAATGGTTTATCCTGCAGCAACACGTCTGAAAATACTGATGAGATATTTGAAGATGAATGTGATGCCCGGTGAATGAATATTTTCTGTAGAAAAAAACTATTATCTATGAAAAGTCTTTGATAGAATAATAATTTTTAATTCTTAACATTGCATTGCAAACACTGTTTATTAAAAAATATGTTTTATAAAGTTAATCTATTTAAAACTCGGCGTTTTAATTCAAAAGTATAAATAAGTGCAAGGCACAAATAAGTCACCTGTTCCTGTGGGAACCTATTTTTTTACTTTTACGTGAGTTCTTTTCTGACTCGAAAGTAATAAGTCACATGAAGCTTACTAATTATGCTTTTTTTTCAAAATTTCGTCAGATCTGAAGACACAATCAACTGAAACCACGGAGTGCCACATGCTGACTAACAGTGGCAAAAAACTTTTTTCATGTTCTGAGTGCAATTATACGTCTAATCTTAAGAACCTTCTGACGAGGCACATGTTGACCCACATCGGTGAAAAACCTTTTTCATGTTCTGTATGCAACAATTCATTCGCTCGAAAGAATTATTTGACGAGCCACATGTTGACTCACAGTGGAGATAAATGTTTTAAATGTTCCGAGTGCAACTATTCATCTTTCTATAAGCAAAATTTGACGAACCACGTGCTGACTCACAGCGGAGTAAAACCTTTTGCATGCTCCGAATGCAACTATTCATTTTATCAAAAACGAAATTTGACGAACCACATGCTGACTCACACTGGCAAAAAACCTTTTTCATGTTCTGAGTGCAATCATACGTCTTCTCGTAAGAGCCTTCTGAGGAGGCACATGCTGACCCACATCGGTGAAAAACTTTTTTCATGTTCTGTGTGCAACTATTCATGCTCTCGAAAGGATAATTTGATTAGCCACTTGCTGACTCACACTGGAGAAAAACCTTTTTCATGTTTGGAGTGCAGCTATTCGTGTTCTCAAAAAAGCTATCTAAAGAAACACATGCTGACTCACACAGGAGAAAAACCTTTTTCATGTTTGGAGTGCAACTATTCATGTTCTCGAAAGGGATCTTTGACGAGCCACATGCTGAATCACACTGGAAAAAAACCTTTTTCATGTTTGGAGTGCAACTATTCATGTTCTCAAAAGGGATCTTTGACGAGCCACATGCTGACTCATACTGGAGAAAAACCTTTTTCATGTTTGGAGTGCAACTATTCATGTTCTCGAAAGGGATCTTTGACGAGCCACATGCTGACTCACACTGGAGAAAAACCTTTCTCATGTTTGGAGTGCAACTATTCATGTTCTCACAAAGGCTCTCTAAAGATGCACATGCGGACTCACACTGGAGAAAAACCTTTTTCATGTTTGGAGTGCAACTATTCATGTTCTAAAAAGGGATCTTTGACGAGCCACATGCTGACTCACACTGGAGAAAAACTTTTTTCATGTTTGGAGTGCAACTATTCATGTTCTCACAAAGGCTCTCTAAAGATGCACATGCGGACTCACACTGGAGAAAAACCTTTTTCATGTTCTTTGTGCAATAACTCATATTCGCAAAAGGGAAATTTGATAAGTCACATACCGACTCACAATAGAAAAAAAGCTTTTTCATGTTCTTTGTGCAATTGCTCATTTTTTCAAAAGGGAAACTTGACGAGACATATGCTGACTCACAGTGGCAAAAACACTTTTTCGAGATCCAAATAATTTTTTAAAGTGCAACTATACAGGTACTCAATAGAGATATTTGACGTGCCACGTGCTGACTCACGCTGGAGAAAATCTTTTTTCATGTTTTTGTGCAATTATTCATATTCTCAAAAGTGAAATTTGTCGAGACATACTGACTCACAGTAGAGAAAAAAAATTTAATTTATCAAAGTGCAACTCTTCATTTATTCGAAAGAAAGAATCGCGTGCGTTTTTACCGTCCAGAAAGACCTTTTTCATGTTTCAAGTCATATCTGAAGTGGCACATGCTGACTCATACTGGAGAAAAAACTTTATATGTTCCGAGTGTAACTATTCAATTTTTTGAATGGAATTTTCAATTCGAAAATATAAATATTATTATATAATTCATATACTTCTTATTTATGAAGAAACACTTACCAACTCATAGTGGAGTAAAAACTTTTTTCATTTTGCAAATGCAACCACTCATGTCGTCAAAAGCTAGGTTTAACGAGTCACCAGCAGTGGAGAAAGACATTTTAAATGTTTCGAGTGCAACAATTAACGTTCTCGAAAGTGTTATTGGCCTGATCTGTTTTGTGCCGAACAGAACTATTTATCTCCTCAAAAGGGAAGTATTACGGTATAAAAACTTGATAAATGTCCTACGTTTAGTTTTTTCACGATCTTTGTTCATTTTATCGAAATATATATTATAAGAGACATTTGCTGACTCACCGTCGATAGTAAACAATTCATTTTTTTTATTTTCCTATTATTCTCACAAAGATCATTCCAATACTACAGTAACCTTTCCAAAAATAAGAAACCGATCAAGATCACGTGGCAACTTCGAAATCCCATAATTTAAAATGAGTGCTTCTCAACACCATTACACTTATCAAGGTTCAATTTTTTTTAGTGCACTCCCACATAAAATCAAAATTATAAAGTCTTTAAATCCAAAATAAAACAACTACTTGATCGACTCAATGATAATTGTAAGATTTAATTTCTTATTACGATTTTTTTTATTAAATTTTCATATTGACCAAATGCAAATTTTAATATTTCTTACTTAGCTAAAATAAATTATTTCAATTCATCATTAATTAACAAAAAAATACCAATATATAAATATATTTTTCTTTTTTTAACATATCCTCTTGAAATATCATATCAGAATTCTAACTAACCAATAGCTTATTGTCGCAATTTATTATGTACCTACTCTTGCAATATTATTAGCTCTGCTTTATTCCAACTGCATAGAATAACTCCATGTACTTACCAACTACCACCTGCTTATTAATCAAAATTTTATAATATTATATTTATTTTACAACATCCATATTCTTAAATTTATTTACATTTACTATGTATCTAATTTGGTAACTGCTATATTGGTCTATTTCATTATCTACACTTTTGTTTTCATACTATATTAACTTATTTTTTTCTTATTTTATAAATAAAATCTTTCTTTCTTTTCTTTACCTTATGTATACTGTGATGGCACTACTCCCCAACTCAAATACGAGAAACTTTTTTTCTATATTGAATTGGGTAGTAACGTGAAAAAAAAAACATTTTATTGTGATTGAGTTTTTAGAACAATATTCTTTCCTTCTGTAAATCTGTAATATGTATATATTTCAAATGAAAAAAATGTTTTAGAAACCACCACCCGATGAAACACGTGCTGAATCATAGTGAAGAATTTTTTTTATGATTGGTAACTATTGTGTTACTAATTATTCATGTTCTTATAGGGATGTTAATATTAAAACCCTCATGACCTATGCTTCTCTTACCACTTTCAGTCATTACTGTATTTGTGTACAACTTACTATATTGTCTAATATAGTGTTCGTGTTCTTGTGACGTTTTTATAAATATTGTATTCGTGTGTACTGGTACATTTTGTATTTAATAGTTTAAAAGTCATATGTTTCTCGTTTATTCATACAATTTTCTAATTTTTAATTAGTTAATTTCTTTGTATAGTATTTTCGTGGGGGCATGTGTGTTATAGTTGATGAGTTTTATTAATAATTTTATTATGTATTATTTGCTAATCGGTAAGGTTATTAATGTGTGTGTTTCTTCATATTTATATCAGTTAATTTGGGTGGGACTGTATTAAGCTAAAGTATGAGCCCATCTTTACTTCTGTTGGTAGAAGGTTAGAGATTCTACCAAATACATCAATTAGTTGAATGTTTTTTTTCTTTCAGCTTTTCTATGTGCTGTTTAAAGGTCAAGTGTTTGTCAGTTTGTAGGCCCAGTTATATTTCACATCTGGAATATGTAGGTTTCTTCCTTCTGTTTGTAATTGTTTATGTAACGACGTCATTCTTTTAGGTGACCTTAAGATCATTTAACCGTTTTTTTTATTAGATATTAACCTATATATCAGGATATCTGATAGGATATTTTTAATAAGCCAGTTTTTCAATATATTGAGATCGATTTTAGATTTTTCTAATAAAATTTCACAGTTTTTTCTTTCGTAAACTATCGCAGTGTCATCTGCGTATAAGAAGATTTTGTCATTTAGTCAATTGACAAATATCATTTTTGTACATTTGGAATATGAGTTGCCCCAGTAAGGATCCTTGAGGAACTCCAAAGTTTTTGCTCTCGAATTATCTCCCATGCTAACATATTATTTTCTGTTAATTAAAAACAATTTATAAAAATAAAATAAAAACTCTTTATACACATGTAGTAAGTATGTCTCATGCCCAGGTTTCGGGTAGGTATATAGTAAAGGGAAAGATTATCTCAAACACGTATTCTGCTGTCTCAACATACTCAAGTATCTGGTTCACCTGATCGACGCAATTTAGTTGGGTGTCCACGATTTCTTTCTATATTTTACCTTATTTCCGATACCTTCGCGTTATATTTTATTTTATTACGAAGATCATCCAAGTTTAGAAATTGGCGCACCTGGTGTTTAACAGTAAATGTGTTCAGTCCCGCATGTTTGTCGGCCACTGTTTTCAGTCACAGTAAATTCTTCCGATAGAGATGTCATCGTGCGCTCCCGCCACCTCACATCCGTATAAGATCCGCGTGAAATTCTGGATCATTTTGCACAGAAGAGCGAAGTTTTTCTGTACTATATCTTGACGGGGGATGAGACGTGGATGTGCTACTAAACTCGAGAATCTAAAATATAATCACTTCAGTGACGTCATGCATCTTCCCCAGCCATCAAAAAGTTCAAGACGAACCATTCAGCCAGAAAAGTCGATGGGTGGGAAACGTTTTTCGATTTTCTTTAAAAACTTTTATAGGGCTTCATCACATTATCAGCTTGATGTGATTAATTGTGACCTCAGAACGGGGTACCCCGGTAAAGTCACATTTTTTTCCAGCATTGTAAAAAATCAATAAAAATAGGTTTGACTTTTTTAAGTGTTTAACTGGGTTATTAAAGATATCAATTTAATTATTAATGGTATAAATATTTTTTTGTAGATACCTGTGTGTGTTTCTAGTGTTGCATTCGAATATTAATAAATTAATGTTTTACTTTTTATCCTAACGTCTAACAATTATTTTAATATTGTATTATTTTTTCTTTATTTATTTATTAAAATTATTTAATAAATAAAATAAATATTTATTAAAATTTTGTACCTTCTGAATTAGGATATGTTTTATTAACTATTGCAAGCAGTCTTCAGAATCCTTATATAAGTTCTTTTGTAGCGTCTCTCTGTAAACTCATTTGAAATACAATTATAGATTTGCATAATGTCGGTGGTCCGAGAAGAAAAGTCCATACTGATAGATACTTTTAATATCGCCCTGGTAAACAGCCAGGTACTTCCCACCTTCCTATTTCTTATCTCCTTCCCTTCCATACTATCATTAGTCTCACAACATACCCCAATTGAGGATTTCATAGTTCCACTGGCAACAGATGATTGATCATTTAGTTGGAGTCTTATACGGTTCCACGGTGCGGTGTTGACACTCTCTCGAGGAAAAAAATTTCCCTCAGGGCTCATGTCACCTTTGGGAATGTCGTTTGGAGGATCTTTAGGAGAGGAAGTTCTGGGAAGGAAAACAGTATAAAGGGTGGGAATCTAGGGATCAATGTGTCCAGAAGTGACGGACGAATGATCTATCCCTCCCGTTGTGGCGCAAGGCGATGGGTCAAGACCGATGAGACCATTTGGAGAGGTCAAAGGGTCTCCCCACAGCAGCCTAGTTAAATTCAGCAGAATTAGTTGGTTTGGTAACCACTGATTTGAGGAACTTACCAAGATCTCTGACGCAGCAGCAGAATTAAATAGAAGGCAAAATTGCTAGCTGCGGTAGAGGGCAACGAGTCTTCCCCATCTACAACTTCTTGTCTTTTATGCGGAAGAATATTTTATCAAAAGGAAATTATACTAAACACATAGAATGGGTAATATATCCCTACACTTATCGCACCGGAGATGCGGAAGTTTTTGTTTCTTTTATAATGATTTGTGTGAAATTGAAAACAATTTTTTTGAAATCTCATAAAATATGTAAATTTTTGTATACATAAAACTTCACAAAATCGCCCAAAACTGACTTTAACTTTAGTTTATTGAGTTCCATAACAAGGTAGGCTTTAATTCCAGACAGTACTCATTAATTTCAATTCATTAATATGCATGCATTATTTTTAATTAGCAGTTGAAAATATTCTAAACCAGATCAAAGTGGTCAAAAAGTATTCTATAGAAACTCTCCACATATTCAACAGAAACGCTATTCGCAGATTTCAGGGTGCCCCGAGTAAAGCATATCTTCAAGAAAAATGCAATTATCCAAATTTCCAAAGATAATATCATCAAAAACTTTAAAACCCACTTATCAACAAGATATCAACATCAAAATACTAAACTAATGCAAAACAATTATATCTATTTAGGAATAATGTATTTTAACAACCTTCTGATTGAAATAAAGAAATTAAAAGATATCAACAAACTGAAGTTATACTTGTCAGGAATAATTAACTGAATAATTGCCCGTTTTTCACTTTCTTAATATTTATTATCAGTCTATATTCATTTCTACTTTATTTAGATGTTTTTAATTACTCTCTTAATCTATCATTATTTAGTATGTAACTGAAGTGTTGTGCAGTTTTCGCTGGTGGGTAGTAAGATCGGGTTAGTTGCAAGACATCGGGATTGCCGGAGATAACTTCCCGCTCCTTGAGCTAGTCCTAGTTACTCAGTGATTGTAGATTCAGGTATCTATGAAGTTCCACTGACAGTAGAACCTAATGTGTATTATTGGAAAATACCGATTTTCCAGGAGCATCTTAGACTGGAGATAAGGGCCCAGTCTAAGAGAAAAATAATGACAGTAGTTCTGGAGCGATACTGTTCGAGTACCCATTGGGGTATATTACAGTAACAAAATCGTATACTCATATATGTACACCTACACATATAGATAATAATGGTCGTACACAACATACAGTGCTATTCCACACGCTAAATTATAAAACAAATGCAGCATCTAATTCGACAAATAACCGAGCTCTTCATACTCTAAATAATATTTGTCTTAACTCTAACATTGACATTTTTTCGGATTCACTGCCCAAATTCAAACGTGGCATCATGTCAATAATTTAAAGTATTCAATGCGCATACATAAAGACACACACACACACACACAAACACTCACACATACATTACACACGTCACACACACACCTATAAACTACACAAGTCACCTGGTAATTAAGGAATAAACATTTTTTTTTTTTTTTATATTAACTCCACACAGGAGGCCCTGAAGAAAATAATTTCCCTCAGGGCCTATGTCATCTTTGGGGATGCTGTGTGGAGGGTCTTTTTGTGGAGAGGAAGGAGTGAACATGGGTCTTGAAGAGTCCCATGTTGTAGGAGGGAGGAAACACAGAAGCCGGCAGTTCGTTCCACAGCCGAGCTGTTGAACTTAAGAACGAATCGTAGAAGCGACCCGTTCTCATGTGACAAATGTCAACCGTGTACAAATGTTGGGCGCGCGTTTGGCGTGTATCCCGACTACGCACCGGTGCCGAAGGGATCAATGACGCTAGTTCCTCAGAGCATCTTCCATTGTAATACCGATAGAACAAGGACAGCATACCTACCTGACGCCTGTGCTCTAAAGATTGCAGTCCGTTTGTTAAGATTGGGGAATCTATCAAACGGACCGCCCGTTTTTGCACAGAGTCAAGGGTTTTTTTCAGGTATTTAGGGGCTCCGGACCAGAGATGGCTGCCAAATTCGACAGTAGGGCGCACTTGCGATTTGTACAGGGTCAGCAGTTGTGTACTATTAAAGTATCTGCGGGCCCTGTACAGTACGCCCAGCTTCTGAGAGGCCAGCTTTACTCTGGCTTCGATGGAGCCCCCATACCTGAGCTGGTCACTTATAGTTACACCAAGCATATCAATGGAAGGCCTGTTCGGAAGATTGCTTCCGTTGAAGGAGACTAGGTTATCATTTAGATCCCTTTTAGACGTAATCAGACAGGATTGGGTCTTTGAAACATTAAATTCGACGAGATTATTTTTACCCCAGGAGGAAATACTCTCGAGATAACCGTCCATTCTCTGCTTCAAAGCCCTCCGAGCCGTTGGAGTTTGTGTGCCCTTTGGGGGCTTGTCAAACAAAAAGCTATCATGAACTGTACTGTCATCCGCGTAACAATGAATCGGTGCACATGTCAAAAGGTCATTGATGTGCAACAAAAACAAAGTCGGAGACAGAACCGATCCCTGTGGGACGCCAGCATTTATAGAGTGTGAGGATGAGGTGAAACCGTCAGCAACAGCCTGAATCGACCTATCCCTTAAAAAATCAGCAATCCACGTACACAGGGATGCGGGAAGTCCGTAAGAAGGCAATTTGTTGACAAGTCCTCGGTGCCAGACCCGGTCAAAGGCCTTGGATATGTCTAGTGCGACCGTTTGGGTCTCACCGTGACGTTCCAGGCACCGCCCCCAAACATGCGACACATACGCGAGAAGATCACCGCACGAGCGGTTCCGCCGGAATCCGTATTGACGGTCGTTGATAATTTTGTTCTTCTCGAGGTATGTGAGCAGTTTGTCGTTGATCACACGTTCCATCACTTTGGACAGAACTGATGTGATCGCTATGGGGCGGTAGTTGGCCGGGTTGGAGCGGTCACCTTTCTTGGGAATAGGGTGAATGACCGCGTTTTTCCAACCAGAGGGCACAGTGCCACACTTCAGGGACATTTTGAAGAGCTTTGTCAAAACTGGAACTATTTCCGCAGCACACCTCTGCAATACCAGGGCAGGTATTCCATCAGGTCCACTAGCTTTGTTAACATCGAGCCCCCGTATAACGTGGAGTACATCTCGATGCCGGATCCTCAGCTTTTTCATATAGAAGCCGCAGTGAGGAACCGACGGCGGAACAGCACCTCCGTCATCGAGGGTCGAGTTTTCCGCAAACATTTTCCCTAATAAGTTAGCCTTTTCGGTGGCGGTGTTTGCTAGTGAGCCGTCAGGTCTGGTAAGAGGTGGCAAACTGGGTTTGCAAAAATTCCGACCTATTGCGCCTGCAAGGGACCAGAATGCTCTGCTGCCATGCGGGCAGGCAGCCAGCTTTTTGCTGATCTGCAGGTCGTGTTCGAATTTTGACCTATTAATGATTCTCTTGCATTCCTTTGCCGATTTGTTGTATGCTGATCTGCTTTCGGGCGTTCGAGATGTGTTGTAGGCTCGGTAAGCCGCGTTTTTTCGTCGAACTGCTTCGGAGCATTGTCGACTGAACCACGGCTTTGAGCCCACACCAGTGTCTTTAGTAGTCGATTGTATGAAGCTATCCATCGCCGATTTGATAACTTCACCAATCTCCTGGGCACATCTTGAAGGGTCCGAAGTCCGAAAACAAACAGCTGACCACGGAAAAGCATTGAAATGGGCCCGCATACCGAACCAATCTGCTGACCTATAGTGCCACACTTTTCTCCTCAGCCTCTCATTGGTTGGTCTGAGGCTAACGGGGATTGATGTCGTCACTAGGCAGTGGTCAGATGATCCCAGAGGCGCTGTGACGTCAATCTTATAACCGTGTGGCACAGTAGTTAAAAATAGGTCTAACAGATTGGAACGGTGAGTCTGGACATCAGGAACCCTTGGAGGCTCCTGAACCAGTTGCTCTAATCCGTAGCAAATGGCAAAGGATTCCGCCTGTCGGCCAGCCGAGTCCGTTGGGCCTGAGAACTTCAACCATGGTTCGTTATGAACATTGAAGTCCCCCAGAACAATAAACTCGGCCGAAGGGTAGCGGGGCAAGAGATCATCAATAGTTTCTCTCAAATGTATGAAGAGCTCGGAAGTGTCTGATTCGCTGTGGTTCGGTGAGCGGTATAGACATGCGTAGAATCTTGCCGTACTGGCAAGATTGACGCGCACCCACATTACGTCGAATCTGGAGTTTTCCAGACTCAATAATCGTACACAGTTGACGTCAGCTCGACTATAGAGGCAGACTCCTCCTTTGAGTCGGAACTTGCTTGCAAGGGTAAAGCCCGGGCAGTCCAGATAGGAGGAGTCTGGCGGCTCGGCTATCTGAGTTTCGGATAGGAAAAGAAGGTTGGGACGTTGGGACAAAAGATGGTGATGAACAGAATTTAAATTAGTATGCAGACCGCGAATGTTGGCAAAATTTACCAACAGTTTTGGCCCGCACCGGGGACGCCTGCTACTCGCCGCTGTAATGACGTTAAGTTTGTTTTTATGTATATTCATGATTTTACTTTTTTTTTTTTTTTAAATGGTATGAAGTGAAAGGAAGGTCTGGAATGGAAAGGTATGAGGAGTGGGTAGGAATATGGGGTTCAGGCTGTCCAGGAGTGATGAGCGTTTGGTTCCAGCCCACCCACTGCGGTGCTAGGCGATAGGCTGGGAGAGTCCGGCTGGAGAGGGCATCCAATGCGCCCCAAACGCTGCTGCTGGGTCCCCTCCGGTCACGAACCGGCACAACAGCAGTGGCGGGGTTTTTTCACTCGCTGATGGGGCAGCCCACCCTTAGTCGTGAGCCTGAGGGTCGGGCCCCTGTACTATCGAGCGGCCCGGACAGCGGTAACCGGTTGTAAAGGGTCTCCCTCAACCAGCATCTCCCAACCGGCCCGCCACGCAGAAGGTGGGCCGACGCACCCGCCACCAAGACCTGGGCAAACCTTAACCCATGAACCCGGGCAGACATTACAAGGAAACATATCATAGGTACACAACATGAAGTATCTTAATCCTGTATATTGTTTCATCTCTGTAAATCATGGACTGTTTGTTTCCATAATATAAAATAAAATAAAAAAAATCAATAATCCAGAAGCTTCAATTTTTTTTATTATACATATATATACTTACCTATTGCATAATGTTATTCTATTTTCCTTATTACTGGTGTAACTCGCTCACCAAGCACAAGAACCAGTTTCTTCTTTGGTGAGATTGCGATTATAAATATATTTTGTACCCATATGTAATTTAACAAGACTGTAGATTTAGAGCGCCGGGTCCAAACCGTGTCTTCAGCCGATAGTGATGCTCCTTTACGTTCGATAGTGATGATAGTAGTTGAAGAATGTTATTGCAGTCTGCGTCCCGCACCCGGTGCTCGGTGAATGTTGGGCACTGGGTGTGCTGTTGTCTCTGCACGCTTCTGGCGTTTGGCGGTTGCCTAACAGGGCTGGCTGATCTTGAAGAGGTAAACACCAACAGGATTTGGAGAGGAGACTAGGCGAGGTGAGGCAGGTGATGGTCAGGAGTCACTTTGTAGAAGGTAGTAAAACACTTGTTTGTTTGTAAAGATGAACTGATTTAAGTACCCACGGTTTTGTGCAAAATCACCTCAAGGGCGCTGTACAAACACATAATACATTTCTACAGTGATCTATGTTATTACTAAATGTTTATGGAGATAATATACAGTACAATACTTACCTGTTAGGTCACTTGAGATTAACACTTAATTAACATAATTGTTTGTTAGTGAAATTTAGATACTGGATTTAGGACTTAATTGGAAAATTGAATATAACTGGACTTTTTCTTATGAATGGTATATTTAATATAAGGGTGACAGCTTAAAAAGGTAATTTTTTAGTTTAGACCTGAATTCTGTAGGAATTGTTATGGATCTTAGTTCCGGATAGAGTTTATTCCAAGCCTTCGGCCCAGATACTCCGAAAGCGCGATCACCAAACTTAGTATTTGGCTTGCGCTTAGGTTCTATCAGTCTGCCTACAGCTGATGATGTTGCTGATCTAAGAGTTGACTGCCTCAGACCAGTGTTTTCCGGGACGCATAGTTCAGAGATGTAGGGTGGGGCCATTTCATTGATGGATTTAAACACCATCCAGCACAGTTTGTACTGGATTCTTTAAGGG
The DNA here is from genome assembly GCA_026573805.1 of Hesperophylax magnus. Taxonomy (NCBI): domain Eukaryota; kingdom Metazoa; phylum Arthropoda; class Insecta; order Trichoptera; family Limnephilidae; genus Hesperophylax; species Hesperophylax magnus. The sequence continues at coordinate 737,042 of JAIUSX010000193.1, read as the reverse complement.
CACTTGAGCCAGTGAAGGTTACGAAGGTGTTCTTAAATGTGCGAATATTTTGAAACCCCGGTTATGAGCCGTGCTGCTGCATTAAACAATTGAAGTTTGTCAATTTGATATTTCGGAAGGCTGGCATAAATGCCGTTGCAGTAATCGAGATGTGAGACTACGTAAGATTTGATAAGTAGTTTGGTTGCTTCTGTAGGAAGGTTTCTTCGGACAGACTTGGGTTGTCTTAGGTGAAAAAAAACCGGTGCTTACAGTCCTATTTATTTGACTTTTAAACGAAAAGTCTGAATCTTAATTGACACCGAGAAGTTTGACTGTTGTTTTTTTGTTATATCTATATTAAATAAAAAAAAAATTAAGCCATTTTCGAAAACAGATTTTCTCTTTTAATATGTACATTATCTTAAAAATAAGGTATCAAGAGGGTGGTGAAATACTCCCTTAAGGCGATGCACTACGTCGTGTAATATTTTGAATCGAGCCGCTATCAATAACACACCTTACGTAGCTGGCAGTAAGGCTTAAATTCCCGCTTCACACCATCCACCTGTTTTGATTTATGCAAGAAAAAAACATGGCCAAAAAGTGCTTTTTATTTTATATGTGGATATTCAGGCACAAATATTTTAATGTTTTTCGATCATTTTATAAATAATTAATTTGCCACATTATACAGTAAAACCATAACCGAAAATGGGTTCGTAAGTAGGAGATTTTAAACTTTAAAACAGTTTTCATAGGCCTATACATTATTTTTTTCTGGGCTTATAAAAAGACTTCTAAAAAATACTCGATTATTTCAAAGGCCAAGATGTATTCTACTCGCAGTATTTAATTAAAGCATCTGAAACATAGAAAGGCGACCAAATTTTCAAACCAAAAACACATGATTTTAAATTACTACGTAGTGCATCGCCTTAATCAATAAATATATTCAGCTCAGTATGGAGTAGCGATGAGTCGTTCATAAACTAGTTCTTTTTGACGAGCCCTGTTTGTACGACTTTCGGTAAATCGTACGTAAATTGAACGGTTACTCTTTTACATCAGCAAGTATTTTAGAAAAATAGCGCCATTAAAATTATCGAAGTATTAATTATTATTTCATACTCGGAGACGTGAACAGCGTCTGACAGCCCGACCATCTGGACTTGCACATATGTACCTACGCCTACTAACTAACTATCATCCTATCATTCATACGCTTTCGCTTGGAGCTGTATCAAGCGAGCACAGTATTCGCATCGTTCTTGCGCTCTGAGCTCCCGACACCCGTTCAATTGAGACGTGGTTCAATTGAGTTAACTCTTTGAACAGTACGAAAATATTGAGCTGGTACAGTATCGACGGTTTACACGTAGTTCCCATGAGCACTTAGGCCATAGGCCCATTGTGATATCTTCCATTTTACCTCAATCCTTTAACAACAACCCAGTCCCTTTAATAAAGTTCACTAGGGTTGTCATTGGGTATGTGGCTATGTCTTCTGGTTCTACTGTATGTCTCCCCAGGTATCTGAGCGTAGTTCCCACCAGGGCAGGACATTGGCACCATAGGTGAATTGCAGTCTCTTCATCCTCTTCACATTTCCTGCATCTATTGGTGTTTTCCACTCTCAATATCTGCATGTGTCTTCTGAGAAGGCAGTGTCCCGTGGGTAGTCCTACCAGTTCCCTCAGTAAGTTTCTGTCCATATCGAGTAGTTTCTTGGTTCGTCTAGGGTCTGGTCCTTTTATGAGTACTTTGGATTGTCTCATTCCGGGTGCCCTCTCCCATTCTTTGCGGTGCTGGTATTTGACCCACCTATCAATATGTAATTTTGTGTGGCAAGCTGCTACTCCTACGGTCGGCTCGGATCCTACAAGTGGTGCTTTCACCCCTTTCCTTGCTAGTTCGCCAGCCCGCTCGTTGCCCTCAATATCTTTATGTCCAGGTACCCATATTAGGGTTATTTTATTGATGGTAGCGAGTTCTGTAAGAACAGTCCTGCATTCCATCACCAGTCTGGAGTCGCATTGGTTACTTCCCAATGTCATTACGGCTGCCTGGCTATCGGAACATATGCTTATGTTTTTATTCCTGTACCCAATACGTAGGTATATTCTCCTGTGCGCAGGGCCAAACTAGCTTTCATCTCAGCTTGAAACACGGTACAGTGTGTTCCTAGAGGTATACTGAGTTCCTTCTTGGATCCCTGCAGACAGACTTCGGCTCCTGTTCTCTCCTCCATCTTGTACCCGTCTGTGAACCAGATTAGTTCCTGTTTGGAGGTAGGACCTGGAACCGTGTCCCATTCCTCCCTTGTGGGGTAGGTCACCCCAAACTGCCGTCTGAAGAGGTATTCGGCTTGTTTGCCGTCCTGCTACATTCCAGCTGTCGGGCTAATTGCCCTCAGTCTTGTTCCAATCTCTGTATGACTGTTTTTGGGCAGCTCACCTCTCCATTGACCTGGTACAGTAACTCGCGCTTTTAGTAAAGTGAATCGTGACCCATCGCTGGGAGTTATGCGACCAATCGTCTTACTCCTACAGTTTTGAGCAGTTGGAACAGTTGGCAGATTGAACTATCAAATAAAAAAACAGCTTGAAATGAATGTTATTAATGATTGCATATATGTTTATTTTATCTTTGAAAAAGTTTACTGCAAAAGTCAAATGTTATAATATTACTGTATTTATTCACAGGAAAACCTCTATGACTTATTTCTACTGTAATAAATCTCATCTTCTTGACATTATATTTTTAATAACATTACAGAGAAAAAAAAACATTTCTCTGAATGTATGTTGCTATCCTAGGAGGGAATTGGGGTACAATGTTTTTTTTTTTTTCTTTTACTAATTTAATAAATGTCGGTGAAGATAGATTAAAAAGATTTTTTTTCCATGAAAAAAATAGAGCAGTGACAAAAAACAATGATAAAATAGAACAATGAGAAAAAAGACCAATCAAACCAAATGTAACCTAAACTAACTTTTAACTATTAAAAGATAATAATGATAATAATTAAAAATAAATTTTATTGATTTCTTACACAATTACAAATTAGGATTTAATGCATATAAGAAATTAGGTTATATAAATTTTACAAATGATTGTTTTAAGTATTTATACATAGAAAAATAAATTTCAAGAAATGTGGAATTTCCAAAAAAATTCAGGCAGCGGTGAAAGATCTCGTCAATGTGGAGAGACTCTTTTAAGAATCAGAAGATTTTCTCTTCTGAATCTCTCCTCACTGACGCCAAATATATCAATCTCGGAGGAGATTTGGTTCAGGAGCAATATAATTCTCCCTACCGGGATAACCATTGGCAGGTTAGTTCTGCAGGCAGGAAGATAGAATTATCTATGATGACGTTGTCTAAGATAGTCATCTGGAACATAGAGACTCACGCGCTCCAAAATGGTTGAGTTCTCAATATAGCCTCGCAGCAGTCTGAATAAGTGGGTAGCGGCATACATAAATCAACTATCTATAGATTGATAACTCCGCCCTCTTTCCATACGTTTGCTTTCGTCAAGTTTTAACCATAGATCTGGCAAATTTGAATACACCACGCATCGCCGACGTCACAGCACACCATCGACAAAGGATAGAGGAAATTTTAAAAAAAGGCGCAACCATAGACAATTTAATTCTGCTTCAGAACCTACCTAAAACCCAATTCATTAGCCTAAAACATAAGTAAAATGTCACCCAAGACCACAAGGTCCCATCTGACAAAGCCCTGTCCTAAGAAAGAAATGACCTTTAAAGTAACTTCCTTTACAGCTCATTTTCTCAGGACAGCGTTTTATCAGAAGGAAGCTGAAAAGCAAACTCATAATTACATGTACAATAATTTTATTTTTTAAATATAAACATGAAATACAATAATATAAGCACAAAACACATTTAAAAGGTGAAATTACTGTATCAATATAAAACTAGCTGTTGGAAATGATAGTTATTTTCTTTCAACATCCAACGGCAATTGAAAAAAATATTGTCAATAAGGCAGTCAACGATTCAACCTACTGTTTTAGCGTCTAATTACATTATTATTATTTTTGTTTCCCTCCTACTTATCTTATTACTTAAATATTTATACCTTTCATATATAAATAGTAAGTATATAATACTTTTTAGTTTAAAAAACTTTATATGCCTTTTAGATATTTTTAACTAAGGAATAGTACACAACATAAAGAATGTAACAGTGTAAACAGAAAAGTAAATTTAACAATAGGTTATTGTTTTAACAATACATATTGGCACCTGATAAATAAATAGGGTATAATAATAACAAATAAAAACACCAAATACAAGAGTAAAATTTAAAGAAGGTGTTGAGAGAATATTCATTATGATGTCAAGTATGTAATAAAAAAGTAGAACTATATATAAACTAGACATATGAAATAAACTAATTCGACTATTTTTTTATTAACACTAGTCGGTGACTGAAAATGGGCTGAAGACTAATACAGCCAAACTGAATAATGTAAACTCCGCATCAGAGAATATTTGGCTTAAAATTACAAACGATAACAATATTTGACTTGTATATTTATTTTTTCGTTATTATTCTACTACTCATATAGAGATTTCAATAGAAAATGAATTGGCAAGGATACACCACAACCATACAATGGACCTGATTTAATGAGGAGCATGGCAGTACTACGATATTTAAAAGACGCTTATAGGAACAAATTGTGGTCCCAATTGGTTTTAACTTATTAAAATAAATTAGTTATGACAACCATTTCTTCCTATATTTAGCATATTTTAAATGTTGCAGTACTGCCATTTTTTTCATGGAGTCAGGTCCATTGTATGGTAGTGTATCCTTGCCAATTAATTTTCTATTGACATCGGTACACCATGCATTGATTATAAATGGTACAGTAATTTTGATAATGAATTGAATAAAAAATTTTTATGTTCGTTACAATTAAGCCAATCAAAACATAAATATTTGGCAATGGTTTCTTCAATAACAGGCACAAGATATAAATTTTCGCAATTATAATTCAGTACATACTCGACGACATAATGAATTTCAAGAGCGTTGATAGCAAATTTCTTAGTGGGATCATATGGGTCACCTATGCAAGATATTTTACATCTATGTTCTGCCATCCCCTCTGCAGCAAGAGCGACACTGCTGGTTGCAAAGAAGACATGACCGGGTCCTGCACTTATTTCTGGAAAAAATATATCATAGTTCTTGAGAAATTGAAGTAAAGATTGATATATTAGACGAACAAAACTATTCCCTTTTAAGTAATATAAAACAGATATGTAGGTACCTTCATTTTCTACTAGCATCCCCTGTGCAGCAACGGGTACGCTGCTGGTTGAGATGTTACGCTCTGAAATAAATATAATTATTAGATTAACCGAATTAACAAAACATATTATTATTATTATAGGCTGATGCAGTATAGAATACCTTTTAGGATGTAGTCATGATACGTGCTGAACACCATTCTCGAAATGGACTCTCAGAGGTTATGGTTGGAAACTTGTGTCGAATAGTCTCTGTCCGTACATCCTTTCACACAATACGTTTTAAGGACTTTATCGGTAGGCACATAAATGTTATTTATCACACATAAATCAACTGTTTCACACAACCAGATATTTGACAATTTTATGATGACAAACAACGGCGTCTGTCAAACTTTTCTTACAGTTTTTTAGAGGAAGTGAAATGGCGGGAAGCATGAGTCGGCCACCTAGCGGCGAGAACACGCATTACACCGTTTGCGAACCCTCTCTTTCTGGCGCACGAGTCTTATGGTAAAGTGAGCGAGAAACAAAAAAAATACGCATCGCCTACGTCACAAACATAGATTTTTACCATGTCTTTAATTTGTGTTGACGTTTTTAAGCGGAGTTATACCCCCCTGGCGGCATACCCCTCCCTTCTGAGCTGCAGGGAGTGAAGTCCCAGCATGCCCAGAAGAAAGTTCGTCGGGTAGAGCCATGGATAGTGGCCGTATTCCCTCATGTAGAGAAATCTTAGAAACTGAACCCTCTCCAACATGAGGGAGCACCCCACCTCATGAGGATTCCAGATAAGCGAACCACTCTCCAGCCTACTGCGGACCAGGTAGAAGTATAAAATCTTCAGAGCACGGGTATCCCGAAAAACTCTGACGGTTCGGAGAACAAACCCTAACATTTTTAAGGCCGACTGGCACACCCCTTCGATATGAGGACGAAAATATGATATTATAGACCTTGAGGAAAATTACCTGACTAGAGTATTAGATTCACTTGGTCGTGCCATGCACTCATTTCTTTGTTTTTTTACAAATACAAACCATTTAAGAGTCCCATTCTTAATATTGTTCATTATTACATTCTTTCAGGATCTCTGCATTTTTAACATGATTTTACCACACCTACGCCTTGGGAATATCATTTCCTCAGCATTCAGTCTACTTTAATCCCGCCTCTGCCAGTTGCATGCCTCACTGACTTACATCAGGACACATTCCCATGTTCAACAGCCGGTTTCTGCGTTTCCTCCCTCCTTCAACATGGGTCTCTTTAAGACCACTCCTGGTGTTCACTCCTTCCTTTCCCCAAAAAGACCCTCCACACAGCGTCCTCAAAGATTACACAGGGGCGAAATTATTGTGGTGATCTGCCGTGTCGATCACTCAGATAAGATGTAAATAATAGTCGTTTGGATACTCCATACTATTTGGTTTATTTAGTGTTATTACTAATGTACAGTATTCGAGATGTTGTTGTTAAGAGAGGACGAGTTACAACAGACACGCCTTTTTATACGTCTCGGTCATGCTGTCTCACTCAGATATGCCTGTCTCTTTCATACCGACAGACATACGTTCACCACATCCCTCCACACTTAAATCAGCAGACAGTAACACAACATGATTATCATAATAATAATTATAAAACATACATACACATATTTAATTATTATTTTACAACATTTTCTTTTTTATTTATAACCATGTTGATTCGGAGAGTTGACTGCTGCTTATTTTGATTTCTCTGTCCTTGGTCGAAGGCGCTCCTTCCAGTTCCCCGACGTTGACGCCACGGGTTCACTGGAGCTGGAAGGAAAAAGAGGGTCACCCGTTAGATTGTCATCCGAAACAAAGTCGGAGACATCGTACTCATCGAACGATAGCCTCCTCGTCTCAGACTCAGGGATTAAAATACTAGGGTTCTTTTCCCATGATACACACAGTTTGGATAATTGATCAAAATGTCTTTTCCAGTACATGATTTTATCATTCAATTTAACCTCAATTAAATATAGTTTATTTCCCAAACGTTTATGTACTTTCCCTGGTACCCACTTATCATTGTTTTGGTCTCTAAAATCCCTAACCATAACTTTCTGATTAATCTTAAAATTCGTAGATACTTTGTTATTCCTTTTATAATAGAATTTCTGATTTTCCTGACATTTTGACATTTTCATTTTGGTATCTTTATCAATCACATTTTCCTTTACCTTCCCCCCTCTAGGTATAAAATTATTCAAATTTGACCTTAACCTTCTACCAAACATTACAACTGCTGGCTCTAACCCTGTTGTACAGTGTGGTGCATTCCTATAATCTATGAGAAAACATTCTAACTTCTCATTATAACCTGACTGAAATTTTTTTTCTAACAATATTTTCTTTAAAAAATTTTTACACGTTTTGACTGCATTCTCTGCCAATCCATTTGATTGAGGATGATTTATAGGTGTTGTTAAATGTTTAATGCCATTTCTCTCGCAAAACTGTTTAAAGTCTGCTGACATGAATGCTGCTCCATTATCAGAAACTAAGGTTTGTACACTACCGAAATAACTGAATAATCTCTTTAAGATTTTAATGGTATTATCTGAGTTAGGTGAATTTACTTCCACGCAATCCAACCATTTTGAGGTTGAATCTATGATTACCAAAAAATATTTATTTCCGATAGGCCCTACGTAATCTATATGAACCCTACTCCAAATTTCTTCCGTTATCGGCCATGGAGTTAACTCACTCTTGGGTTGTGATGGTTGAATTTCCGCACAAATTCCGCACTCTCTAACTAAAAATTCAATTTGACTGTCAATCCCTGGCCACCAAAAATAGCCTCTAGCTAGCCCTTTCATCTTGGCAATCCCTAGATGAGATCTATGCAATAAGCTTAATATCTTATCCCTTAAACTTATTGGAATTACTAACCTATGGTTCCAGAAAATACAATCATCAATTATTGATAAATCGTTCCTTTTTATCCAATAAATCCATTTGCAATCATCCTTATTGACTTTATTTGGCCACCCTGTTCTAAGATAATTTTTTATCTCTAATAATAATTTATCCGTATTAGATTCTGCTTTAACTTCCTCAACATCTATTGGCATCTCGCTATTATTTTTGAATAAACACAAAATTCTTGAATCAAAGTTATTATTTTCCTCAACAGGATCTCCTACAGGTACGCGAGATAAGTAATCCGAACAATTTAATGTTGATTTTACGTATTGAACTTTATAATTGAAAGATGAGAGAATTACACCATAACGTTGTAATCTATTACAAGTTAAAACAGGAATTCCTTTTTTTTCACCAAAAATTCTACATAAAGGTTCATTATCTATTTCTAGAATGAATTCCCTTCCGTAAATGTACTCGAAAAACTTCTTAAAAGCAAACACAATTGCACAAGCCTCGAGGTCTAAAATTGAATATTTCTTTTCCGCTTCTGTCAGTTTACGAGAAACAAAAGAAATAGGTCTTTGTAAATTATTTTCATACACATGTAACAATGTTGCACCCAAACCTTTCGTTGAGGCGTCCGTAACTACCTTCAAAGTAACATTTGGATCGTAATGTGCTAACACTCGATTATCACATAAAATTAATTTTATTTTATTAAAAACTTTTACGCAATCTTGATTAAAATCAAAATTCGTATTTTTTTTCAATAATTTGTGCAAAGGATCTAATAACATAGACATATTTGGCACAAAAGATCGGTAAACATTTACCATTCCTAAAAAACTGCGTAGCTCTGATAAATCTTTTGGTTGCGCGACTTTACTAATTGCGTTCGTTTTATCTTCCATAGGTTTAATCCCTTCCTTCGAGATTTCAAACCCTAAGAAACATACCGATGAAGCGTTAAAATTGCACTTTTGAATATTTACGCACAAACCGCAATCTTTTAACCTATTAAGAACTGCATTTAAATTAGCATTATGTTCCTCTATCGTTTCTCCTGTAACCATAATATCATCCAGGAAAACCGCTGTTTTCTTCAAACCTTGTAGACATGAAGCTATAGTTCTACAAAATATTGCCGGTGCACTGTTAATCCCAAACACTAGCCTAGTGAATTTAAATAATCCTAAATGTGTAGAAATCGTAGTATATTCCATACTTTCTTCGTCTAGTTCCAACTGTAAATAAGCTTGACGTAAATCAATTTTTGAAAATATTATTCCGCCCGAAATTTGTGATAATAAAACTTCTATCTTCGGCATGGGATATTTGTCAACAATCAATTGTGGGTTCACAGTACATTTATAATCCCCGCAAATTCTAATGCTTCCATCGCTTTTAACTACGGGCACGATAGGAGATGCAAACTTGCTATAACTAATCGGAACTAAAATTCCCTCTTCCTGTAAACGGTTCAATTCCGTTTCAACTTTCGCTTTCAAAGCGAAAGGAATACTTCTCGGATTGCAGAATTTCGGTTCTGCATTTTCTTTCAATTTTAAATGAACTTTAAATTTATTGAATCTACCTAGTTTACTTGAAAATACCTCCGGATATTTACGCACTAACGTATCGACACTATTATTGTTTACGTCGTGAATATTATGCGTGAGTATTTCACTTTTCAACTGTGAAGAAACCGTCTCGAAACCCGTAAAACCAATGTTAAATTCTTTTACGAAGTCTCTACCTAGCACAGTGGTTGAACCATCCTTTACAACACAAAATTCCATTATTTTAGTAATACAATTGAAATTAATTGACAAAATTAAACATCCAAGTAACTGTAACTTACAATTATTGTAACCCTTCAGGGTTAAATTCTTCGGCTTCAATTGTACATCTTTAAAATGTTCCCAATAATCTTTATCCGATAGGATCGATATTCCTGCACCCGTGTCAAATAATCCTTTTATGATGATACCGTTATTAACATTTAACGATAAATAAATGGGATCGGTATTTCTTGTTAACCTTGAATTTATTTCACTTGAATTCACAAACACAGATGAAACTTCCTCCCGTTTTTTTTCGCGACAATTTTTTACTAAAATGTCCCTTGTTTTTGCAATTAAAACACGTCACGTTTTTTAATCTACAATTACTGGAATCATGATTATTTAAATTACAATATTTGCACTTCAACTGTTGTATACGTTCTACTGATTTCTTTCTGGGAATTGTAACATTTTTGTCTTTCGCCCGCGCCGGTGAAGTAGAATAATTCCTACCTGCACTACTATTAAAATTTTTCTTACTTCTAGAAATGAGCCCGACACTCTCGGATTTAATACACGTAATATTTTTATGAAATGAATCCATTCCCGATGCGCACTCTAATGTACTTTTTAAAGTCAGCTTCTCTGCATCTAAAAACATTTTTTCTTTAATACGACCTTCTAATAAACCAGTCACAAAAATATCTTTTAAGTTTTCTTCCAGTCTGCTTTCAAATTTGCAGAATCTTGTTAGACAACGTAACCTAGCTATATAATCATTTATAGATTCCCCAACTTTTTGTTTCGCCGCAAAAAAATTTCCACGTTCCTTAAACACATTCTTTGAAACACCAATGTGGTTTCCTAATAACAAAAATATATTTTCAACCGATAATTCTGTTATTTTTTTTGGAAAACATAAATCTATCAGTAGATTAATCGTGTCTGTGTGTAGGTGGGATATTAAAACCGCCCTCTTTTTATCCTCGGATTTAAATTTGTCATCATTGACGAGGATCAACTGCTCAAACTGTAGCACGAACGTCTCCAGCCCGTCCCTAAGGTGACAAAACCTGGGTAAACCCACTCCCTCCATTTCCACACAGATTACCAATAATCAGAAAAAACAACAACAAACAGCACTCAACTCACGAATCTGATGATTGATGCTGCCGCCGATCGCCGCCCTTCCGCGTCCGACCGTCTTCTGGCTCCGTCCGGATTCCTGGTCGTCCTTCTCGTCCGGTCACCACCGCCACGCCTTCCCGTGTCGGGTCCCCGTACAAGCTGCCTGGATCCGTTTTTCATCCGGTTTCTCGGCTGCTGATTCCTTGAGCTCAGCGCCTTGAATCTCCTCACCAGTTCCTTGCCTTGATGCTCCTTCAATGTCCGATACTGTCCGTGAAGCTGCCCCCAAATTATTTTATTTTTTTATGCGACAATAATCCCTTCCGCGGTGCTCGGTGGGATTATAACCAAACTATGGTTCTTTCAGCTGCGCCTACTGTGGTTCTTCCTCCAGGAAGAATTTAATGGCTGATCAGCTTCCTTTTTCGGCTGCTCCAACTGTAGTTCTTCCTCCAGGAAGAATTTAATAGCTGTTCAGATTCCTTTTTCGGCTGCTCCAACTGTAGTTCTTTCAGCTGCGGCTACGGTTCTTCCTCCAGGAAGAATTTTGCGGCCGTTCAGCTTCCTTTTTCGGCTGCGCCAACTGTGGTGATCTGCCGTGTCGATCACTCAGATAAGATGTAAATAATAGTCGTTTGGATACTCCATACTATTTGGTTTATTTAGTGTTATTACTAATGTACAGTATTCGAGATGTTGTTGTTAAGAGAGGACGAGTTACAACAGACACGCCTTTTTATACGTCTCGGTCATGCTGTCTCACTCAGATATGCCTGTCTCTTTCATACCGACAGACATACGTTCACCACAATTATTTCCACCAAGACCTACTGTATTTTTTATTTACATTAACATTAATAATTTCCCTCATGGCCATCTTTGGGGATGCTGTGAGAAGGGTACTTTGATATGTTCTGGGAATGAAAAAGGTATGAGGGGTGGGTAGGAATCTGGTGGTCAACGTTTGAGCCCGGGCACCCCTGCTAACTCACCAAACGTAGCTAACTACTTGTGTAGAGCTAATATGAACATTAACACAAAAAGGTCACGCAATAAGAGCAGATATGAACAAAACATACCATTGTGTGTATTGCTGCATATATACTTCCAGAAGTGATGTCTTTACCTCGAATTTAAAGATTTTAGATGTTTGCAACATGTTGTATGCAAGAAATGCATCTGATTTCTACAATACCGTTGCTTTTTTGCTTAAAAACGTATTTCATTTGTAACCGGGCATAATTTATTTATTTATTTTAATAAGTGCACGCAAAACTTATAGGTAGACTAGGTTAGATTAGTATTGATTGAAATATATTTATTTATTATTTTATATACGCCCTAATGGGCTTTTACATGAAAATATACATTTACATTGATTACAATAATTGAACATAAGAAGATAAATGGAGTTAATTGTAAGAAAGCAACACATATAATAAAATTTTGTGCAAATTAGCAAAACACTAATAAGATGGATTCAATATAAAATATACCCAAGCATGAAATAGTAAGTAAAAGAAAGTTCAACATAAAAAGTAAGTAAGTGGGTGTGTTTAAACCCAGTATTAATTGTGTGTTTAACAAATCGATAAACCAATATAAATTAGAGTGTAACTTACTCGTGAGGTAAAGAACATTATAACAGAGATTTAAAAAAAAAAATAACAAAATAAGAGTTGCACCTGTAAAAAGCAAAAACTAATAGAATTTAGCAATATCGACATGAATAAGAAATAATAAGATCTGAGATGGAACATAGTGTTATGTATAAAAAGTAGTTAGTAGGTATATGCATACAATTATAAGTGTATAGTAGAGCAAATAAAAAAACAAACAAATATGGATATAATTTACTTGAAAGGTTTCGAATGGGAGAAGATGTAATAAAATTATTAAAGCTATAAAAGTTAATTATTAGCCGATAGAATCGAAATAAGTTGCCTTTTAAAGCTCACAAAATTGTCAAAACCAAATATATCTATAAGTTCACAGTATTTATTCGCAAGGTTGTGAATTCTAGGAATTGGTGAAAAAATAGAATAATTAGTGTTGAGGTTCTTGTTAAATTTAAAAGTATCTTTACTGCGAGTTTGCCTAGCAGGAACATTAATGCAAATAAGTTCCAACAAATTAGGGCTGTCAATTAAAGATTTAATAATTTTGAATAAAAATAGCAAATCAATTAACACTCTTCTATCAGATAATTTAAGAAGTTTAGTTTCAGCAAGCAAGTTATTGTAATTTATAAATTCGATTGGAATTTTCATTTTAAAATTAATGTACCGAAGGAATTTATTTTGTACCTTTTCTAATGATTGAGAATGGACCTTGTAGTACGGTGACCATACGGTGGAATTGTATTCTAATTTGCTTCGTACTAACGAGCAATACAGATGTTTTAATGTTGACATACTTTTAAAATTTGCTCCCATTCTCAAAATAAAACCTAGTATTCTCATCGCATCGCTTGTTATTTCATCGATGTGTTCGTTAAACTGTAGACTCTCGTGGAATATAACACCAAGATCACGAATCTGTGATACACGAAGAAGATTAGCACCATTCATAAAATAGGAAAAATTAAGTGGATTTTTGCCTTTGTAAAAACTGATAATCTGGCATTTACCTAAATTTAGTTGCAAATCATTGACAGAACACCACGCACATAGTTTATTAAGGTTCAACTGCAAAATTGCGCGATCGTCATCGTCTTTGATTATTCTGTATATCTTCAGATCGTCGGCAAATAACAGGACTTTAACATTAGTAAAAATATTAACAATATCATTGATAAACAAACAAAATAATATTGGGCCCAAGTGAGATCCCTGTGGTACTCCGCTCGAGGCAGCAAATGTATAAGAAGTAAACGAATCTATCTTGACTGCTAAGTACCTTCCTAATAGATAACTCTTAAACCATTCCAACATACTCCCTCTTATTCCCAACAATTTTAGTTTACGTAATAATATTTTGTGGTTTACTTTATCAAATGCCTTACTGAAGTCAGTATATATGGAATCAGTTTGATGTGATGCATTAAGGGCATTAACAATATCATTCGTGTACAATATCAAATTGGTAAGAGTAGATCTACCTTTAATGAATCCATGTTGAAGGGGAGAGATGGTTCGATTGATTCGGGATAACAACTTATCTAGTACTAGGCTTTCAAAAAGTTTGGGTAAAGTAGACATTATACATATTGGCCTATAATTTGTTACTTCGCTCTTATTACCTTTTTTGAAAATGGGCGTTAAAAGACTAAACTTCCAAAGGTCCGGGAATACACCTGATGAGAGTGACTTTGTAAATAACTTATGAATAGGATATGACAATGTATGCATACAATTTACTAAAAACCTGGGCGGAACATTATCAGGTCCTGCGGATTTTCGGGAATCAAGACTCTTCAGCTTAGATATAATATCGTCTATGGTTACATTACAGTCAGATATATCAAGAGTTTCAACCAAATCAAAGCACGAAATATTGCTGTCTTCACTTGCATTAATGTAAACGCCGCTAAAAAAATCAGCAAAAAGATTGACAGTTTCCTGAAGATTTTGGGATAATTTAGAATCGAATGACACACTACTAGGTATGTAAGTACCATTTTCTTTTTGGGATTTAACATATTTCCAAAAGAAATTTGAGTCGTCCATGATAGAGCCTTCGACATCACTAATGTAATTTTTGTAACATTTTGCGGAGAGCTTATTGCACTCTGCCCTCAATTTTTGAAACGCAGTATAATCGATGGCCAGGATATGATAGTATAGATACATGATATAATATATTACAATAGTTAAAATGTATGCATTTATATTCAGGGTTTGGTTGAAAGTAGTTAAGTGCCAATCAAGCTGTTGGTTCACCTTATTGACTATTTTTATTGACCCAAGTTTCCTCAGTTGCCCCAGGCAGTTCATTTTATATACATATTTATTTGACTTTTTACGTAAGTATGAGGAGACTTACATTTTATGGGCCAGGATTTAAAAGATATGATATTGAAGATTTTTTGTACCTAGCTTCTGTGCAGTTAAACTGATCCGCTACATCTGCTTACCTATTACTAATTTCATGTAATCTAGGTACAAGCGAGTGTTTGAAATGTTTTCTTAGAATTTCTCAGTCTTAGAATTGTTACAATTAAAGAGGGTTTTAGAGCGAGTAGCTCTTATGGGTACATAAAATTCAATGAGGTTAATTAAATCAAGGCTGTCTAGTTGTCTACACTACCATTTACAATTTTGAACATAAATATTAAGTCGGATATAATTCATCCACCTCAGAGTTTTAATAAATTGAATTTTTTCATTAAGTATACATACTTTCAATGGGAATACCGAGTTTAAAGTAAATGTGTCTTAGGAATTTGTGTTGAATATTTCTATTGAATCTGAATGTATTTTATAATGTGGGGACCAGATCGAGGAGTTATATTCGACTTGACTTCGAACTAAAGATGTATATAAAATTTATATATTAATATCTCAACATACAATATCTAAATATTTTACATGTATATATATCTATAAACACATGAACCAGGTTCCACCGTGAGAACAGCAGTGAATTTTTAGTCGTCCGTTTGTAGAAAATGAATAGTTGAAGTTGGAACATGAGAAAGGTTTTTCCTGAGTAAATCAATGCGTGGCGATCGTAACATGAAAAAGGTTATTTTCTACTGTTCATTTTATTTATAAAACACATAATAAAACATTATAAAATTGAATTATATATGAAACATTAAATCACCATACTAGGCGACTGCCTGTTTCATGGTGAGTCTGCATATGACCCTTCAAACGGCTTTTTTTAGAATTTGAATAGTTGAAAATAGAACATGAAAATGGTTTTTCTACACTGTGAGTCAGTATATGTCAAATTTCCGTTTCGAGAAAAGTCAATCTCGGAACATGAAAAAAGTTAATCCATTTTGTGAGTTAGCATATGTTTTATCAAACTACTATTTCGAGAACATGAATAGCTAGACTCGAAATATGAAAAAAGTTTTTCTCCATTATAAGTCAGCATATGGTGCGTCAGATATCTCTTTCGTGAAAATGAAAAGTTGCATATGAAACATGAAAAAGGTTTTTCTCCACTGTTGGTCAGAATATGTTTCCTTAGATTGCTCTTTCGAGGATATTAATGGTCACACTCGGTACATGAAAAAGGTTTTTCTCCACTGTGTATGAGCATATGGCTCCTTTGATGGCTTTTTCGAGAACATGAAAAGATGCATATGGAACATGAAAAAGGTTTATTTTAAATATGGGTCAGCATATGTCTCATCAATTTTTTGTTTGAAGAACAAGAATAGTTGCACTCGAAACATGAAGAATGTTTTTCTCCACTGTGGATCAGCATATGTCTCTTCAAATGGATCGTATGAGAACTTGAATGGTTGCACTCGGAAAATTAAACAGGTTTTTCTCCAATGTGAGTTAGCATGTGGCGCGTCAGATAGCTCTTTTGTGAACCTGAATAGTTGCACTCGGAACATGAAAAAGTTTGTTCTCTACTGTGAGTTAGCATGTGGCGGGTCAGATATCTCTTTTGTGAACATGAATAGTTGCACTCGGGACATGAAAAAGGTTTTTCTCCACTGTGAGTAAGCATGTGGAGCGTCAGATATCTCTTTAGAAAAAATGAATAGTTGCACTTGGAACATAAAATTGGTTAATCCTTACTGTGAGTCAATATATGGTCCTTCAAATGGCTCTTACGAGAAAATGAATAGTTGCATATGGAACATGAAAAAAGTTTTTCTCCATTGTGGGTCAGCATATGCCTCCTTAGATCGCTCTTTCGTAAACTTGAATAGTTGCACTCGGGACATGAGAAAGGTTTTTCTCCACTGTGGGTCAGCATATGGCTCCGTAGATTGCTCTTTTCAGAAAATGATAAGTTGCATATTGAACATGAAAAAGGTTTTTCTCCACTGTGGGTCAGCATATGTCTCTTCAAATTATTGTTTGAAGAACATGTAAAGTTGCACTCGGAACATGAAAAAGGTTTATCTCCACTGTGAGTTAGCATGTGGAGCGTCAGATATCTCTTTAGAGAACATGAATAGTTGCACTAAGAACATAAAAATGGTTTATCCTTACTGTGAGTCAATATATGGTCCTTCAAATGGCTCTTACGAGAACATGAATAGTTGCACTCGGGACATGAAACAGGTTTTTCTCCACTGTGGGTCAGCATATGGATCCTTAGATAGCTCTTTCGTGAACATGAATAGTTGCACTCGGGACATGAGAAAAGTTTTTCTCCACTGTGGATCAGCATATGGCTCCTCAGATTTCTCTTTCGAGAACATGAATAGTTGCACTCGGAACATGAAAAAGGTTTTTCTCCACTGTGAGTTAGCATGTGGGGCGTCAGAAATCTCTTTAGAATACATGAATAGTTGCACTCAGAACATAAAAATGGTTTATCCTTACTGTGAGTCAATATATGGTCCTTCAAATGGCTCTTACGAGAACATGAATAGGTGCACTCGGAACATGAAAAAGGTTTTTCTCCATTGTGGGTCATCATATGCCTCCTTAGATCGCTCTTTCGTAAACACGAATGGTTGCACTCGGGACATGAGAAAGGTTTTTCTCCACTGTGGGTCAGCATATGTCTCTTCAAATTATTGTTTGAAGAACATGTAAAGTTGCACTCGGAACATGAAAAAGGTTTATCTCCACTGTGAGTTAGCATGTGGAGCGTCAGATATCTCTTTAGAGAACATGAATAGTTGCAATCGGAACATAAAAAAGGTTTTTCTCCACTGTGAGTCGGCGTGTGGCTCGTCAGATGGCTCTTTTGAGAATAGAAAAATAATGGTTTTTCCACAGGATGAGTCTTTAGATCTGTCGACAAATTAATAAAAAAATACGTATATAGGAAGCTAACAAGTCTTATATTCTACGTACAACGTAAATAGGCTTAGTAAATTCGTTTAAAATATGTAAATAAAAATGGTGACCGGATAAATCAACACAGTGACAATTTAATGAAAACTTACATAGAAACGTGGTTTGATCTGCAGTCTGGGAAATGCTTTCAAAGCGTTCTAAGTAGTTTTTTTTAACATCGCGAAGGCCACGGAAATTTATCCCCCTTCATCTTCTCGGGGTACAAGATCCGCCTTGATGGTTAACGCCTTTTTTACAGGTTGCACATTTATGCAACCTGTAAACTATACTTACATAGCGAAACCATACCGGAGAGAACAGAGTGATACCAGATAACATAAGTACATTGAATTCATAAAAACGTAAAACATTGGATAGCACGAATTGTTTGACGTGTTCTCAATAATCGGTTTTACCTGTTGTGTGGGTAATTCTTTCGAAACGTTCTAAGCATTCCTTTTTAATATCCGGCAGGTCAATGTCGATCTCCTCGTAAGGATATCCCCCTTCATCTTCTCGGGGTCCAAGATCCGCCTTGATGGTAACTGTCTCCAAATTAATGCTACCTGGATAAACAAAACAACAATGCTTATATCGATAATTGATGTACATCAAAACGTATTTGTGTTAGTAGAAAGATTCAAATAAAATTAAAACATGAAACAGAACAAGATCGAGACAAATACAAATATAAATGTCACTGAATTCAGGATTAAGAACACGATTTGAAGACTTGATTATACTAAAGACGTATCCCCCAGGACGACAGTAGATCCTGGGTTCCTAGTTGTGACCTTTATCCTTTTATTTATACGTCTTATTCTGCCTACTGATATATAGGGTTTTCCAATAAGAGGTGTTATTTTGAATATTAATTAAGGAATTAATGAATTTTTTGGCCGGAATTGGATGGTTTTGATCTGGACAACGTTTACTTTCAACAAGAAGGCGCTACATGCCACACAAGCAACGAAAACCATTGATCTTTTACGGGAAAAGGTTCCGGACCGGTGTTATCTCTCGAAGAGGTGATCACAATTGGCCACCGAGATCTTGTGATTTCACACCTTGCGACTTCTTCCTTTGGGGCCACGTGAAAGAGAAGGTCTACGCCAACAGCCCAGCGTCGATTCAAGACCTCAAAGATGGAATTCGTGAGGCTATCGAGGACATAAGGCAGCCACTTTGCGATTTGGTTGTGGAAAATTTCATGAAAAGGATAGGGTCCTGTAGGCGTGGTTGTGGTGGTCATTTGACTGAAGTTATTTTTCACTATTAACGGCATATCTTCCTCTTTATAATGAAATAAACATTTGATCATTTATATTTAAAAAATGGCATTTTTCTTTGAATATCAAAATAACACCTCTTATTGGAAAACCCTGTTTTATATTGATAAGTATAACCTCCAAAATAGGTGAATATAAAAATAGGTTCCTGAAAATATTTACCATTGAAGATGCCATTAAATATATCTACTTAGAAGCGGGCATTTGCATAACACACTTAAGAAGTTATTTAAAAAATAAGAAATACGAAGATGTCCGCTTCAGGGACTGATTCTTCAAGAAAGAAAAATCATTTGTTCTTAAACATCTTCAGTTCAATGGAATGATGTGTTCTTCCATGAATATATGTGTATTTTTTAATATATGTATAATAAAGCATGTTACTTAAACCATGTCATAAATTGAGGTGAAACTTAAGGAACAAGCCTAGTCCAGTCGGCACGACATTTCATAACGGTCGTGAATTTAGAACATCCGAATTTTATGTGCTACATTCTTAGCATATTAAATGAGACTTACTGGCAGACGGAAGACTCTCCGCATATTGCAAACATTCCTTCTTTACATTTGGGAGGTCGACATCTATATCCGTATACGGTATTTCACCGTCTTCTTCCTGGGGCCCTGGTTCCGTCTTGATGGAAAGATTTTCTGGATTTAGTAGATCCATGGCGCTGCTGTGGTAGCGATAGCTTTAAGCTCAAACAAATATATCTGAAAAGAAACAGTGATAATGGAAATCTTTACATAAATAGGGGAAACAGTTTTTTTGTTACTGATATCTCAAACATATTTCTTGACAGTGTTCAATATTAGAATTTGTTACCGTTGGATTAAGTGGCAACAAATAAAAGTAAGGATGGGTATTTTCTTATATAGAAATAAAAATAAAAATTTAAGAACACTAAAATGTATTACCACAAAAAAGACATAATAAAAAATAAATTAATTAGCATCCTACTATTAAATCTGTCTGGCAAAGGGCTTGCATAGGTAAAATGAAGGTGTGATACGAGTTCGTTCTTGATGCGAAGTAGTAGATTCCGGCTCTTCAGAGCAACTGTCCCAGTTTATAATTTAACCAAAAAATAATGTCGTAGTCCAATGCAAAACGGCCTCACGCTGCTGGTCTCCAAAGGGGTCACTCTTAACCAATCAGGATCGGCAGATGCCATCCGATTCCACCAATCAAATGGTTAATGCTCCATATGCAAAGCTGATGCTCACAAAAATTGGCGAAGGAGTTCGTAGAACTTCAGCCAAGAGGAATGGCCGCTGATCTGGACTGGTGATTAAAGAATGGCCACTGCTTCCAACGCAAATCACCGATTCTACCTCCCTCAGGTATGGCAACTCTCCAAGTCAAAATTGCAGGGCTGTCAATTTGACCAATAGCAAAATGACACTGTGTAGGTATTTAAAGGTCCCACACACCAAGACCATTGATGCGATGTAAGTAAATCGATGCACACACCTTGTTACAAATCTTAAATAATATTACAAATTTTATCATTAATCCTTCAGCTGGTGATTTACCAAAGAAACACTTTCCTTGGTGGTTATATTGGTGTTCGGCAACTGAAGTGTTTAGTTTAGAAAATGCAAATATATATTTAAGTTTAGTACGACTTTCAGTTTTGAATAAGTAATTAATTATCTTTTTTTCTATAAATAATTTGAATACTTTTTTGAATTTTTCACAAATAACTGAAAATTGAGAGAATCGCCATAAATCGTGGGATAACTCAATAAATAACACATAATAATATCTTTCTCAAAATATAAACCGGTATTACCTTATCCGCTTTCAAAAGAATATCGGAAATACATACATTTTGTAAATGATTATTTAAATTATGTTATTATTTTGAATAACTGGCCGCGGATAATACGAAATATTAAAAAAAACCTTTTGATTTACCTTAATTACTATAAATGGAAATTGACTGCATTTGGGAAAATTAAAATTTTAAATTACGTGAAATGATCATTCGCTTTCGTTGATTGGGATGACAGCCGGAATAATTTCTGTTGATGACATTTTCATTTGTTGGTATTCCTGAAACCAGTGCGCTCAGTGGTCCCTCGGTAGGTCATAGCCATAAAATATTGATGACCTCATTATAAGGTTTTTATTGTAGGTACGTAAGTCTTGCCTAGTTACCAAATTAACTGCATGTATAATTACAATTCCGGTTTCCAAAGATTTCATTAGTATTTCGGCTTCGAAAGTGATCTGATTGATGGAAGTGCTAAATTACTATTATCAGAGCCCTGATTTGTCACTGTGTTTACCGTTGTTAATTTTTTGTAATTTTTTATTTGTGAGTGTTGTTTTACAATGGAATTTCAAGTTAAAAAGTTTTAGTTTCAAGTTAATTTCAAGTTAGTTATGCTAAATTATTTTTATAATTTTTCAAATTTATAAATAGATAGGCTTTTGAATTGTACGCCTGCTACGCGCGTATAAATTTCTTGGTTATATTTAAATTTGAATTTGTGTTTCCATAAACTTTTAACTACTTTACCAAACGATTCCACTACTGTTATTTAATGAAAAATGTTCTTTAGAAATAGCAGTTTATGGGATACTTTTTTTTTACCGCACATTCATGCTCTGTTCTTAATTATTGGTCATTTACGCCGTTCGTAAACCGTCGTAGAAGTTACGGTCTACGAAAAAACATACGTATGGTTGGTAATCGGTTTATGTACGCGTCATCCAAGCGCCGCGCGCCGGTTTACGACGATCTACTTAAAAATCATATGTACATATAGTTTTGAATTTAAAATAAACGATCAGAATTTAAAGCAAAATCTCTTAATTTTATCAATTATTTTATCATTACCAAATTAAACATCTCTATTACCATAAATTCCTGCACAATTGCAATAAACACTCCATGCATAGTACTTTAAAATTATTTAAGTAATTAGTAATTAGTTTACGTACTGAATAATTCCAAAAATATCGATAAACCATTACTTGAGAAATTAGACAATAAGTATCTCTACTGCATTGGCAAATATCACATTCATTATTAATATAAATTAATACCTGGAAAATAGCATTAAGCAACAATGTAAATTATTTAAGGAATTACACAATATTCTAATAAAATGGGTTACTACCAATAGTAATTAGTAAAATATATCGAAATTTTAACAAGCCATTGAAAACAGATAATAATGCTAGTACCAAACAATTTGAAATTTAAATCCTCGAGCAATTAAGGAAGAAAAACCCTTTGGAAAAACAGCTATCTAGCAGTTTAACATGACTTTATTGGGATTATGTAATAGATTTTAATAAAAAGTCCTAAATTATACACATAATTATATTATTAGCATTCACCAACCATTCAAAATATATAAACTCTTTATAAAATCAACCACAATAAATTTTACACACATTTAATAGATTTAAATAATTAATAAAGCCATATATGTATGTATAGTTAGCAAACTAATTTTAAAACGCATTTTAAAATACAATAGCATATGATTTCATTGTTTATCACAACGTCAACATGCTATAACCGCCCTCCTTTGAGCGCTGGCCCACTGTGCAGTGGCTAGAATTTTTACCATTAACTATATGCAAATACTAAGAAAGGTAAGGATAGGTTATGTTGGGTTAAAATGTTAGGTTTAAAAGGTAAGATTAGATTAGGATAGGTTTAGTTGGGTTGGGTTAGGTTAAATTAGTATAGGTTAGGTAAGGTTTAATTTGGTAGGCGGGAATGGGTACCGCCGCCCTGGGAACCATTTATTGGATGACCAACACCTCTGCCACAGGTCACCCCAAGTGGTTCGCTACGTTTGGTGACTTAGCAGGGGTGCCCGGGTTCATGGGTTAAGGTTTGCCCGGGTCTTGGAGGCGGCCGCGTCGGCCCACCTTCTGCGTGGCGGGCCGGTTGGGAGATGCTGGTTGAGGGAGACCCTTTACAACCGGTTACCGCTGTCCGGGCCGCTCGATAGTACAGGGGCCCGACCCTCAGGCTCACGACTAAGGGTGGGCTGCCCCATCAGCGAGTGAAAAAACCCCGCCACTGCTGTTGTGCCGGTTCGTGACCGGAGGGGACCCAGCAGCAACGTTTGGGGCGCATTGGATGCCCTCTCCAGCCAAACTCTCCCAGCCTATCGCCTAGCACCGCAGTGGGTGGGCTGAAACCAAACGCTCATCACTCCTGGACAGCCTGAACCCCAGATTCCTACCCACCCCTCATACCTTTCCTTTCCAGACCTTCCTTTCACCTCATACCCCTACAAAAAAAAACCTAAAATCATGAATAAACAAAATAAATCTAACATCAATACAGCGACGAGTAGCAGGCGTCCCCGGTGCGGGCCAAAACTGTTCGTAAATTTTGCCAACATTCGCGGCCTGCACACAAACTTAAACTCTGTTCATCACCATCTTTTGTCCCAACGTCCCAACCTTCTTTTCCTATCCGAAACTCAGATAGCCGAGCCGCCTCCTCCTATCTGGACTGCCCGGGCGTTACCCTCGCAAGCAAGTTCCGACTCAAAGGAGGAGTCTGCCTCTATAGTCGAGCTGACGTCAACTGTGTACGACTATTGAGTCTGGAAAACTCCAGATTCGACGTAATGTGGGTGCGCGTCAATTTTGCCAGTAGGGCAAGATTCTACGCATGTTTATACCGCTCACCGAACTATAGCGAATCAGACACTTCCGAGCTCTTCAAACATTTGAGCGATACTATTGATGATCTCTTGCCCCGCTACCTTTCGGCCGAGTTTATTGTTCTGGGGGACTTCAATGTTCATAACGAACCATGGTTGAAGTTTTCAGGCCCAACGGACTCGGCTGGCCTACAGGCGGAATCCTTTGCCAGTTGCTACGGATTAGAGCAATTGGTTCAGGAGCCTACGCTCCAATCTGTTAGACCTATTCTTAACTACTGTGCCACACGGTTATAAGATTGACGTCACAGCGCCTCTGGGATCATCTGACCACTGCCGAGTGACGACATCAATCCCCGTTAGCCTCAGACCAACCAATGAGAGGCTGAGGAGAAAAGTGTGGCACTATAGGTCAGCAGATTGGTTCGGTATGCGGGCCCATTTCAACGCTTTTCCGTGGTCAGCTGTTTGTTTTCGGACTTCGGACCCTTCAAGATGTGCCCAGGAGATTAGTGAAGTCATCAAATCGGCGATGGATGGCTTCATACAATCGACTACTAAAGAAACTGGTGTGGGCTCAAAGCCGTGGTTCAGTCGACAATGCTCCGAAGCAGTTCTACGAAAAAACGCGGCTTACCGAGCCTACAACACATCTCGAACGCCCGAAAGCAGATCAGCATACAACAAATCGGCAAAGGAATGCAAGAGAATCATTAATAGGTCAAAATTCGAACACGACCTGCAGATCAGCAAAAAGCTGGCTGCCTGCCCGCATGGCAGCAGAGCATTCTGGTCGCTTGCGGGCTCAATAGGTCGAAATTTTTGCAAACCCAGTTTGCCACCTCTTACCAGACCTGACGGCTCACTAGCAAACACCGCCACCGAAAAGGCAAACCTATTAGGGAAAATGTTTGCGGAAAACTCGACCCTCGACGACGGAGGTGCTGTTCCGCCGTCGGTTCCTCACTGCGGCTTCTATATGAAAAAGCTGAGGATCCGGCATCGGGATGTACTCCACGTCATACGGGGGCTCGATGTTAACAAAGCTAGTGGACCTGATGGAATACCTGCCCTGGTATTGCAGAGGTGTGCTGCGGAAATAGTTCCAGTTTTGACAAAGCTCTTCAAAATGTCCCTGAAGTGTGGCACTGTGCCCTCTGGTTGGAAAAAAGCGGTCATTCACCCTATTCCCAAGAAAGGTGACCGCTCCAACCCGGCCAACTACCGCCCCATAGCGATCACATCAGTTCTGTCCAACGTGATGGAACGTGTGATCAATGACAAACTGCTCACATACCTCGAGAAGAACAAAACTATCAACGACCGTCAATACGGATTCCGGCGGAACCGCTCGTGCGGTGATCTTATCGCGTCTGTGACGCATGTTTGGGGGCGGTGCCTGGAACGTCACGGTGAGACCCAAACGGTCGCACTAGACATATCCAAGGCCTTTGACCGGGTCTGGCACCGAGGACTTATCAACAAATTGCCTTCTTACGGACTTCCCGCATCCTTGTGTACGTGGATTGCTGACTTTTTAACCCTAGAACCGTACCCATCATAGATCATACACTAACAGTACCCAGGGGTACTGGAGTACCCCGTTAAATAAAACATCTTTTTTACGTGAGAAAAAACATTTATTCAAAATTAACTTACATAGACTGTTATGGCACTTATTTCAGTCTTACATAATACAATAAGGCTTAATTAAAAGTAACTTTTCTTAACAATTTCGGCAAATCTTTGTTTGGTGCTCTAAACATATGAAACGTTGACATTTCTGACACTGAGCGCGTGACTTACGATCTTTTGACCTGGGACAAAATGAACATCTTCCAGATTTTGATTTTGAAGGGGTTGTAGCATCATAAGACCGCTTTTTTCCTAATATTCCGCCAATACTTTCTTGGAGATGCATCGGCAAAGTTTTGTATAAAAATCGATCCTCCAAGTGAGGTTTTATAAGGTCAAAAGCTAAAGTCTTCAGATAAGTTCGTCTATCCCCAAGAACCACATCTTCTTCATCATCAGCATACAGAAGAAGGCGTTAAATTTTCATCTTGCGATAGATTTTGACGTAAAGCCATCTAAAAAAAAAGAATTATTCAAGTTACACGCAACTAAATGCAAAATACCTAAATATAATAAATAATTAAACATTTTTTCCAAAACAAAGTTATGTGTAAGGTTATTATGCAAATAAAAATAACATTCAAATAAAGAAACACGTATCGAATAGCACAATAACATGCTTTATTTCGCAAAAACATTAAAATCATAGGAATGAAAATAATTACCTTAACCGTACCCAGGGGTACTGGAGCGCCCCACGCACGTTTTGCCACGA
Organism: Hesperophylax magnus; assembly: GCA_026573805.1. Lineage (NCBI taxonomy): Eukaryota > Metazoa > Arthropoda > Insecta > Trichoptera > Limnephilidae > Hesperophylax > Hesperophylax magnus. The sequence continues at coordinate 710,740 of JAIUSX010000193.1, read as the reverse complement.
CCACACACTATCAGGACTCCCGCTCGACTGATGCTTCGAAGCGACCAAGCGACTCCCCCCACTTGCAAATACGCGGCGGCGCGAAAAGAACCGTTGTGAAACGAAAAAGTTATCGCAAATTTTCAATTTTTTTTTTAATTTGTACCCTAGGGTACGGTTCTAGGGTTAAGGGATAGGTCGATTCAGGCGGTTGCTGACGGTTTCACCTCTTCTTCGCACTCCATAAATGCTGGCGTCCCACAGGGATCGGTTCTGTCTCCGACTTTGTTTTTGTTGCACATCAATGACCTTTTGACATGTGCACCGATTCACTGTTACGCGGATTACAGTACAGTTCATGATAGCTTTTTGTTTGACAAGCCCCCAAAGGGCACACAAACTCCAACGGCTCGGAGGGCTTTGAAGCAGAGAATGGACGGTTATCTCGAGAGTATTTCCTCCTGGGGTAAAAATAATCTCGTCGAATTTAATGTTTCAAAGACCCAATCCTGTCTGATTACGTCTAAAAGGGATCCAAATGATAATCTAGTCTCCTTCAACGGAAGCAATCTTCCGAACAGGCCTTCCATTGATATGCTTGGTGTAACTATAAGTGACCAGCTCAGGTACGGGGGCTCCATCGAAGCCAGAGTAAAGTTGGCCTCTCAGAAGCTGGGCGTACTGTACAGGGCCCGCAGATACTTTAATAATACACAACTGCTGACCCTGTACAAATCGCAAGTGCGCCCTACTGTTGAATTTGGCAGCCATCTCTGGTCCGGAGCCCCTAAATACCTGAAAAAAACCCTTGACTCTGTGCAAAAACGGGCGGTCCGTTTGATAGATTCCCCAATTTTAACAAACGGACTGCAATCTTTAGAGCACAGGCGTCAGGTAGGTATGCTGACCTTGTTCTATCGGTATTACAATGGAAGATGCTATGAGGAACTAGCGTCATTGATCCCTTCGGCACCGGTGCGTAGTCGAGATACACGCCAAACGCGCGCCCAACATTTGTACACGGTTGACATTTGTCACATGAGAACGGGTCGCTTCTACGATTCGTTCTTAAGTTCAACAGCTCGGCTGTGGAACGAACTGCCGGCCTCTGTGTTTCCTCCCTCCTACAACATGGGACTCTTCAAGACCCATGTTCACTCCTTCCTCTCCACAAAAAGACCCTCCACACAGCATCCCCAAAGATGACATAGGCCCTGAGGGATATTATTTTCTTCAGTTCCTCCTGTGTGGAGTTAATATAAAAAAAAAGGTTAGGTTGAGTTATTATTTATTTTGTAAGAAACAAACAGCTTTTACATAATATACAATGATAGATATAAATATACAAGATAACTGAAGTCAAGCCACAGAAGTTTCTTATGCTAAAGTCCATTGGAAATGAAGTTTTAATAACTTAAATTAAATTTGGTGTTAAAGGAAGGGGAGAGGAAGAGGATATGTTCCCGATACATTCCATACTCTCATATTAATAATCGATCGTACGCATTACTTCATATCGATATTTCTTTACGTTATTTACAAAAAAGTCAATGCTGTAAAATTTTGTTTTATATTGTGCACATATACGAGGAATTGGCGAATTTTTTCGAATGTTTGTTCTTGACGAGGGTAGATAAAATAAATCAGATTGTCGGGTTGATCTAGACGGAATATGGAGATTTATTAAATTGGTAAGTTCTGGTGAGTCCAGACCATTATTTAGGATTTTAAGCAATAAGATTTGATAAAAAATTAGACGTCGTGTTTGGATGGAGTTAAAATTATGAAATCTAATGGATTCGGTATAATTTGAAAAGTGTAAGTTTAGTTTATAATTTATGTGTTTAAAACATTTTTTTTAATTCTTTCTCTTCTTTCGATATGGGCTTGGTATAAAGGAGTCGAGATCGGTGTACAATGTTCTAGTGCGGGCGAATATATGAGGTGTAAAGGGAATATACAGTGTTTATGTTGTGGAATGGTTTTGCTATGCGAATTATAAATCCCAGCATTTTATTGGCTTTGTTAATGATGTCATCAGTGTGTTGGATAAAGTTTAATTTAACATCCAGTGTAACCCCAAGCTCCATGATATATTTTACTTCATTGATGTGTGTGCCGTTTAGTGTGTATACAAAGGATATTTTATTTTTATTACGTGTAAATGTAAATTTATTGCATTTTGCGATCTTAATAACAAGTTTGTTTAATTCGCAATAGACAAAAAGAAGATTGAGGTCCTTTTGAAGTTTAATGCAGTCGTTGATTGATTTAATAACTAAGTATATTTTTTATCATCTGTCCAAAATATAAGTATATTTATATATTTTATAAGTCTATAAAATATGTACGTCAGATATCTTAATTTACAAACGGTGTTATTAATTTGTGGTTGCCAGTTTAAATTTGTGTCAATATATATACCCAAATATTTGATCTTTTCAATTTTTCCAATTTCAAAGCAAGAGGTGTGTTCGAGGAACGAACAAGATTTGGGATAGCCCTACTCAAAGGGATATTCCACACAGATAAAACATAAATGAAGTCTATGGCTTGTGACAGGCGAATGCGAAAACATAATTCGTAACGTTAATTCACAATCAACTTACCGGGTGGCGATGGTGAAATCTGCATGGTGAGACTCATCTGTCAGCACTGGAACGGGATTGTGGTTCGTTAGCACTCGTTATTTTAAATTAAATTGCGATAACATCCGTCTTAAGAGATTATTCCGATAAAGAACCGGCGATGGTGTTTTGACAGGACGAACGGTTTTTGTGCGATAGTTCGGCTCATGGCCCTCCGTGGTTATAGCTGACGTGTGCGAACTTTAAACTAAACCGTTTAAATCCTGACGATACTATTGGTTAGCACACGGCCTGTTAAAAGCAATCGGCGTGACGGAACAAGGTGCATGTTACTTTATTACAGTTAGCATTATGTAATCTAATTTTAAGGTTATTTGGAGGTTTGTTTTTACTCATTTTATAAAAAGTTAGGTAAAATGTTTTATTATAGTTTAAGAAAAGTCTATTACAAGTTAGCAATGATAAGACATATGAAATACATTTTGTTGCATTTAAAAAAGTTTCAGGCCCTTTTAGTATTATTGCTGTATCATCAGCATAAGATACAATTTTACCAGGAATTACAACATTACATAAATCATTAATAATAATAAGTTTACCTAAACCGAACATTTTTATTTCAGAGGTATCAATATTTTCAACTTTGCCTAGAATACTCAAAACGTTGTTCTTATCCTCCCTCATGCAGTCAGTTTTTTAGTTGAGTACTCAGGTACATAAAACATTATAATATTCTTAGCCACTGGATTTCTTTTGGTAATATAAATGCCTCCGATTGCTTTATTGAAAAAAATTGCAAATTATCTCGTGATTCAGAAAAATATTTATTTTAAAATTTTAGCCCTTCCCGCGTCTTTTATTTTGCACTAAATACGAAGCGATTGAAATGCTTTATCCGTTGAAACATAGATGTCGCAAATCCTAGGATTAATTCGTCTTCTATGGAAATTTCAATTTGCCTCTTTTATTCAGAAATTCTCTGTGTTTTTTTCGCGTGCGGTTTACAGCTGTCAGATATATAAATCCTTGAAATGTCGTAAGTATATCATTTTAATTTAATATTATTGTACCAGTGTATCTGCTAATCATTTGTATAACTATTTAACGTGTTTTCAACTCTATTATATAAAAAATTACTGTTTTTAAAACATATCTAAAACCAAATGTGAATTATTCGACGCCATTACAGAATGTGTTTTGTTTTTACAAAAATCGATTTAATTAATTCACGTGGGAATTGGAAATAAAGTTATTCCATTATAGTGATTCGTAACAAAGAGAAAAATATAAATTTTATATAGATTGGGTGTTTTTTAAACAAGTAACTTGCATTTGAAATCTGTAGCAATTTATGAACATAAATTCGCCATTTTAGGCCATTTCTGGAATTAAGGTCCCACTACACAATACGTTTTCGATGATTTCGTTTTATGATAAATTTATTTATTTCAAATTTGAAGGTTTGAATGTATTTTACAAAATATAAGTATTAACATTAATTATTTTGAATATAAAATATATAGTGGACTGATGAGAGGCAGAGGGAGACGAGGGATTGGGCCAGCCGCTGGTGCCGCTCCAGTATCAGCACTAGCTGCAGAACGAGGGCGAGGTCGTGGACGTAGGCGAGGAGCTGTAGCTACAGCTCGGTATGGAGTGTTAGTATTTTTTAATATTTTTAAAGTCGCTCTTTTATTGTGGATCTGTGTTGTGCTATCATATATTTTTTTTATATTTTAACAGTGATCCAGCCTTACTAATAGTGAGAGAGGATCGCGCCAGTGCCCAAAAGGCAGTAAGAGCCCGGTCTGCTTCCTTCCAACTGGAATTTGAATTCAGAAAGTTCCAGAAGCAGGCGGCGCGAATCCTTCTCCCCACTGCGCCCCCAAGAAAAACAAAAAAAGTAAGTGAACTTGTTTAAATATGCATGATACAATATTATTGTTTTCCTGAGTGTTCTGCAACAGTGAGAGTGAGTTGGATTAGCGTTGGTTATATGTGCATTGTACACATGAGGTAGAATCGAAGCTGTCCATGACACTGATGTTGATTTTTCATTTATTTTACCTACTGGCTTTTTACAGATTCAGTTCACGCGTGAATGAGAACAATCCGTTAATGTGATTAATGTATATGTTTTCAGAATTCCATCTCCGGAGAGAATAGCGTGTCCTTTTTCACTAGGGACACCAGCAACATTACCTTCACCAGTTCCCCCAACATTGACATCTCCCGCTACCTTCACTCCCTTACCTGGGACATCACGGGATGAACCGCGGTGGGGTGATGATAGCGATTTGTGGGTGGACGTCCCACTCTACCAAGAAGTGTCTGCGTTTGGAAATGGTGAGTTTTTTTTTTAAACATTCTACCGGGTGCGGACCGTAATTGAAAAATAGACGCATTAAATTAATTTGTGATTTCTGTTGTTTCAGAAACGAACATGTTGGATAGCCGCGGGAGCGATGTGGACGATGAAGCGAGCGACGTGGACGCAGCAGCTCGCTATCAAGAAAAGTCAACACTTAGGAACCGTAAGTTAAAAAACTAAATAACTAACCACCAAATCCACCATACCATTTCCCCGCAGGGGTAGGCAAAAATTATGGTCCGCTACACAACTCCGTCTTCTCAGACATACTCTTTGCTTTATTCACATGCATACATCGTCTCATACATACACTGATGTTATTCTAAACCTTGACATTGCCCGCCTCAAGTATTTGATTCGTTTGATCGTGCTATTATGTAGTTTATTTTTTAAACGTCGTACCAGAGGCGGTCCGTAATTGAAATACAAACCCATTAAATTAATTTGTGATTTCTGTTGTTTCAGAAACGGACATGGTGATGACATTATTTATTTCGCGTGGTCGCTCCAGTAGTTAGAACGTAATTTTCTCTCCTCCATTTCCGCTAGTGTTTTGCAAATTCCAGGTAGGTCTTGGATGGTGTTAGGTAGAGGTTGGACCTGAGGCGGCTACTGTTTTGAGATGTTTGTATAGGCCTTCAGCTCTCCTTCCAGGAAGCTCACTTTCGCACCGACTACACTAATATTCCCCAAAAGTTCCGAATGTTTAGGAGTTAATTTAGTCATTTTTTCTTTGGTAAATTTATTAGATGGATCCATAATGGTACTGTTCATAGAGTTTATTATAGTACTCGCCATCGCAATAAAATGGTAGGGATCACACGAATCCATATTTAGTAGATCGAAGCAGAAATATAATATATGAAAAAGTTTAGCTGCCCTGATCACTCGGGATAGTATACGTAAATGTGAAGGTTACTTTACGTACACACACACTAGAAGCAAGTGCGAACTGACGAATCGACAGTTCTGATGACAGATTTATAAGTATTTTGTTTTGGATATATCTTTTAACTGCGAGATTGGAATCACTTAGAATTCTATCACTACACTAAAACTCGATTTGCACTTGTAATTTAGTATTTTTTTTATCATGTATTGTTTCATAGTGCTTTCACATAAACGAAGTATTGTTAGTTTTGTTCGTCTAATATGTCAATCTTTACTTCAATTTCTTCAAGAACTGATTTTTTTTCAGAAATAAGTGCAGGACCCAGTCATGTCTTCTCTGCAACCAGCAGCGTTGCTCTTGCTGCACATGGGATGGCAGAACATAGATGTAAAATATCTTGCATAGGTGACCCATATGATCCCAAAAATTCATTAATCCTAGCAAGCGAATACCGTCCCACAGAGAGGTTTTGCTTATTGTCCCACTAAGAAATTTGCTATCAACGCTCTTGAAATTCATTATGTCGTCGAGTATGTACCAAATCATAATTGCGAAAATTTATATCTTGTGCCCGTTATTAAAGAAACCATTGCCAAATATATTTGTTTTTATTGGCTTAATTGTAACGAACATAAAAAAATTAAATTCAATTCATAATCAAAATTACTGTACCATTTATAATTATTGCATGGTGTTCCGATTTCAATAGAAAATTGATTGGCAAGGATACACGACCATACAATGGACCTGACTCCATGAAGAAAATGGCAGTACTGCGACATTTAAAATATGCTAAATATAGGAAGAAATGGTTGTCCTTACTAATTTATTTTAATAAGGTAAAACCAATTAGGACCACATTTTTTTTCCTTTAAGCGTATTTTAAATATCGTAGTACTGCCATGCTCCTCATCAAATCAGGTCCATTGTATGGTTGTGGTGTATCCTTTCCAATTCATTTTCTATTGACAGCTCTATATGAGTAGTAGAATAATAACGAAAAAATATATATATATATATATATTTTTTTTTTTTAAAGAAAGACAAACATTCCCGGGTTACGAATAACCTGACAATATTTGAAAATCTCCTACTACCACCACAGTAAATATATATAAAATATACACCACATAAATATATAAGTCAAATATTTTTATCGTTTGTAATGTTAAGCCAAATATTTTCTGATGCGGCGTTTACATTATTCAGTTTGGCCGTATTTGTCTGTAGCCCATTTTCAGTCACCGACTAGTGTTTAAAAAAATAGTCAAATTAGTTTATTTTAAATGTCTAGTTTATATATAGTTCTACTTTTTTGTTACATACTTGACATCATAATGGATATTCTCTCAACACCTTCTTAAAATTTATTTTGTTGTATTTGGTGTTTTTATTTGTTATTATTATACCCTATTTATTTATCAGGTACGTAGTTGCGCGTGAGGTTTTAAAATTGAATAGCCTTAAAATGTGTACCCTTCACCCCCCTTTGTCCCTTGTCCCCTTTCCTTGACCCGGTCCCAAAGACAAGGAGCATTATTATCGTTGCATCTTGGTCCGCGAACATTCGTGTCAACTTATGAATACCCGCATATGTTGAATTCGGCTGTGATTGTTTTGGAGCACTCATCGTCCAGTGAAACGTTTTTACCCGCCGCAGTGAATGTCACTGTTTTGTTTTGTGTTGAGTAAGCGAATGTTAAAAGGGAATTGCCCATAATTGTATTTGGCCTTTCCCAATCATTTCCTCTTGCAAACACTAAGAAAAATTCAATTCGTTTTTGTTTGTCTTTGTCTTTATCGCACTTTACCGCAACCAACCCCCGCACAATTGCGAACGAAAGATTTGCGCACCACCAATAACCAATTGTTAAATTTACTGTTTACACTGTAAAATTCTTTATGTTGTGTACTATTCCTAAGTTAATAATATTAAAACTAAAAAGTATCACAAAAGTATATACTTACTATTTATATATGAAATTTATAAATATTTAAGTAATAAGATAAGTAATGCTCTAAGTAAGAGGGAAACAAAAAATAATAATAATGTAATTAGTCGCTAATACAGCTAAAACAGTAGGTTGAATCGTTGAATGCCTTATTGACAATATTTTTTTCAATAGCGTTGGATGTTGAAATAAAATAACTATCATTTCCAACAGCTAGTTATATATTGACACAGTAATTTCTTCTAAATTCACCTTCTAAATGTGTTTTATGCTTATATTATTGTATTTCGAGTTTACATTTAAAAGAAAAAATTATTGTACATGTAATTATGAGTTCGTTTTGCAGCTTCCTTTTGAAAAAACGCTTTCCTGAGAAAATGAGCCAGTGAATTGGGTTTTCGGCAGCTTCCGAAGCAGATAAATAATGTCTATGGTTGCGCCTTTCTTAAATTTCCTCTTTCCTTTTCGATGGTGTGGTATGACGTCACAGACGCGTGGTGTCTTAACATTTTCCAGATCTATGGTTAAAACTTGACCAAACCAATCGTTTGGAAAGAGGGTGGAGTTATCAATCTATAGATAGTTGATTTAGGGCGGTCGTGAGTGGTTCATTTATGGGGCGGTCTCTGTGAGAAGTTCGTAAATTAAACTTCCAAACAACTGCCGTGAGCATTATTTACGATTAGTTGGATGCACATGTAAGCGCTCCTGTGAGTAACTTATCAAAAATTTACGAAAGTCGTAAATTTTACTTACAAGTGTAAACCCAGCCTAACGGCAGCCTTAGGAAATGTGTTTAGTCTTTTGTAAGGAACTGTCAAAAATTTAAGAATACTGTTTTGGAGTCATTGATTAATATAATCACCTATTATAAAAACACATTACCGATATTTTGTTAAAAGCGGAACGGTTATACCGATTTATTTATAAATATAGAGCTATCTGACCATTGACGACGACTTTTTCAACCGTTTTCATATGTTTTAAGTACAAGGTCAAGGTACAAACGTAATTATACTCTAATTTCCAATAATCTGTCATGTATACTATTTCATTGTTTTTACAGAATATTACAAGCGAAACCAAATGTTCGAAGCACATACAATGTAGGGTTCCGTCACAACTATGTTCTGTTTGGGCTAGATCCAATTACCAAACCGACAACAGTGCCATGGATCTACCAAATCAAGTGACTGTTTCCTTCAAGACCGAACCAGGTACCCAGGAAGAAGGCGGAGATGAAATACAGTACACGGATATAGTAGTCGACCTTCCAGATATAAAGAAGGGATGTTTACAATATGAAGAGAGAACTCGGACAGACGGTTAGTTGCATTGCTTACGTATATATTGTATAATGTTTATTTCGGATGTTCGCAATCCATGTCCGTTTTGAAATTTCGTGTAGAGAATTTGCATTTACTTTAAAATATATCTTTGCGCTATCTAACTGCTAAACTACAGCACTTTTTTAACTCATGTATTGCTGATAATAAATTCCCGTTTCTTTGTGGTTTCACCTCATCTGTTTTTCACATATGTTCGTGTCTATTAACTAAATTTACATACATATTTATAAAACAAAATAGCATTCCATTGACTTACAACAAAACCGTGTTCTAAAAGTAGTCAAGAGCAAATGGTTTTCCTTCTTGAAAAATTGGACCTTGAAGTGACATCTGGCATCTTTATTATTTCTTCAAGTAAGCCTCAAGTCTGTTCACTTTATTCTTGCTCCTGTGTGGTTGATCAATGTTATCTTTTTCGTAAATATTTTATTTTAATTTAAGTTTTTTTTAAATAAAAAAAAAGCTTTTTGTACATTGACGGTTAATATACTTTGTTGTATTGGTTTGCAGGTTGCTTTAATATAGAGTCTGTTACCATCAAGGCGGAGCTTGGACCACGAGATGAAGATAAAGGGGGATTTCAATATACGAAAATTGACATAGACCTGCCGGATGTTAAAAAGGAGTGCTTAGAACGCTTTGAAAGAACTGTTCAGACAGCAGGTATACCTAGTGTTTTTTCATTCTTAGTAGTCCAGTCAATTTAGAAAAAATTGAATGCTGAATTTTTTGAGGTGAAAAGTACCTACCATGTCTCCGAAACTAAAACATGTGAAAACTTAATTCAAAAATAGAACTCCTTATATAACTCTACATACTTCCAAATAATTGTAAGATTATGGTTTTTAAAAAATTACTTGATTTTAAATATTTTTTTGAAGCTATTTATTTTAAGGTCAACGAAAAAATATCCAAACATAATATTTGTAACTGACTAACTAACTAACCATCACGCCGTTTCCCCGCAGGGGTAGGCAGAGAGGACGGAACGCCAAACAACTCGGTCTTGGCACACACTCCTTGCCTCATTCACATTCATACATCGTCTCATACATACTCTTCTATTGTTCTGACTCTTGACATGGCCCGACTCAAGTATCTGATTCACTTGGTCGTGCCATGTCTTCCTCGGGCGTCCCCGACTTCTGCTACCATAATATTTGTCATTATTGTTATTACATTTCTAAGGCAGTTAGAAAATATATTACATTTTCTGGAAGACTGAATTGTGACAAAGATGTTTTGACGCGAATGGAGCGCAAAAGCGAAATCTAAATTATCTAGTGTGATTGATTTGGTTGCTGCAGAAGCTCTATGATTCTGTAAAAGTATACCAACTCAGCATGTAAGAAGCAAGATGACGATTCAGCTTCCTAATATTCCGTTTAAAACCTCTAATTTCGTAGTAAATACTGACAGTTAATACAGAAATTAAGAAAAATAATGATAAACATTTGACGCACTGATTTTAAGTTCATGGAATGGGTAGGTAGGTGATTAGTGGGGGTATCGCTGAATTAGGTACTAATTGAGCAATTCATTATTAATATAAATACCGGGTTCTATCGTAATTAGGTCATTACTCTTTGAGCTATCGTCCACCAAACAAGTCCATTAATGGGATAATTGTGAATATGGAGAAAATCAAATTCCGCGCTGTTATAATATATTCCTTACCAAGCAAGGAAAATCAGTTCACATCATACTGGAAGAGATTTCATCCGTTTACGGGGACTCTTGCACAAGTAAAACTTTGGTTTACAAGTGGCATACCCTAAAACAAGCCAGGGAGTAGCTTGAAGACGACCCACGGCCAGGAAGGCCTATTGAGGTGACCACTCCGGAAAGTATTCAAAAAGTCGAAATATTAATAATAGAAGATGCCCGACTAAAGAAGAAACTGCCGGCAGAAATGGTTGGAGTATTAGATACAACCATTTTCAAAATTCTTCACGACCATCTTGGCATGAATAAAGTCAGTGCAAGATGGGTGCCGAGAATGCTCACGCCGCCTCAAAAACAACAGCGCGTGGAGTACTCTCGTGCATTTTTGGACCCCTGTAGGAAATACAAAGATCAAGTGTTGGCTAAAATTGTTACTTGTGATGAAACTTGGGTTCATTATTATGAACCTGAGTCTAAACAGGACTCTATCCCGAAGAGTCCTGTTGATCTTTTTTTTTTTTTTTTTTTTTTTTTTTTTTTTTTTTTTTTTTTTTTTTTTTTTTTTTTTTTTGAGTTTCTTTTACAGGTTTTTTTTTCGATGTCTGTCTCACTAGGATAAACCTGTGTCGAGACAGACGTATTTGATACATTAAAAATGTTTACATATTTTTTGATACATTAAATATTTCACTACATTAAATGACATTGTGAAAAAGATAGAAAATAATAAATAATAATAATAAATGATACATTTGTTAATCAGCATCTAGTTGGAGTACATACTTATGTAGGGATTTTTATAAAAAAAATTATCATGGATCTGTCTTGGCTGATGATCCAAGATTTGACGTCTGTTTTATATTTCAGAAAAAATTCGTTTAGTCTAATGGCTAGTGGGAGAGCATTATATATCCTTGTTGCAAAATATCTAAAATTTCTCTGGCCAAAAGTTGTTTTAGCGAAAGGGATTTGTAAGAAATTATGTCCTTTTGTTCTAGTATCACGAGCAGTTTGGATATTGTCAAAAGTAGTTTTGTGTTTGAAGAGGTATGTTAGTATGTTTTTGGCATAAAGTTGCCTAATGTCCATAACACAGATTTTCCTAAAGATTTCATCCGAACTGCTTGTGATTGGTAGTTTGAGGATAATCTTTATTATAAGTTTCTGAGCTTTAGATATTGGATCAATGGCGGCAGCGTTTGCTCCTCCCCATGCTATGATACCATACTCTATTAAAGATTGACAAAGTGCATAGTAGATTGTTTTGAGCTGGCTTAGGTTGAGAAAGTTGCGAGTTTGTCTAAAAAAATAAATGAATTTTCTAAGTTTGTTTGCTGTAGAGGTTATATGTTCTTTCCACTTTAAATTGCTATCAAAAATAATACCTAAGTATTTAATTTTAGTGACCTGTTCTAAATAAGGGCAATCACATATTATCGGATTTGTCAGGTTGCAAGCACAAATTTTAATTTGATTTTCTGGGTTTCTTAAGGACGGATTAATACTAAATTCAATGTATTTAGTTTTGGTCACATTCATTGTTAGTGTATTATTGTTTAACCATCTTTTAACCACAGTTATGCCCCTGTTAGCTTTTATGTATACATCATTCCAATTGCTTGATTTGAAGAGGAGAATCGTATCATCAGCGAAACTTACAATTTTGGCATCTATTTGAAGATTACATAATTCATTTATGTATATTAAGAACAGGGTAGGACCTAAAACACTTCCTTGAGGCACGCCGTAGCTAATTGGTAATTGATTGCTATTGCAGTTGTTGATTTTCACACTTTGCTTTCGGTTTGACAGGTAATCGCTAATAATAGTAAGTTCATCACCATTTATACCAATATTAGATAGTTTTTGTAAAAGTTTAGAGTGAGAGATAGTATCGAATGCTTTGCACAGGTCTAAGAATATTGATATGCATTTTGATCCCTTGTCTAAGTTTTCATTTAGAAAATCGGTAACTGTTGCCAGGGCTTCGGAGGTGCCTTTATTTTTCCTGAATCCAAACTGGTTGTGTGATAGTATGTTATTTTGTTCAAGGTATTCAATTAGTTGATTATTAATAGTTTTTTCAAAGACTTTAGATAGTGAATTTAGTAATGTAATTGGACGATAGTTCGTTATGTCCGCTCTAGAGCCTCCTTTATGTATTGGGATTATGATTCCGTGTTTTAGGTTGTCGGGGAATCGGCCTTTTAGGATGCTTAGGTTAATAAGATTTGTTAAGGGAGTGGTTATTTCTGATACAAGTTTTTTTAAGGCAATATTTGATATATCGTCCAAGCCAGTTGAAGACGAGTTTTTTAATGAGTTTATGATCAATCTAGTATCTTCATTTGAAATTTGTTTTAGACTAAAATGCAAGTTGTTGGGCAAATTTGTATTACAGCTTAGTGAACTGGAGTTGGTATGGTTTACATCGATATTTTTTGCGAGTTGTTCACCTATTTTTGAGAAGTATTTATTTGCATGATTAACAATAATATCGGGATTACTAGAAAAACTAAATATTTTATCATTTACTTTTAGTTGTTTTAAGTCATTCGTAGGATTAGGTTGAGAGTGGGTGGCTTCTTTAAGTGTTTTCCAAAGTTTTTTAGGATCATTATTACAGTTTTCTATTTTCTGTTTGTAATATATCTCTTTAGCCTTTCTTATTATTTGGGTACAAATGTTTCTATATCTTTTATAAAAGTTTCGAAGTTGTATATCATAAGGATTGTTAATAACGTTTTTGAGGAGTTTGTTACGTTTACGGATAGATTTAATAATAGTGTGGTTAATCCATGGCTTAATTGGTAAAATATTATTTGGTATATGTTTTATAATTATGTTTGTATGTTCGTTAATGGTTGTCTGTAAGTAATTGATAAAGTACGTCCAGGCGTCTTCTGGATTTATAATGTTAAGTAATTCTGACCATGATTTACTCATCAGAGATTTACGAACACAATCATAATTGATTTGAATGATTTTTTTCTTATTTGTTGTGTTTTTATGTTCGTCTTTTCTGTTGCATGTTTGTATGGAAAGAATAGTGGTGTAGTGGTCGGTAAGTGTAGATTCATATACAATAGATATTACTGGGCAGTTGGATTTGACCATGATGTGGTCGATGCATGAAATGGAGTCTAATGTAGCACGTGTGGGAGTGTTTATGGTGCTTTGGAATCCATGGTATGTGAGCGTATTTAAGTATTCTTGGCACTGAGAATGTTCGTTTGTGGGCAGAATATTTATGTTGAGGTCACCAGCAATAATACAATTTTTAATATTACATAATTCAGTTAAACAGTTATTAATTGATTTTAGGAATGGTGAAATATTATAAGAGGATGGAGAACGGTATGTTGCTAAGATACATGTGTCATTTCTGAGAGTTATTTGCAAACAGTTTGCACCGCTGACTTGGATTTCCTTGACAGATAAACCAATCAGGTCAGTTCTGGTATAGACAACAACTCCATCATTTTGTTTAGTATGTATTGAAGTGCTGTAGTGATCATACCCTTTCAAAATTTTAGGAGCATAATTTTTTGGTATCCAGCATTCAGTAAGAATAATTATATGAAAAGAGGTTCCAATATTATCAAGTTGTAGCAAGAATTCGTCAAAATTCTTGGAAATTGATCTAATATTTTGCTGTAAGATTTGAAGAGAGGATGAGTGTGTTTGTAGTACATTTTTACAGAATTTAGGATTTGACGTCCTATAATTGGTAATACATTCCATTTTTAATAATATCCATTACAGTAAGGGTTTTCTCTAGAATTAAAAATCTACAATACCATTTTTTTAATGTCACTTTCATGTTTGACTTGAATGATTTTTTCCCCCGGACCCTTACGAACGAGTAATTTATTGGCTTTAAACCACACAAATTCGAATTTTGTTTCTTTAGCCTTTTGTTTTGCTTTCCACAGCAATTCCTTATAGTAAGGCGTAAGCACTTCACTAATATAAATAGGTGATTTTGGGTTAAGTATTCTATTACAAAGATAAAGGTGTTTCCATAACCGGAGTTTTCTACGCTTCAATTCTAGAGTAATTAAAGGAAGCCATCAAGGAGAAAAAAGAGAAAAATTGACCAAAGGTGTCCTCCTTCTGCACGTCAGCGCGCTGTTCTATTCACAAGAACCGTGTTGCGATGGCTGCCCTGCAGAAGATGGGCTTCGAAATCTTCACATCCACTCTACAGTCCTGACCTGGCTCCCAGTGATTATTACCTTTTTCCAAACTTGAAAAAAGATGTTCGTGGAAAAAAGTTTTCAAGTAATGAAAAAGTGAAGGATGCAGTTTCCGCGTATTTTTTAGTTAAATTTTCTTTTTTTTTGGAGAGTATACATAAGTAATTGAAAGATCCGAAAAATGCATTGGAGTAGTTTATGAATATATTGAAAAGGAACCCTCATTCCGCGAACTTAAAAACGTACCCTCGTACATTCCTGAAAAAAAATAACTGAGCGGTATTGGAGTGTTCTGTTATATGTTGCCTCTGAAATGGTTTACCCTGCAGCAACACGTCTGAAATACTGAATAGATATTTGAAGATTAATGTGAAGCCCAGTAAATAAATATTTTTTGTAGCTAAAAACTAAAATCTATGAAAAGTTTGTGTTAGAATTATAATTTTTTAATTCTTTACATAATATGTTGCAAACACTATTTATTAATTAAATTGTTTTTATATCGTTATCCATTTATAACTCGGCGTTTAAATTCAAAAGTATTAATAAATGCAAGGCACAAATTAGTCACCTGTTGCTTTGGGATCCTATTTATTTACTTTTATGTCACATGAAGCCTACTAATAATCCCTTTTTTCAAATTACCGTCAGATCTGAAGACACAACTAGTGGAAACCACGGAGCATCACAATTCATATTTTCAAAAGGGAAATTTGACGAGCAGTGGTGAAAAATCTTTTTCATATTCTGAGTGCAATTATACATCTTCAATTAAGAGCCTTCTCACGAGGAACATGTTGACTTACATCTCTGAAAAACCTTTTTCATGTTCTGAGTGCAACTATTCATGTTCTCGAAAGAAATATTTGAGGAGCCACGTGCTGACTCACAGAGGAGAAAAATGTTTAAAATGTTCCCAGTGCAACTATTCATCTACTCAAAAGAAATATTTGACGAGCCATATGCTGATTCACGGTGGTGAAAAACTTTTTAAATGTACGGAGTGTAACTATTCATTTTATCGAAAGAACAATTTGATGAGACACATGCTGACTCACAGTGGAGAAAAACCTTTTTCGTGTTGCGAGTGCAACTATACATGTACTCAAAAGACAAATTTGGCGACCCACATGTGGACTCATACTGGAGAAAAACGTTTTTCATGTTCTTTGTGCAATAATTCATTTACTCAAAGGCGTAATTTGACGAGCCACATGCTGACTCATAGTGGCGAAAAACCATTTTCGTGTTCTGAGTGCGACTATTCATGTATTAAGAAGAACTATTTGACGATCCACATGCTGACTCACAATCAAGAAAAACCGTTTTCGTGTTCCGAGTGCAACTATTCATGTACTCAAAAGAGATATTTGACGGGCCACATGCTGACTCACACTGGAGACAAACCTTTTTCATGTTCCGAGTGCAACTATTCATGTTCTCAAAAGTGCTATCTTAAGAGACACATGCTGACTCACACTGAAGAAAAAACTTTTTCGTGTTCCGAGTGCAACTATTCATGTTCTAAAAAGTTCTTTCTAAAGAGACACATGCTGACTCACTTTGAAGATAAACCTTTTTCGTGTCTTAAGTGCAACTATACATGTACTCAAAAAAGATATTTGACGAGCCACATGTGGACTCACACAGGAGAAAAACCCTTTTTATGTTCTTTGTGCAATAATTCATATTCTCGAAAGGTATATTTGACGAGCCACTTGCTGACTCATAGTGGCGAAAAACCTTTTTCGTGTTCTAAGTGCAACTATTCATGTACTCAAAAGAAATATTTGACGAGCCACTTGCTGACTCACAGTGGCGAAAAACCTTTTTCGTGTTCTAAGTGCAACTATTCATGTACTCAAAAGAAATATTTGACGGGCCACATGCTGACTCACAGTTGAAAAAAACCTTTCATGTGTTCCGAGTGCAACTATTCATGTACTAAAAATAATTATTTGACGATCCACTTGATGAGTCACAGTGGAGAATAACCTTTATCATGTTCCAAGTGCAACTATTCATGTACTCAACAAAAATATTTGACAGACTGCATGCTGACTCGAAATGAAGAAAAACGTTTTAAATGTTCGAAGTTCGACTTTTATAACTAGCTATTATAAAAAGGAAAGTAATTTTGGGTATCACCTTCTCCCCACTTGTTTTAGTCTCTTGGTATACGTGGATTTCGTGCTTTATTGTTTCGTTGGGTAACTTCATATATACTTAACACATACCTTACCGCGTTTAAATAACCTCATCATGCCGTCTTGTAACACAACGTTACTACGTGAGTTTCACAATTATTTCGCTTTTTTGATATTTTTCACTGGCTTAAATTAAATTTATTGTAAAAAAAAAGGTTGATTTTGTGCATCAAATCTGAAATGTGAAACTAGACTGTTGCCTTGCGTGCGTTTAATGTCAATGATGAAACACGATGTCTACAAATGCGGTACGATATAGTTTATTTTATTTACTGTTCTCAAGTTTAATTTGTAGAACTCCATTTTAATTTTTATTATTTATATATTCAATAATATTGTTATTGGGTTTATAAAAATAGCTTATTTTTAAACAAGTTCTGCTATTGTTACGCGTGACAGCTGTTTCGCCCTCTAAAGACATTATCAAACTGTGGGTAGCCCACTTACAGACGATACATGTATATTATTTCTAGATAGGTATTTTTATTTCAATTACTGATTTCTTAATCGATTTCTGAGTAAAATGTTAGTAATTATTTATTGTTATTACCCCAGTAAAGTTTCCCCATTTACTGTAATGTTTAAATTTGACTGAAGGTCTTTATGTTAGTTTTTCCCAAACGATGACTCATATGGTTATTTTAATAGCATAATTAAGTACTTCATAATGCACTCATATTTGCACTAGGTTTGAGGATATCTCTAGGGGTGAACGAATTAAACTTTTTAAAAATTCTCTCGAACTTGTAAATAAAATAAAAAAAACATAAATTTACCACACAATTGCCAGTTCATATCTTTAGACGTAGTAAGCCTCTTTAGCAATATCCCTATTCGAGAATACCTTAAAATCATTGAAGATATTTTAGACGAATCTAATATAAACCCAGTTATTAAAAAATACCTATTCGATCTATTTAAAATTTGTGTGGAAACCAACTACTTTGAGTTTAACGATAAATTCTATCAACAAAACGACGGATTACCAATAGGATCGCCCCTCAGTCCACTTCTTGTCGAAATATTCATGGATTACATTGAAAAACAAATTTTAAATTCAATCTTTAGCAAATAGGCTTACTACGTCTAAGAATATGAACTGGCAATTGTGTGGTCTAATCTAATCTTAATGCTATCAGGTTATGCCAACATGTTATCAGGTACCTGGTTTACACCGTTCAATACTACTAACTTACCTCATACACTGTAAATCCGTACATATTATATGTTTGTATGTTATTTCGGTATATTCCGAATATAATTTATGCTACCACGTTACTTTTCTGCTTTGTCACAACTAAAAATAAAAAATCTCTATTTCTACTTTTCGTAACTACTAAATAATTAACTTATAAAGGATTTACAGTGTTATGAAAATATTTAGAAACATAACAATTATAATTAGGTACTAATTATTATTTTGATTTTTGTCTATGGTTATTTTGACAGCCATAAAATCGGCGCAAAATAACGGGAAAGGGTTATTCTTGCAAGGTTCCACACTTTCCAACGGAGCCCAGTTGGGCGAGGACTCAGTTGAAACGTCAAGTGCCAAGTTTACATGGAGCAATTTAAAAACCGTTCGGAGCAAGTACGCGACGAATCTTAAGAGTAAAATCAGGCATCCGATCCTGAGATACGCGGAGTAATGGTTAAATGTAAAAAAAAACCCGCGCCAAAATACGCGCAATGTCGGTCGACAATTTTAAAACCCGCGTGAATTAAACGAGTGCCAAAATGCACCCGGCCGTGTGTTCCGTTTGGAATGTAATCCACGTTTAAAGAGACAATCCTCTCTCGCTTCGTACATGCAAACCTTGAGTACGCTGAGTAATACTAGATCGTTCGGATGAGTATTGTATTTGGGTGCGTGAACGCCGCCTACCGCCATTCACACGCGCGCCTTGAAAGGATCCGCAATAATCGGGTGGATGAACACCGGAGACTGGTTTCCTGGCGGGAGACTGGACGAGAGACGCAGCTGGTGGGCCGGTCGCCCGCACCGAGGCAGACGTAGCCCTGGGAGGAAGGCATCTCCACTCATCCGCGTTTAGATAGTTAGATAGGATAGAATCGGTCTGATAGGGGGTAAGTCTTTTAAAATCCCTTGCTTAATGTTTGCCCTGTTATCATGAAATAGAGTTCAACTTATATGTACAGAAACTTGTCTTTAACTCTGATTTACTTGTGAATAAGCCCCATATGCCCACCACCCTGAGAAGGGTTCTTATGTCTCACCGCAGAGCTTGGCGTCCAAAGGTTCCGGATCGGAACCAAAGCCGACCACTGTGATGATGACCAATCCTTATATGCACCCATTTAACAAGAGGTGTTGACCGGCTACTACCCCTAGCCTCACAAAGAAGGTACAACCCCACACACCAGCATATCAACAGTATAAGAGATACTGTAAATCCGAATATAATAAATGTTACCATGTTAATCTTTACAAAGCCACGACTACTGTAAAAATAAAAATTTAAAGTTTATACATACAAAGATATATATTTTTCTTCATTGCACAACTTAGTTGCAGAGAAAAATGATTTTTGTTGTTATGTAATTATGTACATTTTTTAAGGAAATAATATGAACTACACTTGTCAATTTATCTGTCCTGGAACGGGAAACTTTCCTAGTTGGACAGACAAAGCTTACTAACATGCAATTTTATTTTCTTTTGTATCTCCATAAATAAATTCTATAAATTGCATCAATTAATTTTTTAAACTTTAGACAATTATATATAAATGCGCACTGCAACACTTCTCACCATCCCCCCTTTGACTGGATCCAATATGGTTATGGTTTCTGTTTCCGCCACTCAACCAATTTTCGTTTAGGCAAGGAATATTACTTTTTTATTTTTACAAAATTTAAAAATTTATTCCTGCAAACCACTTTTTTTTTTCATTTCCCAAAATTGGTAAATTATGTATTATAAATTTGCGCAGGATTACTTAAATACTAAAATGATTTGTCAAGTATTAAAGCTTATATAAAAAAGGATAGTAATTTTGGGTATCACCTTGTCCCAACTTGTTTTGTTCTATTGGTACACGTGGATTACGTTCTTTCTTAATTATTATTTTTTTGGTAAACTAATGTTTTGAGACAAGATTTTTTATGCATAGCACAAAGGGTAACAATTATTTTATAAGCAATATAGGCTAATAATTATTGCTTATAAAATAATTGTTACCCTTTGTGCTATGCATAAAAATTCTTGTCTCAAAACATTAGCTTACCAAAAAAATTATAATTAATATTTGACAAGTTCTAGTATTTTCACCGAAAAATGTAGACAATTTGTCTCGACACTATCTAGTGAAAGAGTTAGCACTTACAATGCCTTTCTCATATAAAATATTGTTGGTTGTTTCAGGTGGAAAAAAATGTAACAAGCAGAAAAAAATGTAACAAGCAGTAATTGTTGAATGAAACACTAGTATATATTTAATTATTTCGCGGATAAGAGATAAACCGCCATAGCTCAGTGGTCAGAGCTGTCAACCGGAAATCGAAAGGACACGGGTTCAAGTCCCGTTGGCGTCATGTATCTTTTATCAGGAGATTTTTCAATGTGGATGAGTGTTTTAGGTTAATAATTATTACTTATAAAATAACGTTCTTTCTTGTATCGTGGAGTAACTTCATATATACCTAACACATACCTTACCACGCTATAAAAACACCCTCGTTATGCCGGCTTGTAACACAGCGTTTCACCATTGAAAATTTTGAAAACTAATTCGCTCCTTTGTAAAAATATTTTTGTGATTATTTTTCAAAGGCTTATTTTAATTTATTGTGAGAAAGGGAGGATGATTTTGTGCATTAAACCTGATTTGTGAAACCAGATTGTTGCCTTGCGTGAGGTAAATGTCAACGATGAAACCCGATGTTCACAGATGCGGTCCGATGTTATTTATTATGTATATTTTTAGGGATCTGGTGAGGAGCACGAAATGAAAGAGGTCGTGAAGGTCACAGTGTTTTATTGAGTCAGGTTGCCGTGATGAGAGATGACTTAGGATTGATGTTGAACACTCCGGATGCAGGCGATGATGTGCTGGTCAAGCGTGGGTCAGTGAGTCGACGCCGCTGCTGGTCAGGAACTGGCGAAGAACGTGGGTCTTCGGGTACTCCAGTGCTGACAGGAAATCCGAAGGTTCGGTGGACCTTGTAGGCGGTTGTACGGGAGGTGCATAGACCAGGGAGGATGCTGCGTGGTCTAAGTGCGCGGATGTAGCGCTGGTCAGATGCGCTGGAATCAGGGCGCTGTGATCCGGTGTAGCGCTGGCCAGGGACGGTGGCCGGGGCCAAGGCACTATGATGATATCCCGATGGAGTCGATGGCGGGACCATGCAGAGCCGGGAATATTGTCCTACGTGCGGTTGTCATCGAGTGACTTGCTAATTGTTGGCTGACTAATGACCGACTGACTGACTGCTCGCTGCGTCGGGCCTATTTATGCAGACCGGCCGATGGCATCAGTAGGTATGCGAGATCGCAGGTAAAATGGAGACAACTCGCTCAGTCTGGGTCCTACTGGAATTTTCGTTGGCGCTGCTATTATTCCTAGGCGACAGGCTAGAACCTTCTAGTGAGTTCGCGTAATGTGCTAGACCAACTCGCAACGTATTGTCGTAGGTAGCTCTAGACGTCGCGAGTAGGTAGTTCACTCGCAAGTAGATACTCGTAGACAGGTAGGTCGTGTTGTTTACTTTCAGCGCGACAATCTGGATGATTCCACCCATCGCTACATATTAATGATTTAGTTAATGTCGTAAAACACCCCCAAATAGAATTACTTTCCGACGATGACAAACGGTAGAGGTGAGTCCTGTGAGTACTTTCCGATATTGGGTACAATGAGTACACGTACAAAAAAATACCTGGTAAAAATACCCGGTACAAAATACTTCCAAATATTTTATACCTACTTTGAGTATCTGGGTACTGGGGACGGAGATTGACGGGGACCCGAGGCGTGCGGAGGTACAAAATATTCTTAAATATTTTATACCTACCATGGGTATCTGGGGACGGCGAGTCACGGGGACCTTAGGCGTGCTAGGCACTGAGAAGGGAAGTTGAGGGGAAGGGAGGGGAGGAACAAGAAGGAATAACATTACTTACAGGTGTTCAAAATAAATAATGTTTGAGAGTTTTTTTATATGATTTTTATTTTTTGTACATTCGTAGCGTAACGTTGTAGGGCGTATTATACTGCCTAGAAATTATTTATTAAGCATGAAACAGTAACATCATTTTAACAAAACATATATTATATGGTCATGAAAATAAATTAACACGTTTTCCTACATTGCTGTCTGTAATATCATCTCTAAAGGTAACTTACTGTTAACTCAAAACGTGTTTAAAACGCTTCGACATCGGCAGCAGAATTTGGATTTTCTGGTTCATTCCAATCAACGCTAATACTCATTCCTATTCTCCCTGAAAGCATTAAAGCAGTTAATTTATATATTTATTGGTTTTGTAAATGTTTTCGTTTCAATTGATCGATTCATAAAACTTTTTCAACACAGGCATTTGGCCGGTACCATTGTTAATGAATTACATGTAAAATAACAAGTTTTCTCTTCTACTAACCATTCTGCGTTGCCCTGAATACATCTTCGTAAAGATGGTAGACCCTGGTGTGAGATTTGATCAGAGTATGTGCGCACGAGTAGTCAGCAATTATACCTAGGAAATTACCAGAACACATCATAACCTCACAAAGATCTGTATTTTATTTTCAAGACATAAGATTCTTGTTATTGAATGTTTATATTAATTTTTTACCTGATAAATTCAATGCAGAAGCCTTTCCGTCACCTCTACCGCCGTATTATTCCTGGAATACTACGGAAGGTTCATTAAAAATCAACTATTTCGTGACTTTATCTTCGAATGCGCTGAAAGCAAATTGTAATCTGCGAAGTATTTTTCAATAGTGGAGTTCGGCCACCCTCCACTATCTTGTAGAGGATGTGGAAGATCCCAGTGGTACAAAGCCATCTCGCTAATATCGGATAAACAATTTATTAAAATCTGCCAATAAAATCTCCACAACGTCGCAGTAACTACACAAAGTTCAAGATGTGAAAATGTCAAACACCATGCCATACACACTGAGATGTCAACAGTTTTTTTCCATAGACACTCAGCTGTCAACAGTTTTTTCCATAGACATTCACCATCAGACAATGGAGATTACCGTGGCTAAATACTAAATGTCCTTTTTCCTCGTACGCCTTTCTAATAGGAACGAGCGAAAAGGCATCTGTATTTTACAGTGCCGAAAGCAAAAAATATTTATTTGTCCTTTTCCTCATATAACTTTCTAACCGACGAGAGTGAGAAGTCAGTAATATTTTAAAGGACGAAGTACTTCAAGACCTTTGGTACAACTATTAAACCAAATATTTTGGAACCAGGTATTTCGGAGATTTGTCACAAGTACAAAGTACGGCATGAATATACCCGGTACTTTAACGGGGTACGATAAATACGCCTCTCTAGTTCTCATGTGTAACTAACGGGAAAAATTGGGAATTTTGCACGGGAAGGTACGTTTGCACAAGAGTACATATTTATATCATGTAACGGGATGGCTTATCTCTATCGCAAGTATGTCATGAAAACAGTCCCCCTAGCTCTGATGATGAGAGTCTCGTCTCTGCCTGGAATAGTGGCAAACCCTTACTAAATCAGCGTTTCGCGCTCTAATAATCAAAACGGTTCCATGATAATCAACATACTGACGATTTAGCACACAAGTGATATAATGTCATTAGAAACGATGAAAAAAAAAAACCTTACCTAACCTAACCTAACCTTCTTAACCCTGTTAATAAAGTTTTAGTTTCATCACTTTCCATGACTTTATATCACTTTTAAAATGTGTGTTAAATCGTAGGAGGGTTGATTTATCCGGTCACCAATCAAAGCCACTCGCCATGAGACAATATTTATGTTAAAAAAACCAATCCACATATGCGACTTATCTATTTTCACAAAATTATTCACCCAATATCAACATAGGCGCTCACAGCTACCTATCAATTGACGCCCACTGTGGTTTCATAGCACCATATACGTTTGTCGACTCAAAATCTAAAATTTACTTATAGATATTTTATTTATTCAGGATTATTCCTTCGTATTCCTTCAGTGTTGTGACACTTTACAACACTGAAACCGCACCTTCAGGGAAGATATAATTAACAAAGAATAGAGTATTGTAGTGGTAGACAATGGCTGGCTGTCAAATTTATCACTTGTTTCGGGTCTTCAGGTTACGTCACGAGCTCACGAGCGGCCGAATGCATTTTTATGTTTGACAGCTGCCTGTAATGGCCTGTATGATCAGTTCAGTTTCAGCCTTTTATGGTTAAACTGCGTAACTTTTGCTCCGCAATTTTTCTACGAAAAACCACGGAACAACGTTTTTTTTTTTCATAACGTAACATATCATAACTCTTTAGCAATAAATAGCGACCTGAGAACAACGTGCAACCGTTATCCAGGTGAGTATACACCCCAATCTGGGGTTTTAACCCACTTTAAAATTACAATTGCATGACATTTCAAATTTTGACAGCTTGAAAGCATCGAAAAAGTCATAGACAAGTTTTCAAATTTTTAAGGTAAAGTCATAGACAAATTTTCAAATTTCTATGGTTTCCAAACCATAAAACAACCTATCCCGTAGACGACTGACTACATCATACCCGACCACAGACAAAACTAATAAACCCAAAACTTTTGCACAATATTTGCGCAATTTCAGGAAGTCAATTTGTAAGACAAAAAAATGACAGATTCAGACGACTCGGGAGGAGAGGAATCCCCTCAGCATAGTGCCACTATAGATTTCATTGTTACGAAAAGGGAAAACGAGATGCTGAGGAAGGCTCCCGCGGAACAAAAGGAACTCTCACCCCGCTCTGCCGCCCTACTAGTGTCGCTCACTATTCGTGACCCCCACACCGACTCTCGGTACTGGTGATATATCTAATTCGCCTTTTATTAGCATTCACGGAAGTCGCTTATCCGAGCAAATGCCATCAACTTCGGCTCCCCTAACGGAAACAACGGCTCCTGAAAATACAACTGATAAGGAACCTCTTGCTCACCCAACAGTCTCGCCTAACCAGGCAAACAGGAAGATACACAGGGGTGCAGAATCCATCATTGTTGACCCGGCTAGCGTAGATACCCAAGATTCAATAACAACAATCTGGTCTTATATGGAGACTATCTCCATCACGGTGAACGCGGGTAAAAACAAAATGAAACGCGAGGAAAAGGCTATTATAACCAATGCAATGGATGAAATTAAAAAAGTAGTCACTATCATGGCAATATCGCATGCGTCCGTGGTAGCTCGAGCATCGTCACTGAGTGAAATCCTCGAACCCCAAAAGGGACTATCAGACAAGGTAGAATTACTCATAAAAAAAGCTTCCCTTCCCATCCAGTCAATCCCTGTCCTCACTAAATCTTACGCGAGTGCTACCTCCTCTAGTCCCCTATCCAAATCGATCAAGATTGACGGAATCCTAAGACAGATCCCACCCACCCAGCACACGGTCCTGTTCTATCCTATCATTCCCGATGGTAAAACCTCAGAAGAAACGCAGAAGAAGTTGACAACGCTGCTAAACCCGAACAAAGACGGTTTTAAAGGTGTAAGAACACGGAAGATTAAAGGTGCTGGATTCGCCCTTCAGACAAACAGTCAGGAGGGTCTTAATAACATAAAAAAAGCGGAAGCTAAACTGTTCGAACAAGGAATCAAACTGGTCAGCCCACAAGGTCGCTTACCTAAAATAGTAATTTATGACGTTCCGAAGGGAGAAATTTCAGACGATCCGGCACTGTTTGAGGAAATCTTTATTAATAATATTACAGGAAAATGCGGTCTGCTAAAGGAGGACTTCCTGCGCACAATGCGCCGCGTTGCTCTCTTCGGCAAAAGAGAGGGTTCTACTATGAACATGATTATCACCTGCCATCCTGAGGCTAGGAGAATTCTCATCGACAGCGGCTTGTGCTTTTTAGGGTGGAATGCATGCAGGGTGAGGGACTACCTTGGTGCAACTAGGTGCTTCAAGTGCCACCTTTACGGGCACATTAGCAAGGCGTGCACACAGTCTGTGACCACTTGTCGCCATTGCTCGGCCACCGGGCATGATTTTGAGGATTGCCCCAAAAAGGACCAACCAGCAGTGTGTGCAACCTGTACAAAATTTAATAAAAAAGCGGACCACGCCACTGGTGACAGGACCTGCCCGGCGCACAGAGCTGCCATAGAGGCGCAAGTACGTATGACTGACTATGGCCAGTAATTCCTTACTTTCAATAGGTCAGATCAACCTGCAGATATCCAGGGCTGCCACAACTGAGGTGCTGCATGTCATGTCTGACCTTAAAATTGACATTATGCTTATTCAGGAGCAGTATACACGGTTAGGAAGAACGCCCATTAGTTATCCAGGGGAGAAGTCGGCAGTGCACCCATGGCGGGTGTCCTGGTCAACGTTTCGATGGTCAGTCCCCTCCTTCTGGTTGGGCTGTCAAACGAGTACCAAACCTGCGTGGTTATTAATTTCGGTAAAATTGAGATTGTTCTGATCTCAATTTACTTTAAATATGGGAATCATGTTGGGCCACACATATTGAGCTTGACGCGCGCTCCTAAATGCGCTTAATGGACGTAACATAGTTATTGGAGGAGACTTTAATGCTCGCTCGCCAATGTGGTTCGATTATTACGAAATAAGAACGGGACGTGTAGACGCCGTTGTTGACCTCATTGCGGCGCAAGGTCTTGTAATTCTCAATAAACCCAACCATAGCTTCACATTTTCAAATATACATGGCAAGAGTAACATCGATCTAACTCTATGCTCTGGATCTGTTGCAGGCTTAATATCGAAGTAGCAAGTTCACGAATCCGCGATAAATTCTGGTCATAGGCTCATAACCTATACAGTGGGTGTCAAGAAGACCGAAGCTCCGAAATCTTCCTGGAACTTCAAAACCAATAAGGCGAATTGGGATAACTTTGGGGAGGCACTACGCGATACTTTAAGGGGCTTTTATGATGTAGCGTATAGAGATCCGAACAATTTGGGGAACTTTTTCAACGCAGCCGTGGTATCAGCTGCCGAATCCTCTTTGGGAAGATCAAACCAGAAGAGGACCATCAGGACGCCGTGGTGGTCGAGTGAGCTGACTTTGCGTAAGAGCGCCTTTAAGAAGGCTACCAGAACCGTAGGTCGTGCCAGAAGGGACGGGCGGTTGCCCGATCAGCGGAAAACTGCTGAGTTAAACCTTAGGCATGCTCGTGGAGCCTTCAGATCGGCAATCTTAATAGCAAAACGAGCTGCTTGGCATAACTGGGTTAAAGAAGTGGGTAACGCCGACCCGTGGACTCTCCACAGCGCCATTGATAAAATCGGGAAAGGCTCTGAACGGTATCTAAGTAGCATCATTTTTGAAAAAGAGGGAATGGACACTGAGAGTGTTGATGTGGCCACCACTCTTAGCACACTGCTGAGCAAGCTTGTCCCATTAGATTCAGTAATTGGGGAAAATGACCACCACAAACAGATTAGAAATCTCTCACGGCTCCCACCCAGCCTCGCTCAGGAGGACATAATGCGAATATCAATATCTGAGGTCGATACAATAATTAAGGGCTTGGGAGCAAAGAAGCCACCAGGCTTCGACAGGCTTAACGGTATAATAGTGAAGAAAGTTTGGGTCTACGCCAAGAATGAACTATTCCAGGTGCTAGAAACGTGTATGAGGAGGGGAATTTTCCCCTCTGAATGGAAGAAGGGCGTGCTTCGGGTCATCACTTAGGGTGGAGATAAGCCTTAAACAGACATCAAAGCGTATCGCCCGATTACTCTGCTACCAGTATTTAGTAAAATTATAGAAAAACTAATACGCCAACGTTTGCGTCAAACCCTGTCTCCGGCCTACGAAAGGCAATTCGGCTTTGTCCCTGGGATGTCAACGGAGCACGCCATTACAAATGCGCTTGATTGGGTGAAGGTCTGTAAAAAGAGGTATGTCATCGGGATCTTCTTAGATATCACTGGTCCCTTCGATCATGCGTGGTGTCCGATGATACTGTCTAAACTAAAAGCGCGAAATTGTCCCAAGAGACTCTTTAACATTCTGGTGGAATATCTATCCAACAGATTCATCATTATCACATATGGCGGAATCACTATTGTTAGGCACGTCGACAAGGGTTGTCCGCAGGGTTCGGTCCTCGCACCGGAACTCTGGAACATCCTTTTCGACGATTCCTCAAGGCTGCCCTTGCCTGAGGGATGTATCTCGGTAGACTATGCTGATGATAAGTTGTACTTGGTCTCGGGGAACAGTAGAAGAGAAGTGGAATCTAAGGCTGAAGAAGGTTTGAAAATGATTTTAGAATGGGGAAAGAATAACAAACTGAACTTCAATCCCCATAAGACCGTGGGTTTGCTCATGAAGGGTTTCCTCGACAGAGGAAGGAACCCTACTATAAGAATGGGCAGCTCAAATATCAAATTTGCAGAAAATACTAAATATCTTGGCGTCACATTAGATCGATCGTCCTCTTTTCTGGCACATGTGAAAAATGTGTCCAGTAGGGCCCAGGCTCTTTTTATGAAACTGAGAAGACTCAACTGCGGAGTGGGGATTGCGATCTTCGGCACTGCGTATTCTGTACAGAGGAGTTTATGTTTCTCAAATAACATTTGCCGCCTCTGTTTGGGAGCACCGCCTGGATAACGTACTGATCCACGCCGCAATTAAAAAGGGCCAGCGAATCCCTCTACTGGCACTATCAGGAGCCTATCGCACTGTAGCCTCGGACGCTTTGCCAATATTGGCTGGCATTCTGCCAATCGATCTTGAAATTAGGGAAGTGATCACGAAAAGAAGCTTACCAGAGGCAGACCTGCTACTCACCTAGGAGTGGTACTCACTTCTGGTGGAGCTGTGTCTCTCCGAGGACTTCTAAGAGAGATGCGAGAAAGAACATTGAGCGAATGGCAAATAAGATGGAATAGGTCGAACACGGGAAGATGGACCTACTCTTTCTTCCCGTCAGTTAAAGCCAGAATGGAAGGGGCGCATATAATACTGGATCACTACATCACCCAACTCCTGTCCGGACACGGCGAATTCAGGGGGAGACTTCACAGCCTCGCCCTGTCCCCTCATCCAAACTGCGTGTGTGGGGATAGCGATCAGTCAGCCGAGCACTTTCTGTGGCATTGCGAGATAATGACGGATGCCAGAGAGGAAATGCTAAATGGTTTGAATGTTATAACGAGACCGATTTCTAATGTAGATCTCGTACCGAATAGAGAGAATTTCGAATGTCTGAGAAAATTTGTAAGGACTTGGGTTGAACGATGGCCTGAATTGAGAGTCGGAGAATAGCATAAAATCACATTTAAAATTTATGTACCATATAAACTGCTTCTGTTCTCCTCGGACAACGAAATGACCTTATTTCCATGAACTTTTTTTTTTCCATGAACTTATTTCCATGCTATTTATTTCTTTTGTTTTTATTTCCTTTTTGCCTCTGTCATCTGTTTACCATTTCGTAGTTTTTAATGTAGATTCTTACAGGTTACAAGCAATCACGGTCGACGCAGTTTTTAGATTTTTGAAACTGAACTTTTTATGTAATGTTTTGTCCCAGCCCTTCGAGGGCGTGGATCACAGACCGTCGTCCCTGCAGAAAAACTGGCTTCTCCTTTATCCTCTGTATATGGTGTATGGATCACGAGTCGCGCCTCCCCCTTACGAGGTGATCTTGGTTGTCGTGAGGTCTGCAAGAGCTAGACCACCTTCCTTGCGATCCTCTCCCGTCTGACGCTCGATTTCTTCTTTAGGGTCTTCGGCTGCTCACAGCCTATATATCAGCTTATCTCTTTCTTTGGGGCAAAATCAGATGGTCACCGCGAGCGTGAGCGGTTGTCGAACCTCACCTGTGGACCAACCGACGTCTGATTGCACCTGTGAGGGACTGCCGACTCGGAGAATCTGATTCCACTTGTACATACTTGTTTTGCATTTATCTGATATGTAAAAACTAACAATGTCCCATAAACACTATTAATATTTATACTAATCTGAGCATCTTGCATAGAGCTAACTAACCCCTCATACAGGGACATTTGAAGTCTAGAATCGTTGTATACCTAAAGTCTTTTATCAATATAACAAAAATTAGAGTCCTGTTGTGTACCCTGAAGGAGTAACCATCTGTTACTTATACCGGGGTGGGAAAGTGGTGGGAGCCTCAAATGCCTGTATGAGCCAACCCTATAAAAAACGTTTTCTACGATCCTTGAAGAACAAAAACATGATGTTATAGTACAAAAGACTAATATTATTGGAATGAACCGACGAGATCGGGTTTTTGCAAATTATAACAATAATTTTCTATGACTTTACTGTCTATGTTTAGCTCATATATTTTTTGACACATGCTTTTTTTAACGTCCATTGTTTCATCCAGTCACCCGTGCAGTTTAATGCATAATCCCATACTTGTGATAGTTATTAAGTATAGTTACAATAGTTGATATTAGTTAGTGATAATTTTTATTTTCGTTGCTCTTCATTTTGGTAGCGACCACTGTTCTTATGTCATGCTCAAATGTCCAAAACTATCTATTCTCGGTCCAACATTAGAACAACCCGTGGACGCGCATGTCTCCGCCCCTTCTCCCTACTCCTACAAGGACGAGCGTTAACACATTCAGACCCACTATTTTAATAAATTAATTATTTAATTTATTTTCCTACCGACTAATAAAATAAAAAATTAAAACATTTCAATACATTCAAATATTGATGATGATAGTATTACAATACATATTGTACTTTATTAGGCATCAGATTTATCAAATCGGCTAAGAAATCAATCCAAAGTTGAAAATATCATAATTGCCGTTAAAAAAAAAATAATTTTCCTCATATGATTCATTTGAAATTTCAAAAGCTAACGAATTATCATTATTGTCCTCGAGTTCAACAACAATGTGATCGATATTCAAAAAGTTCAGTCGCTCTCTCTTTTTATTTGGCGATTTGACTTCACCGGTTCTTGTATACCGCAATAACGTATATTTGATGGTGTGTGGCCCAATACCCGTTTGCTCAGAAATTAAGTGAATGGCACATGGTAAGTTTTTAGATTCTCACGGCCAAAAGCATTTTTGTTGTTTGTTTTTGGGGTGTTATGCCGTGTTGCGCTAACTCCTTCTTTAGCCGACGTTTCGGACAGCGTTGCAGTGTCCATCATCAGGGCAGATCCGGTAGATCCGAAGATGTGTTTTACACACCCCAAAAACAAACAACAAAAATGGATGGCACATGTTTGTGAGATATCAGGGTCTCCAGATAAAATATTTTTATACATATTTATTAACATTGTCCGTTGAGGTTTGTGCACCACCTATAAACATAAAAAAACCGATCAACACCAACATTCACAAATTTTATACATTTATTACCTATCTATATCCTTGAATTATAAAAATGCATTGTTGTAAATCGAATAGTCATGCAAATAACACATAAATAATGTTTACCTGTCCTTTTTTGTTTTTCGTAATTGGTGATAATGAATTCGGACATATCGGCTGAACATCCATTTTATCGCAGGGTCTGAATGGGTTAATTTCTCTAAGCGCGGGCACTAAGAACGAAAGCCAAGGACATACTGAATTGTGAGCGGAGATAGGAATTGCGGCCGAGCGATGGCGAAGGAACGGAGCGGGGGGGGGGGGTGGTATGCGCAGACCAAACCTAATTTGTTACTCCAGCAGGTCGTTCTTAACTTGGACAGAGAATAGTTTAACGTACGCCAATCGGTACACAAAGCGGAACGGCAATTCCTATTTAAATATAAATATATCTGACCATAAACGACAACTTTTTCAACCGTTTTCAAATATTTTAACTTCAAGGTCAAGGTACACACGTAATTATATCTTAATTTCCAATATTGTGTTATTAATACTATTTCTTTGTTTTTACAGAATATTACAAGCCAAACCAAATTTTCACAGCAGATACAAAGTAGGGTTCCGTCACAACTATGTTCTTTTTCAGGTATATTTGTTTGGCTGGAACAAATTACCAAACGCTACAACAGCAGTGCCATGGATCTACCGAATCAAGAGACTGTTTCCATCAAAACGGAACCAGGGCCCCAGGAAGAAGGCGGAGATGAAATACCGTATACAGATATAAATTTCGATCTTCCAGATATAAAGAAGGAATGTTTGCAATATGCTGAAAGTACTCAGACAGACGGTTAGTTGCATTGCATACGTGTAAAATGTAGAATGTTAAATTCGGATATTCGGAATCCACGTCCGTTCCGAAATGTCGTGCAAACAGGACGTATTTACTTTAAAATAAATCTTTGCTATAACTACTAAACTACAAAACTCTTTTAGCTCAAGTATTGCTCACAATGAATCCTCATCTTTTTTGACATATATTCGTGTCTATTAACTAAATATTTACGAAAGAAAATATCATTCCATTGACCTTTAATAATAAAACCGTGCTCTGAAGGTAGTCAAGAGTAAATGTTTTCCTTCTTAAAACATCGGTCCTTGAAGTGACATCTGACATATTTATTATTTCCTTAATGAAGCTTAAAGTCTGTTCACCTTATTCTTGCATCTGTGTGGTCAATCAATGTTATATTTTGTAGTAAATATTTTAATTAAATTTAAATATTTTAATTTTAATTAAAAACAAGTTTTTTTTTGTACATTGACGTTTAATATACTTTGTTGTATTGTCTTTCAGGTTGCTTTAATATAGAGTCTCTTACCATCAAGGCGGAGCTTGGACCCCGAGAAGAAAATGAAGGGGGATCCCCATATACGGAAATTTACATAGACCCGCCGGATGTTAAAAAGGAGTGCTTAGAACGCTTTGAAAGAATTGTCAAGACAACAGGTAAAATGTTTTTTCATTCTTATTAGTCCAGTTAATCTAGACAAAAAACCTGAATGCTGATGTTTTCTGTAAAAAGTACCTCCAAAGGAAGTTCTAAGCCATTATGTCTCCGAAACTAAAACATGTGAAAATATTAATTCCAATGTTCAAAACTCCTTATAAAACTACCTACTAATAAATGTGAGAGTATGGTTTAAAAAAATTACTTGATTCTAAATAATTTTTTTTTGAAACTTCAATTTTCTCATTTATTTTATGGTCAAAGAAAAAATGCTCCAAGCGTAAAATTAGCTATTATTACTATAACATTTCTAAGGCAGTTAGAAAATAAATTAAGTTTTCTGGAAGACTGCCTTTGTGACAAAAGATGCTTTTTATGTTATGCTCATGAATATCGCAAAACATAAATACGCGAATGGAGCTTAAAAGTGAAATCTAAATGGTTGAGTGTGTGTGATTTGGTTGCTGCAGAAGTGATTTCGTAATAAAACAGTTTACA
Organism: Hesperophylax magnus; assembly: GCA_026573805.1. Taxonomy (NCBI): domain Eukaryota; kingdom Metazoa; phylum Arthropoda; class Insecta; order Trichoptera; family Limnephilidae; genus Hesperophylax; species Hesperophylax magnus. The sequence continues at coordinate 677,012 of JAIUSX010000193.1, read as the reverse complement.
ATTCAGAAATAAAGGGAAATAATAATAAACATTTGTCGCACTGATTTCCCGTATTCACATAAATTCCTGAAAAAAAACAACCGAGCTGTATTGGAGAGTTCTGTTATATGCGGCCTCTGAAATGGTTTATCTTGCAGCAACACGTCTGAAAATACTGATGAGATATTTGAAGATGAATGTGATGCCCGGTGAATGAATATTTTCTGTAGCTAAAAACTATTATCTATGAAAAGTCTTTGTTAGAATAATAATTTTGAATTCTTCACATTACATTGCAAACACTATTTATTAATAAAAATTGTTTTATAAAGTAAATCTATTTAAAACTCGGCGTTTCCATTCAAAAGTATAAATAAGTGCAAGGCACAAATAAGTCACCTGTTCCTGTGGGAACCTATTTTTTTACTTTTAAGTTCTTTTGAGTTCTTTTCTGACACGAAAGTAATAAGTCACATGAAGCTTACTAACTATCCTTTTTTTTCAAAATTTCGTCAGATCTGAAGACACAATCAACTGTAACCACGGAGTGCCACATGCTGACTCACAGTGGCAAAAAACTTTTTTCATGTTCTGAGTGCAATTATACGTCTAATCTTAAGAACCTTCTGACGAGGCACATGTTGACCCACATCGGTGAAAAACCTTTTTCATGTTCTGTATGCAACTATTCATTCGCTCGAAAGAATTATTTGACGGTCCACATGCGGACTCACAGTGGAGAAAAATGTTTTAAATGTTCCGAGTGCAACTATTCATCTTTCTATAAGAGTCGTTTGACGAGCCACGTGCTGACTCACACTGGGGAAAAACCATTTTCATGTTTGGAGTGCAATTATTCATGTTCTCACAAAAGCTCTCTAAAGAAACACATGCTGACTCACACTGGAGTAAAACCTTTTTCATGTTCTGTATGCAACTATTCATTCGCTCGAAAGAATTATTTGACGAGACACATGATGACTCACAGTGGTGAAAAATGTTTTAAATGTTTCGAATGCAACTATTCATTCGCTCAAAAGGGAAATTTGACGAGCCACATGCTGACTCATACTGGAGAAAAACCTTTTTTGTGTGTGGAGTGCAACTATTCATGTTCTAAAAAAGGCTCTCTAAAGATACACATGCGGACTCACACTGGAGAAAAACTTTTTTCATGCTCTGTGTGCAACTATTCATGCTCTCGAAAGGGAAATTTGAAGAGCCACATGCGGACTCATACTGGAGAAAAACCTTTTTTGTGTTTGGAGTGCAACTATTCATGTTCAAAAAAAAGCTCTCTAAAGATACACATGCGGACTCACACTGGAGAAAAACCTTTTCATGTTCTTTGAGCAATAACTTGAAATTTGATAAGCCATATTCTAACTCACACTAGAAAAAAAGCTTTTTCATGTTCTTTGTGCAATAGCTCATTTATTCAAAAGGGAAAATTGACGAGATACATGCTGACTCACAGTTTCGAAAACACTTTTTCGTCTTCCAACTGTGTGTGCAACTATACATGTACTTAATAGAAATATTTGACCTGCCACGTGCTGACTCACGCTGGAGAAAAACTTTTTTCATATTATTTTTGCAATTATTCATATTCTCAAAAGTGAAATTCGTCGAGATATACTGACTCACAGTATAGAAAAAAGTTTTTATTTATCAAAGTGCAACTCTTCATTTTTTCAAAAGAAAGAATCACGTGCGTTTTCAATGTCCAGAAAGACCTTTTTCATGTTTCAAGTCATATCTGAAGTGGCACATGCTGACTCATACTGGAGAAAAAACTTTATATGTTCCGAGTGAAACTATTTACGTACTCGAAAGTGTTATTGGCCTGATCTGTTTTGTTTCGATATAAAAACTTTATTTATTTTATTTTATTTTTTTTTTATTAATATCAATAGCAAAATTTGTACATTATGTAGGTTTAAAGTATAATATAAGTTTATTTTTTGTATTTTTTTCACAGTCCTCCTCACTAGGGTTTCCTGTTCTGAGGCGGCCTGTAGTTTTTCTTAAATTTTTGTATTTAGTTAATGTCTTTGTTATTAATGTCTTTGTTTAGTTTTTTTCATGATCTTTGTTCATGTATTCGAAATATATATTGAACGAGACATTTGCTGACTCACCGTCGATAGTAAACAATTCATGTTTTTTTTTTTCTTATTATTCTCACAAAGATCATTCCAATACTACAGTAACATTTCCAAAAATAAGAAACCGATCAAGATCACGTGGCAACTTAGAAATCCCATAATTTTAAATGAGTGCTTACAATTATTATGTATCTAATTTAGTAACTGCTATATTGGTCTATTTCATTATCTACACTTTTGTTTTCATACTATATTAACTTGCTTTTTTCTTACTTTATAAATAAAATCTTTTTTTTTCTTTACCATATGTATACTGTAATGGCACTACTCCCCAATTCAAATACGAGAAACTTTTTTCTCTATTGAATTGGGTAGTTAGGTTTAAAAGAAAACATTTTACTGTGATTAGTTTTTAGAACAATATGCTTTTCTTCTGTAAATCTGTAATATGTGTATATAAGTGTGTATAAGCTAACCTATTAGGGAAAATGTTTGCGGAAAACTCGACCCTCGATGACGGGGGTGCTGTTCCGCCGTCGGTTCCTCACTGCGGCTTCTATATGAAAAAGCTGAGGATCCGGCATCGGGATGTACTCCACGTTATACGGGGGCTCGATGTTAACAAAGCTAGTGGACCTGATGGAATACCTGCCCTGGTATTGCAGAGGTGTTCTGCGGAAATAATTCCAGTTTTGACAAAGCTCTTCAAAATGTCCCTGAAGTGTGGCACTGTGCCCTCTGGTTGGAAAAAGCGGTCATTCACCCTATTCCCAAGAAAGGTGACCGCTCCAACCCGGCCAACTACCGCCCCATAGCGATCACATCAGTTCTGTCCAAAGTGATGGAACGTGTGATCAACGACAAACTACTCACATACCTCGAGAAGAACAAAATTATCAACGACCGTCAATACGGATTCCGGCGGAACCGCTCGTGCGGTGATCTTCTCGCGTATGTGACGCATGTTTGGGGGCGGTGCCTGGAACGTCACGGTGAGACCCAAACGGTCGCACTAGACATATCCAAGGCCTTTGACCGGGTCTGGCACCGAGGACTTGTCAACAAATTGCCTTCTTACGGACTTCCCGCATCCCTGTGTATGTGGATTGCTGACTTTTTAAGGGATAGGTCGATTCAGGCGGTTGCTGACGGTTTCACCTCTTCTTTACACTCTAAATGCTGGCGTCCCACAGGGATCGGTTCTGTCTCCGACTTTGTTTTTGTTGCACATCGATGACCTTTTGACATGTGCACCAATTCATTGTTACGTGGATGACAGTACAGTTCATGATAGCTTTTTGTTTGACAAGCCCCCAATGGGCACACAAACTCCAACGGCTCGGAGGGCTTTGAAGCAGAGAATGGACGGTTATCTCGAGAGTATTTCCTCCTGGGGTAAAAATAATCTCGTCGAATTTAATGTTTCAAAGACCGAATCCTGTCTGATTACGTCTAAAAGGGATCCAAATGACAATCTAGTCTCCTTCAACGGAAGCAATCTTCCGAGCAGGCCTTCCATTGATATGCTTGGTGTAACTATAAGTGACCAGCTCAGGTACGGGGGCTCCATTGAAGCCAGAGTAAAGTTGGCCTCTCAGAAGCTGGGCGTACTGTACAGGGCCCGCAGATACTTTAATAGTACACAACTGCTGACCCTGTACAAATCGCAAGTGCGCCCTACTCTCGAATTTGGTAGCCATCTCTGGTCCGGAGCCCCTAAATACCTGAACAAACCCTTGACTCTGTGCAAAAACGGGCGGTCCGTTTGATCGATTCCCCAATCTTAACAAGCGGACTGCAATCTTTAGAGCACAGGCGTCAGGTAGGTATGCTGTCCTTGTTCTATCGGTATTACAATGGAAGATGCTCTGAGGAACTAGCGTCATTGATCCCTTCGGCACCGGTGCATAGTCGGGATACACGCCAAACGCGCGCCCAACATTTGTACACAGTTGACACTTGTCACATGAGAACGGGTCGCTTCTACGATTCGTTCTTAAGTTCAACAGCTCGGCTGTGGAACGAACTGCCGGCCTCTGTGTTTCCTCCCTCCTACAACATGGGACTCTTCAAGACCCATGTTCACTCCTTCCTCTCCACAAAAAGACCCTCCACACAGCATCCCCAAAGATGACATAGGCCCTGAGGGAAATTATTTTCTTCAGGGCCTCCTGTGTGGAGTTAATATAAAAAATAAAAAAAATTTCAAATAAAAAGTGTTTTAGAAATCGTAACCTCATGAAACTTGTGCTGAATCATAGAGAAGAATTTTGATGATTGGTAACTATTGTTTTACTAATTATTCATGTTCTTATTAAAACCCTCATGACCTATGCTTCTCTTACCACTTTCAGTCACTACTTTTTTTGTGTATAATTTACTATATTGTCTAATATAGTGTTCGTGTGACGTGTTTTATAAATATTGTGTTCGTGTGTACTGATACATTTTGTATTTTGTAGTTTAAAAGTCATATGTTTCTCGTGTATTCATACAATTTTCTCATTTTTAATTGGTTAATTTCTCAGGATAGTATTTTAGTGGAGCATCTAGATTATAGTTGATAAGTTTTATTAATAATTTAATTCTGTAATATTTGCTAATCATTTAGGTTTGTAATGTGTGTTTCTTCGTATTTGTCAGATAATTTGGGTGGGACTGTATTAAGTTATAGTATAAGCCCATCTTTACTTCTGTTGGTAGAAGGTTAGAGATTCTACCAAATACATCAATTAGTTGAATGATATTTTCTTTCAGCTTTTCTATGTGCTGTTTAAAGGTCAAGTGTTTGTCACTTTGTAGGCCCAGTTATATTTCACATCTGGAATATGTAGGTTTCTTTCTTCTGTTTGTTATTGGTTATGTAACGACTTCATTCTTTTTGGTGGACTTAAGATCATTTTACCCTTGTTTTTTTAGATATTAACCAGTAGGTTAATTTTAATCAGCCAGTTATTCAAATATTAAGATCGATTTAAGATTGTTCTAATAAAATATCACAGTTTTTGCTTTTGTAAAATATTACAGTGTCATCTGCGTATAAGAAGATTTCGTCATTTGGTCAAATGACAGATATCATTTTTGTACAATCGGATTATGAGCGGCCCCAGTAAGGATCCTTGAGGAACTCCATAGATTTTGCTTTCGAGTTATCACCCATTCTAACATATTATTTAACGTATAACAATTATTTTGTTTTTGTATAAATTTTTATCTGTAGTTTACCTGCGACTTTTTATTAAAATAAATGTGTGAAGATGCAAAATGTGGTCTATAAAAGAATAAAATGGTTTACAGAATAACGGTTTAAAATACTGATACCTTTTCTGTCTAAGAATCGTTGATTCTTTTTTTAAATTATATTAACTTATATTTTATGCAGTGAATATTGGATTTATTTTAGTTAAACAATAATATTGACATTTATTAAACAATAATATTGACAATTAATATTGACTTTTGTTTATATTTAGAAATAAGTCATTTATTTGTCAAAAATATTTAATAGATCTAAGTTAATTTGTAAAACAGACAGTTGTCTGCGAATAATTTGAAATGGACTCCTTCAAATAAAGAAACTGTCATCCACAAGCATTTTTTGCTTTAATTTTTATTTCTTTCCCACAAACTTAATTCTCTTTTACCCATGTTTTCCACTACACTACACTACAACGGCAAAGTAACGTTTATACTGTCGCAGTTCTTACTTTATAAGCCTAATGGACTTAAATAATTAAACAAATATATATGACAGTGACAATGTACTAGAGCATGTAGCTGACTTTGAAACAATTGTTCGGGTAGATATCTTTCGAAATCGTGTGCAGTAATTACGAAAGGAATTCCTCGTTTTCCGAGTGTTTATTGTTGTAAAGATCATTTCCAATTTAAGTGTTTGTTTTATCAACCTTAGATATGCAGACATATTTTCAGCTTCACCACGCTATTAGTCCATTTTAAAATCTTTTTAATTTCAGTATATTTACGAAATGTGATATGGTCTCATAAAAATCATTAGATCTCACTTACCAGCATAGTTAGTAATATGAACTGAACGGGGTAAGAAAGAAAAAAAAAACAAGCTATATATTCGAATATGGAAGTTTAAAGAATAAAGCACTGAACGCACTAGCACCGTCATACTTAACTGATATCGGCGTGAGGGACAATCGTACCGCTAAGGTCGGCCAAGTCTGGCCTTTGAACAGACTAGTTAAACCCTCACGTATGAATGTTGCATAGTTTGGGTCATATTAGCACAAACCTTTTACTGGCTTTATTTTTTTTAGAAAACAGTTAAAAACAAGTTCTTTTATCATTTATAAATTATTAATATTATTTATTGGATAATTTTTATAGAGCCGCTTTTGAGAGATATCACCTCAGGGCGCTTTACAGTTGATGCAGGTATTACAAAAAATATAAATATTACAAAAATAAAGTGAATTTAAGTTAAGTAAAATAAGGTATAGGAACAGGTGACACGAAGATAGAAGATGGATACTCTGCAGGAAGAATCCTAGATGGTAAAGAAACTGGACCAGCTACTGCAGCAAAAGAGGTCACCGCGTAAACAAACAGAACCAGCACGAGGTTCGTCATCCGTCTAGGTATGTGTCTGGTGCTAATAAAGCGCTGACACACACAGGTGAAGAAACTAGACCAGCTGCTGCAGCGGGGGAGTCCACCACGTCCACCAAAAGCGTCCAGGTATGCGTCTGCTGCTAATAAAGCGCTGACACCTCACATAGATAAGAGACCCTGGCAGCACTGCTGTGACGTTCGGCAAGTCCATCATTCATCTTCATGTAATTCTGTTCCTGGTGATTGTTGAAGTGGTGCATTCTGCCCGCAATAAAAAGCGACGGTCGGAATAATAAATTACCCTGGGCATAGCAAAAAAATTGCCAGGGCCTTCAGAGTTTCCGAGAATTCCGATGAAAACATCTGGGGTGCATTTACCGATCGACGTTCGTTTCGAATGTCCAATATTTTTGAGAAAAATTTCCGAATATTCACTTTTAAAACAGTGCACTCAAATCACATATTATAAAGTTCTAATAACTACTGGTTACTTTATTTTTATTTAAGTTAAAATGTTGATTGAATGATTTTAAAAATAATTTCAAATGGATGTTGCCTCATTTCCCTTGAAAATACAAAAAAAAAACACAAAGCGGTTGTAGGACGCGTTAGGATGCATCCTGCTGCCACGAAGGGCGCTATACAAATTATGTGTTGTGAAGCAATCTCAAAGCTTTGCTACTTACTTACTTCTTAATTATTATCATACGAAATAAGAATATTACCTACTAGTCATGGCTGTATAAAATTTATAAATACATAATATTAATAATTAAATGGGGGCCGCAGCACGGGTTGAGCACCCAGTGAGGCTCACATAACAAAATCATAATTTATAAAAAAGTTATTTTAATGTATCAATAAAAAATAATAATAATATTTAAAAAATTGAAACCCAACCAGGTAGAAATGCTAAAAGCTTTTCCATAGGATAGCTAATAGCTCAGAAATGCACAAAATAATTTGCAAGGCAGATAGAAACATTACACCTTCAAATTAATACGACGAGAATGCTAACATTTTTATAAATCCCAACCCGGAATTATTAGATTCCTGGTCAAATAAAATGATTCATGGAAAACACTTCAATTATCTCAACCAAACGTATGTTGACAAATTTTCGTCACACAAATAGTTGACTATTGGAGAGGTGAGCGCAGAAATAGAAGGATTTATTCTTGCCATTCAGGATAGAGTCATTAATACTTAAAATTATAGGAAACATATAATTAAAGATTCAAATCAAATTGATTTATATACAAAAAGTTTGGCTTTTACGGAAACTATAAAACATATTATTTCGGTATGTTCTATATAAGCACCGTCCGAGTATACATTTAGGCACAATCAAGTTTTAATAATAATTAACTAAAGTTTGGTAAGTAAGCATAACTTGATTGGCTTCCGTAATATAATACCAATATATAAATACGAACCAAATTCAATTTTAGAAAATGAATTTTATAAAATATATTATGATAAAACTATACTAACCGACCGAACGATTATTCATAATAGACCCAAAATAGTTTTACATGACAAAATAAATAAAAAATGTTATATCATTGATGTAGCTATTCCAAATTTCTGTAGTATTCAAAAATCTGTTAATGAAAAATTAAGAAAATACACAGATTTAGGAAATGAAATAAAAAGAATTTGGCATTCTCAGACTATAAAAATATTACCATTCGTTATTTCGGCTACTGGCATTATACCTAACTCCCTCATTGAAAATGTAAGTGTATTAGATCTGTCAAAGAATTTATATATAAAAATGCAAAATTAGTCATTTAAATACATATAGGGTTACGAAGATTTTTAAAATATTTATATTAAGGGATCGGTAGGATTTATGGGTCCAGTTAGGAGTTCTACCGAGCCGAATACTCAGCTACGAATCAATTTCTAGGTGAATATGTGCATATATTTATCAATTTTATATAAAAAAAAAAAAATGTAAACACAAAATTATTTTTAAGTACTAATCCGTTCTTCAGTATATCTGTTCCCACGAATACAACTCTTATCAATAACAATATCATCTATGAAATATTAATCCACTCTGTTATTTTTAATTGCGACTTTTTTACAAGAGCTTTCGAAAGATTGTATTGTTTTAAAAGCCACCGACTAGAACATGAATAGTTGCAGTCGGAAGACGAAAGTGGTTTTACAGTTTAGAATGTCTTCTTAAATTTCACATTCTGGAACAAGATTAGTTTTTCATAGGTGTGAAACATTAAGTGATTTTTTTAAATTGATATTTCCGTAAGCATAAATAATCGCAGAAAGTACACAATAGTCGCTCTTTCCCGCTGTGCAGCAGCCTTTGTATATATATATATATAAAATAATTATAATTTATTAATCTGATCTACTTGAACATGAATAGCGCAGACGTCTCACGAAAGAGATTTTTTTCTACTGTGAGTCAAAATGTGAGCTTTTAAAATATGTTTCCCAGAACATGAAAAGTTGCAATCAAGACACGAAAATGGTTTTAAACCAATGTGAGTCAGAACATGCCTATTCAAATGTGACTTTAATGAAAACGAATAGTAACAGTTAGAACACGAGAATGACTTTTTCCTAGTGTGAGTCAGCATAATGTGATGTTTTAAATCGGATTTAAGCGAACAAGAATAGTTACAGTCGGAACACGCAAATGGTATCCTCGTGTTGTGGAGCAACACGTGTCTTCTTATATATGCCTTGTTTGAACATGAATACGTGCAGTCAGAACACGCAAACGGTTTTTCTTCACTGTGAGTCAGCATGTGATCTTTTAAATTTGAGTTTCTAGCACATACATAACTGCATTTAGAACATGAGAATGGTTTTTCTTTAGTGTGAGTCAGCCTGTGTCTTGTTAAAGATGACTTTTTTGAACATGCAAAGTTACACTCGGAACACGAGAAGGGTTTTTCTCCGCTGTGATTGAAAATGTGTCTTCTCAAATCTGCGATTCTTGAAGAAGTATACCAGCACTTTGAACACGAGAATGGTTTCTCCCTACTCTTGGTCAGGACGTGACTTTTTATCTGTGACTCTTGAGAACTTGAAGCATTGCAGTGGGAAAATAAATTATCATGTTTACTCTCGCTGGAATGACGTAGTTGCTCGCAATACTCTTCATCGCCACTTGCTCCTGGAATAATAAATAAAAATGAGTGTCTGAAATAAAAACGTTAATTCGAAGTCGAATTAATGTGATTCAAAACCAAGTTGATTTAGGCAACATCCAGAATAACTGGACACGGTTAATATGTACAAATTAAATTCATTGTTGCAATTATATAACAATGAAAACCTACTAATCAGTCACCGGAAAAAGAAAATAATGCATTTTTACAGCTATTTCATTAAAAATACGGAAAATTTGACATCTTTTCTTGACGCCATATTTTGACAGAGTAATATTAAAATAAATCAGGCTAGTTTACTTTGGTAACTACAGAAAAAAGGGACGCACCGCGGCTTATATGCACTTTAAACACAAAAACCACCGTGAAATAGTTAGATAACAATGAGAAGTAGGTATTCAGTGTCCTAAAATGGAAAATAATGCATTTTAGTAGCAAATTAAGAAAGAAATATGGACAGTATGACGTATTTTCTACACGCCATGTTTTGAAATAATAAATGTTAAAAAAAAATCAATGAAAACTTTGACATCAACAACGGCAGACAGGTAAAGATCGGTTTTAATTTTATCAGAATAACTATAAAAATGCATTATTTTCCATTTTCAGAAACTGTAATACTTACTTCTCACTATTATCTAACTACAACAAAGTATTTTCAGAACAAAATGTACGTATTAAGCATGTCCCCATTTTCTGTATATATACTTATCTTTTTTTTATTGTTTAACCAAAAATAGTTTTTTAGTTTGGATTAAATAATAAAAAATCAAAACTAACGGAAAAACTTGTCGAATTCCGCACTAACAACTAACTTTAAACTGTCACATCAATAATAAAGGCCGCCAAGTGAACAAACAAATTTAAAGTTGAACGAAATCAATACATCATATTCCAATCTGGTGACTGAAATAGTTATTTCTCATTGTTATAAAGTTGACAGATAGAAAACTTTAAAAAAAAAATTGTGCGCATTAACCGTGTTCAGTGATCCTCGAATTATCGACATTTTTTTCAACATTAACGTCCTGAATGCACAGATGTGTAAAGTTATTTTTGTTACCGGCTATTTGGTACATTCTCTTGAATTGCTCCGAGCATTTCTTATTAACATCCTGGACGTCTTTTGTATCCGTCGTTTCACCTCCGTCTGCTTTTTCAGTGCCTGGCTCTATCTTGATGTTTCCATCAGGACTAGCGATATCCATGGCGCACGACACTTCAATGACAACGGGCGTATTCGTAGTATTTAATACGCTCTTTCCCAGATATATAGAAAAATCTATTTTTCTGGTCCCCAATATTCAATAAATTATTTCATAAACCTTTATATTACGACAAATAGAAAGATGCCAACGCAGTCAAGACAAACATAACCTACAAATATGTGACGTAGGCAATAAATGGTGATAACGGTGTTTAACCATAGATAAAACGGATTGAAGAAAAATGTTTTATTTATGATTGCAGTATTTTGCCAATGATGGTTCGATGCTATTTTTCATGTCCTTATAATGTACAACTTGTGTATGCTTAACGTTCCATGCAGACAATAATTGGTTAACCAATCGGGATAGTTGGATTGATATGTCCCTAGGTATCTACGTGACTTGAATTCACAGAAAGGCCAAAGCAAAACACGTGCGCCCGAATCTGTCTCTGTAATTTCACACGCAGATGGAGGCGGCAGTCGGGTATTATTAGACCGAAATATTTAGTCAATAGCGTGGCCGGAAATCGCAATAAAAAATTAGAAAGCTAATTTTGAAATACACCCATTAGTCGGCAGATTTATCTCTAGACCCTCATTAAGTAGTAATTCTGAAATGGGAACGTTAAGCCAGCGACCCGGCAGTAAAAACCTTCGCCCAAGGCTAGGCCATTGTAATTGTTTTGAAGGTCTTTTGTACAAATTTTAACATCTTTTAAAATAATAGTAACTCTAGCGGTGATAATGTCGATGCCAGCGCCACGGACTCAAACAACGTACCGAAGTGGTGTAAAGCGGAACCACTATAGTTCAGCACCCCACCACAGGCGCGCTACGGTCGCCAGATAGCGCGGGCGAATTCAACAGATTCCGCAACCGACAGTCACGCTCTCACCTCTCAGGAGTCACCATCTCGCGTCCGCCGAGAAACCTCTTGCCCTCCCCCTTGGAGCGGTCGTCGAGGCTCTTCCCGTAACCCCGCGAACTTCCGCCCAGGAAGCCAGAGTGGTCGCCAGACTTCCGCCCAGGAAGCTGCCCTCTCAGAAGTCGCTGCCTGCTGACTCCGCCCTTTGGAGCCTTGGCCCAGGCTGAACTGATTCCGCCCTTCGGAACCAGCCCAAGTTGCCGCTTTTGTGTATCAGTGATAAGTGCGAACGTGGAGTACGCGGTTCCAGAATCATCGTAAAGGGAAGTGCCTGAACATTTTTTTCATATTTATCTCGTAACGTGACCCAACTTTTAAGACATTGAATGAACAATAATTTAGGATTAAGAAAAAGGACAATTTATTTTAAGAATTACAATTTAAGACTATTATTAAACCTAGATTAAGATTAAACCTTCCTTATACATTTTATTAAATAAATTTGAAGAGTGTTTTGTAACTAAGTAACTTCTCTTTTACTCGTTCCTCCTTTTCTTTTACATGAATAATATTAATTATTAACTTCCCTTAAGTAGAGTTATAATAGGTTATATGGTGATCGAAATTGTAGATCAGTTTTTTAAGTGCCACAGCAACAAAATTAAATATTTTAAGATTCTTATTTTTACTCCCCAACCCTGAATAGACCTCGCTGTTTACATACAATGGACAGTTTGTAAGTTATTTACCAAAGGGCAGGTACAAATGACGTGATTAAAAATAATAATTTCAGGAACAATGATATTTTGCGCGCTGGAAACACAGGCCAAATTTTTATTATCATGCATATCCATAAGAGGGCTGTCAATTCGTTCCTAATTCTCCAAATTGCGGGGAATTTCGATGATATTTCAAGAATTGGGTATTTTTCAGGTAGAACCTTTTTTGTGTGGAAAATTCAGGGTTTCTGGTCATTTTTTAATATCCAACCGTATTTTCAAAAATATTTACAATAACTGTTACAATGAACTATAATTTATTTATATTTGCAGCAAATTTAGAAAATATATATTTTTTAATCCCTGAACAAAAGGGAAAACTCAAAAATGACCGATAAAACAAAATAAATGCTAATTTCAATGGAATTTTTGACATTTTGGGGGTAAATGAACTTGTGAGGATTTTGTGGTGAATTTGGACGTCTACTGTGGGTATTATAGAACATGTGCATTGGCAACCCTGATCTATGATATATCTATGCATCTATCGATCTATTTTTTTTTTTTTTTTTTTTTTTATTAAAAGTATACAATACAGAATATAGTATATTATATAAAGCATTGTACTCCCAGGAGTTAATAAACTCATTGCATATTTATATCTATGTATCACAGGATTTATAACCTCAAAAATCACACGTCTCTGGAGATGCTCTGGAGTGCGTACATATATTTTTTATTAAAACTATCAATTATTTTAGCATAAATTAAAATAAATTATCAACTTTCGGCGCATATTTTGATTTCTCCAAAACATACTGAGTAACAGTTTGTTTCAAACACACATTCCGGTGGTACCAACGCATTTGAAACACAGCCGTAAGTACACATTCATCCATAAATATTTATGATGTTGCATTAATATTACTTGTTTATCGTAAGTTATTACTTTTGTAAGGAATTTTTTTTTTCCTAATCCAACAATACTTTTAACTACGTCAGTGGTTAAAATACACGATTCACCCAAAATAAAAGAAATGCAGAAAGTATCTACTACGTATATTGATTGGAACGTTGTGTCAAAATTTCAAAGCGATCGGTGAAGAACTTTCGCAGATTTTTAACAAATGAACATAACATTTTTATTTATATAGATAGATACATGACATAATAAAAATCAATTTAGGTAGGATTTATAGGCCCTGTTAGAAGTTCTACCGAGCCGAACCCTCTGATATGAAAATATCTCGAGTCGGTGAATTTTTTTTCGAATTTGATCTCTGGTGAGTTGACGTGTTATTGTTCTCGTATTGTTTTGTATTTATTTTACTTATATAATGCACTTGCATAGTGTTGATTGACTAGCTGATCATTTGTGGAAAAGTGAGTGGAAGGGTTTAGTTTTTCCTATGGGGAAGATTTAACCCGGACAACAAAATCGGAAGCAATATATTATTCCCAGTGAGTTTAAAAAACACATTTCGTGAAAGACAACATTAATAAAATAAAATTAACTTATTTTTATACTGGAAAAATAATTTAAAAGAGAGTTCAATTAACAGTGTACATAGATTTTTAATTAGACTACACAGATATCACAGTTCAATGGAAAATATTTGATAAATACAGTAAAAGAAATAAACACAGAAGTTGCAAAGAAAGATTGTGTCATTGATTAATAAAACTGCTGAATAAATAGCTTTTAAGAGCTTTTGCCAATGTTTTTTTGTTCGGTGCTGGAAGTTTAAGGTTACTAGGTAATGCGTTGTATTCCTTATAAGCGATGTATTGTTAGGCATTTTTTCCAAATTTAGTCGTGTAAGTAGATATCGATAAGTGTATTTGATTTTGTGCTGGTGTATGTCGGTATTAAATACTGGTTTGGTGTTGGTGTGTGAGGAGTGTTGAATTAGTATGAGAAGGTCCACCTAGGACAGTAGGTTATTTCATAAAGCATTACGTATTCGTTTTAGTGTAAGCTAATAAGCATATCTTGTCATCACATGTGAAAATGCTACCCGGTCCTATCGTTTATTTTCTTCAAATGTCTATCTTTGTCATGCATGGACAGTGTTTAAATTAAGAATTTACTGGAAATGTTGGTTGCTTGTCACATTTTCTTTTAATTTAGTGAGACAATATAAAGACTACACATATTGTAACGCCACTGTTTGAAATATTCTTTCGATTTCCAGATAACCAAGGCAAGAAGAAATGGAGAATTCTATTCTAGAGAGAGTTACCATTAAGACAGAACCAGGAATCCTAGAAGAGGACGTAAACGGAATTTCATATGGAGAAATCGATATCGATCTCAATGATGTTAAAAAGGAATGTTTGGAGCACACTGAAAAAACTCACGTTAACTCGGGTAAAACTACATTTTTTTAAATCATGAATCGCGTAACCTTCTTGACTTTCATTACAGTAATCATGCACAAGCTATTGGAAGAAAACAAAAAAAATATTTTTCACGGTTTCTAAATTTTGAAATGAGTATCTCAGCAAATTTTTTGAACTATCACGCTCAGTTAAATGATCTGAAAATGCTAATTCATTGAACTATGATACTCAGTTAAGCGATCTGAATATTAAAATTTGTTGAACTATGATACTCAATTAAAAAATCTGAATATTTAATTTCTTTGAATTATGACACTCAATTAAATTATCTGAATACGTCAGAAAGATTTTCACTGACTTGGTTTTCTGTATACAATTTTAAATTGTGCATAATTTTATTTCCTTGCATTGATACGCTTTCGGACACCATTACCTAATAACAGAAGTCGGATTTTAGTTAAGTGCAGATATTCTGGGACTAACTACCGTACTCATCATCTCCCAGATACTAATGGAGGGTGATAATTGTGCCGAGTGAGTGAACATCTTACATAATATTTATTCCAGATACATAAAATTGTGGCTGGAATAGTTCAGTTATGCATAAAAAATGGTATTTATTACATTCCCGTTTAATGGTATAAAAAGACGTTCATAACTAAATAACCCGTTTTCATTGCAAACATTATTGTAGTTGTCAAATGGTAGCGTAGTTTGTTTGCGCTTTCACAATAGGCATGCGTTGTTGCTATTTTTTTATTATTTATTTAAATTAATTTTGTAAGATATAATATTGATTAACATAACTCATGCCGATAAGCTTTTTTTACAGTAGCTTAACGAAAACCAATTTCCATTGTGTAATTTTTTTTCTAGATGCTGCGATGAGTCTCAATACCATAAATTCAGATAAACAAAAATGCAACGGAAAAGGATCAAAGAATTCAAAATCTTTCTCATGCACCAAATGCGACCGAAAACTTACTTCGAAGTCAGGCTTAATTAAACACATGCACGCTCATACTAATGAAAAACCAGTCTCATGTCCTCACTGTAAATATTCATGTTTACGGAAATCAATCTTAATAACACATATTCGTACTCATTCTAAAGAAAAGTCTTTATCATGCTCTTATTGTAACTATTCAACTTCACATTCATCGAATTTCTTTAGACACATTCGTACTCATACTAATGAAAAACCATTCTCATGCTCTTACTGTAATTATTCATGTTCACGGAAATCAAGTTTGGTAATACACATTCGTACTCACACGAAAGAAAAGCCATTCTCATGCTCCTACTGTAATTATTCAAATTCAGATAAATCAAACTTAAACAGACACATTCGTACTCATACCAATGACAAGCCATCATCATGTTCTCACATTCATAATTCATGTTCACGTAAGTCACACTTAGCTATTGAAAAACCGTTCTCATGTTCGTTCTGTTATTATATGTGTTCCCGGAAATCAACCTTAATAACACACGTTCGTACTCATACTAGAGAAAAACTATTTACTTGTTTTTACTGTGGCTATTCATGTTCACGGAAGTCAAGCTTAATAAGACACATTCGTACTCATACTAAGAAAAAACCATTCTCATGTTCTTACTGTGGCTATTCATGTTTGCGGAAGTCGAGCCTAATGACACACATTCGTATTTATACTGAAGGAAAACCATTCACATGTTCTTATTGTGGCTATTCATGTTCGCGGAAACCAAGCTTAATAGTGCACATTCGCACTCACATCGAATAAAAATCATTGTAATGATCTTGCTGCAATTATTCATGTTCACACAAATCAATCTGTACAACACACATTCGCACTCATACCAATGAAAAACCATTCTAATGTACGTACTGTAACTATTCAAATTCAGATAAGTTGACATTCTTACTCATACCTGGGTGATATCATTCTCATAAACACACAATATAACCTTTTTAAACAATTTATTTAATTAATTAATTGATCGTACTTCAATTGTCTTGTTGTCATAATTCAACATTTGTAAATAATTCCTGTGGATAATAAATTAAAATAATTCACCTAGTTCCCTGTATGTCTCTTTTTCATGTTTTCCTTCACATCTCAGGAACATGCATCTGTAAGCTGTAGTTATTTTGTTCGCCCTAATTTTTTTTAACTCTTTGTAGTTTATAGTCAATAAATATTGCATTGAAATGTTTAGAGTTAGTATATCAGACCGGCTAGAGTATCGGGGCTCTATAGAAGCCTGAATAAATCTGGTTTCCAAGAATCTGGGCATCTTGTGTAGGACTAGTGACCAGCTGTCGACCATGTACAAATCTCAAGTATGCCCAACAGTTGAATTTGGAGGCCACCTCTACGCGGGAGCCCCAAAATACATGAAATTGGGGTCCATTGTTAACAGAACTATTTGCATTAATCCACAGACACAATATAGGCATGCTGAGTTTATTATGCGGGTATTTTAATGAAGCCTGCTCTAAGGAGCTAGTTGCATAGATCCCAGTTGAACGGTTTGTTTCTTCGACTCGTTTTTGTGTAAATCGGCTTGTATGTGGAACGAGCTAACGGCATCTGTTTTTCCTCCTTCACATAATCTGGGCCTCTTCAAGACCCGCATTAATAAATCCCTTCCTTAACCCGCTTCACAATGCTGCTCAACTGTGTGGCGACACAGTACCTACTCCTGACTTTACACTACACATACAGGGAGGCTCCTGTGTGTCAAGTATACATGTTGGTGGTAAGTATACTTGCCGATTATCTTTTCCATCATTTAGAATAGAAGAAATGATATTTGTTTAGAGAGGGACATCCAAAAAATATGTGATCTATAGTTCCCACTTCTAGACCACAGAAAGTACAATCTGAAGAGTCAAACCCGTGAATTTTAAAAAGGTGAGGAATAATAAAACAATGTCCATATTTTAAAATTTCAATGTCCACCGTGAATCTGATCAATTATTTTTGTGTTTTCTTTTTGATACCTAAAAACGTACGGTAAACTGTACGGGTCTTAGGTCCACCGTAGGATAATTTGAATTGGACTTTTTTTTGGAAAAAATTTCTTTAAGGAAGCTGTTGAAATATTACTTGCTAGGATTTATCTTTATGCAACACGTCTAGAGATCAGGTCACTTCAGATAAATACGGATCTATTAAAACAATTCAAGCTTAGAGAAGCCACAGTTTTGCACACATAGTACACTATATATATTTTAATCTCTGCAAATTGTATGTTATGTATAATACTTTTTACTTCTTACAAATACGTTGTATTGTACCTGCTTATATCGTTCACACTCAGTTTATTATGTTATGTACACCTATTATTATACTTCTGAACAACTAACAATAACAGTGTATACATACAAAAGCCTTCAAGGCATGTTAAATAAATAAATGAATAAGTTAATTGTTTCAAAATTGTTCCGAACCAGTTTGAATCTCTATCAAACGTGTTCTTTTTATGCCTGTACCTTTATTTGAAAAAAAAAGATTTTTGATGTGGCTCGTCGCGCCGTTTTATTAAACTTTTTTGTGTCCCTTCAACTGAAAAGTGTTCCCAAATTACAAAAAAGTAACAATTCAACATTTTTAAGTTCTGCGCATAACTAACGACACCATAGAAATATTACGTAAACTCTAGCGATGGGCGGAATCGATGAATCATCGATGGTTTACTCGATCTTTTTTACCATTCGAAATATCTCGATTCATTGTCAGAATTAATTCGAATGCAACTCCGAGACAATCGTTTTGAAACGTCATCGAAAATCGTCGCTGTGATTGGTCTGAAATAATCGATGCCAGCCAAGCGTTGTGATTGGTCAGAATTAATTCGAATGCAACTCCGAGACAATCGTTGTGAAACGTCATCGGAAGTCGTCGCTGTGATTGGTCAGAAATAATCGATGCCAGCCAAGCGTTGTGATTGGTCAGAATTAATTCGAATGCACGGTCCGAAATAATCGTTTTCAAATGTCATCGAAAGTGGAATCGAGACAATCGCTCTGAAATGTCAGAAATCATTCGAATGTTCAGTCCGAGACAATCGTTTTCAAACTGTCAGAATTCGTTCGAAAACGCAAATCGATTCTCACATTCGAGAGGTTATATTTCGAGATGTCAAAATATCTCAGATTGCTTGACACACGAAATATTTTATAAGTACATTGTTGGCTGCCTACTGAAGCATGTTGATGTTATAATCAACCTCGTGTGTGAATTGTAAATTATGAATTAATACTTTTAGGTGACGATTTACGTTTCCAGTAGGTATTGTTTATGTGTAAAAGATTTTCATGGTGATAGTTTTTCACAATTGAAGGTTTAATACCTACCTTTGTTATTTTTAGGTTATGTATCATCTATTCGGGACATTCGGGTAGTGTATATTTAAAATAAAATAAACCAATAACTTAGCAAACACCATTTTTATATTTAATGCTGATCGGGTTTCACTGCAACCGTAGCTTCTTCGGGCAGTATACAATATTCAGTATATATTAAACTCCTCAAGTGACATGTGTTCGTTCATATAAACATAATATATCTGCTACCTATGCTACGAACAAATATATTTAATTTATTTGAAATTAACATGAATGAAATTAACATCGGTGTAACTTGTATAATAATTTATTTTAATTGTACGTATTTAGATATTCGAATCTTATTAATTATTTATAAAAATGTTAATTGCATATGCATACATATTTGAAATTCATGGCTAACAGAAATAATACTAATGTTGCTAGCCGACAACAAGGGAAACATTGCCAGGAATGAAAATTAGTGATTGAAATTTCGCTAGTACCTGCTTACCAAAAATATTGCCATAATTGATATGTCCCTAGGTATCTACGTGACTTGAATTCACAGAAAGGCCAAAGCAAACACGTGCGCCCGCATCTGTCTCTGTAATTTCACACGCAGATGGAGGCGGCAGTCGGATATTATTAGACCTAAATATTTAGTCAATAGCGTGGCCGGAAATCGCAATAAAAAATTAGAAAGCTAACTTGGAAATACACCCATTAGTCGGCAGATTTTAGCTCTAGCCCCTCATAAAGTCGTAAATCTGAAATGGGTGTATCGTTAAGCCAGCGACCCGGCACTAAAAAACCTTCGCCCAAGGCTAGGCCATTGTAATTGTTTGAAGGTCTTTTGTACAAATTTTAACATCTTTTAAAATAATAGTAACTCTAGCGGTGAGAATGTCGATGCCAGCGCCACGGACTCAAACAACGTACCGAAGTGGTGTAAAGCGGAACCACTTTAGTTCCAGCACCCCACGACAGGCGCTACGGTCGCCAGATCGCGCGGGTGAATTCAACTGATTCAGCTCAACAGTCACGCTCTCGCTCCCCCTTGGGGCGGTCGCCCAGGCGCTTCCTACCAGGAAGCTGCCCTCTCGACAGTCACGCTCTCGCCTCTCAGGAGTCATCATCTCGCCTCCCCTTGGGGCGGCCGCCGAGGCGCCTCCGCCCAGGAGGCTGCCCTCTCGGCGGTCACGATCTCGCCTAGTTCTCAACAGTCACGCTCTCATCATCTTGGGAGTCATCATCCTGCTCTCCCCCTTGGAGCGGCGACGAGGCAGCTGCCGACCAGGGAACTGCCCTAGCAGAAGTTACCGTCTCGCCTCCGCCGAGAAACTTCCTGCTCTCCCCCTTTGGAGCGGCACCGAGGCTCTTCCGACCAGGGAGCTGCCCTAGCAGAAGTTACCGTCTCGCCTCCGCCGAGAAACTTCCTGCTCTCCCCTTGGAGCGGTGCTTAGGATATCCCTACGAGGAAGCTGCCCTCTCAGGAGTCGCTGCCTGCCGACTCCGCCCTTCGGAGCCTTGGCCCAGGCTGAACTAATTCCGCCCTTCGGAACTAGCCCAAGTTGCCGCTTTTGTGTATCAGTGATAAGTGCGAACATGGAGATCCGCGGTTCCAGATAAGATCTATAATTTACGACTAGTATTAACCTAGATTAAGACTCACCCTTCTTTTTACATGTTTTTTAAATAAATTTTAATAGTGTTTACAACTAAGTAAATTCCTTTTTTACTCGTTCCTCCTTTTCTTTTATATGAATAGTATTAATTATTAACTTCCCTTAAGTAGAGTTATAACATACTAATGAAAACAAATTACAACCGGAATATGCAAACAATTTTTTTTACGGTAGGAATAGTCTTGATATTCGAGTTTCTATTTTCGAATCCTACCCCCCCACCCCCGACGGAAAATTTTTTGCCCCTGTCCGTAGCTATTGCTCCCGCACTCCGAGCGATTCATTCGTATGGATCATTCGATTCTTTTGATGTTTCGATTAAAAAAAATCGATTATATAAATATTTCGATCATTCCCATCACTAGTAAACTCACGAACTGTCATTAAGTTACTGCAAGTTGGCTTTAATTGTGTTAACATCTAATTATTGTAACATCTAATTATTTTGTCTTGTAAAGTGTTTATTGCTAATTATAATTAACCGTTTGAAATAAAAATTAGATGGCATCAACGCTGAACGTTTTTAACGAAAATTTGCGTCAATGGTTGATAATAGAATATTTGTAACTGCATACGAATATTAACTATGATTGTTTTACAAAAAGGTGAAACAGTTTCTTCGTGAATGAAATTATTCGCATAATTTCGAATATTTGTTTCGGTTTTATACCATATATCTTTCTAATTTTCTCAACAGTTCTGTAAATCTACGTATTTGATGCGATTGACAATTGCTACTTCACTGTAATCTGTGGCAATTGAAGCCGACTTGGGAATGATGTGTATTTTTTTGTGTGGCGTGTGCATAAACGCTAAAGCGGCTGAACGATCGTAGCCCTGTGCGATTGACAATCGCTAGTTCAATTGTTCTATCGACTCAGTTGCCAAATTTACTATAAACTATTAATTAACCATTAAAAAATAACTCTTGGTTTCAACTTTATTACTACAAAAAACAAGTATTTATGTTTTGGGAGGTGGTAAAAGATGCATTAAAGTTTCATTTTTTATCAATCATAGTGAAAAATATCTCAGGTTTTGACAGTTATCCGGCCATTTGTTCTTGTCTGTGTGATCAGAGTTATGTTTGACGGTTAGAAAATACGTATAAATTATTTAAATAACCTATACTAAGAATCTAAAGACATATTTGGTGAATGTTTTTCCATGTCCCCCTACTAAATCGTTGTTTCCAGAAGTAATAATTAAGTTGAAACAAAGTGTTATTTTTTTGAAAATGTGTGTGCAGCAGAATTCGGCAACTTTACCTATATCAGTTTTGCTATTGTTAGCGTCAATATCAGCGTTATTTCCAACGGTTATTTTCAACGGACAATCACTAACGATAGTGACGTTAGCAGTTTTTTTCGAACTGTTGTCAACGTCAACATACATACTAAATACATAACGCCGAACCGTGCACTAGTGTTAATCTTGCTGCAGTACCATGGATCTCAACACAGGTGTTCCCACCATCAAGACAGAACCAGGGCCACATGAAGAAGACGGAGGTAAAATGCTTCAAACGAAGATCGTTATGGATCCCTCGAATATCAAGGTAGAATGTTCGGAGTCCAACGAAGACAACCCCAAGAGAGGTAAAATAATATAATGATTTAAAAAACTTTTTGATGTTACTTTCTTGCAGAATGTGATCGTCGATTAAAATGATATACGGGCGCCGAAATTAACATTTTGTCTGTCTTTTTTAACACATTCTTTGCGGTAAACGAGAAAACTCGTCATACGCCTTTTTACAGTAAGACGCGGGAGACGAGTTTACTCGTTTTGTTGCGCAAAGCGGTAACGAGCGGGAAACTTGTAAACGAGGGGTTCTAAATGGGTGCGGGGTCATGTGTTTTCTATTGTCGGCGGTACCCAATCTATCTACCTGTCAATACAAAGAGTTTGAAACACAACAAAAAAATAAAAATAATAAAATCGTTGTCGCGAATGTTCCGCTCACAAAACTACGCATTGAAACGCGGTACATGTGCAAGTTTTGCAATGTGCCCCTGCATAAAGGAAATTGTTTTGAACGCTATCACCCATTGAAGCACTATTAGGTTATATTTTTTTGGTTATATGTATTGAAAATTTCTTAATAATCTTGTTATTTTGTATGTATAAATTTCGATATGTTATTTCGATTGTGAAATACTGTTGTTTTCTATGATTCCCAAGAACGTAGAAAGTTTTTGTTCATAAAAAGGGAATGACACATACATTGCAAAGTAAATAAATAGAGACATCTTTTAAAAGTAAAACACTGAAAATTTCATCGAAAATTATCAAATAGATCATAAGATATGAATATTTTTCGGAAAGTCTAATATTGGCGCTAAAATTTAAAAAAACACCCGCCCTTCGCCCCCGATTTGGCGGTAAAATGCCCGACTATATAGTGTTAATTATCGACGCCCTGATGTGGATTTACATGATTGTTTTCGTTGAACGAGATTTAGGACACGATACATAGAACAATTTTTTTTGTTGCTTAGTTTTTTTTTTATTATTTATTTATTTGTTAACACTCTTTTTAGTTTTTTTTTTTTCAGAATAGGAGTAGTAAAAATTATACACTTATTACTGACCTACTCCTGTGACAATCTTTTGTCTCATTTCTTTAAATCTCAATGATAATTATTTTCCTCCGTCAGCATTCTGGGAAATGCTGAATATATATAGTAGCTAGTCCCAGAATTTCTGCCCTGGAAAAGTATCAATTTTTAGGTGCGTATAAGTGCGTGTTAGATAAAAAGAAAAATATAAAAAAAATTAGATTATAGAAATAAGGTAATGAAATAATTATTTGTTATAAATTCTAAGTGATGCTGGTAGATAGTAAAATGCTACATAAAAAAATATTTCAAGTATGAATCTCGTAACTTACATTTAATGTCTATTTATTACACGCTCTAGTGTGCATCTTTAAATATTATAAAATAAAGTCGCTATCCGCGTCTGTTTGTGCGCTTAGTTCTTTTAAACTAAGCAATGAATTTCGATAGGGTTTTTACTATCATTTAGAGATTTTTTTCCGGAAGGTTTATATATATAATACATGCATATTACACTGATATAAAGTAGAGAAAAGAAAAGTAAAAATTGTATTTTCGGGCTCTTACATTGCTAACGCTTGCTAAACCTGAGATACATTAAAATAATGTATGACAGAATTATAAAAAAATCTTTAAAAAGCGTACAGAAATGTCAGAAATGGTATATGTCCAATAATAATAATAATATCTTTATTTAGGAAAGTTTACACATTACAACTATACATACATATTATGGTGTACATTGATTTGTAACTTTTATATTTAAGGTTATAAAATTTACAGAAAAATACAAACATAATATTCTGAATGTAAAAAGAAAATAAAAGTACAGTCGAGGTTTCTAAAATAACGCCTCACTAGGCTAGCCTGTGTTGAGGCAGAATTTTTCGTGTTAGTTCCTAATACCTTTGAACATACCTATACTTATATTATGAAGTATTCGCTCAACAATGTGGTGACTTTAATAACTGCGAATTTGGGTGAATGCACCGGTGAAGGCCCTATTCTTATTTTTGATCCAAATTTTTACATTATCTTTGACATTTTTTTGTGAATCACATTGTTTTATGCTGTCTGGAAGAATGTTGTAGAGTCTTGTCGCCAAGTATTTAAAGTTTCGTTGACCAAACGTAGTATGTGTTATCGTTATTTGTAGTAAGTTTTTGTTGTTGCTTCGAGTACATAGTGTATTTGAACTTTTTTCGTAGTATTTATATATATTTGAGTAGGTATAGATGAGTTAGAATAGTTTTTGCATATAGCTGCCGAACATCAAACACATTCATAATATTAAAAATTAGATTCGAGTCTGTAATTATAGGTAGCCTTAGCATTATTTTAAAAAAAAAATTCTGAGCCTTTATGATTGGGTCTAGTGCAGATGAAGTGCTGCCTCCCCATGCTATGATACCATACTCAATAATAGATCGGCAGACTGCAAATCTAGTCTATCTCCTAAGTATAACCCCCAGCATCGCCGGGTACACGTCAGTTAGTTTACGTTGTAATTTTACAAGTCTTTTGTACCACTAACCGATTGTAAATACTTCTTAAAAAAATAATTCAAGAAAATATAAATAAATGAAAAAAGTAAGCAACAAAACAAACAAAATGTCAATAGGAACTAAGAATATCAATAAAAACTCTCACATAAACTACAACAAATTTGATTAACTCTCTCATCTCTGATATTCAATATAACAAAAAATACTCGAGGTGAATTTGTTTCTAGGTGCATGTATTAGGTAGTTAGTTCTGTAATGAATATATCCAAATATCGAAAATTTTAAATGACAGGTTGAAACATTCAGCCACCTCATGTTATTACCATCTTCCATATAGTGTATCTTATTAAACGGTCAGTGGCTGAGTTGGCATTTGTTTGGGTCCCACCCTAGCGACGTCAGTTCAATTTCTCGGCTGGATAAATCCACCATCATTACATAAGCAACATTATCGTCTCACTGTAGTGGTAGTAGAAAATGTTCAAATATTGCCAGATTATTCGTAACCCGGAAATTTTTGTCTTTCTTTAAAAATAAAATTATTATTTAGTTTTATTTTATATATATAAATTACAAACTATACATAATAAAATGAACCCTTGTCTGTCCAACTGGGAAGGATTCCCGTTTCAGGAAAGTCAAATTGTGTATTTAGTACATAATATTCTTACAATGGAATGGCGATGCTGTCAAAACAAATTTTGGGAACATTGTTGATTGCATTCGAAGTGACAGGATGGTTTCTTTATCCTTTGAAAGAATCGCAAAGATGTAATTTATTACCAGGGTCAATTTGGATAACATTAGTAATTGCATTCAGAACAGATGAATGGTTTCTCTCGGGACATCACAAGTCTGAGATTCTTTCCAGGGCACTTTGGAGAACACTTACAATTGTATAGTTAGAATTTCCACATTTATAAATCAGTATAAGACATATGAATCCTATAGTACTTTTTTTTTAATTTCTTAGGTGATAGAAATTACCCATTACTAGACCAGAATATATGCCGTATGACATATGAATTTCCAATTTTAAAATATCGAATCTTTATTTATTAAATGGCTAGTCATTATTATACATTAATCGTACTATACAGATTCGTAAATTTAAATAATAACAACAATGAAGATCAAGTATTAGGAAAAAAATAACCATTATTAAACTTAAAATAAAAAGTGACTTTAGATCCTATATCCTAATTATAATAATAATCTCTAGAAATCTTATTTTTCTTCATCTTTCAACTTACCTTGTTTCTTCTTTTCTTGTACTTTACTTAAACTAAGGCTGTGTTAGCTAAAGCTAAGATATTGAAAATAATTTTGATAACTTGATATTTTTCTCATTACAGAGGTAAAACGTAACAAAATGGAGGAGACAACAAGGAAAAAGAACGTGATCACGAAAATAATCAGCATAAATTCAGCACACAAATTTGTACACCTGATTCTCCCACTACTGAGAAGAAAGAAAATTCCACGGTGACCAAGACTAGAAAAAACCCTTTTCATATACCGAATGCAAATTCTCTTGCACACTTAAGACAGCCTTAAAACAACATATTCTAACACATACTGGCGAAAAACCATTCTCATGTTCCGAATGCAGCTATTTAAGTTCAAGAAATACAACTTTAAAAAGGTACATGTTTACGCACACATTGGAAAAACCATTCTCGTGTTCAAACTGCTCTTATACATCTTCTCTAAGATCAACTTATAGCGCGCACCTTCTAACTCATACAAAGCAAAAGCCATTCTCGTGTCCCAATTGTACCCATTCAAGTTCCATGAAGTCCACTTTGAAAGCCCACATTCTCACGCATACTAAGGAAAAGCCTTTCTCGTGTTCCCAGTGCAGTTATGTGAGTTCGCAAAAGCAAACATTAAAACGGCATATGCTCACGCATTCTGGAGAAAAACCATTCTCATGTCCGGACTGCAGCTATGCATGTTCGCAGAAGTCCAATTTAAAAGCGCACATTTTGACACACATAAGTCGTGTTCGTAAATCTAAATAATACCATTGATGTATGACAGCCTCCGTGATCGAGGAGTAAGGCTCTCGACTAGCAAGCTTGAGGTCACGGGTTCAAATCCCAGCGTGGGCAAGTAAAATTTATTAGATTTATTTGTTTTATATCACAAATTACTAATTAAAAATAATATATAGTATATTTGCGGCACGTTTCAGAGTTGAATATACTCTCAGTAACGCTCTGGTGTAAGACCACCATTCAGAATTGAAACATTTCTTGAAAACTGGCTTTGGCCGTGTTTGGTGATCAGATCTGAATAGCCAGGAAGTTCCTACATCTTCCTCTTTCCCATCTCATTCCCATCCCCACTACCTTCAACCTCCCAACGTATTCCAAATGGG
Organism: Hesperophylax magnus; assembly: GCA_026573805.1. Lineage (NCBI taxonomy): Eukaryota > Metazoa > Arthropoda > Insecta > Trichoptera > Limnephilidae > Hesperophylax > Hesperophylax magnus. The sequence goes on along the minus strand of JAIUSX010000193.1, from coordinate 649,606 downwards.
GATGACATAGTCTCATTTTCTCCAGATGGTTGGAAGCAGTTGGGAATCTTGTGCGGTTTAAATTTAAAAAAAAAAAAACATAAAGCTGACCACAGACATAACCTAACATAACAACTCTTCACGATACACTAATGCAGAAAACCGTCCAGGTGCGCCAATAAACAAAAAAAGCATTCGTGACTCTCGACTTGGCCGGACCACTTCTCTTCACTTTGTTCGTTTGAGCTGGTATTTCAGTTGCTTTTTAAGCTTAGAATGATGTTTACGTTTTTCAAGTTGCAATCGTGAGGTTTCCTGATAAACCAATCTGACTTATAATAGGTGTACTGAAATACCGGCACCACTCAACTATTTTTCATCCAATATTTTGATTTTAATTGTTAAATATAATAAATACACATGTAATTTAATACCTTCTGAATTATGATATGTTTTATTAACTATTGCAAGCAGTCTTCAGAATCCTAATATAAGTTCTTTTGTGGCGTCTCTCTGTAAACTCATTTGAAATACAATTATAGATTTGCGTAATGTCGGTGGTCCGAGAAGAAAAGTCCACACTGATAGATTATTTTAATATCGCCCTGGTAAACAGCCAGGTACTTGCCACCTTCCTTTTTCTTATCTCCTTCCCTTCCTTACTATCTTTAGTTTCACAAAATACCAGAATTGGGAATTCTATAGACCCACAGGCATCAGATGATTGATCACTTAGTTGGAGTCTGAATCACTTAGTTTGACACCCTCTTGAGAAAAATAATTTCCTTTAGGGCTTACGTCACCTTTGGGAATATTGTTTGGAGGATCTTTAGAAGAGGAAGTTCTGGGAAGGAAAACAGTATAAAGGGTGGGAATCTAGGGATCAATGTATCCAGAAGTGACGGACGAATGATCTATCCCTCCCGTTGTGGCGCAAGGCGATGGGTGAAGACCGATGAGACCATTTGGAGGGGTCAAAGGGTCTCCCCACACCAGCCTAGTTAAATTCAACAGAATAAGTTGGTTTGGTGACCACTGATTTGAGGAACTTACCAAGATCAGTGACGCAGCAGCAGAGTTAAATAGAAGGCGAAATTGCCAGCTGCGGTAGAGGGCAAAGAGTCTTCCCCATCTACAACTTCTTGTCTTATATGTGAAAGAATATTTTATCAAAAGGAAATTATAATAAACACATAGAATGGGTAATATATCCCTAGACTTATCGCACTGGAGATGCGGAAGTTTTTGTTTCTTTTATAATGATTTGTGCGAAAATGAAAACCATTTTTTTGTAATCTCATAAAATATGTAGATTTTTTTTACACATAAAACTTCACAAAATGGCCCAAAACTGACTTTACCTTTAGTTTATGGAGTTCCATAACAAGGTAGGCTTTATTTCCAGACAGTACCTACTTATTAATTTCAATTCATTAATATTTGTGTATTATTTTCAATTAGCAGTTTAAATATTCTAACCCCAATCAAAGTGGTCCAGAAGAATTCTATAGAAACCCTCCACATATTCAACAGAAACGCTATTCGCAGATTTCAGGGTGCCCCGAGTAAAAGATATCTTCAAGAAAAATGCAATTATCCAAATTTCCAAAGATAATATCATCAAAAACTTTAAAACCCACCTATCAAAATGATATCAATACAACCTCAAAATACCAAACTAATGCAAAACAATTATATCTATTTAGGAATAAAGTTTTGGGGATCTGGTGAGGAGGCACGAAATGAAAGAGTTCGTGAAGGTCACAGTGTTTTATTGAGTCAGGTTGCCGTGATGAGAGATGACTTGAGGACCGATGATGAAGACTCCGGATGCAGGCGGTGAAGTGCTGGTCAAGCGCGGGTCAGTGAGTCGACGCCGCTGCTGGTGACCGGACTCGTTGACTGTCAGGAACTGGTGAAGAGCATGGGTCTTCCGGGTACTCCAGTGCTGAATAGGGAAGCCGAAGGTGCGGTGGACCTGGTCTGTGGTTGTGTGCTAGAGATGGCATAGACCGGCGAGGATGCCGCATGGTCTAGATACGTGGATGTAGCGCTGGTCAGATGTGCTGGAACCAGGGCACTGTGATCCGGTATAGCGCTGGCCAGGAACGATGGGGCCAGGGCGCTGTTATCCCGTTGGATGTTGTTGGATGAACCTTGCAGAGCCGGGTGTAAGTAACGGAGGTCCGAGGTGGGGCGGGGAGGGGCGCAAGTCACTCGCGATATTGCAGATTGTTGGCTTACTAATGACTGACTGACTGACTGCTCGCTGCGTCGGGCCTATTTATATAGCCCAGCCGATGACAACAGTAGCTGCGCGAGATCGCGGGTAAAATGGAGACAATTCGCTCAGTCTGGGTGCTACTGGAATTTTTGTTGGCGCTGAAATTATGCCTAGGCAACAGGCTAGAACCTTCTAGCGAATGCGCGTAATGTGCTAGACCAAATCGCAACGTATTGTCGTAGGTAGTTCCAGACGTCGGTAGCCCGTAGACATGTAGCTCGTATTGTTTACAAAGGTAAAGAGCGAGACAATCTGGATGAATCTACGATCGCTACAAAGTATTTCAACAACCTTCTGATTGAAATAAAGAAATTAAAAGATATCAACAAACTGAAGTTGAAGCTCCTTGAGCTAGTCCTAGTTACTCAGTGATTGTTTCTACAATCGTTATCAAGTTCCACTGTTCAGTAGAACCTAACGTGTATTATTGGAAAATACCCATTTTCCAGGAGCATCTTAGACTAGAGCTAAGGGCCCAGTCTAAGAGAAAAATATCTCTGGAGAGATACTGTTCGAGTACCCACTGTGGTATGTTACAGTAACAAAATCGTATACTCATATATGTACACCTACATATATAGATAATAATAGTTGTACACGACATACAGTGCTATTCCACACGCTAAATTATAAAACAAATGCAGCATCTAATTCGGCAAATAACCGAGCTCTTCATGATCTAAATAATATTTGACTTAACTCTAACATTGACATTTTTTCGGATTCACTGCCCAAATTCCAACGTGGCATCATGTCAATAATTTAAAGTATTCAATGCGCATACATAAAGACACACACACACACAAACACTCATACATACATTACACACGTCACACACACACCTATAAACTACACAAGTCACCTGGTAATTAAGGAATAAACATACCACTTAGCAGACATTACAAGGAAACATATCATAGGTACACAACATGAAGTATCTTAATCCTGTATATTCTTTCATCTCTGTAAATCATGGACTGTTTGTTTCCATAATATAAAATAAAATAAAAAAAAATCTATAATCCAGAAGCTTCAATTTTTTTATTATATATATACTTACCTATTGCATAATGTTATTCTATTTTCCTTATAACTAATGTAACTTGCTCACCAAGCACAAGAACCAGTTTCTTCTTTGGTGAGATTGCGATTATAAATATATTTTGTACCCATATGTAATTTAACAAGACTGTAGATTTAGAGCACCGGGTCCAAACCGTATCTTCAGCCGATAGTGATGCTCCTTTACGTTCGATAGTGATGATAGTAGTTGAAGAATGTTATTGCAGTCTGCGTCCCGCACCCGGCGCTCGGTGAATGTTGGGCACTGGGTGTGCTGTTGTCTCTGCACGCTTCTGGCGTTTGGCGGTTGACTAACAGGGCTGGCTGATCTTGAAGAGGTAAACACCAACAGGATTTGGAGTGGAGACTAGGCGAGGTGAGGCAGGTGATGGTCAGGAGTCACTTTGTGGAAGGTAGTAAAACACTTGTTTGTTTGTAAAGATGAACTGATTTAAGGACCCACTTTTTTGTGCAAAATCACCTCAAGAGCGCTGTACAAATCTATAATACATTTCTACAGTGATCTTTGTTATTACTAACTATTTATGGAGATAATATACAGTACATTACTTACCTGGTAGGTCACTTGAGATTAACAATTAATTAACATAATTGTTTGTTTTAGGACTTAATTGGAAAATTGAATATAACTGCACTTTTTCTTATGAATGGTATATTTAATTTAAGGGTACGACAGCTTTAAAAGGTAATTTTTTAGTTTAGACCTGAATTCTGTTGGACTTGTTATGGATCTTAGTTCCGGAGGGAGTTTATTCCAAGCCTTCGGCCCAGATGCTCCGAAAGCGCGATAACCAAACTTAGCATTTGGCTTGCGCTTAGGTTCTATCAGTCTGCCTACAGCTGATGATGTATCTGATCTAAGAGTTGATTGCCTCAGACCAGTGTTTTCCGGGACGCATAGTTCAGAGATGTAGGGTGGGGCCATTTCATTGATGGATTTAAACACCATCCAGCACCGTTTGTACTGGATTCTTTCAGGGCACTTGATCCAGTGAAGGTTACGAAGGTGTTCTGAAATGTGAAAATATTTAGATACCCCGGTTATGAGCCGGGCTGCTGCATGAAACACTGATTGAAGTTTGTCAATTTAATATTTTGGAAGGCTGGAATAAATGCCATTGCAGTAATCGAGACGTGAGACTACGTAAGAGTTGATAAGTAGTTTTGTTGCTTCTGTTGGAAGGTTTCTTCGGACAGACTTGGGTTATCTTAGGTGAAAAAAACCGGTGCTTACAGTCCTATTTATTTGACTTACGAAAAGTCTGAATCTCAATTAACACCGAGAAGTTTGACTGTTGTTTTTTTGTTATATCTATATTAAATAAAAAAATTTAAGCCATTTTCGCAAACATATTTTCTCTTTTAATATATACCTACATTATCTTAAAAATAAGGTATCAAGAGGGTGGTGAAATACTACCTTAAAGCGATGCACTACGTCGTGCAATATTTTGAATCGAGCCGCTATCAATAGCTCACCTTACGTAGCTGGCAATAAGGCTTAAATTCCCGCTTCACACCATCCACCTGTTTTGATTTATGCAAGAAAAAAACATGGCCAAAAAGTTCCTTTTATTTTATTTTGTGGATGTTCAGGCACAAATATTTAAATGTTTTTCGATAATTTTATAAATAAATAAATTTGCCACATTATACAATAAAACCATAACCGAAAATGGGTTCGTAAGTAGGAGATTTTGAACTTTAAAACAGTTTTCATAGGCCTATACATTATTTTTTTCTGGGCTTTTACAAAGACTTCTAAAAAATACTCGATTATTTCAAAGGCCAAGATGTATCCACTAGCAGTCTTTAATTAAAGCATCTGAAACATAGAAAGGCGACCAAATTTTCAAACCAAAAACACATGATTTTAAATTACTACGTAGTGCACCGCCTTAATCAATAAATATATTCAGCTCAGTATGGAGTCGATGAGTCGTTCATAAAGTAGTTCTTTTTGATGAGCCCTGTTTGTACGACTTTCGGTAAATCGTACGTAAATTGAACGGTTACTATTTTACATCAGGAATTATTTTAGAAAAATATTGAGCTGCTACAGTAACTCGCTCTCTTAATAGAATAAAACGTGACCCATCGCTAGGTGTTACGCGACCAATCGTCTTACTCCTACAGCTTTGAGCATTTGGAAGAGATGGCAGATTGAACTTTCAAATAAAAAAAACAGATTGAAATGAATGTTTTTAATACAATTATAATACAATAGTCTTAGGGCGGCTTGCACCATAAGTTAAATTTGGTTTAAATATCATTTTAAACACAATATATGATTTAAGTCGACTTGGCGTCTTACACCACAAAATTTAAGTCGTTAAATGCGTTAAAAGAACTGTCAAAGTTAAATACCCAAAAGGGGCTGTTTAATCGAGAAACGTGTTTAGCTCTACTCATAAACAAGTAATGTCATTTTTTTAGGTTATCCCTTCGATTTCTGATTGTGGTTAAAATATATCTCATTATAATTTGTATTCACAATGAACAAATTATATTATAGACATTATAAAATTAAAGAAAGTAAAAATAAATTATACTTAAATGTATATATATATATATCGGAATATATATATATATATACACTCTATATATACATATATCGGAATATATATATATATATACACTCGGAACATGAAGAAGGTTTTTCTCCACTGTGAGTTAGCATATGACTCTTTAGATGGCTCTTTCGAGAACATGAAACGTTGCATATGGAACATGAAAAGGGTTTTTCTCCACTGTGCGTCAGCATATGTCTCTTCAAATGGCTCGGATGAGAACATGAATAGTTGCACTCGGAACATGAAAAAGGTTTTTCTCCACTGTGAGTTTGCATGTGGCGCGTCAGATATCTCTTTTGTGAACATGAATAGTTGCACTCGGAGCATATATATATATATATATATTTCTCTTTCGATATATATATATACATTTCTCTTACGATCATACATGGTTTTTGTATATATATATTTATTTTGTAAGAAACAAACAGCTTTTATACAATATACAATGATAGATATAAATTTTCCAGTTAACCGAAGTCAAGCCACAGATGTTTCTTATGTTAAAGTTCATTCGAAATGAACTAGTATTATATATATATATATAGGTTTTTCTCCACTGTTGGTGAGAATATGTTTCCTTAGATTGCTCTTTCGAGAACATGAATAGTCACACTCGGTACCTGAAAAAGGTTTTTCTCCACTGTGGGTGAGCATATGGCTCCTTTGATGGCTTTTTCGAGAACATGAAAAGTTGCATATGGGAAATGAAAAAAGTTTTTCTTAACTATGGGTCAGCATATATCTCTTCAATTTTTTGTTTGAAGAACATGAATAGTTGCACTCAGAACATGAAAAAGGTTTTTTTCCACTGTGAGTTAGCATGTGGCGCGTCAGATAGCACTTTTTTGAACTTGAAAAGTATCACTCGGAACATGAAAAAGGTTTTTCTCTATTGTGAGTAAGCATGTGGCGCGTCAGATAGCTCTTTAGTGAACATGAATAGTTGCACTCGGGACATGAAAAAGATTGTGAGTCAGCATATGACTCTTTAGATAGCTCTTTCGAGAACATGATAAGTTGCATATGGAACATGAAAAAGGTTTTTCTCCACCGTGGGTCAGCATATGGCTCCTTAGATTGCTCTTTTGAGAACATGATAAGTTGCATATGGAACATGAAAAAGGTTTTTCTCCACTGTGGGTCAGCATATGTCTCTTCAAATTATTGTTTAAAGAACATGTATAGTTACACTCGGGACATGAAAAAGGTTTTTCCAGATTGTGGGTCAGCATATGACTCCTTAGATGGCCCTTTTGAGAAAATGATAAGTTGCATATGGAACATGAAAAATGTTTTTCTCCAGTGTGGGTCAGCATATGTCTTTTCAAATAATTGTTTAAAGAACATGTATAGTTGCACTCGGAACATGAAGAAGGTTTTTCTCCACTGTGAGTTAGCATATGACTCTTTAGATGGCTCTTTCGAGAACATGAAAAGTTGCATATGGAACATGAAAAGGGTTTTTCTCCACTGTGCGTCAGCATATGTCTCTTCAAATGGCTCGGATGAGATCATGAATAGTTGCACTCGGAACATGAAAAAGGTTTTTCTCCACTGTGAGTTTGCATGTGGCGCGTCAGATATCTCTTTTGTGAACATGAATAGTTGCACTCGGAGCATAAAAATGGTTTATCCTTACTGTGAGTCAATATATGGTCCTTCAAATGGCCTTTACGAGAACATGAATAGTTGCACTCGGAACATAAAAAAGGTTTTTCTCCACTGTGAGTCGGCGTGTGGCTCGTCAGATGGCTCTATTGAGAACAGTAAAATAATGGTTCTTCCACAGGATGCGTCTTTAGATCTGTCGGCAAAAAATACTTATATAGGAAGCTAAACAAGTCTTATAACCTACGTACAGCGTAAATAGTAAATTCGTTAAACATATGTAAATAAAAATGGTGACCGGATAAATCAACACACTGACGATTTAACACACATTTTAAAAGTGATATAAGTTAAGTAGGTTAGCTTAGGTTGGGTTTTTTGTTTTCATCGTTTTTAATGACTTTATATCACTTTTAAAATGTGAGATGAATCGTCAGTGTGTTGATTTATCATCGAACCGAAAATACTTGTACTAAGCGAAACCGGTTATTTTAAGAAAATCAAATAAATAAATTGTTTTTCAAAACAAGCAGCTGGAATTATTCAAACTTACATAGAATCGTGGTTTGATCTGCAGTCTGGGAAATGCTTTCAAAGCGTTCTGAGTAGTTTTTTTAAGCATCGCGAAGGCCACGGAAATTTATTCCGCTTCATCTTCTCGGGGTACAAGATCCGCCTTGATGGTTAACGCTTTTTTTAAAAGGTTGCGAGAGAGAACAGAATGATACCAGATAACATAAGCACTTGGAATTCATAAAAACGTAAAACATTGGAGAGCACGAATTGTTTGACGTGTTCTCAATAATCGGTTTTACCTGCTGTGTGGGTAATTCTTTCTAAACGTTCTAGGCATTCCTTTTTAATATCCGGCAGGTCTATGTCGATCTCCACGTAAGGATATCCCCCTTCATCTTCTCGGGGTCCAAGATCCGCCTTGATGGTAACTGTCTCCAAATTAATGCTTTCTGGATAAACAAAACAACAATACTTATATAGATAATTGATGTACACCAAAACGTATTTGTATTAGTAGAAAGATTTAAATAAAATAAAAACATGAAACAGAACAAGATCGAGACAAATAAAAAGATAAATGTCTCTGAATTCAGGATTAAGAACACGATTCTAAGACTTGATTTTACTAAAGACGTATCCCCCAGGACGACAATAGATCCTGGGTTCAATTCCTAGTTGTTACCATTATCCTTTTATTTATACGTCTTATTCTGCCTACTGATATATAGGGTTTTCCAATAAGAGGTGTTATTTTGAATATTAATTAAGGAATTAATGATTCTTTATGGCCGAAATTGGATGGTATTGATCTGGACAACGTTTACTTTCAACAAGACGGCGCTACGTGCCACACAAGCAACAAACCCATTGATCTTTTACGGGAAAAGTTTCCGGACTGTGTTATCTCTAGAAGAGGTGATCACAATTGGCCACCGAGATCTTGTGATTTCACACCTTGCGACTTCTTCCTTTGGGGCTACGTGAAAGAGAAGGTCTACGCCAACAGCCCAGCGTCGATTCAAGACCTCAAGATGGAATTCGCGAGGCTATCGAGGACATAAGGCAGCCACTTTGCGATTTGGTAAAGGAAAATTTCATGAAAAGGATATGGTCCTGTAGGCGTATTCGTGGTGGTCATTTGACTGATGTTATTTTTCACTTTTAACAGCATACCTTCCTCTTCATAATGAAATAAACATTCGATCATTTATATTTAAAAAAAATGGCATTTTTCTTTGAATATCAAAATAACACCTCTTATTGGAAAACCCTTATTATATTGATAAGTATAACCTCCAAAATAGGTGAATATAAAAAGATGTTCCTGAAAATATTTACCATTAAATATATCTACTTAGAAGCGGGTATTTGCATAACACACATAAAAATTTATTTAAAAAATAAGAAATACGGAGATGTCCGCTTCAGGGACTGATTCTTCAAGAAGGAGAAATCATTTGTTCTTAAAAATCTTCAGTACGGAGTGTGTTTGTTTTTAGTCAATGGAATGATGTGTTCTTCCATGAATAAATGTGTATTTTTTAATATATGTAAAATAAAGCATGTGCACTTAAACCATGTCACAAATTGAGGTGAAACTTGAGGAACAAGCCTAGTCCAGTGGGCACGACATTTCATAACGGTCGTGAATTTAGAACATTCGAATTTTATGTCCTACATTCTTAGCATATGAAATGAAACTTACTGGCAGACGGAATACTCTCCGCATATTGCAAACATTCCTTCTTTACATTTGGGAGGTCGACATCTATATCCGTAAACGGTATTTCACCGTCTTCTTCCTGGGGCCCTGGTTCCGTCTTGATGAAAACATTTTCTGGATTTAGTAGATCCATGGCGCTGCTGTGGTAGTGATAGCTTTAAGTTAAAAAATATATATCTGAAACAAAACAGTGATAATGGAAAATCTTTTAATAAATAGGGGAAACAGTTTTTTTATTACTGATATCTCAAACATATTTCTTGACAGTGTTCAATATTAGAATTTGTTACCATTGGATTAAGTTGAAACAAATAAAAGTAAGGATAGGTATTTTTTATCTAGTAATAAAAATAAAAATTTAAGAATACTAAAAATGTGTTACCACAAAAAAGACATAATAAAAAATAAATTATAAAGCATCCTAATATTAAATCTATCTGTCAAAGGGCTTGCATAGGTAAAATGAAGGTGTGATACCAGTTCGTTCTTGATGCGAAGTAGTAGATTCCGGCTCTTCACAGCAACTTTCCCAGTTTATAATTTATCCAAAAAATAATGTCGTAGTCCAATGCAAAACAGCCTCACGCTGCTGGTCTCCAAAAGGGTCCCTCTTAACCAATCAGGATCGGCAGATGCCATCCGATTCCATCAATCAAATGGTCAATGCTCTATAAAATGCAGACTATACAATTAAAAAAATTGCAAAAAAATATCATTTCTTGGTAGAATCAGAAACAAAGTAAATAAAGAAACATGCCAGAAAATATACAATACAATTATATCACCACACTTTAATTACTGTTCAAGTATTCTTTTTCGCTGCAATAAAGAGAAAATGAAAAAAATGCAAATACTGCAAAATAAAGCAATGCGAATAATACTTAAGGTGGTTTAACCAGCGGACGAGAATTCAAATTTCGTTAAAAGACGGTTTCGCGATCGGACGTTTTTTTAGACCGAGACAGAAATACCGAATTCATTCCGCTGCAAGCCGTCCACTCGCGCGGCTGTGAAAACTACAGCATGGTTCCGATGAAATAACAATTATTGTTGTTAAATTCTTGGTTGTAGCTTTCTTCCTAATAAGTAGTTACATATTTGTAAATTATACGTCGGAGTGCGTAAACATAAATAAATACAAATGCAGTTTGTTGACATGGTAGATATAAAATATGTAGGTATATGAATATACATTAAAAAAAATTTCAAATATTTGTTTAATTTGTTTTTTTTTTAAATATTTTACACGAGTTTTCCAAAGGTGAGTAAAAATCTTTTGTTTTACTTATTTCTTCGTTTGTCCGAAAGGTATTACCGGTAAGTTTTATTTCTAATACTTATCTTTAAAGTATTACTTGATTTGATATGTATGACATTGAAAAGAGGGTTTATTCCTTACAACTGAAGTAATACATATATTAAAACTAGGTTTTATTTCCAACTATATTCTACGGTACCTACCTGCATATGTAGTTATGTGATTGCATAAAATTGTATCGCTTTCATGTATTTGTTTTCATGATTAACGGAGCGACCTGACTCGTCTAATTTTCGAAATGTAATTAAATTCACGAGTAAATTTCGATTGAAACATTATAGGTTAGTATGTCAAAAATAACCTTTTTTTTTCCTAAAACAAGAAGGTCAATTCACAATATGACATTATGAAACTGACAAAAAGTAACACAAAAAATATTAAATATGTTGAATTATACCAATGTAATAGTGAATTGGACAATAAAAGAGAAATTATGAACAAAAAAATGATTTGAATCGCACATCACGAATCGAAATTCATTTGGTTCATGTCACTTTTTGACTACCAATCACAAACAGTTTCACGTACTTTGGCATAAGTTTTAACATTTATACATGAAAAAACGATGGCAGACATAAACTCCTGTCCATAGTTGATTCTTTTCCCTGGAAATTAAACAACACAAAATTATCGCCAAATGTTATAAAAAATATGTGCTTATTCTGACTGATTCTTTCGAACGACTCTGTACCATTTAAGTACGTACAATGTACACGGATAATTAAATATCACTAACCTTTATTTTTTCTGAAAATATATCTCCCACGTACGTTTTTGATGTCGTAATTTGTGCTATCTAATAAAACTTTTTTTCGAGGGTATTTTCCTCCTCATTTTTAAGCGAGGAATTTCTTTAAAATGTTATCAAGTAGACTGGCGTGGAATAGACGTCCGCTCGCCGCCCTGTCGCAGCGGGGACTGATAAAATTTCGGCTTGCGCCGGGGTAATAACAAACAACAAACGCGAATCGAAATTAATTACTATTATATATATTAAGAATATATTTTTTGGTCATAAATTATTTCTAATGTTTCAATAATGTCTTGGTAAATTATTTTTCTAAAAAAATTTGAACTATACCAATTTGTAAGACCATAAATAAATAGTCCAATTGAGGGATTTTCGTCACAAAACGCGTGCTCGGATTTATTTATTAGTAATTTTATTTGAAATAAAAACAAAATTCTTATACATACATATGATAGATAATTTATTGATTGTTTATACTGTATTATTATATGATTTGAAATATTTGTTGTATAATACAACTTCACATTTGAAAATGCAACAAATCTGCGCATCGTCCAACGGTAACACTTTATTATGATATGAAAATAATATTATTTTTCAAAATTTTACATCTTACTTTACAAGATAAAATAACGATCTTTCGAAATCAATTTGTGTTTTTATCAAGAAAAGTGTCCATACGTCTAAAAGTGGCCTCAAAAATGCCAAATTTCAGGTCAAGTCTACCTATTTCGCCTTAAGCGCAACATATACACACGGATAAGAGACATGTTAAAGGAGCTGAATATTTTGACGGTGAAGCAAACTGTGTATTTGAATGTACTTATTTTTATACATAAAATTAAATTAGGGATGATGTCTAAGGAACTGAAAAGAAAAATAAATTACAATAACGAGATACACGGACACGGGACGAGAAATTCTAAGCAAATTAGATTGCCAACAAGAAAAAAAACAAGCACCCAAAAATCTCTGATGTACCAGGCCGTTCAACTGTATAACAAAATCCCGAAGGAAATTGCTGTGATAGAAAATATTAATAATTTCAAAAATGAATTAAGAAAATATGTCTCTCTCAATTATTAATGTTTCTTTTTTTGTGACTTTATTGAAATATTTAAAGAAAGATTATGTTTGCCAAACAATGTACATGTTTATATGTTTATAAAACTATTAGCACACACGAAGATGTGAGCTAACTTAAGATTATTAAATAATAAATAATAAAATATGCAAAGCTGATGCTCACAAAAATTGGCGAATGTGTTCGTAGAACCTCAGCCAAGAGGAATGGCCGCTGATCTGGGCTGGTGATCAAAGAATGGCCACTGCATAAATGAACCTACACCTATATCGTCATCTTCGTGCTTTTAGTACTGAACATATTTCGTCCGACGGATTTTTTTGGAACTAAGAGAAAAAGAAAGAGAAGGGAATATGTTGTCACGACGTCACAAACCATCGACCAAAGATAGAGGAAAGTAAAAAAAAAAATGGTACTACCATAGACAATATAAATACGGTCCCCATTTATTAGCCTAAAATATTATTTTAAAATGAAAAACTCGTAATTGCATGAATTATTTTATTAATCAAACACAGATAACACAAAAAAGGGACATACAAGCTTGTGTAAACACAAAACACATTTTAAATGACAATAAAATGTTAACACACCAAAACAGAATATTATTTCCTTTAGAGAAAAATAAAACAGTTGTATATAGAAGCGTATGAAGGTATACGCTTCTACGTCCATTTTGGCAGCAATGGGCCCGCTGCTGGGTTCAGGGAAGACATTAGCTTCTGAAATAAATAAACATCACATCATCACATTACTCAAACAAAACATAGAATATTATATCTGTAATTCAGTTGCTGGGTTTGAAGAAATAATAATTCTATTGAATGAATATCTTTATCTTAATAACGACTCAAATCAACGTCTCTTCTTTCATTCTATCTCTCTACCAACACTCACAATCATATGAATAATATGAAGATAGGTCGATAGAGATTTATACCTTTAAAACTGTAATTGTGATCTTGGAGGGCACCACAATTTGTGCAGTAATACACTGGGGGTACACGTGGAACACGAATACGGTCTAAAAAAGAAAATAGATTCAATTCTGAGGTGATTCAAGTTAATGATAAGTTACATTAGAATTATTGAACAAACAGAGGTAGATTCGCACCTGCATTTTGGTTAACATCCCAGGTCCTTTGTGCACCAGGTAAATCCCGATATATTCCGATATCTGGAAGATTAAGGGTCGGCAAAGCATCTGAGCCACAAGTCGTTTTTAATTTTTTTGCAAAATGCGAACATTGCAAAAAAACTACTTTCACTTTTCACAAATATTTACGTCGGCGAAGAACCATAAACATGTGGTGTTTTGACTTTTGTTACCACAGATATCCCATTTTATACAACTCAGTTCTTCTATGGCGTTCAAAGTGTTCCTATTGGATATTGGCATTTTAAATATTGCTATGACGTCACCAAAGCACCACCATTCTAAGACCAAAATTTAGGTCGGAGTCGACCCCCCCTGACTTCGGCCTTTAGTAGGGAGAAATTTTGTCCACTGATGACGTCACATTCAGAATTGAGGCATAAATAAACCACAAAGTAGAGGAAACAAAAAAAAGCGCGGCCATAGACAATATGATCTTCCCCACGTAGGCACCTAGGGAAGATAATATTGTGCTATTCATCAGCCTAAAACATTATTTTAAAAATAAATTTTAGAAATGTTAACAGATTTTCTCAGGATGACAAGGCTCCCAAATCACAAAGTGCGGTCCTGCGAAAATGAGCTATAAGGTATCTTTCCTTACGGCACATTTTCTCAGGACGGCGCTTTGTAAGTTGAAAATCTGTCGTCCCGAGGCCGTTGTAAAATAACTCAAAATTACTTGAAATTTGAATTCCACTAAGGAAAAACATTTTCAAACAATGATTGTGCTTTTCTACGACAGCATTGAATGTTAACATTTCTCTGTTTATCAGAAAAATGAAAAACTTTCTTACATGTTGTAAAGTATTTTTTTATTTTATTTCAGTAAGATAACAACCAATATAGGTACCAAAATATCATGGTAGACAATGGATGACTGTCCAATTTATCACTTGCTTCGGGTCTTCAGGTTACGTCACGATCTTACGAGCGGCCGAATGCATTTTTATTTTCGACAACTGCCTGTATGAGCCAACCTTATAAAATACGTTTTCTACGAACCTTGAAGAACAAAAACATGATTTATTTATTTATTGAACGCCCAGAGGGCTTTTACATGGGGTTGGTAGTATACATAATTTTAATTTGACAGATACTTTAAAAGTTACAAAAAAAAAAAAAAATTACATTTGATAGAAGCTATGCAACAAGTCATTCAAACACAAGAAACAAAAACAGAAAATTACAGCTATTTGTATGTTTACATGATGTGTTTAGGAGTATTGATGAAATAAATGTTTTAAATGATCCACAAAACTTGCCAAGTTGGTATTGAATACGTCAACATCACCCAAGTAATGATTTCCCATGGTGTGAAGTCGTTGTATCGGAGAGTGGGCAATGTACATAGTTACGCTTAAGTGTGCTGCTGTAGAATATTGTATTTTGTCGTGTTGTTACTGTGGGTGTATGTATGTTTATAAGTTGCAGGAGTTCACAACAGTCGAATTTAGAGTTAAGTATTTTGAATAAGAACGTTAAATCGTTTATTTTACGTCTATCTTCTAATGTATATATTTTTAGAGTATTTAATGAGAAATTGTATTTTAAGTCTTCGACAGGGATATTTAATTTAAAATTTATAAAACGTAGAATTTTTTTTTGTATTCGCTCAATGTTGTTAATGTGAATTTTGTAAGATGGAGACCAAACTACTGAGTTATATTCAATTAGACTTCTTACTAGAGATACGTATAATAGTTTAATGGCTTGTAAAGAATTAAAGTTTTTAGTTGTTCTTAATACGAAGCCTAGTTTTTTCATACCTTTGTTCACAATTTGATGGACATGATTGGTGAAATTTAGTTTTTCGTCCAAAATAATTCCAAGATCTCTCATTTCCGTGACTCTTTCTAAAGCTATGTTATTGATGGAATATTCGAATAAAACAGGATTTTTGTTTCTGAAGAAAGTCAAGGTTTTGCACTTTACTACATTTAAAAATAAATTATTTTGAACGCACCAATCTCTAAGCTTACTAATATTTGATTGTAGTATATGGCAATGATTTATGTCAGTTATTTTCTTGTATAGTTTGATGTCATCTGCAAAGAGCAATACCTCGACATCGTTGAAGCAATTGGTTATATCATTGATGAAAATGAGGAACAAAACCGGGCCATGATGTTATAGTACACAAGACTAATATTATTGGAATGAACCGACGAGATCGGGTTTTTGGAAATTATAACAATAATTGTCTATGACTTCACTGTCTATGCTTAACTTATATATTTTTTGACACATGCTTTCTTTAACATCCATTGTTTAATCAAGTCACCCGCGCAGTTTAACCCAAAATCCCATACTTGTGATAGTTATTAAGTATAGTTACGATAGTTGATATTAGTTAGTGATAATTTTTATTTTCATTGCTATTTATTTTGGTAGCGACCACTGTTCTTATGTCATGCTCAAATGTCTAAAACTATCTAGTTTAACTTACGCCAATCGGTACCCAAAACGGAACGGTAATTCCTTTTTAAATATAAATATATCTGACCATTAACGACGACTTTTTCAACCGTTTTCAAATATTGAAACTTCAAGGTCAAGGTACACACGTAATTATATCTTAATTTCCAATAATGTGGTATTAAAACTATTTCTTTGTTTTTACAGAATATTACAAGCCAAACCAAATTTTCAAATCAGATACAAAGTAGGGTTCCGTCACAACTATGTTCTTTTTCAGGTATATTTGTTTGGCTGGAACAAATTACCAAACGCTACCACAGCAGTGCCATGGATCTACCAAATCAAGAGACTGTTTCCATCAAGACGGAACCAGGGCCCCAGGAAGAAGGCGGAGATGAAATACCGTATACAGATATAAATTTCGATCTTCCAGATAAAAAGAAAGAATGTTTGCAATATGCGGAGAGTACTCAGACAGACGGTTAGTTGCATTGCATACGTGTAAAATGTGGAATGTTAAATTCGGATATTCGGAATCCATGTCCGTTCCGAAATGTCGTGCAAACAGGACGTATTTACTTTAAAATAAATCTTTGCTATAACTACTAAACTACAAAACTCTTTTAGCTCAAGTATTGCTCACAATGAACCCTTATCTTTGTTGACATATATTCGTGTCTATTAACTAAATATTTACGAAAGAAAATATCATTCCATTGACTTATATTAATAAAACCGTGCTCTGAAGGTAGTCAAGAGTAAATGTTTTCCTTCTTAAAACATCGGTCCTTGAAGTGACATCTGGCATCTTTATTATTTCCTTAATTATGCTTAAGGTCTGTTCACCTTATTCTTGCTCCTGTGTGGTCAATCAATGTTATCTTTTGTCGTAAATATTTTACTTAAATTTAATTTTTTTAATTTTAATTAAAAACAAGTTTTTTTTGTACATTGACGTTTAATATACTTTGTTGTATTGTTTTTCAGGTTGCTTTAATATAGAGTCTGTTACCATCAAGGCGGAGCTTGGACCCCGAGAAGAAGATGAAGAGGGATTTCCATATACGGAAATTGACATAGACCTGCCGGATGTTAAAAAGGAGTGCTTAGAACGCTTTGGAAGAATTGTCCAGACAGCAGGTAAAACGTTTTTTCATTCTTAGTAGTCCAGTTAATCTAGACAAAAAACCTGAGTGCTGATGTTTTCTGGTAAAAAGTACCTCCAAAGGAAGTTCTAAGCCGTTATGTCTCCGAAACTAAAACATGTGAAAATATTAATTCCAATGTGGAACTCCTTATAAAACTACCTACAAATAAATGTGAGATTTTTGTTAAAAAAATTACTTGATTTTATATAATTTTTGAAGCCTCAATTTTTAAATTTATTTTATGGTCAAAGAAAAAATGCTCCAAACGTAAAATTAGCTATAATTACGATAACATTTCTAAGGCAGTTAGAAAATAAATCAAGTTTTCTGGAAGACTGCATTTGTGACAAAAGATGCTTTTTATGCTATGCTCATGAATATTACAAAACATAAATACGCGAATGGAGCTTAAAAGTGAAATCTAAATGGTCGAGTATGTTTGATTTGTTTGCTGCAGAAGTGATTTTGTAGTAAATAATAACACACAAATGAAAGAACATCTTTGTTTTAAACCACTTTATTAAATTTATATACGTCGACCGGTTTCGGTTGAACTCAACCTTCATCAGGACAGTACAAATATAAACTAAAATATAATACAGAGGAAGATTATTAAGTAAACAATAAAGAAAGAGAAAGTATACAAATGTGAGGGAGAGAGCATCAGGGCAGCGGAGTATGTAGTGGTGGGAATTACCCAAGGAGAAAGGAAACATCTTTAAAATAGGGCTTTTAGTTAGTTCTATCTGTTTGTTTAAAATTGGGCAATTATTTTTATTTTTATTTGCTTTTGATATTCTACTCCGCTGCCCTGATGCTCTCTCCCTCACATTTATATACTTTCTCTTTCTTTATTGTTTACTAAATATTCTTCCTCTGTATTATATTTGAGTTCATATTTGTACTGTCCTGATGAAGGTTGAGTTCAACCGAAACCGGTCGACGTATATAAGTTTAATAAAGTGGTTTAAAACAAATATATTCTTTCATTTGTGTAATAATGTCAAGCCACAAAGTGTTTGCTTCCTTCGATAATTAAATACTAACAGTTTACAATTCAGAAATAAAGGGAAATAATAATAAACATTTGTCGCACTGATTTCCCGTATTTACATAAATTCCTAAAAAAAAACAACCGAGCAGTATTGGAGTGTTCTGTTATATGCGGCCTCTGAAATGGTTTATCCTGCAGCAACACGTCTGAAAATACTGCTGAGATATTTGAAGATGAATGTGATGCCCGCTGAATGAATATTTTCTGTAGCTAAAAACTATGATCTATGAAAAGTCTTTGTTAGAATAATAATTTTTAATTCTTAACATTACATTGCAATCACTATTTTTTAAATAAAATTCTTTTATAAAGTTAATCTTTTTAAAAGTCGGGGTTTCATTTCAAAAGTTTAAATTAGTGCAAGGCACAAATAAGTCGCCTATTCCTGTGGGAACCTATTTTTTTACTTTTACGTGAGTTCTTTTCTGAAACGAAACTAATAACTCACACGAAGCTTACTATTAATCCTTTTTTTTTGAAAATTATCATCAGATCTGAAGACACAATCAACTGAAACCACGGAGTGCCACATGCTGACTCACAGTGGCAAAAATCCTTTTTCATGTTCTGAGTGCAGTTATACATCTAATCTTAAGTATCTACTGACTAGGCACATGTTGACCCACATCTGTGAAAAACCCTTTTCATGTTCTGTGTGCAACCATTCATTCGCTCGAAAGAATTATTTGACGAGCCACATGCTGACTCACAGTGGAGAAAAATGTTTTAAATGTTCCGAGTGCAACTATTCATCTTTCTATAAGAAACATTTGACGATCCACATTCTCACTCACACTGGAGAAAAACCGTTTTCATGTTTGAAGTGCATCTATTCGTGTTCTCAAAAAGGCTCTCTTAAGAAACACATGCTGACTCACACTGGAGAAAAACCTTTTTCATGTTTGGAGTGTAATAACTCATTTTCTCAAAAAGGCTCTCTAAAGATACACATGCTGACTCACACTGGAAAAAAATGTTTTAAATGTTCCGAGTGCAACTATTCATCTTTCTATAAGAAAAATTTGGCGAGCCACATGCTGACTCACAGTGGCATAAAACCTTTTTCATGTTCTGAGTGCAATTATACATCTAATCGAAAAAACCTACTGACGAGGCACATGTTGACCCACAACGGTGAAAAACCCTTTTCATGTTCTGTGTGCAACTATTCATTCTCTCGAAAGGATCATTTGACAAGCCACATGCTGACTCACACTGGAGAAAAACCTTTTTCATGTTCTTTGTGCAATAACTCATTTTCACAAAAGGGACATTTGATATGCCACATGCTAACTCACACTGGAAAAAAAGCTTTTTCATGTTCTTTGTGCAATAGCTCATTTTTTCAAAAGGGAAATTTGGCCAGACACATGGTGACTCACACTGGAGAAAAACCTTTTTCATGTTTTGAGTGCAACTATTCATGTTCTCAAAAAGGCTATCTAAAGATGCACATGCGGATTCACACTGGAAAAAAACCTTTTTCATGTTCTTTGTGCAATAACTCATATTTGCAAAAGGGAAATTTGATAAGCCACATGCTGACTCACTCTGGAAAAAAAGCTTTTTCATGTTCTTTGTGCAAAATCTCATTTATTCAAAAGGGAAAATTGACGAGACATATGCTGATTCACAGTGGCGAAAACACTTTTTCGTCTTCCAAATAATTCTTTTAAGTGCAATTATACATGTACTAAAAGAAATATTTGACGTGCCACGTGCTGACTCACGCGGGAGAAAAACTTTTTTCATATTCTTTGTGCAATAATTCATATTCTCAAAACGGAAATTTGTTGAGACACAAACTAATTCACAGTAGAGAAAAAAGTTTAAATTTATCGAATTGAATCACGCGCGTTTTCACTGTCCAGAAAAACCTTTTACATGTTTCAAGCCATATCTGAAGTGGCACATGCTGACTCATACTGGAGAAAAAACTTTATATGTTCCGAGTGCAACTATTTTCGTTCTCGAAAGTGTTATTGGCCTGATCTGTTTTGTGCCGAACAGAACTATTCATCTCCTCAAAAGGGAAGTAGTACGGTATAAAAACTTTATAAATTTCCTATGTTTAGTTTTTTCATGATCTTTGTTCATTTTATCGAAATATATATTATACTAGACATTTGCTGACTAACCGTCGATAGTTAACAATTCATGGTTTTTTATTTTTTTATTAAAGATCATTTCAATACTACAGTAACATTTCCACAAATAAGAAACCGATCAAGATCACGTGGCAACTTAGAAATCCCATAATTTTAAATGAGTGCTTCTCAACACCATTACACTTATCAAGGTTTAATTTTTTTTAGTGCAGTCCCACATAAAATCAAAATTATAAAGTCTTTAAATCACAAATAAAACAACTACTTGATCGACCCAATGATATTTGTAAGATTTAATTTCATATAACGTTTTTTACGTAGTTTTTGATTTAATTTTCATATTGACCAAATGCAAATTTTAATATTTCATACTTGGTTATAATAAATAATTTCAATTCATCATTAATTTACAAAAACTACATATACATAAATATATTTTCCTTTTTTTAACATATCCTCTTGAAATATTATATCAGAATTCGAACTAACCAATGGCTTACTGTCGCAATTCATTATGTACCTACTCTTGCAATATTATCAGCTCTGCTTTAATCCAACTGAATAGAATAACTCCATGTACTTACCACCTACCATCTACTTATTAATCGAAAATTAATAATATTATTTTTTACTTTACTACATTCATATTCTTAAATTTATTTACATTTATTATGTATCTAATTTAGAAACTGCTAAATTGGTCTATTTCATTTACTACACTTTTGTTTTCATACTATATTAGCTTCTTACTTTATAAATAAAATCTTTCTTTCTTTTCTCTACCTTATGTATACTGTAATGGCACTACTCCCCAACTCAAATACGAGAAACTTTTTTCTCTATTGAATTGGGTAGTTATGTTAAAAAGAAAACATTTTATTGTGATTTGTTTTTAGAACAATATGCTTTTCTTCTGTAAATATGTAATATGTATATATTTCTATTAAAAAATGTTTTAGAAACCATAACCTAATGAAACTCGTGCTGAGTCATAATGAAGAAATTTTTTTTTGATTGGTAACTATTGTGTTACTAATTATTCATGTTCTTATAGGGATTTTAATATTAAAACACTCATGACCTGTGCTTCTCTTACCACTTTCAGTCATTTGTGTACAATTTACTATATTGTCTAATATAGTGTTCGTGTTCTTGTGACTTTTTTTATAAATGTTGCGTTCGTGTGTACTGGTACATTTTGTATTTTATAGTTTAAAAGTCATATGTTTCTCGTAAATTCATACAATTTTTTTATTGTTATTAAGTTTAATTTGTAGGACTCCATTTTATTTTTTATTTTTTTATATATTCAATAATATTATTATTGGGTTTATAAAAACAGTTTATTTTTAAACAAGTTCTGCTGTGTAATTATTATTACGCGTGACAGCTGTTTCGCCCTCTGAAGGCATTATCAAACTGTGGGTAGCCCACTTACAGACGATACATTTATATTATTTCTAGGTAGGTATTTTAATTTCAATTACTGATTTCTTAATTGATTTTTGAGTAAGATATTAGAAATTATTAATGGTTATTACCCCAGCAAAGTTTCCCCAATTAGTGTAATGTTAAAAATTTGACTGAATGTCTTAATGTTAGTTATTCCCAAACGATGACTCATAGGGTTATTTTAATAGCATAATTAAGTACTTCATAGTGCACTCATATTTGAACTAGGTTTGAAGATATCTAGTAGGGGTGAACGAATTATATTTGTTTGTTCATTAATTAGAATAGCTTTCGGATTATTAGAGTTTTTGTTAATTTCTAACTGTTCTAAAAGGTTCAGTTTACGGCCTTTATTTTGTACGTGTAACGGAGTTGGTTTATTATTATCATTAAGTGAGTGATTTTCATCTAGGAGATGTTTGGCAAATTGAGATTGCATTTTATTATTATTTTTAAAAGATCTTATGTGTTCTTTGAACCTAGTGTTAAAGGACCGGCCCGTTTGTCCAACATAAACAGCGTTGCATTCGTCACACTGGAGTTTATAAATGCCACTATTTTGTAATTTGAGTACCTTACTTTTTGAGTTTTTAAGAGATGATCCTAAGTTGTTATTTGTGCGGAAGGCAATATCTAAGCCACACTTTTTGAGGACTTTTGCAATTTTATTAGATGTCTGCCCGATGAATTCTAAACACCCAAATTTATTATTCGTCTTATTATTAGTCACTGGGTAAATTAATTTAAGGTTATTTTTGTGTTTGTTATTATTAATTATTTTTTCAATGTCTCTACCCTTGAAGCCATTATTTTTAGCAATAGTTAGGATTGTATTTTTTTCCTTCTCGTATGCTTTCTTGTCGAGTGGGATGTTATATCATACAATTTTCAAATTTTTAATTAGTTAATTTATTCGTATAGTATTTTCGTGGTGGGCATGTTTGTTATAGTTGATGAGTTGTATTAATAATTTTAGTATGTATTATTTGCTAATCGTTTAGGTTAGTGATGTGTGTGCTTTTTCATATTTATATCAGATAATTTGGGTGGGACTGTATTAAGCTAAAGTATAAGCCCATCTTTACTTCTGTTGGTAGAAGGTTAGAGATTCTACCAAATACATCAATTAGTTTAATGATTTTTTCTTTCAGTTTTTCTATATGCAGTTTAAAGGTCAAGTGTTTGTCAGTTTGTAGCCCCAGTTATATTTCACATCTGGAATATGTAGGTTTCTCTCTTCTGTTTGTAATTGTTTTTTGTGACGGCGTCATTCTTTTAGGTGACCCTAAGATAATTAAACCGTGTTTTTTTAGATATTAATCACTAGGATATTTTTAATAAGCCAGTTGCTCAATTTATTAAGCTCGATTTAAGATTGGTCTAATAAAATTTCACAGTTTTTTCTTTCTTAAAATATCGCAGTGTCATCTGCGTAAAAGAAGATTTCGCCATTTAGTCAATTGACAAATATCATTTATGTACTTTTGGAATAAGAGTGGCCCCAGTAAGGATCGTTGAGGAACTCAATAGTTTATGCTCTCGAGTTATCTCCAATGCTAACATGTTATTTTCTGGTATTTAAAAACAATATTATAAACGTATAAACTCTTTATTGGTAACGCTTTAGATAAGTTACAATCGTTCGTGAATAAACCAACATATCGCGAGCAGGTAGAGCAGTAGCATACATTCGATGTTTTACTAGTAGGTTGTATGCATCAACGTTCCAGAACCTTCTAGTAGCTACCGAATGAAGTTTTGAAGAGGAATACTGCATAGTGATGTTACTCAGAAGGTTATTATTACATTCAAAGCTTTGTGACACTGATGGGTGTTGAACTTGCAATTATTTTTTCACATATTTTAAGTATGTCTCATGCCCAAGTTTAGGTACCGGATAGGTAGGTATATAGTAAAGGGAATAATAATCTCTTACAAGTAATCTGCTGTTTTTCTAAACATACTCAAGTATCTGGTTCGCCTGATCGATGCAATATAGTCGGTCCCTGATTTCTTCTACCATTCACCTTTGCGTTATATTTTATTTTATTACGAAGTTTAGGGGCGATCCTAACAGTAAGTTTGTTCTGTCCCGCATGTTGGCCATTGTTTTCAGTCACAGTAAATTCTTCCGATGGAGATGTCATCGTGCGCTCCCGCCACCTCACGTCAGTATAAGATCCGCTTGAAATTCTGAATCAAGAAAAAGACAATCACTTCAGTGACGTCATGTTTCTTCCCCAGCCATCAAAAGTTCAAGACGACCCATTCAGCCAGAAAAGTTGACGGGTGGGAAACGTTTTTCGATTGTCTTTAAAATACCTTTAACAGGGCTTCATCAGGTTATTTACTTGATAAAATTGAAAAAATTAATTTCTAAAACTACTTATTAAACTACCTACAAATGATTGTGAGATTGTGGTTTTAAAAAAATATTTTAATTTTATATATTTTTTTAAGCTATATTTTTTCTTTTTATTTTAAGGTCAACGAAAAAGTATCCAAACATAGTATTTGCCATTATTATTACTACATTTCTAAGGCAGTTAGAAAATAACTTAAATTTTCTGGAAGACTGAATTTGTGAAAAAAGATGTTTTCGATGTAAAGCTTATGAATATCGCAAAAAATAAATATGCCAATGGAGCGCAAAAGTGAAATCTAAATAGTCGAGTGTGTTTGATTTGGTTGCTGCAGAAGTAATTTCGTAGTAAATACTGACCGTTTATTACACAGAAATAAAGGGAAATAATAATAAATATTTGTCGCACTGATTTTCCGTATTCATATAAATTCCTGAATAAAAACCACCGAGCAGCATTGGAGTGTCCCGTTGTATGCGGCCTCTGAAATGGTTTATCCTGCAGCAACACGTCTGAAAATAATGATGAGATATTTGAAGATGAATGTGATGCCCGGCGAATGAATATTTTCTGTAGAAAAAAACTATGATCTATGAAAAGTGTTGGTTAGAATAATAATTTTTAATTCTTAACATTGCATTGCAAACACTATTTATTGAAAAAAATGTTTTATAAAGTAAATCTATTTAAAACTCGGCGTTTTAATTCAAAAGTATAAATAAGTGGAAGTCACATGAAGCTTACTTATTATCCTTTTTTTTCAAAATTTCGTCAGATCTGAAGACACAATCAACTGAAACCACGGAGTGCCACATGCTGACTCACAGTGGCAAAAAACTTTTTTCATGTTCTGAGTGCAATTATACGTCTAATCTTAAGAACCTTCTGACGAGGCACATGTTGACCCACATCGTTGAAAAACCTTTTTCATGTTCTGTGTGCAACTATTCATTCTTTCGAAAATATTCTTTGACTAGCCACATGTTGACTCACACTGGAGAAAAATGTTTTAAATGTTCCAAGTGCAACTATTCATCTTTCCATAAGAAAAATTTGACGAGCCATATGCTGACTCACAGCGGAGTAAAACCTTTTACATGCTCTGAATGCAACTATTCATTTTATCAAAAATGAAATTTGACGAACCACATGCTGACTCACAGTGGCAAAAAACCTTTTTCATGTTCTGAGTGCAATCATACGTCTTCTCGTAAGAGACTTCTGAGGAGGCACATGCTGACCCACATCGGTGAAAAACTTTTTTCATGTTCTGTGTGCAACTATTCATGCTCTCGAAAGGATAATTTGATTAGCCACTTGCTGACTCACACTGGAGAAAAACCTTTTTCATGTTTGGACTGCAACTATTCGTGTTCTCAAAAAAGCTATCTAAAGAAACATATGCTGACTCACACTGGAGAAAAACCTTTTTCATGTTTGGAGTGCAACTATTCATGTTCTCGAAAGGGATCTTTGACGAGCCACATGCTGAATCACACTGGAAAAAAACCTTTTTCATGTTTGGAGTGCAACTATTCAT
Organism: Hesperophylax magnus; assembly: GCA_026573805.1. Taxonomy (NCBI): domain Eukaryota; kingdom Metazoa; phylum Arthropoda; class Insecta; order Trichoptera; family Limnephilidae; genus Hesperophylax; species Hesperophylax magnus. The sequence continues at coordinate 623,442 of JAIUSX010000193.1, read as the reverse complement.
GTTCTCAAAAGGGATCTTTGACGAGCGACATGCGGACTCATACTGGAGAAAAACCTTTTTCATGTTTGGAGTGCAACTATTCATGTTCTCAAAAGGGATCTTTGACGAGCCACATGCGGACTCACACTGGAGAAAAACCTTTTTCATGTTTGGAGTGCAACTATTCATGTTCTCACAAAGGCTCTCTAAAGATGCACATGCGGACTCACACTGGAGAAAAACCTTTTTCATGTTCTTTTTGCAATAACTCATATTCGCAAAAGGGAAATTTGATAAGTCACATACTGACTCACACTAGAAAAAAAGCTTTTTCATGTTCTTTGTGCAATTGCTCATTTTTTCAAAAGGGAAAATTGACGAGACATATGCTGACTCACAGTGGCAAAAACACTTTTTCGTGTTCCAAATAATTTTTTTAAGTGCAACTATACAGGTACTCAATAGAAATATTTGACGTGCCACGTGCTGACTCACGCTGGAGAAAAACTTTTTTCATGTTCTTTGTGCAATTATTCATATTCTCAAAAGTGAAATTTGTCGAGACATACTGACTCACAGTAGAGAAAAATTTAATTTATCAAAGTGCAACTCTTCATTTATTCGAAAAAAAGAATCACGTGCGTTTTTACCGTCCAGAAAGACCTTTTTCATGTTTCAAGTCATATCTGAAGTGGCACATGCTGACTCATACTGGAGAAAAAACTTTATATGTTCCGAGTGTAACTATTCAATTTTTTGAATTGAATTTTCAATTCGAAAATATTAATATGAATATATCAATATTAATATTAAATATTAATACTTCACATTTATGAAGAAACACTTACCAACTCATAGTGGAGAAAAACCTTTTTCATTTTGCAAATTCAACCACTCATGTCGTCAAAAGCTAGGTTTAACGAGCCACCAGCAGTGGAGAAAGACATTTTAAATGTTTCGAGTGCAACAATTAACGTTCTTGAAAGTGTTATTGGCCTGATCTGTTTTGTGCCGAACAGAACTATTTATCTCCTCAAAAGGGAAGTATTACGGTATAAAAACTTGATAAATGTCCTACGTTTAGTTTTTTCATGATCTTTGTTTATTTTATCGAAATATATATTATATGAGACATTTGCTGACTCACCGTCGATAGTAAACAATTCTTTTTTTTTTTATTTTCGTATTATTCTCACAAAGGTCATTCCAATACTACAGTAACATTTCCAAAAATAAGAAACCGATCAAGATCACGTGGCAACTTAGAAATCCCATAATTTAAAATGAGTGCTTCTCAACACCATTACACTTATCAAGGTTTAATTTTTTTTAGTGCATTCCCACATAAAATCAAAATTACAAACTCTTTAAATCACAAATAAAACAACTACTTTATCAACCCAAAGATAATTGTAATATTTAATTTCATATAACGATTTTTTACGTTTCTTTTTGATCAAATGTTCATATTGATCAAATGCAAATTTTAATATTTCATACTTAGTAATAATAAATTATTTCATTTCATCATTAATTAACAAAAAAATATATTTATATTTAAATATATTTTTCTTTTTTTAACATATCCTCTTGAAATATTATATCAGATTTCTAACTAACCAATAGCTTATTGTCGCAATTTATTATGTACCTACTCTTGCAATATTATCAGCTCTGCTTTATTCCAACTGAATAGAGTAACTCCATGTACTTACCACCTACCACCTACTTATTAATCAAAATTTTATTATATTATATTTTTTTTACAACATCCATATTCTTAAATTTATTTACATTTCCTATGTATCTAATTTGTTAACTAATTTGTTATTGGTCTATTTCATTATCTACACTTTTGTTTTCATACTATATTAACTTTACATACTATATTAACTTTTTCTTATTTTATAAATAAAATCTTTCTTTCTTTTCTTTACCTTATGTATACTGTAATGGCACTACTCCCCAACTCAAATACGAGAAACTTTTCCTCTATTGAATTGGGTAGTAACGTTAAAAAGAAAACATTTTATTGTGATTAGTTTTTAGAACAATATGCTTTTCTTCTGTAAATCTGTAATATGTTTATATTTCAAATGAAAGAAGTCTTTTAGAAACCACAACCTGATGAAACACGTGCTTAATCATAGTGAAGAAATTTTTATATGATTGGTAACTATTGTGGTACTAATTATTCATGTTCTTATAGGGATGTTAATATTAAAACACTCATGACCTATGCTTCTCTTACCTCTTTCAGTCATTACTGTATTTGTGTACAACTTACTACATTGTCTAATATAGTGTTCGTGTTCTTGTGACGTTTTTATAAATATTGTATTCGTGTGTACTGGTACATTTTGTATTTAATAGTTTAAAAGTCCTATGTTTCTCGTATATTCATACAATTTTTTAATTTTTAATTAGTTAATTTCTTTGGATAGTATTTTCGTGGAGCATCTAGATTATAGTTGATAAGTTTTATTAATAATTTCATTCTGTAATATTTGCTAATCATTTAGGTTTGTAATGTGTGTGTTTCTTCATACGTATTTGTCAGATAATTTGGGTGGGACTGTATTGAGTTAAAGTATAATGCCCATCTTTACTTCTGTTGGTAGAAGGTTAGAGATTCTACCAAATACATCAATTAGTTGAATGATATTTTCTTTCAGCTTTTCTATGTTCTGTTAGGTCAAGTGTTTGTCACTTTGTAGGCCCAGTTATATTTCATATCTGGAATATGTAGGTTTCTTCCTTCTGTTTGTAATTGTTTATGTAACGACTTCATTCTTTTTGGTGAACTTAAGATTATTTTACCGTTTTTTTTTTAGATATTAACCGTTAGGATATTTTTAATCAGCCAGTTTTTCAATATATTAAGATCGATTTAAGATTGTTCTAATAAAATTTCACAGTTTTTGCTTTCGTTAAATATCGCAGTGTCATCTGCATATAAGAAGATTTCGTCATTTAGTCAATTGACAAATATCATTTTTGTACATTTGGAATATGAGTTGCCCCAGTAAGGATCCTTGAGCAACTCCATAGTTTTTGCTCTCGAACTATCTCCCATGCTAACATATTATTTTCTGTTAATTAAAAACAATTTATAAAAATAAAAACTCTTTATACGCATGTTTTAAGTATGTCTCAAGATGTGCCAAAACCTAAACTCGTCTAAAATAAATGTCAAAAGCTGGGTAAAAAAGTATCTGGAAGTGAGAGAATTTTTTCTATAAGTTATACGAATATGACACCTATATATGATAATATGTTACCATCTAAATTTAAAAAAAAAGTTAACTTCTTTTAAACTGTTTTTTTAATAAAATAACCAAATGTACTATATGATTTATTTTTTATTCTTTATTCATTTAAACCATAGATAATATAACCACCACTATTTTGATTTTCACCTTATAATGCCCTCGCACAGGCTTCGCCTTTGTGGGATTTTTTTGTTACTCTTTATATTTTGTATAATTATATATATACCTGAATGTATCAAAAAAATTGACAATAAATAAAAAAAATAAATAAAGAAACTGTCATCCACAAGCATTTTTCGCTATAATTTGTATTTCTTGTCCACAAACTTAATTCTCTTTTACCTATGTTTTCCACTACACGATCTCTCTACAGATCTTCCTTACCAGCATTGTTATTTCATGGAAGTATCACCTCTTATGCAGACGATAGATTTGGTAGGTACTGATTTTAAACTGATAATGATTGGGATGCAGCATAAAACCAATGTTACACCATTAGCAACACAATCAAATAAATGACAATCCACCAAATTTACACATAATTATAATAGACGAACACCTTAACTTGAAATACCGTATCAGCCATTACCTTAACACAATTATAAATAATCTATTACATTTTTTTTAATCCAAAACTGTCTCATTCGAAAAATACCCTCAGTCTATCATGCTTTCAAACAAATCTATTTCCTATAAAACAAGTCTAATCCTTGTTGAAATTTATAAATCTTATTATTAAATCAATATTAAAAATGCCGAAGGATCATCTAACAAACCTAACTGTTGAAGAATTTAAATTATTAAAATTTTATGATCTGGTCCGGAAGAACATCAACATCAAAAATCTGTTAGTGAAAAAATAAGAAAATATACAGATTTAGGAAATGAAATAAAAAGAATTTGGCATTCTCCGACTATAAAAATATTACCATTCGTTATTTCGGCTACTGGCATTATACCTAGCTCTCTCATTAAAAATTTAGGTGTATTAGATCTATCAAAAAAATTATATATAAAGATGCAAAAGTTGGTCATTTTGAATACATGTAGGATAACAAAAGATTTTTAAAATATTTATGTTGAGGGATCAGTAGGATTTATACGCCCTGTTAGAAGTTCTACCGAGCCGAACCCTCTGATATGAAAATATCTGGAGTCGGTGAATTATTTTCCCATTTGATCTCTGGTGAGTTGACGTGTTGTTCTTGTATTGTTTTGTATTTATTTCGCTTATATAATGCACTTACATAATGTTGATTGACTAGATAAACATTTGCGGAAAAGTGTGTGGAAGGGTTTAGTTTTTCCTATGGGGAAGATTTAACCCGGACAACAAAATCGGAAGCATAAAAAAAAGAAATAATAATGCAATCGTAGTTTAACTGAAAGTCGCACACGACAAAACATGTATTCCCAACACATCATTTGCGTGACATTAAAACCAAAAAAATTGCGTGACAATAAAACCAAAACTTATCACTTGTAAAACCATCACTTTTTTGTCACACATGTAGATAATCCTATTCATATGATGTTTTTTATTCAACATTGTTTTAAGCATGTTATTTGCAACATGTTGTATTTAGTACAAACCACAGTATTACAAGATTGCGTCAACGATGTTCTCCTCAGTTTTTTATTCTTCAATACAGATTTTTGTCAGATTTACTAGAGCACAAAGACATATTTTTTATTAACGATGAATCAACAGGTGATTTGTCCAATATGACTTTCTTGGATAAGAATAGTAGCACTCGGAACACGCGAAAGCTTTTTTTCCACTGTGATCCACCATGTGTCTGGTTTCGTTGGAAAAATCCAGGTACTCTTCCTTAATATTCCGGAGGTCTATGTCCTGATCTGTATCCGGCATTTCACATCCGTCTAAACACGTCTGAAAGATTATTTTTCCTAGTTTTTGTTTTTGCAAAAAGATGCACATTGAGTAATGTAAATATTTTCATGTATAACATACGGGAAAAAATGGGAATTTTGCGCGGGAAGGTGCGTTAGCACAAGAGTACATATTTAATATTATCATCATATAACGGGTTGGATTATCTCTATCGCAGTTATGTTATGAAAACAGTCCCCCTAGCTCTGATGATGAGAGTCTCGTCTCTGCCTGGAATAGTGGCAAACCCTTACTTCCAATCAGCGTTTGGCGCTCAATAATCAAAACGGTTCCATGATAATCAACATACTGACGATTTAGCACACAAGTGATATAATGTCATTAGAAACGATGAAAAAAAAAACCTTACCTAACCTAACCTAACCTTCTTAACCCTGTTAATAAAGTTTTAATTTCATCACTTTCCATGACTTTATATCACTTTTTAAATGTGTGTTAAATCGTAGGAGGGTTGATTTATCCGGTCACCAATCAAAGCCACTCGCCATGAGGCAATATTTATGTTAAAAAAACCAATCCACATATGCGACTTATCTATTTTCACAAAATTATTCACCCAATATCAACATAGGCACTCACAGCTACCTATCAATTGACGCCCACTGTGGTTTCATATCACCATATACGTTTGTTGACTCAAAATCTAAAATTTACTTATAGATATTCTATTTATTCAGGGTTATTCCTTCGTATTCCTTTAGTGTTGTGACACTTTACAACACTGAAACCGCACCTTCAGGGAAGATATAATTAACAAAGAATAGAGTATTGTTGTGGTAGACAATGGCTGGCTGTCAAATTTATCACTTGTTTCGGGTCTTCAGGTTACGTCACGAGCTCACGAGCGGCCGAATGCATTTTTATGTTTGACAACTGCCTGTATGATCAGTTCAGTTTCAGCCTTCTATGGTTAAACTGCGTAACTTTTGCTCCGCAATTTTTCTACGAAAAACCACGGAACAACTTTTTTTTTATTTCATAACGTAACATATCATAACTCTTAATCAATAAATAAATAATAGCGACCTGGTAACAACGTGCAACAGTTATCCAGGTGAGTATACACCCCCATCTGGGGTTTTGACCCACTTTAAAATTACAATTGCATACAATTTCAAATTTTGACAGCCTGAAAGCATCGAAAAATTCATAGACAAGTTTTCAAATTTTTAAGTTAAAGTCATAGACAATTTTGCAAATTTCTATGGTTTCCAAACCATAAAAAAACCTATCCCGTAGACGACTGACTACATCATACCCGACCACTGTTAAAACTAATAAACCCAAAACTTTTGCACAATATTTGCGCAATTTCAGGAAGTCAATTTGTAAGACCAAAAATGACAGATTCAGACGACTCGGGAGGAGAGGAATCCCCTCAGCATAGTGCCATTATAGATTTCATTGTTACGAAAAGGGAAAATGAGATGCTGAGGAAGGCTCTCGCGGAACAAAAGGAACTCTCACCCCGCTCTGCCGCATACTAGCGTCGCTCACTGTTCGCAACCCCCACACCGACTCTCGGTACTGGTGAAATATCTAATTCGCCTTTTAGTAGCATTCACGGAAGTCGCTTATCCGAGCAAATGCCATCAACTTCGGCTCCCCTAACGGAAACAACGGCTCCTGAAAATACAACTGATAAGGAACCTCTTGCTCACCCAACAGTCTCGCCTAACCAGGCAAACAGGAAGAGATACAGGGGTGCAGAATCCATCATTGTTGACTCGACTAGCGTAGATACCCAAGATTCAATAACAACATTCTGGTCTTATATGGAGACTATCTCCATCACGGTGAACGCGGGTAAAAACAAAATGAAACGCGAGGAAAAGGCTATCATAACCAATGCAATGGATGAAATTAAAAAAGTAGTCACTAGCATGGCTATATCGCACGCGTCCGCGGTAGCTCGAGCATCGTCACTGAGTGAAATCCTCGAACCCAAAAAGGGACTATCAGACAAGGTAGAATAACTCATAAAAAAAGCTTCCCTTCCCATCCAGTCAATCCCTGTCCTCACTAAATCTTACGCGAGTGCTACCTCCTCTAGTCCCCTATCCAAATCGATCAAGATTGATGGAATCCCATGACAGATCCCACCCACCCAGCACACGGTCCTGTTCTATCCTATCATTCCCGAGGGTAAAACCTCAGAAGAAACGCAGAAGAAGTTGACAACGCTGCTAAACCCGAACAAAGACGGTTTTAAAGTGGTAAAAACACGGAAGATTAAAGGTGCTGAATTCGCCCTTCAGACAAACAGTCAGGAGGGTCTTAATAACATAAAAAAAGCGGAAGCTAAACTGGTCGAACAAGGAATCAAACTGGTCAGCCCACAAGGTCGCTTACCTAAAATAGTAATTTATGACGTTCCGAAGGGAGAAATTTCAGATGATCCGGCACTGTTTGAGGAAATCTTTATTAATAATATTGCAGGAAAATGCGGTCTGCTAAAGGAGAACTTCCTGCGCACAATGCGCCGCGTTGCTCTCTTCGGCAAAAGAGAGGGTTCTACTATGAACATGATTATTACCTGCCATTCTGAGGCTAATAGGATTCTCATCGACAGCGGCTTGTGCTTTTTAGGGTGGAATGCATGCAGGGTGAGGGACTACCTTGGTGCAACTAGGTGCTTCAAGTGCCACCTTTACGGGCACATTAGCAAGGCGTGCACACAGTCTGTGACCACTTGTCGTCATTGCTCGGCCACCGGGCATGATTTTGAGGATTGCCCCAAAAAGGACCAACGAGCAGTGTGTGCAAACTGTACAAAATTTAATAAAAAAGCGGACCACGCCACTAGTGACAGGACCTGCCCGGCGCACAGAGCTGCCATAGGGCGGAAGTACGTATGACTGACTGGCCAGTAATTCCTTCCTTTCAATAGGTCAGATCAACCTGCAGAGATCCAGGGCTGCCACAACTGAGGTGCTGCAGGTCATGTCTGACCTTAAAATTGACATTATGCTTATTCAGGAGCAGTATACACGGTTAGGAAGAACGCCCATTAGTTATCCAGGGGAGAAGTCGGCAGTGCACCCATGGCGGGTGTCCTGGTCAACGTTTCGATGGTCAGTCCCCTCCTTCTGGTTGGGCTGTCAAACGAGTACCAAACCTGCGTGGTTATTAATTTCTCAATTTACTTTAAATATGGGAATCTTGTTGGGCCACACATATTGAGCTTGACGCGCGCTCCTAAATGCACTTAAATTACGTAACACAGTTATTGGAGGAGACTTTAATGCTCGCTCGCCAATGTGGTTCGATTATTACGAAATAAGAACGGGAAGTGCAGACGCCGTTGTTGACCTCATTGCGGCGCAAGGTCTAGTAATTCTCAATAAACCCAACCATAGCTTCACATTTTCAAATATACATGGCAAGAGTAACATCGATCTAACTCTATGCTCTGGATCTGTTGCAGGCTTAATATCGAAGTGGCAAATTCACGAATCCGCGATAAATTCTGATCATTGGCTCACAACCTATACAGTGGGTGTCAAGAAGACCGAAGCTCCGAAATCCTCCTGGAACTTCAAAACCACTTAGGCGAATTGGGATAACTTTGGGGAGGCACTACGCGATACTTTAAGGGGCTTTTATGATGTAGCGTGCAGAGATCCGAACAATTTGGGGAACTTTTTCAACGCAGCCGTGGTATCAGCTGCCGAATCCTCTTTGGGAAGATCAAACCCGAAGAGGACCATCAGGACGCCGTGGTGGTCGAGTGAGCTGACTTTGCGTAAGAGCGCCTTTAAGAAGGCTACCAGAACCGTAGGTCGTGCCAGAAGGGACGGGCGGTTGCCCGATCAGCGAAAAACTGCTGAGTTAAACCTTAGGCATGCTCGTGGAGCCTTCAGATCGGCAATCTTAATAGCAAAACGAGCTGCTTGGCATAACTGGGTTAAAGAAGTGGGTAACGCAGAACCGTGGACTCTCCACAGCGCCATTGATTAAACCGGGAAAGGCTCTGAACGGTATCTAAGTAGCATCATTTTTGAAAAAGAGGGAATGGACACTGAGAGTGTTGATGTGGCCACCGCTCTTAGCACACTGCTGAGCAAGCTTGTCCCATTAGATTCAGTAATTGGGGAAAACGACCACCACAAACAGATTAGAAATCTCTCACGGCTCCCACCCAGCCTCGCCCAGGAGGACATAAGGCGAATATCAATATCTGAGGTCGATACAATAATTAAGGGCTTGGGAGCGAAGAAGGCACCAGGCTTCGACAGGCTTAACGGTATAATAGTGAAGAAAGTTTGGGTCTACGCCAAGAATGAACTATTCCAGGTGCTAGAAACGTGTATGAGGAGGGGAATTTTCCCCTCTGAATGGAAGAAGGGCGTGCTTCGGGTCATCCCTTAGGGTGGAGATAAGCCTAAAACAGACGTCAAAGCGTATCGCCCGATTACTCTGCTACCAGTATTTAGTAAAATTCTAGAAAAACTAATACGCCAACGTTTGCGTCAAACCCTGTCCCCGGCCTACGAAAGGCAATTCGGCTTTGTCCCTAGGATGTCAACGGAGCACGCCATTACAAATGCGCTTGATTGGGTGAAGGTCTGTAAAAAGAAGTATGTCATCGGGATCTTCTTAGATATCACTGGTGCCTTCAATCATGCGTGGTGTCCGATGATACTGTCTAAACTAAAAGCGCGAAATCGTCCCAAGAGGCTCTTTAACATTCTGGTGGACTATCTATCCAACAGATTCACCATTATCACATGACGCAATCGATTGTATCTGTGATAACTTATCTGACCACATGTTTCAGTGTGAAACACTTTTTTTACTTGGCGATTTAAATATAAACTTATTAAACAAACAGGAACCGGATGCAAAAAAGTTAATAGATGCATTGCAAGCATTTAATATGTCGCCAACTGTAAACGAACCAACAAGAGTAACAGGTACTTCCTCGACACTTATAGATGTGGTATTCACTAATAAACCTGAAATAGTTACACGTACACAAATTTACCATTATAAAACTATAAGCGACCATGGTTTAGTTATATGCGACTTAAAATTTTCAAAACCAAAATATATACCAAAAACAATAACTTACAGAAACACTAAAGACATAGACATGAATAGGCTAAATGCCGATTTGGCTAACGGGCCATGGCAACACATAAGCGCTTTGAATGATGTTGACAGTATGGTCACACACTTCAATGCGTACGTATTGAATATCTACGATACGCATGCACCAAAACAGACAATAACCATTAAAGACAAACACAAACCTTGGATAACAGATGTCATTAAATATATGATGAAAATTCGAGATCGCGCGTATATCAGGTATTTAAAATCAAAATTAGACTCACACTACACTTATTATAAACAATTACGAAATCTAGTAACCTCTTCCATGAAGAGAGAAAAAAAAGCATTTTTTGAATATAACATCAATAATAATGTACATGACTCAAAAAAACTCTGGAAATCTTTAGAAAATTGCCTTCATGTTAAAGACAAAGTCGTAGATATACCAACACATTTAAATGACCCAGAAGCCATAAATAATCATTTTATTAATCACAGTCAAAATCTAGAACATAGTCCAATTTTAGTCAACCATTATAATACACAAAATCACTCTATAGCAAAATCATTTTCACTTCAAATAGTTGATGAAACTACAGTATCAAAACACATTCATAGTATCAAATCAAACGCTATCGGTTGCGATAAAATAAGTATCTCAATGATTAAACTCATACTTCCGTATGCACTCAGCACTATAACAACCATTATTAACCAATCATTACGGACAGGTATAGTTCCAGCACTGTGGAAAAATGGTTTAGTCACACCAATTCCGAAAAAGAAACCAATTTCAAGTATTAGTGATCTCAGACCGATTAGCATATTACCAGCATTATCCAAGGTACTCGAAAAAGTTGTGTTTGAGCAAACAGTAGTCTACGCTGAAACATGCGGGATTATACCTCGTCATCAATCGGGGTTTCGTAAAGGCCACAGCACTACAACAGCTCTGCAATGTATTACAGATGATATTCTTGCCTCCACTGATGCAGGCAAAGCCTCGATACTAGTTCTGCTGGACTTCTCTAAGGCATTTGACTTACTGAGCATTCCATTACTTATTGCAAAGTTGCGTTACTTTGGTTTTGACGATGAAGCAATAAAATGGTTTCAAAATTACTTCAAAGATAGAACTCAACGCACAGTTTGCAAGGATAGTAATGGGACTCTAAAATATTCATCTGACATTATAATAACGAGAGGGGTACCCCAAGGATCGATACTAGGGCCATTGCTTTTTGCTATATATACCGCTGACATGATGCAATCTATTGAACACTGTGGTTCGCACATGTATGCTGATGACACACAACTATATTTATCGTTTGACGTAAGTAAAACTCATGTGGCAGTGGATATGGTAAATGGTGACCTACGTAGAGTTTGCAGTTGGGCAAAGGAGCACGCGTTACTTCTCAATCCTCAAAAAACTGTTGCTTTATTAATGGGAACTAAGCAAAAAATATCATGCGTAAAAAATGGAGGACATGTTGTAAAAATACATGAAACCACCGTTCCCTTTGTTGATGCTGCGCGCAACCTTGGAATAATGGTGGACGGTAGATTGAGGTATGAGGAACATGTTAAAAACAGGTCTCAGTGGTGCTACTCGAGGCTTCGTCTATTGTACAATATAAGAGATAACATATCAGTGAAACTACGCAAGATTATTACTGACAGTCTTGTTCTCTCAATATTGGACTATGGAGACTCAGTTTACGGTCCATCTTTATTGAAAAAAAACCAAAAACAAGTACAACGAGTCCAAAATGCATGTGTCCGATATTGCTATAATGTCCCGAGACGCGAGCATATCTCGCCTTACCTCTATCGGCATCGAATACTGAATATGTCGAACAGAAGGAAGTTACATCAAATGTGTCAACTGTTCAACTTGATGAATTCAAAGGTTCCTTCCTATCTGTTTGACAGACTGCAGTGGTCCCGTGACTCACATGCACATAGTACACGCCAAAGAGACCATTTACTTGTTCTCCCCAAACATAAAACTGCTGTTTTTGAGGGTAGTTTTAGCTACTCATCGTCAAAACTTTGGAATAAAATACCACTGCCTATTCGAACAACAACATCGTTGCAGTGCTTTAAGAAGCTCTGCAGCGAATGGTTGCTGACAGCACAGTCAACCGCACAACATCATAATTGATCTAATTTAAAATGAAAGGGACACCTACTTGTGATTATTTTTTTTATTTTTTATTTTATCTGTGTATTTTATGTAAATTTATTCCTGAATTTATATTTTATTTTATTTTAAAGAAATTTGTATTTATCGATTTATAACACATTATATTAAAGGCACTGCTGAAAACCAGCTACATTCCCGGAGAAATCCGGAATGTACAGCTGAGCAGTTGCCCTTTTGGCAATATAATCATCTAAATGTATGTGTACAAACTATATGCAAACATGTAAAAAATTATTGTCAAATAAACGTTTTTATTATTTTTTTTTTTTTTTTTTTATGCTTCCGATTTTGTTGTCCGGGTTAAATCTTCCCCATAGGAAAAACTAAACCCTTCCACTCACTTTTCCACAAATGATCATCTAGTCAATCTACATTATGTAAGTGCATTATTTAAGCAAAATAAATACAAAACAATACAAGAACAACAACACGTCAACTCACCAGAGATCAAATGGGAAAATAATTCACCGTCTCCAGATATTTTCATATCAGAGGGTTCGGCTCGGTAGAACTTCTAACAGGGCCTATAAATCCTACTGATCCCTCAACATAAATATTTAAAAAATCTTTCGTTATCCTACATGTATTCAAAATGACCGACTTTTGCATCTTTATATATAAATTTTTTGATAGATCTAATACGCCTAAATTTTTAATGAGAGAGCTAGGTATAATGCCAGTAGCCGAAATAACGAATGGTAATATTTTTATAGTCTGAGAATGCCAAATTCTTTTTATTTCGTTTCCTAAATCTGTGTATTTTCTAATTTTTTCATTAACAGATTTTTGAATGTTACAGGAATTTGGAATAGCGACATCAATGATATAAGTTATTTTTTTGATTTTGTCATGTAAAACTATATCGGGTCTATTATGACTAATCGTTCGGTCTGTTAGTATAGTTTTATCATAATATATTTTATAAAATTCGTTTTCTAAAAATGAATTTGGTTCGTATTCATAATATGGTACTATATTACGGCAGTCAATCAAGTTATGTTTAATTACCAAATTTTGGTGAATTATTTTTAAAACTTGATTGTGCCTAAATGTATACTCGGACGGTGCTAATATAGAACATCCAGATATAATATGTTCTATAGTTTCCGGAAAAGCCAAACATTTTCTACACAAATCATCAATTTGATTTGTATCTTTGATTATATGCTTTTTATAATTTTTAGTATTAATGACTCTATCCTGAATGGCAAGCATAAATCCTTCTATTTCTGCGCTCAACTCTCCAATACTCAACCATTTGTTTGACGAAAATTTGTCAACATACGTTTGGTTGAGATAATTGAAGTGTTTTGCGTGTAAAATTTTATTTGACCAGGAATCTAATAGTTCCTGGTTGGGATTTATAAAAATGTTGGCATTCTCATCGTATAAATTTAAAGGTGTAATATTTCTATCTGCCTTGCAAATTATTTTGTGCATTTCTGAGCTATGAGCTTTCCTATGGAAAAAAGTTCTTAGCATTTCTACCTGATTATGTTTCAAAGAAGTTATTTTGACTATGCCTCTACCTCCTAAATTTCTAGGTAAATTAACTCGTTCTATAGCTGAATTTGGATGATGGCAATTAAATTTTGTTAGTGTAGTTCTAATTAATCTTTCTAAGTTATCTAAATCTGTATTAGACCATTTAATTATGCCAAATGAGTACGTTAATAGAGGTATTGCCCAAGTATGTATTGCTTTTACTAAATTTTTAGCAGATAGATTGCATTTTAAAATTTTCCTGATCCTAGTTTGAAATTTAATCCTTATATCATTTTTAATACTAGTATGGTCTAATCTATTTGATTGTGGGTATCCTAAATACTTATAAACCTCATCCCTTTTCATACTAGTAATTTGGAAATTTCTAAATATACTCTCGTCCCCATCTACAATTTTGCCTTTCTCTATATGGATCGTTCTACATTTATCTAAACCAAAAGTCATTTTGATATCATCTGAAAATTTTTTAACTACCTCGATCATTTTCTCTAAATTTTGTTCAGAATTCGAAAATAATTTTATGTCATCCATATATAATAAATGCGAAATTGTACTACTCTCCCTTGTATTACCCTTAACTTTTATTCCAAACTTGCTTTTAATTAACATTTTAGATAGAGGATTCAATGCTAAGCAAAACCAAAGAGGACTCAATGAGTCTCCTTGAAAAATTCCTCTTTTAATTGAAATGCCCGGTATTACTATTTTCTTACCTTTTAAATTGATAAGTAAATTGGTATTCCAAAAGGACATAATATTTTCCAAAAAGCTAATAATAATGGGGTTAATTTTATATATATTTAATACTTTGATCAGCCACGAGTGCGGGACACTATCGAAAGCCTTTTGGTAGTCTATATAGCAAGTATGTAAATTACGTTTTCGAGTTTGAATCTGTTTTAGAATTACAGAATCGATAACTAATTGTTCTTTACATCCCATATGTTTTCTGCGACAACCTTTTTGTTGTTCAGATAAAATATTTTTTTCATCTAAATGAGTATATATTAAATCTGTTAAACAAGAGGTTAAAATTTTGTATATTGTCGGTAAACATGTAATGGGTCTGTATTGAGAAGGATTATTAATATTTTCGCTTTTGGGTAACATATAAGTAATGCCCTTAGTTAGAAAATTTGGAAAATTTTGAGGTTGACTTACAAATTTTGAAAGATTTTTTGCCAAAAGAGGATGTAAAGTAGTCAGACGTTTGTACCAAAAATTATGTATCCAATCGCAACCCGTGGCTTTCCAATTATGAGTATTTTTAATAATTTTGGTTAACAATTCAACCGATATATTAGAAAAACTCATTTGTTCAATACCTGAAAAATTGAGTTCTTCATTTTCTATCCATGGAGTTGAATCGTTATGTTTTATATCTTTACTCCAAATTTTAGTCCAAAAATCGCGCATATCTGATTCAGATGGCAACGGAATATTATTATTCGAAATAATATTTTGTTTATCGTCAAGTTTGGAATAAAATATTTTTTCATTTTTCTGGAATAATCTATTATTATTTTTTTTATTATACGTATAATTATATCTTTTTAATCTACTAGCTTTTACGCCTAATTTTTGTTTTAATAAATCCAATAAATCATTGATTATATTTTCATTATTATGACTATCAATGTTATAACCAAATTTTCTACCAATTTCATCTACATGTCTCAAAATTTTCCTACTTCTATTTCCATTTTTATATTCTATTACTCTAGCTATGTTACTTCTTAAAAATACTGCATCATTTTCTAATCTGATCTGCCATTCTGGTTTACTATAACTATATGATCTATCGTCAGAGGATGATAATTTAATTCTTAACTTATTACAAACAGTAATCGCACTAGCGTATACTATTGTATGAAGATCTAAAAAAAACTAATTTCGTCAAATATGATTTTTGGTAAAATTATGTTATTTAATTAAAAAATTAATTTAGATAATTTCTTTGACGTATGCAATTTCGGTAATTTTGGTCTAACTGTTGGCTCTACATCTATATATCTGTTTATATTATTATGAAGTAAGTTAGCTAATTCTACTACATTTTCATCAACAAAGTTTAAATTTGCAATGTTGATTTCCCTAAGATTATAAATAACGTCTAAGTTATTTGAATCTACTGTAATATCATTGGACATTTCGACTAGAATATTATCCAAACTATCTACATTCAATGCATCTGATATGACATTATTACTTGTGTTAATTTGTTCTAAATTATTTCCTCTTTGCAATCTATCTGCTACTTCCCTTTTAATCTGTTCTAATGTGACTACAGAAATTAAATTATTTTTGAAAATAGCTCGCTTTTGGTCTGCTAATCTTTGTTCGCTTACTTGGGCAATCGGATAATTTTGTGAGAAAAGTAAATGTAATTTTTTCCTGTATAACAACATATCTGTTTCTACTTTGGTTACATAAAAATATGAACGAACAATGAACATATTGACATCGTTCGTCCATTTCATACGTTGTCTAGGAATACCTGCTTTTGTTTTTTGGGGTCTTAGACTATCCATGTTCATCTGTACAGATGACATAATAATCCCCTGTTCATCTACGTTGGTTGCAAATGACATTGTTGTCATTTTACAAAACAACTTGGAGATGATTGTATCTTTACTACTACATTCCAGTAACCAAATCAATAAATAATTTTCAATGTGACCAAATTAAATATTCTAATCAAACTACCTTTCGACATAACAAATCTATAATTTCCAATTCAACTACCTTTCAACATTACGAATCTATGATATATTATATTCCAGAAAAACGTTATCAACATAAAAATATACCATTAAAATATATTTTTATTTTTTTCAAATGAATGTCAAATATTGTTGTTTACCTTGGTTACTGGGGTCCTCAAATAATTATTTTTTTTTTAAATCCTATTTATTTACCTAAATATCCTATGGCTTACTGGCAGTTTATTTAATGCGTTATCTGATATACTCTTCTTTAAATATTTATATTTTTTGGGATCAAAGCTAATTCGTTTCTATCTGATATTACAAAAAATAATCAGAGAGCAAATGCAAAGTATATGCCTAAACTAGCGTTGCTAAGCAATATTATTATTATTATTATATGGCGGAATCACTATTGTTAGGCACGTCGACAAGGGTTGTCCGCAGGGTTCGGTCCTCGCACCGGAACTCTGGAACATCCTTTTCGACGATTCCTCAAGGCTGCCCTTGCCTGAGGGATGTATCTCGGTAGACTATGCTGATGATAAGTTGTACTTGGTCTCGGGGAACAGTAGAAGAGAACTGGAATCTAAGGCTGAAGAAGCTTTGAAAATGATTTTAGAATGGGGAAAGAATAACAAACTGAACTTCAGTTTCAGTGCCGGCAACCCGGGCGTTTATTTAATTTCATGGTTGTTTACATTGTTTTCTTTTCTTTTACCCGCCTCACTAGACAAAGTCTGTTCCGAGGCGGGTAAATCACATATTATATTTGTTCCAAAAGAAATGTATGTATTTAAAATATATATATATATGTATGTAAAAAGATAATCAATCCCTATAAGACCGTGGGTTTGCTCATGAAGGGTTTCCTCGACAGATGAAGGAACCCTACTATAATAATGGGCAGCTCAAATATCAAATTTGCAGAAAATACTAAATATCTTGGCGTCACATTAGATCGATCGGCACATGTGAATAATGTGTCCAGTAGGGCCCAGGCTCTTTTTATGAAACTGAGAAGACTCAACTGCGGAGTGGGGATTGCGATCTTCGGCACTGCGTATTCTGTACAGAGGGGTTTATGTTTCTCAAATAACATATGCCGCCTCTGTTTAGGAGCACCGCCTGGATAACGTACTGATCCACGCCGCACTTAAAAAGGGCCAGCGAATCCCTCTACTGGCACTATCAGGAGCCTATCGCACTGTTGCCTCGGACGCTTTGCCAATATTGGCTGGCATTCTGCCAATCGATCTTGAAATTAGGGAAGTGATCACGAAAAAGAAGCTTACCAGAGTCAGACCTGCTACTCACCTGGGAGTGGTACTCACTCCTGGTGGAGCTGTGTCTCTCCAAGGACTTCTAAGAGAGATGCGAGAAAGAACATTGAGCGAATGGCAAATAAGATGGAATAGGTCGAACACGGGAAGATGGACTTACTCTTTCTTCCCGTCAGTTAAAGCCAGAATGGAAGGGGCGCATATAATACTGGATCACTACATCACCCAACTCCTGTCCGGACACGGCGAATTCAGGGGGAGACTTCACAGCCTCGCCCTGTCCCCTCATCCAAACTGCGCGTGTGGGGATAGCGATCAGTCAGCCGAGCACTTTCTGTGGCATTGCGAGATAATGACGGATGCCAGAGAGGAAATGCTAAATGGTTTGAATGTTATAACGAGACCGATTTCTAATGTACATCTCGTACCGAATAGAGAGAATTTCGAATGTCTGAGAAAATTTGTACGGACTTGGGTTGAACGATGGCCTGAATTGAGAGTCGGAGAATAGCATAAAATCACATTTAAAAGTTATGTACCATGTAAACTGCTTTTGTTCTCCTCGGACAACGATATGACCTTATTTCCATGAACTTTTTTTTTCCATGAACTTATTTCCATGCTATTTATTTATTTTGTTTTTATTTCCTTTTTGCCTATCTGTTTACCATTTCGTAGTTTTTAATGTAGATTCTTACAGGTTACAAGCAATCACGGTCGACGCAGTTTTTAGATTGTTGAAACTGAACCTTTTATGTAATGTTTTGTCCCAGCCCTTCGAGGGCGGGGATCACAGACCGTCGTCCCTGCAGAAAAACTGGCTTCTCCTTTATCCTCTGTATATGGTGTATGGATCACGAGTCGCGCCTCCCCCTTACGAGGTGCTCTTGGTTGTCGTGAGGTCTGCAAGAGCTAGACCACCTTCCTTGCGATCCTCTCCCGTCTGACGCTCGATTTCTTCTTTAGGGTCTTCGGCTGCTCACAGCCTATATATCAGCTTATCTCTTTCTTTGGGGCAAAATCAGACGGTCACCGCGAGCGTGAGCGGTTGTCGAACCTCACCTGTGGACCAACCGACGTCTGATTGCACCTGTGAGGGACTGCCGACTCGGAGAATCTGATTCCACTTGTACATACTTGTTTTGCATTTATCTGATGTGTAAAAACTAACAATGTCCCATATACACTATTAACATTTATCCTAATCTCAGCATCTTGCATAGTGCTAACTTACCCCTCATGCAGGGACATTTGAGGTCTAGAATCGTTGTATACCTAAAGTCTTTTATCAATATAAAAAAAATTAGAATCCTGTTGTGTACCCTGAAGGAGTAACCATCTGTTACTTTTACCGGGGTGGGAAAGTGGTGGGAGCCTCAAATGCCTGTATGAGCCAACCTTATAAAAAACGTTTTCTACGAACCTTGAAGAACAACAACATGATGTTATAGTACAAAAGACTAATATTATTGGAATGAACCGACGAGATCGGATTTTTGGAAATTATAACAATAATTTTCTATGACTTTACTGTCTATGTTTAGCTCATATATTTTTTGATACGTGCTTTTTTTAACGTCCATTGTTTCATCCAGTCACCCGCGCAGTTTAATGCATAATCCCATACTTGTGATAGTTATTAAGTATAGTTACGATAGTTGATATTAGTTAGTGATAATTTTTATTTTCATTGCTCTTCATTTTGGTAGCGACCACTGTTCTTATGTCATGCTCAAATGTCTAAAACTATCTATTCTCGGTCCAAAATTAGAACAACCCGTGGACGCGCATATCTCCGCCCCTTCTCCCTACTCCTACAAGGACGAGCGTCTACATATTCAGACCCACTATTTTAATTATTTTTTTTATTTATTTAGTTACTTATTAAAATAATTAGGTACATTTTTGTATGGCACATGAAATAAAATATATAAATAAAATTAAAACAGATCATTGAAGTCCTCCTCACTAGGAGATCCTGTGCTGAGGGGGACTATATATGTTAGAATACGTTTTCAGTAACTAAGATGATGTTTTAAATATATTAGTTAGTTCTTCTTCCGATATTTCCTTAAGCCAAGATTTGATGTCCTTAATGTAGTTATTTTTCGTTTTCCTTTGTTTGATGTTGAGAGGGAGTTTATTATATAATTTAATTGCTAAAAATTCAGAGTTTCTTTGTCCAAAGGTAGAATTACATTTAGGAATATTTAGCATGTCTGTTTGCTTGGCTCTGGTTTTATGATCGTGAGAGGGGTTTGCCTCTGGTTTATTTTTTAAGTGATGAACTAGAATATTTTTAGCATAGATTTTTTGTAAACTTGGAACATCAAACAGATTAAAAATATCAGTAGTTGGCGTCCTTACGGGGAGCTTTAATATGGTCTTTATGATCCAATTTTGAGTTTTCTTTAGTAGTTTAATATGGTTTGATGATGCTGAGCCCCATCCTATTATTCCATATTCCAGTAGAGAGTGGCATAGCGCATAATATACTCTCTTTAGATCTGTAGTTGACAAGATATTTCGTAATTTTTTGAAGAAATAGATGAGTTTTGTTAGCTTTTTTGAGGTTCCTTCGATGTGTGCATCCCAATGAAGTTTGTCGTCAATTACGATCCCAAGATATTTAATTGTTTTAGTTTGGACTATATGCGGGCAAGAACATTGCGGATATTTATTTAGACATTCATGTAATTTGAGTGTATGCTCATTCGTTGGTTGACCTCTGTTGGTTTTAGAGAAAGTTAGATATTTAGTTTTACTCACATTTAATGTAAGGGAGTTTGCTTTTAACCAGTTTTGGAGTACAGTCAGACCTTGCTCCGCTTTTTTATGTGTGCTTGTCCAATTTTGTTCATAGAATATAATGACAGTGTCATCTGCAAAGCTCATTATGTCTCCTTCAATGGGAAGACTCATAAGGTCATTAATATAAATGAGAAATAGTATTGGACCCAATACGCTTCCTTGAGGGACACCGTACTTGATTGATAGAGTTTTGCTACTTTTATTACCAATTTGTACATACTGCTCTCTTCCAGTTTAGTAACTTTTAATTAGATTTAGAGTTGTTTGTGTTATTCCATTTTTTTTAATTTAAAAAATAGTATTTCATGGTCAATTGTATCAAAAGCTTTTTGAAGGTCAATAAAAACTGCCAAGCATTTTTTACCTTCATCCAGTTTTTTTATAATTGTATTTGTTACTTTAGCTATAGCATCACCAGTACCCAGGTTTTCCCTAAAACCGTATTGCGTCGTTGATAATATTTTATTTTCATCCAAAAATTTAACCATTTGTTTTTTATTACTTTTTCCAATATTTTCGATAGTGTAGGTAATAGACTAATTGGTCGATAGTTAGATATATCATTTTTGGGACCGCTTTTGTATATTGGAATAATCGTACCACTTTTAAGACGTGTGGGAAAAATACCTTTTCTTATTGAAAGATTTACAAGGTACGTCAGTGGGTAGATTAGCTCATTTAGTAGATATTTAATTGCTCTGTTTGATATCAGTTCATTTCCCGATGAGGTATTTGTGTTTAGGGAGGCTATGGTATTTCTTATATCTTCACTTGTTATCTTGACTATGTTAAGGGAGTTTTCTTGATTGACATTTTCATTCCATACTGTTTTTTCGGCAGTAAATGAAGATTGTTTGATTTTATTCGCTAAGTTCGAGCCTATATTGCAAAAATAGTTGTTTGCAAAGTTGAGAATTATTTCTGGATGTTCTGCAAAAGATGTTGGTATCCTGTCAATGTTTAATTCTTTAATATTTTTAACATTGTGCGAGGCTTTAGCGTTTGTAATTTCGTTTATAATCTGCCAGAATTTCCGGGAATCATTATTACATTCCTCGATTTTCTTTTTATAGAATGCTTCTTTTGCATAACGGATTACATTTTTACAAATGTTACGATATCTTTTGTAGAAGCGATGTAAATGGATATCATAGGGGTGGTTTCTTACTTTTCTGTGGAGTTCGTCTCTTTTCCTGATTGAGTTGATAATGTTCTGACTAATCCAGGGTTTAATATGAATATTTTTATGAGATATCTTTTTTTCTGTCGTTATGGTGTTTGATGGAATAATGTTCTGAGTAAAGTCAATAAAATAATTCCAAGCAGCATCAGTATCATCATTGCCAAGAAGGTTTGACCAGTCAGCAATTTGTAGCTCGATTTTAACGTTTTCCCAATTTGTTTCAGAGTTTGCTATGACAGATTTCTTTTTTTGATTTATAGATGTATTTTTATTATTAATAGATAGAAGTATTGTGTAGTGATCAGTCAGTGTAGAAGGGTAAATAATGGTTTGAGTTAATTTATCAGTTTTACTAAAAATATGATCAATGCATGATTTGCTTTCATTCCATACTCGTGTAGGTTCATCAACCAGGCTTTTAAAACCATGGTGAGCTAGTGTATGTATGTAATCATATTTTTTTGGATTTCCATTTTCCAGGATATCAATATTTATATCTCCGATAATAAAAACATTCTTAGTATTTTTGAGTAAGTTAAGCTCAAAATGTAAGGAGTTTAAGAATGACTCCAGATTTTTTGTAGAAGGTGATCTATATATTGCGAGAACTGTTATATCCTTACCAATTGACATCCTTAGACAGTTTGCGTTATTAATATTGATCTCTTTGACTTCAACTTCAGTGTCTTCTTTAATGTATGCAATAACACCATCACTCTTTGTATTATTCATTAGTGTGGAGTAAGAGACATATTTATCAATTTGTAGAGGGTAGTGTTTATCAGTTAACCAACATTCAGTAAGTATAATTATGTGCCAGGTTAAATTTAAACTTTTAATTAATATTTGTAGCTCGTCAAAGTTTGTGTTTATGCTTCTAATATTTTGATGCGGTATGTTAAAATTTTTGTTCATTGTTGATAGGTTAGGTAAGTTTGCTCTTTTTGCATTAGGTTCCGTGGTTAATGTAGTGTCAGCCATTTTTAATTTTTGTAATATTTGTTATTTTGAGTTTTATAATTATTTAATTTATTTTCCTACCGACTAATAAAATAAAAAATTAAAACATTTAAATACTTTCAAATAATGATGATGATAGTATAACAAAACATATTGTACTTTATTAGGCATCAGATTTATCAAATCGGCTAAGAAATCAATCCAAAGTTGAAAATATCATCATTGCCGTTAAAAAAAAAAAAATTTCCTCAGATGATTCATTTAAAATTACAAAAGCTAACGAATTATCATTATTGTCCTCGAGTTCATCAACAATGTGATCGATATTCAAAAAGTTCAGTCGCTCTCTCTTTTTATTTGGCGATTTGACTTCACCGGTTCTTGTATACCGCAATAACGTATATTTGATGGTGTGTAGCCCAATACCCGTTTGCTCAGAAATTAAGTGAATGGCACATGTTTGTGAGATATCAGGGTCTCCAGATAAAATATTTTTATATATATTTATTATCATTATCCGTTGAGGTTTGTGCACCACCTATAAACATAAAAATACCGATCAACACCAACATTCACAAATTTTATACATATATTACCTATCTATATCCTTGAATTATAAAAATGCATTGTTGTAAATCGAATAGTCGTACAAATAACACATAAATAATGTTTACCTGTCCTTTTTTGTTTTTCGTAATTGGTGATAATGAATTCGGACATATCGGCTGAACATCCATTTTATCGCAGGGTCTGAATGGGTTAATTTCTCTAAGCGCGGGCACTAAGAACGAAAGCCAAGGACATACTGAATTGTGAGCGGAGATAGGAATTGCGGCCGAGCGATGGCGAAGGAACGGAGCGGGGGGGGGGTGGTATGCGCAGAACAAACCAAATTTGGTACTCCAGCAGGTCGTTCTTAACTTGGACAGATAATAGTTTAACGTACGCCAATCGGTACACAAAGCGGAACGGCAATTCCTATTTAAATATAAATATATCTGACCATAAACGACAACTTTTTTAACCGTTTTCAAATATTTTAACTTCAAGGTCAAGGTACACACGTAATTATATCTTAATTTCCAATAATGTGTTATAAATACTATTTCTTTGTTTTTACAGAATATTACAAGCCAAACCAAATTTTCACAGCAGATACAAAGTGGGGTTCCGTCACAACTATGTTCTTTTCAGGTATATTTTTTTGGCTGGAACAAATTACCAAACGCTACAACAGCAGTGCCATGGATCTACCGAATCAAGGGACTGTTTCCATCAAGACGGAACCAGTGCCCCAGGAAGAAGGCGGAGATGAAATACAGTATACAGATATAAATTTCGATCTTCCAGATATAAAGAAGGAATGTTTGCAATATGCGGAGAGTACTCAGACAGACGGTTAGATGCATTGCATACGTGTAAAATGTAGAATGTTAAATTCGGATATTCGGAATCCATGTCCGTTCCGAAATGTCGTGCAAACAGGACGTATTTACTTAAAAATAAATCTTTGCTATAACTACTGTGACGTATGTTAGCTCTACATACTCAATAATAACAATGCTTGTATTATAATATTTATTTGTAAGAAGGCTATCACGGTTCTGGACTGAGAGGCTCATTCCCGCTCATACGATCTCTTATATACGTCTCGTACTCGCTGTCTCGCTCTCATGCTGTCCCCCTTACACACATACACCACACCCCCACACTTAAATCATAATTACATCTTTTTATTTTTACAAATTTATATAAGCCAAATATATTTAATTATTTCCATTATGTATTTAATTTCCAATTTATATGTAATTATGTATGTTCTTGACTCTTCATTCGGTGTAGCATGGGCGCTGTCCTCGAGGGCGTAACCTCCCCTCCCATGGTGTAGGCGACCTGCAAAAATCAGAGGAATTAGGAAACTTGGTCATGTCCACGTCCGAGAGTGGACCCAGGTCCAGCAAATCATCAGACCTGTCACTCTCCCCCCACCTAACCTTCCTCTCTGAAATTTGATCATGGTGGCGTTTCCACACTTGTCCTGTAGACATAATTTTTACTAAATAAACCCTATTCCCCAATCTTTTATAAATTTCTCCTAATATCCATTTGTTTTTATCACTTCTCAAATCCCTGGTTAAAACTTTAGATCCAACATCAAAGTACTTTTTAATTTTTTTTCCTCTATAATACTTTTTTTGTTTTTGCTGACTCAATAACATCTTATCTTTAATCGTGTTATCAATCCCTTTAAAACCTTGACCTTCAACATTATCTAATATTGGAATGATTGTATTAAAAATTGATCTAATTTTCCTTCCCAACATTAATTTACTAGGTTCAATCCCCGTAGACATAGAAGGCGTATTCCTAATATCAACCAAAAATGTTAAAAGTTTATCCTCAAAATCAGCAGGCAATTTATTATTTATCATAATTTTTTTTAAAAAATTCTTTACCGTTTTAACCCCATTTTCGGCAAGTCCGTTAGAAGCTGGATGGTTGACAGGAGATGTCAACGATTTAATATTAAAATTATGACAAAATTCCTTAAAAACTGTTGAAGTGAACGCTGTACCATTGTCACTTACTACCTGCTCCGGAATTCCGAAATTAGAAAATAATCTTTTCAAAACTTTTATTGTACAAAACGAATCTACTTTATTTACGATGTGACAGTCTATCCATTTTGTAGTTGCATCAACGATTATCAAAAAATTGTAACCACCAAAAGGTCCCATGAAATCAATATGCAATCTATTCCATATTAATCCACTGATTGGCCACGGCTGTAACTCAACTTTACATGGAGTGGGTAAACACTCCAAGCATCGAACGCACTGCTTCACAGTTGCTTCTACCTCTGAGTTCATCCCTAACCAAAAAAAATAATTTCGAGCAAGATTTTTAGATTTAACAATACCTAAATGCGATTGATGTATGAAATTCAATATGATTTCCCTTAATTCCCTCGGAACCACAAATTTATTATTATAAAATAAACACGAGTCATAAGTCGATAATTTATTTCTAAAATACCAGAATTTTAACAAGTCATCCTTTAAAAACTTTTTATCCGGCCAACCATTGATTACGAACCCAATAATGGTTGCTATGTTTACATCTTTAATCGAAAACTGCTTCATCGTTTCTTTTGAAATTGTCGATTCCGCCTCAATTATATTTAAAAAATCCGATTCAATCTTATCAACGTTCAGACTACCAATATAATTTAAGAAATATTCGCTACCGTCGACCTCGTCGATACAATCACTTAAATTATTATTACTATTGACCGGCAACCTAGATAAGAAATCCGCTTTGTTCTCACCCGACTTGACATATTCTATATTATAGTCAAATGTTTGTAAAATCAGCGCATAGCGCTGTAGCCTATTTGCCGCTAGTATTGGCACTTGTTTTTCAGTGTTCAAAATATGTACCAAAGCTTTATTATCACAAGTTAGAACGAATTTATTACCATATAAATATTGAAAGAATTTTTTTAATCCAAATATTATTGCACACGCTTCCTTATCTAGAATGGAATACCTCAATTCCGTTTTTGACAATAAACGGCTAGCGAATGCAATCGGTCTTTCCATGCCATTCTCATATACGTGACATATAATAGCAGATATACCTATATCACTCGCGTCTGTAATTAGCTTGATAGGTAATTGTGGGTCAAAATGCACCAAAATATTGTCTGACGTCAGCAGTTTCTTAACTTGCTCAAACGCAATATTGCATTCCTGAGACCATACAAATTTTATCCCTTTTTTCAACAATTGGTATAAAGGAGACAAAATACCTGACACATTCTGTATAAAAGACCTATAGTAGGAAATAACTCCCAGCAAACTTCTAAGTTCCGAAACATTTTTCGGTACACTCATTTGGGTAATAGCATATATTTTATTTTCTAAAGGCATAACTCCTTTCTGCGAAATTCTATAACCTAAATATTCTATCTCTGTTTCTAGAAAAGAACACTTATTTTCATTAATAGTTAATCCGCAATCACTTAGCTTGCTAAGTACTGCTTCACAAATAGAAAATAATTCCTCTTTAGAATTCCCAAATAAAAGTAGATCATCTAAAAATACACGAACGTTCCTAAGTCCACCAACTATCGCCGTAATGACTTGCATAAAGATGGCCGGACTCGTGCTTAAGCCAAAAGGCAATACTTTATAAGCAAATAAACCTATATGCGTACTAATCACACATAATTTTCTAGACTTTTCGTTCAATGAAATTTGTCCAAATGCATTTCGTAAGTCTATCTTAGCAAAATATTTTGCACCATTCAGAGATGAAATTAAATCGTCAATACGAGGTAGTGGGTATTTCAACTTCGCTAACATAGGATTCAATGTTGTTTTGAAATCAGTACAAATCCTAATTGAAGCGTCTTTCTTTTTTACAACAACAATCGGGCTTGCAATATCGCTTATTTCTACCTTTTCAATAATGTCTTCATGCAACATTCTCTGTAACTCTATCTCTACTTTCTCACGTAAACTAAAAGGTAATGGCCTCGGATTTACAAACTTTGGCCTAAAGTCCGAATTAACTTCAATGTTTGCCTCATAATTTTTAAGCCTACCCGATTTTTCTGAAAAAACATGAGCATATTTCTTCTTTAAACTTTCACGAAAAACAAGATGATTATCACAATTAATCTCACTGAATTTTACA
Source organism: Hesperophylax magnus (assembly GCA_026573805.1). Lineage (NCBI taxonomy): Eukaryota > Metazoa > Arthropoda > Insecta > Trichoptera > Limnephilidae > Hesperophylax > Hesperophylax magnus. The sequence continues at coordinate 595,860 of JAIUSX010000193.1, read as the reverse complement.
GAATTTATTCCACTTAATCCGATACCGAAAACTTGTAAAAAATCTCTACCAACTATTGTAGAATTACCATTTTTAATTATTACGAACTGTATTTTCGCACTTTTACCTAAAAATGACACCTCTAAATTCACTTTACCTAAAACATTTAACTGCGTTCCGTCATACCCTGACAAATGAACATTATACTTTTCTAAATCGTAAGAAACAAAATATCTTAAATACACTTCATATGGTATCGCGTTAATCGCAGCCCCCGTATCTACCAACGCCGGCAATATTATGTTACCAATTAACAAATCTATATATGTGGGTTCCGGCCCCACATTATTATTAACCACGAACACCGAATTCAACCGTTTATTTTTAGTACCTACATAATTTTTATTGTATTTACACAAATTACTAGGATGACCCGATTTGTTACAATGATTACACAAAAATTTTTTCCAGCAATCTCTTTGCAAATGATTTTTTTTTCCACACAAAAAACAAGTTTTTAACGTACCATTAACCGGTGATTTACTCCGCATTGAATTTTTATTCCTGGAAGGACTATCTTTCCTGGATTTATGGAAATACTCGCTTTCCTTATGAACAACATTTAAATTCGGATTTACTTTTTTAAAAGCCACAACATGTTCCCACGTCGCCGCTAGATTAATGCAATCCGTAAAAGAAGTATCGATTGCCTCTACGAATAGCTTGTGTTTCAATTTTTCATTAAAAATCCCAATAACGAATATGTCCTTTAAACATGGTTCCAATCTCAGCTCAAAATTACAAGATAAACTTAACCCTCTCAATCTAGCCGCGTAATCTTTAACGGATTCGCTAGGAAACTGTTTACATTTATAAAATAATTCACGAGACTCAAAAATATTTTTAACTGGTTTGCAATGTGAATCAAATAATTTACATAAATCTTCAAAAGAACAAACAGAAACCTTTTTTGGAAAACATAAATCACATAATAGAGAGAAAGTTTCTTCCGTGAGGCAACTCAGCAAAAATGCTCTTTTGCGTTCTGGTGACAACAACTTATCATCATTTAAAATGAGGGCCTGATCCAATCGTTCCCTGAACAATGACCAGTCTCCCGTTCTGTAACAGAACGTCCCCAAATTCTTACAAATCGCCTCCATTGGGAGAAGAACTGAAACAAGTTGAATAAAATATACGTATCTCAGCCCTTCCAGAGGTTATGCTCCGAGCCCCTGCCCTGAGCCTGTGAATCACCAACGTCTCAGCACCCTTTTCTGGCTCCGTCTCCCTTCAGCTGCGGACACGATCACCTTCCAAGGTCTTCCTTCCCGCTGTAGCGACAGAACCCCGGTCCCGGATTCCGGCCAATTCACCCTTGATGCCGATCTTGATCCTGGATCTTCTGCGTACCCCGTGTAACGGTGTACTCTCGACAAAATGTTGCAATGTCGGCTCCCACACACGTATAAAATTGCGTTTTTACCGCGCAATTTGCCCGGCCCGATCTGCGTGCTCGCCTCGGCTGCGTGTATTAATTTGATAGCCTTTTATTATTCTTCTTCTTCCTTCAAAATTTAGCGATCCAACGCCCAAAAGCGCCAGACTATACTGTGATCACCAAAAATTCGAATAATCTTCTTGAATCATCTGATTCTCCGTAAACTTTTAATAATTTACGAACTACCGTGCTGCGCCACTGTGACGTATGTTAGCTCTACATACTCAATAATAACAATGCTTGTATTATAATATTTATTTGTAAGAAGGCTATCACGGTTCTGGACTGAGAGGCTCATTCCCGCTCATACGATCTCTTATATACGTCTCGTACTCGCTGTCTCGCTCTCATGCTGTCCCCCTTACACACATACACCACAACTACTAAACTACAAAACTCTTTTAGCTCAAGTATTGCTCACAATGAACCCTCATCTTTTTTGACATATATTCGTGTATATTAACTAAATATTTACGAAAGAAAATATCATTCCATTGACTTATAATAATAAAACCGTGCTCTGAAGGTAGTCAAGAGTAAATGTTTTCCTTCTTAAAACATCGGTCCTTGAAGTGACATCTGACATCTTTATTATTTCCTTAATTAAGCTTAAAGTCTGTTCACCTTATTCTTGCTCCTGTGTGGTCAATCAATGTTATCTTTTGTCGTAAATATTTTACTTAAATTTAAAATTTTTAATTTTAATTAAAAACAAGTTTTTTTTGTACATTGACGTTTAATATACTTTGTTGTATTGTCTTTCAGGTTGCTTTAATATAGAATCTGTTACCATCAAGGCGGAGCTTGGACCCCGAGAAGAAAATGAAGGGGGATCCCCATATACGGAAATTAACATAGACCCGCCGGATGTTAAAAAGGAGTGCTTAGAACGCTTTGAAAGAATTGTCAAGACAGCAGGTAAAATGTTTTTTCATTCTTAGTAGTCCAGTTAATCTAGACAAAAAACCTGAATGCTGATGTTTTCTGTAAAAAAGTACCTCCAAAGGAAGTTCTAAGCCATTATGTCTCCGAAACTAAAACATGTGAAAATATTAATTCCAATGTGGAACTCCCTATAAAACTAGCTACAAATAAATGTGAGAGTATGGTTTAAAAAAATTACTTGATTCTAAATAATTTTTTGAAGCTTCAATTTTTTCATTTATTTCATGGTCAAATAAAAAATGCTCCAAACGCAAAATTAGCTATTATTACTATATCATTTCTAAGGCAGGTAGAAAATAAATTAAGTTTTCTGGAAGACTGCCGAAATAAAGGGAAATAATAACATTTGTCGCACTGATTTCCCGTATTCACATAAATTCCTGAAAAAAAACAACCGAGCTGTATTGGAGAGTTCTGTTATATTCGGCCTCTGAAATGGTTTATCCTGCAGCAACACGTCTGAAAATACTGATGAGATATTTGAAGATGAATGTGATGCCCGGTGAATGAATATTTTCTGTAGCTAAAAACTATTATCTATGAAAAGTCTTGGTTAGAATAATAATTTTGAATTCTTCACATTACATTGCAAATACTATTTATTAATAAAAATTGTTTTATAAAGTAAATCTATTTAAAACTCGGCGTTTCAATTCAAAAGTATAAATAAGTACAAGGCACAAATAAGTCACCTGTTCTTGTGGGAACCTATTTTTTACTTTTAAGTTCTTTTGAGTTCTTTTCTGACACGAAAGTAATAAGTCACATGAAGCTTACTAATAATCCTTTTTTTTTTAAATTTCGTCAGATCTGAAGACACAATCAACTGAAACCACGGAGTGCCACATGCCGACTTACAGAGGCAAAAAACTTGTTTCATGTTCTAAGTGCAATTATACGTCTAATCTTACGAACCTTCTGACGAGGCACATGTTGACCCACATCGTTGAAAAACCTTTTTCATGTTCTGTATGCAACTATTCATTCGCTCGAAAGAATTATTTGACTGTCCACATGCGGACTCACAGTGGAGAAAAATGTTTTAAATGTTCCGAGTGCAACTATTCATCTTTCTATAAGAATCGTTTGACGAGCCACGTGCTGACTCACACTGGAGAAAAACCATTTTCATGTTTGGAGTGCAATTATTCATGTTCTCATAAAAGCTCTCTAAAGAAACACATGCTGACTCACACTGGAGTAAAACCTTTTTCATGTTCTTTATGCAACTATTCATTCGCTCGAAAGAATTATTTGACGAAACACATGATGACTCACAGTGGAGAAAAATGTTTTAAATGTTTCGAATGCAACTATTCATTCGCTCAAAAGGGAAATTTGACGAGCCACATGCTGACTCATACTGGAGAAAAACCTTTTTTGTGTGTGGAGTGCAACTATTCATGTTCTAAAAAAGGCTCTCTAAAGATACACATGCGGACTCACACTGGAGAAAAACCTTTTTCATGCTCTGTGTGCAACTATTCATGCTCTCGAAAGGGAAATTTGAAGAGCCACATGCGGACTCATACTGCAGAAAAACCTTTTTTGTGTTTGGAGTGCAACTATTCATTTTCAAAAAAGGCTCTCTAAAGATACACATGCGGACTCACACTGGAGAAAAACTTTTTCATGTTCTTTCAGCAATAACTCATATTCGCAATAGGGAAATTTGATAAGCCACATTCTAACTCACACTAGAAAAAAAGCTTTTTCATGTTCTTTGTGCAATAGTTCATTTATTCAAAAGGGAAAATTGACGAGATATATGCTGACTCACAGTTTCGAAAACACTTTTTCGTCTTCCAAATAATTCTTAACTGTGTGTCCAACTATACATGTTCTCAATAGAAATATTTGACGTGCCACGTGCTGACTCACGCTGGAGAAAAACTTTTTTCATGTTCTTTGTGCAATTATTCATATTCTCAAAAGTGAAATTCGTCGAGACATACTGACTCACAGTATAGAAAAAATTTTTAATTTATCAAAGTGCAACTCTTCATTTTTTCAAAAGAAAGAATCACGTGCGTTTTCAAGGTCCAAAAATACCTTTTTCATGTCTCAAGTCATATCTGAAGTGGCACATGCTGACTCATACTCGAGAAAAAACTTTATATGTTCCGGGTGCAACTATTTACGTTCTCGAAAGTGTTATTTGCCTAATCTGATTTGTGCCGATATAAAAACTTTATTAATGTCCTTTGTTTATTTTTTTCATGATCTCTGTTCATTTTATCGAAATACATATTAAACGAGACATTTGCTGACTCACCGTCAATAATAAGCAATTCATGTTTTTATTTATTTTCTGATTATTCTCACAAAGATCATTCCAATACTACAGTAACATTTCCAAAAATAAGAAACCGATCAATATCACGTGGCAACTTGAAATCCCATAATTTTAAATTAGTGCTTACATTTATTATGTATCTAATTTAGTAACTGCTTAATTGGTCAATTTCACTATCTACACTTTTGTTTTCATACTATATTAACTTGTTTTTTTATTACTTTATAAATAAAATCTTTCTTTCTTTTCTTTACCTTATGTATACTGTAATGGCACTACTCCCCAACTCAAATACGATAAACTTTTTTCTCTATTGAAGTGGGTAGTAACGTTAAAAAGAAAACATTTTATTGTGATTAGTTTCTAGAGCAATATGCTTTTCTTTTGTAAATCTGTAATATGTATATATTTCAAATAAAAATCATTTTAGAAACCGTAACCTCATGAAACTTGTGCGGAATCATAGAGAAGATTTTTTTTATGATTGGTAACTATTGTTTTACTAATTATTCATGTTCTTATAGGGATGTTAATATTAAAACCCTCATGACCTATGCTTCTCTTACCGCTTTCAGTCAGTACTGTATTTGTGTACAATTTACTATATTGTCTAAAATAGTGTTCGTGTTACGTGTTTTATAAATATTGTGCTCGTGTGTACTGATACATTTTGTATTTTGTGGTTTAAAAGTCATATGTTTCTCGTACATTCATACAATTTTGTAATTTTTAATAAGTTAATTTCTATGGATAGTATTTTCGTGGAGCATCTAGATTATAGTTGATAAGTTTTTTTAATAATTTCATTCTGTAATATTTGCTTATCATTTAGGTTTGTAATGTGTGTGTTTCTTCATATGTATTTGTCAGATAATTTGGGTGGGACGGTATTAAGTTAAAGTATAAGCCCATCTTTACTTCTGTTGGTAGAAGGTTAAAGATTCTACCAAATACATCAATTCGTTGAATGATATTTTCTTTCAGCTTTTCTATGTGCTGTTTAAAGGTCAAGTGTTTGTCACTTTGTAGGCCCAGTTATATTTCACATCTGGAATATTTAGGTTTCTTTCTTCTGTTTGTTATTGGTTATGTAACGACTTCATTCTTTTTGGTGAACTTAAGATCATTTTACCGTTTTTTTTAGATATTAACTGTTAGGATATTTTTAATCAGCCAGTTATTCAAATATTAAGATCGATTTAAGATTGTTCTAATAAAATATCACAGTTTTTGCTTTCGTAAAATATCGCAGTGTCATCTGCGTATAAGAAGATTTCGTCATTTAGTCAATTCACAAATATCATTTTTGTTCATTCGGAATATGAGTGGCCCCAGTAAGGATCCTTGAGGAACTCCATAGATTTTGCTTTCGAGTTATCTCCCACTCTAACATATTATTTAACGTATAACAATTATTTTGTTTTTGCATAATTTTTTATTTATAGTTTACCAGCGACTTTTTATTAAAATAAATGTGTGAAGATGCAAAATGTGGTCTATATAATAATAAAATGGTTTACAGAATAACGGTTTAAAATACTGATACCTTTTCTGTCTAAGCATGGTTGATTCTTTTTTTAAATTATATTTACTTATATTATATGCAGTCAATATTGGATTTATTTTAGTTATACTGATATATTGACTTTTGTTTATATTTAGAAATAAGTCATTTATTTGTCACAAATATTTAATAGATCTATGTTAATTTGTAAAACAGACAGTCGTCTGCGAATAATTTGAAATGGACTCCTTCAAATATAGAAACTGTCATCCACAAGCATTTTTTGCTTTAATTTTTATTTCTTTCCCACAAACTTAATTCTCTTTTACCTATGTTTTCCACTACACTATACTACAACGGCAAAGTAACGTTTATACTGTCGCAGTTCTTACTTTATAAGCCTAATGGACTTAAATAATTACACAAATATATATGACAGTGACAATGTACCAGAGTATGTAGCTGACTTTGAAACAATTGTTCGGGTAGATATCTTTCGAAATCGTGTGCAGTAATTACGAAAGGAATCCCTCCTTTTCCGAGTGTTTATTGTTGTAAAGATCATTTCCAATTTAAGTGTTTGTTTTATCAACTTTAGAAATGCACACAAATTTTCAGCTTCACCACGCTATTAGTCCATTTCAAAATCTTTTTAATTTCATTACATTTACGAAATGTGATATGGTCTCATAAAAATCATAAGATCTCGCTTACCAGCATAGTTAGTAATATGAACTGAACGGGGTTAGAAAGAAAAAAAACAAGCTTTATATCCGAATATGGAAGTTTAAAGAATAAAGCACTGAACGCACTAGCACCGTCATACTTAACTGATATCGGCGCGAGGGACAATTGTACCGCTAAGGTCGGCCATGTCTGGCCTTCGAACAGACTAGTTAAACCCTCACGTATGAATGTTGCATAGTTTGGGACACATTAGCACAAACCTTTTATTGGCATTAATTTTTTTAGAAGACAGTTAAAAACAAGTGAGGCGTGTTAAAACAAAGACAGCAATCTCCACTTCTTTTCATTTTGAGTAAAATGCAATAATGTTGTTTTTTTTTGTATTTTTCCAATACCGTAACTATAAAGTATAGTTTTGTAGCGTCGAGAAAAAACTAGATTAAATAATTAATAATAAACCGCTCGACCTACTTAGCACCTACTCTCGAATTACGTACCTGCATCGCATCGTAAACAAAGTAATCTACGTACTACAAGACCTACTTGTCTAACGACAGCAATAATATCGCAAGTCCGTCTTACACATTACAAGAACTCGCCAGAAGGAACGAGTCTGCCGCCTATGCATAATTGCCACGCTGTCGAAGATTCCTCAAACATCCAGTCTGTGCGAGTGCCTAGGATTTAGTTGCCATCCATCTACCTACTGCTACCGTCGGCCGTGTAGTATAAATAAGCCCGACGCAGCGAGTCAGTCAGTTATCTATCAGCCGTCAGTCTACGAGGCTCAACGAGTGATCAACCGCGCTCTTCTTACTAGCGCGAAGGACAACGTACCCGGCTTCGCCCGTACCACCATGGACTCTATCGGGACATCATCTTAGCGCCTTGTCCAGATCGCCGTTCCTGGCAAGCGCTGCTCGGATTACAAGCACCCTGGTTCCAGCGTCTCTGACCAGCGCTTCTTCCACGCAACCATGACCACCACGAGGACACGCAGCATCCTCACTGGTCACGCCGTTCCCGCTCAACCGCCTACAAGGTCCGCCGCACCTTCAGCCTCCGTCAGCACTGGAGTGCCTGAAGACCTACGTTCTTCACCAGTGCCTGACCTTCATCGAGTCCCGGTCACCAGCGCCCGGCGTTGACTCACCGACCCGCGCTTGACCTGCCATCACAGCCAGCATCCGGTCACCGGAATACACCGGATTCCGGTGTATTCTTCTGTCCAGCGTCAACTCTCGTTACGGCTACACTGACTCACCAAAAAACACATGTGAACTTCACGACACCGCTTTTCATTTCGTGCCTTCACCATTGATTCCCAAAGTTTTTATTGGTAAATGTTTCCTTAAATAACACTCTGTGTACATTTTATTGCGATTAATTGGTAGATTATTGAGTTATTTTCAATTAATAGATGAATATTGCTGCTTTTGTTCTGGAATGTTGGAAACTGCCGGTTTTGTTCCAAACACATGTGGATTTTGCTAGTTTTGTTACGAACTGAAAAGGCCATTTTTTTTAGGTTACATTAAAACACGGAAATCAGTAATAAGTATCATTTTACATATTTATTCGGAAAGACATATTTTACAACGCAAGACAATTTTCATATTGGAAAGACAATTTTACAGAATGTATGCAACGGTAGTGTAATGCGATAGATTCCATATTTTGAAAAACTAGGCAAAGTAACAACACATGCAAAGTAACAACGGTACAAAAAATAAGAACAGATCAGAAAATAAATTAATGCTAATATGTAACTCTTAAAATAATTAATTACACAAAACAAACAAAGTAGTGACGAATAAAAGACACAGTTTCCTGGCATCATAAATAATATTATTATTTTCAAAATTTCTGAAATATTTTCTAATGAATTTAATTTCAAATTAAAAAAATAAAAAAAGTATCTTATCAAGAAATTATTAATTAAGTATAAAATAATATTGAAAAATGGTCATAATAAAAAGCAAAAATTGTTGAGTGAGCAGGAATTGTTTTGCCGAATATCTGAAAAAATATTATGTTGTATATTAAATAGGTTAGTACCAAATAATAAACGTAAGATAAGTATTTCAGTACTCACTTTATCACATTATTACACTTAATCTTAATATTTCACGGGTATTAAAAACATATGTTTGGGAATTTCACCAATCGGACAAAAGTTTGATGTTTACAGTAACATTATATGCATTACTAACCTCTGTTTTTTGGTAACAGTCCTCTTCGAAATTTATGGTTTTTTCGCACGCTTCCTTGACATTTCTGGTTTAACTTCACTTGAGAAACATTCCATCTTTGATTTCAATAGAGTTAACAGTAATATAAATCACTTTTTAACCACAAAAACATTAAAAAACCGAGCTTATGTATCACACCAGCTGTTCACACTTTGTATGGGGTGGCCATTTTGAGTATCATATTTCTGGGTCTCTGATTGGCTCAAACAAAAACTGAAGTTTTTGTTCCATAACCTAAAGGAGATTGCTATGTTTGTTGTGGAACTAATTATTAAAATTCAAAAATGTATGGGATATTGTCGTTCATGCTCCGATACCTTTGCAGCAGTCGATAGTATTTTTGATTCTCTATCCATCGCCATATCTAACTCATTTTACACCAATGGTGGAGATTGCTGTCTTTGTTTCAACACGCCTCAAGTTCTTTTATCATTTATAAATTATTATTATTATTTATTGGATAATTTTTAGAGCGCCGCTCTTGAGAGATATCACCTCAGGGCGCTTTACAGTTGATGCAGGTATTACAAAAAATATAAATATTACAAAAATAAAGTGAATTTAAGTTAACTAAAATGAAGTATAGGAACAGGTGACACGAAGATAGAAGATGGATACTCTGCAGGAAGAATCCTAGGTGGTAAAGAACCAGCTGCTGCAGCGAAAGGGTCCACCGCGTCCACCAACAGAACCAGCACGAGGTTCGTCATCCGTCTAGGTATGTGTCTGGTGCTAATAAAGCGCTGACACACACAGGTGAAGAAACTAGATCAGCTGCTGCAGCGGGGGAGTCCACCACGTCCACCAAAAGCGTCCAGGTATGCGTCTGCTGCTAATAAAGCGCTGACACCTCATATAGATAAGAGACCCTGGCAGCACTGCTGTGACATTCGGCAAATCAGTGACACAGTGATCATAAGATTATAGTTTTCAAGGAATCATTCACAATAAGATTTAAAGAGTTGCGAAGGCGTGCACATTCAAGGAAAAAGTGTATATTTTTTATGTGAACTCTCGTATCAACTTCAAAAATGGTTACGAAATGCAGTGCCTGTGAAATCATCATTGAGGTTCCTTCAGACTTTATATCGTGTTCGATTTGTGATGATGGCTATCACATAATGTGTGCTGGAATAGGAGAAAACTCTCGCAGAGGTAAAAGTCAACAAAATTGGAGATGCAAAAAATGCTCTAAGCCCCAAAAAGAGAACAAAATTAAAATTGTTGGAAATACATTGAGTGAATGCCATCAAAAACTGCCACCTTTTGAATTAGAATCAAAACAATATGCCAACTCACAGAAATCTACCTCCGCCCAATCTTTCACCATTGTAAACTCATCGAAATCAAACATAGATGGCGCTAGTCAACAATTAACAGTGGAATTATTAAAAAATGAACTGGATTCTTTTAAGTCTGCTATGATATCTCTCTTAGACAAGAAACTCGACATGTATGCTATAAAATACGAAGAAATTTTAAAACAAAACAATGAACTGACTTCAATATATTTCGGACCAAAGAGAAAAGCTAAAAAATCGAGTAACTGTTTTAGAGACATCACACGAAAAAGTGAACGCGGAACTTATTGATTTAAAAAATCAGAATTTTAGTTTATCTTACACAATAGATAAACAAGACGATAGAATTGATAAACTGGAATACTTGAACCAATCATGCAATATCGAGATGAGGGGCATTCCGGAATCCAACGCAAATAACAATATGGAAGTGCTCTTTAAAATATCAAAAATTATCAATTTCGAGGACGCAACAGAAGACATGCATTCGGCAATCAAAAAAATATACAGGATGGGGCCGAAAACCTCAGAAAAAAGTCCCAGATCCATCATTGCAACATTTTATAACAATCAAGCAAGGGATAATTTTCTATACAAATTGAAAACATATCTAAAAGCCACAACACCCAGCAGCAATAAATTAAACACATACGATTTAGGATTATCGCAATATGCCAAAAGAATTTATATATCAGATCATCTAACACAAAAAGGCTAATTTTTATTAGCGCAAACAAAACGATTCGCCAGAGAGAACAACTTCAAATATGCGTGGTCTGTGTCAGGACGTACCCTACTAAAGCAGTCTGATAGCTCCAAAATCATAACAGTCAACAATGCCAAGGACCTTGACCGTTTAAAACGTCAGAACATCTGACTACAACTTCTCTCCATTATTAAGGCTACTAAAAAAGGTATTTTTAAATGTTCTCATTTCAAGTTTAGTTATCCACTCAGCTCTTATATTACAGTGAAAACCTATTACGTCATTCCTATTTTAATAGAATTTAAATCTTGTAAACATACATACTGCAAAATCATATGCACTTTGTTTTTAATGTTATTATATGTTTCTCTTGATAAATTATGTGAGCACTGGATGTCAAATCATTTATCATATAAAATCAATTCCAATAGAAGAACTTACCTTATGTTTATTCATTTGCTAGTTTTAATTTACTTAAAGAAATTTAATTTTGTAATCATAATTTCTTTTCCTGGTTTTTTCACGATTCACGTCACCAATTTCAATATGACACTACATCGTCGAATCAATTACCTAGTGTCTGTTCATTTTTTGGTTTTAATTTACTTTAATAAGGATAATTTTTTAATAGTAATTTCATTTCCTGGCTTTTTCATTAGTCATAACAATTTTTTCGACAGGACATTACATCGTCAAAAAAATGTTTTCTCATTTTTATTATTATTATTATGGTATGAAATTATATTTAATCCCATACTCCCAGTAAAGCTATACATAACTGATAAAAAAATAATATCCTATACTCATTTTTATGTATTTTACATTCATTTATCAATAGCAACTGTCTTCATCATAAGTCATTTGTCAATGGGTAACAATATACTCATATCAATTATTCATAGATTAGAAAGAAAACCTCACTCCAAATACCCACACAAGATCAAAATCATAACTCTATATATTCATTATGTAATTGATCTTATAAATTTGCTTTTTCTTCATTTTTTCATTGTAACTTATTTTCAGCATCAACCTCTCTCCATCATAAGTACTTACCATGATATAGGCCATTTTATTGTTTTTAGTATATTTATAGCCTTCAAGATTCTCAACATACAAATAACTTTCAGAACGTACAATAATACGTGTTTCATACATCAATCATTGACACAAACATCACAAAAATTCCTACACATCCTTCTGAACTCACTAACTCTTACATTTATATATTATATTAATTAAATTATAACTATGATTCAGCTGCATGTGAATAATTACAATGATTCCGATATAAGCTGTAACATGAATGTTGTTCTAGATTTGAATAAATTAAACAACTATAACTGGAGCTCATATAGCTTGAAAATCATACATCAGAATATCAGAAGTATATCGAATCTTGATGATTTTACAATTTTTCTTGATCAATTTAATTCCTCTTTTGATGTTATTATATTAACTGAATGTTGGATAAACAAAGATTACACATCCAAGTCAATCCCCAATTACTCTGAACAACACACCAAATTCAAACTCAACAAATCAAGCGGGATTGTTATATAAATATTAAAGACGGTCTACAAGCTCAAGTAGAAGAAATTTCATTATCGCAATCAAACTGTATGAAAATAATATTGAATAATAATATGTGTATATTTGCTATCTACAGGTCACCCTCTTTCCAAAATATCGACCCCTTCCTGAATTCATTACAATCAATCATAAATAATTCAAAAAAACTACAAAGACAAATCATTATAGGAGATATTAACATTTATACCATCCCGGATTACTATATAATGTATCACTGTAACTCTCGTGTCTCTTGTTTGCTAGTATTATTTGTCATTTTACTGAACTTATGTATAATTTATATCACTATTTGTTTGGTTTTTTAATTGTATGTAACCTGTATTTAATTGCATTTTTGCCTGTGTGTATGTAATTTTTAGGTTGTAACTTTACAGAGTTTTTATAACTGGATAGTTCTTACGTAAGTGAGAACATCTGTAAAAACCCAGTATAAATAAATAAATAAATTATTATCCCGCTGGTGTTGTTAAATTACTGACCAAAGCGTCACAATATGTTGTCGACTGGTAAGACGAATCATTAGCAAATGAAGTAGATTCGTTAACAAACTCATAAGCACATGAAGTAGTCAGGTTAACAAAATCACAAAAAAAATATTGTAGTTTTTTTTATTTAGTTACTTTTTTAAATAATTAGGTACATTTTGGTATGGCACAAGAAAAAAAAATTATACATAGAATTTAAACAGATCATTGAAGTCCTCCTCACAAGGAGATCCTGTGCTGAGGGGGACTATATATGTTAGTATACGTTTTCAGCGACTAAGATGATGTTTTTAATATATTAGGTAGTAATTCTTCCGTTATTTCCCTAAGCCAAGATTTGATGTCCTTAATGTAGTTATTTTTCGTTTCCCTTTGTTTGATGTTTAGAGGGAGTTTATTATATAATTTTATTGCTAAAAATTCAGAGCTTCTTTGGCCAAATGTAGAATTATATTTAGGAATATTTAGTATGTCTGTTTGCTTGGCTCTGGTTTTATGATCGTGAGAGGGGTTTGCCTCTGGTTTATTTTTTTAGGTGATGAACTAGAATATTTTTAGATTTTGTAAACTTGGAACAACAAACATTTTGAAAATATCAGTAGTTGGCGTCCTTACGGGGAGCTTTAATAAGGTTTTTATGATCAAATTTTGAGTTTTCTTTAGTTGTTTAAGATGGTTTGATGGTCCCCGTCATGGAATATGGAATAATACGAGCTCCATCCTATTATTCCATATTCCAATAGAGAGTGGTATAAAGAATAATATACTTTCTTTAGATCTGTAGTTGACAAGATATTTCGTAATTTTTTGAAGAAATAGATGAGTTTTGTTTGCTTTTTTGATGTTCCTTCGATGTGTGCATCCCAATGAAGTGTGTCGTCAATTACGATCCCAAGATATTTAATTGTTTTAGTTTGGACTATATGCGGGCAAGAACATTGCGGATATTTGTTTAGACATTTATGTAATTTGAGTGTATGCTCATTCGTTGGTTGACCTCTTTTGTTTTTAGAGAATGTTAGATATTTAGTTTTACTCACATTTAATGTAAGGGAGTTTGCTTTTAACCAGTTTTGTAGTACAGTCTGACCTTGTTCCGCTTTTTTATGTGTGCTTGTCCAATTTTGTTCATAGAATATAATGACCGTGTCATCTGCAAAGCTCATTATGTCTCCTTCAATGGGAAGACTCATAAGAATCCAATTCAAACTCTGCTGGATGGTTTTTAAAGCCGTACATGATATGGAGCCACCCTACTTGTCGGAACTCTGCATTCCAAACGATGTTAATGTTAGGCAAGCAACGCTTCGATCAGCATCTTCAACAGCCATAGGTAGACTTTCAGTACCTATGCGCAATCACAATACCAATTTTGGAGACCGAGCTTTTGCAGTAGCAGGCCCAACAGCTTGGAACAAACTCCCTTCACATTTGCGAAAGATCGACAGCTCATCTGAGTTCAGAGCAAAACTAAAGACTCACCTTTTCAACTTGTCGTATCCAGAATGATGACCTTTTTTATTTTTTTTGCATCATTAGTATTTCATTGCTCAGTCCAGGGGATTTTTCTACTTGACTTTTTTTTTTCACCGTTATTAACCGTTTATTACGCGTAAACAATTTTTTTTAAATATTTTATAACTGACACCACGGGCAGAAATCATAACAATCGGTATTTGTAAATATAAATAAAATATGTATGTTAGTCGTAAATCTCTAGTTTAAGCCGTAGTTGTAAGTCGTATTATAGCGGTATTGTGTAAAATATGTATAGCTTTAGGGTGGGTTTCTTCATTTACCGAGAATGCTAAATGCAATGCTAATTGTAAAAGTTAACAGTAAAAATCATAAAAATGGGTTTTTTCATTTGAAATTTACTGTTTACTTTCACCTAAAATCTTACAGCAAGGCAACCGTGCTGTAAATGCTAAATGCAAAGTAAAAAAATGGCTGCCATTGTCAAAGTGACAGTTTCAGAGTTGAGAGGTTATTTTTTGTTGTAGCTATTTTAGAGATTTTCTTGCTTCTATTTTACGGTATTTGCTAGTATATTATCATTATGTTCTCGACAAGTGACAGTTCGTCAAGCTCTGACGATGAACATATAATTAATTATATGACACGACGTATAAAGTGTCATAATATACGGAGGAATTTTTATCTAATGGAAGACCTGGATTTGGTATGCAGATTTCGAGTTAATAAAGAAACTGCTCGACTTTTGACTACATTAATTGCAGATATGATATGTTCTCCCAGTGACATGTAAGTAATGGTTGATAAAGTGTAATTACAAATATTTATTCAAATGACATGACGTAATAATGAAGCTTCTAAAATTTGTTTCTTTCTGCTAGGAATAATGCCGTCAAACCATCTGAGCAGTTGTTATTGGCTTTAAGATTTTATGCAACTGGATCAATGCAAAGAGTACTGGGAGATGTTGCAAATACACACAAAAGTACTGTGTGTAAAATCATTTTTAAAGTGTCAAAGGCCATAGCATCGCTAAGCAAACATTTCATATCAATGCCTAGAAGTGACGCTGAAATGATTGAAAATAATGTGAAATTTCACAAATTGGCCAAATTTCCAAACGTCATAGGAGCTATTGATTGTACGCATATACCAATAACGTCTCCCGGTAAGAAAGATTTATCTATTATATTTATCTGTATTTTGAAAAAAATATCAAATAATTATTAACTTTTATACAGATCTCTTAAGGTAAAACTATTGGTTTTCATATTGTTATGCAATTGTAATATACAACAAAGATTTTATAATTTTAGGTGGACAAATAGCAGAGTTATATAGAAACCGTAAAGGTTATTTTTCATACAATGTATAATTTGTAATTCTGATCTAATAATTATGGATATTGTATGTAGATGGCCAGGAGCTAGCCACGATAGCACTATTTTTAATGCTAGTAACATACAGGCCAGGTTGGAGAATGGAGATTTTGGCAATAACGTTATTTTGGGAGATGGTGGTTATGGTGTACAGCGCTACCTTTTTACTCCTCTTAGAAATCCCACGACACCAGGAGAAGAACTGTACAATAGAAGCCATATTCGCACCAGAAACCCAGTAGAGCGTTCTTACGGTGTCTGGAAGAGACGATTTCCCTGCATTGCCACCAAACTTAGATTAAAACAGAATAGAATCGAAAGTGTCATACTTGCCACCGCAGTTTTGCATAATGTTTGTTTAAAGAAGAACATTCCGGAGGTAGATCCGGAAATAAATGTGGATCTCGATCGATTCCGTATAAATAACAATGAAGGCGGTGGCAGTGGTGCTCCCACCACCTCTGGAAGAATAGCTAGGGAAGCACTCATTCACCCTAAATTAAGTGGTTTATGCGATCAGGGCTGCCTTTGACACCTTCTCCGCATCGAGAATTTCCAGTTGTAGTTTCAATTGGGCGGCCTGCAAACTGAGGATGTCACATTGCAAAATCGTCTGGACCTTTTGCATTTGAATGTTTTCAGCCTTGGTGTTTGCTTTCACTTTTTCCGCCTCAAGTTTGGCATCAGCAACTTTTTGTATGTCACAAAAGAGCGAGTCCTTTGCTGTTTTGGTCAAACATGGTCGCCTCTTGAATGATTTTCTAGGAATTGAAGGTCGAACAGTTGACACCGGCATCACTGGACTCTCAGGAAGTGTAAAAATTGGATTTTCATCCTGAATAAAACATAAGAAGAATATCAAGTGTCATAACCAGCAACAACAAATTTAAAAACAAATTATGTGTAAACCAAGACCATGTAATAAAATAACATTTTACGTATGGGAAAATAAAGAAATTTAAATATTTTGCAGATTAGTTATTTCAAGTTATTAGTTATTGACGGCCTCCGTGGTCGAGCAGTAAGGCCCTCGACTAGCAATCCGGAGGTTGAGTGTTCAAATCCCGGCATGCGCCAGTAAATTAGTTATTTCAAGTTATTAGTTATTGACGGCCTCCGTGGTGGAGCAGTAAGGCCCTCGACTAGCAATCCGGAGGTTGAGTGTTCAAATCCCGGCAAGTATTAATTTAAAATAATAAATAGTATATTTGCAGCATATTCCAGAGTGGAAGATACTGTCAGTATCACCCTGTTGTCAGGAACACCACCATTCAGAATAGAAAGGTTGAATTAAATGGTTTTAGCCATGCTAGGTGACCAGATCTGAATAGCCAAGTACTTCCCCATCTTCCGCATCTCACCACACTGACTCCGGGCGGTTGGGAGCAGTTGGGACTCCAATGCGAATAACGACATTATTGGGAATTAAGATAATTCGTCAATCTCTGCTGATTCCTGTGATGGCTGAATTATTTCCTCCCGGCTGGTGGATGTCTGATGACCATCATCTTGGACGGCGGGACTGTTTGAATCAAACCTTTCAAAAAACAATAGAAATACATTTAAATAGAAACTTGCGCATTCCAGCTATTGTTGTTGTCATCACCAAATACTCTGAGGCAGTTTACTTATGGGTAATATCATTTTTAATATTCTTATATAAAGGCCCCTAACATCATTTAATTAAATACAAAATATTTTAACTTACGTATTTGCCAGCCCGGAACAACTTATCCCAAGTGCTGCTTCAACCTTTAGCAGCACTGGATCTTCTATTTCCGCTGCCAGTTCCAAATAACTGGCAACGAATTCTTGCCCTCTGTATTCTGGCATCTCGTTTCAAATTGTCCCAAGACTTTTTTAGAGCTACGAGGGACCTGCAATCATATAGGAATAAAATATCACGAGAAATCAATTTGGATGTATAGAAATTCTAATTAACTAAACATCACACCCTTTCCAGAAGGTTATGCAGAGAGGACGGTCTGTCAAACAACTCGGTCTTGGCACACACTCCTTGCCTCATTCACAACCATTGTCTCATACAGACTCTTCTGTTATTCAAACTATTGACCTGACTATTAGCCTGACTTCTACCACCAATACACACTCCTTTCTTGGTTCGTTCGTTCTATATGCTCAAACCATCTGCGTCACTTCCTTCATCGCGGTACAAAACACATTCTATGTACAAAATGACGTACGATAATATTATCACCTTGTTAATGGCATTTGAATTTGAATGCATTATTATATAAAATCAGGGGAGGAATGCAGATCACGCCAAACTCTGGGAATTGAATAAAAATGCACTTTCTAGATGAGAAAAGTGTGTAGAAATTCATTAAAAAAAGAATTAAGGCGCGGAAGAATAAATTGAGGAAGATACAGCCGATTAAAGTTTAATAAATTGCACTTCGCGATCTGATATTATTACCACATTATGACAGTCCGCCGCCATATTTGTCACTGTTGTGTTGGTAGACCTAATACTAGCATCAGCTACATGCGATTGTAGCCGACTTCGTGGGGTAAATTCATAAGGCGCGTAATTATGAAAAAACAGAATTAATAATATAATGTAATCAGGCACTGGAATGGAGAAAATCAAAATACTACCTTAAAATCGCTCACTCTTCTGTAACAAAAAATTGACCCTTTAATAACGCCTGCTCGCGTCCCCTTTAGAGTTATATCCCAGTTTTCAAGTAGTTTGTGGGTTACGCTAGGTTTGTATAGACTGGTTTGTGATTTAATTCTAATACCTATTTTCCATGTTATTTTCTGTGACAAAAAATTGACCCTTTAATAACGCCTGCTCGCGTCCCCTTTAGAGTTATATCCCAGTTTTCAAGTAGTTTGTGGGCTACGCTAGGTTTGTATAGACTGGTTTGTGATTTAATTCTAATACCTATTTTCCATGTTATAACAAAAAATTGACCCTTTAATAACGCCTGCTCGCGTCCCCTTTAGAGTTATATCCCAGTTTTCAAGTAGTTTGTGGGCTACGCTAGGTTTGTATAGACTGGTTTGTGATTTAATTCTAATACCTATTTTCCATGTTATTTTCTGTGACAAAAAATTGACCCTTTAATAACGCCTGCTCGCGTCCCCTTTAGAGTTATATCCCAGTTTTCAAGTAGTTTGTGGGCTACGCTAGGTTTGTATAGATTGGTTTGTGATTTAATTCTACCTACTCCAACCTAACCTAACCTAACCTATCCTATAATAATCCAACCTAAACTATCCTAAAATAACCCAACCTAACCTATCCTAATCTAACATATATATTAATCCAACCTAACCTATCCTAATCTAACATATAATAATCCAACCTAACCTAACCTATCCTAATCTAACATATAATAATCCAACCTAACCTATCCTAATCTAACATATAATAATCCAACATAACCTAATCTAACCTGTAATCACCTATAATAACCCAACCTTACCTAAAATGAAAACGTTTTATTTTAAAAAAATCGTAGTAAACCTTTAAATATTAAGAAACTAAATTCATCTGATGTTTGGTATCAAAGTTGATCGCCTAACAATTAACGGGTGCGTGTCTAGCGATCTCGAAAAATTGTCTATTATACCGATTATGCCTTTCATGTTTCCTACATTGCCACTACTCATAATTACGCGCCTTATGAATTTACCCCACGAAGTCGGCTACAATCGCATGTAGCTGATGCTAGTATTAGGTCTACCAACACAACAGTGACAAATATGGTGGCGGACTGTCATAATGTGGTAATAATATCAGATCGCGAAGTGCAATTTATTAAACTTTGATCGGCTGTATCTCCCTCAATTTATTCTTCCGCGCCTTAATTCTTTTTTTAATGAATTTCTACACACTTTTCTCATCTAGAAAGTGCATTTTTATTCAATTCCCAGAGTTTGGCGTGATCTGCATTTCACCCAAAATCAGTAAAAACATGAAATAAACTCACCGGCTAGCTGAACTGCCGCTGTTGAAATTGAGGACAACATCATTCCATGCATCTTCCTTGGATTTCAAAAGTGCCGAATAATTAGGGCCACCTGTCGCTTTGGACAAAATAACTTGTGACGACGTTATCAGCTCAACAAGCCGCATTTTGTCGTTCGGGGTAAAATTCTTGGAACGTTTTGACTTATCCATTTTGAATGTAAACAAACTGTGACCGTGTACCGTTACAGTCGTCAAACGTCAAAGGAAAAAAATAGTCAAGCTAAAGCTTTATTTTTTTCATATTAAATACGTGGGTTTAAAAAATATAAAATGCTGGGTTATGTATTACACTATTTAAAATAAATTATTTGTATAAATAATAAATACAATTATTTACGTTTCACTATTAATTTAACATGGAAAGTTTTAACTTTGACGTCATTTTTATTGTATAAACATATAAATGTCCACACACACGGGGAAATATACATTATCAACGATCAATCCGTTGGTCACAGGCAAATCGAGGTATTTTCTTAGCATCCCTCAACTGAGCACCGCCTCACGGTTTGCCAAGATCAATCAACCGAATCGTTGGACACAATGGCCGTAAATAACAATTATATGTTCATAATTTATTAATGCCCTTTTCAGGGGTTTTTGATGAAAATGAAAATATATAGTTATAACTAATACATATTAAATAATAAACAAGTATAGAAGTGCTTCAAGCAAAATATTGTTTAATTTATTACACATAATTATTTATTATGGCCAAAATCGAGATGAGTGGAGGAAGACACTTGAGGAGGCTAACCACTGGAGCGATTACAGAAATAAAAAAATATGCTCTGATTGCTTGACATTCCAGGACGAAACAAGAACATAACTAAAATGTATTATTAAACATAAGGCAATTCAAGCGATGGTTCAGCGATCCTCTTCTGCAGAAAAAATACAAACGGAAATAAACGTGTTGAAGTGGAAGAATGAAAGAGAAGAACTAAAACATGCTGCTGAAATGCATACATAATTTCCTCTAGATTAAATATTTAATTGTTTTTCTAGTAACAGTAATTCTATTTTTTTTTCTTTTTATCCAATTCAATATTTTCCATTTCAGCAGCAAATTTTAGTTTTTCTCTTTCCTCTTCGAATTTTCTTTTCGTTTTTTCCAATTCAAATGTTTCTTTCATCACATTTATTTCTGTTTGTATTTTTTCCGACTTCAATTTCATCACATCTGTGCAAACAGACAGCCTCGACTGTTTCAAAGGTGTTTCTTTGGGAAACCTTTTGCGAATATCTGGAACAAGAAAAAACATTACGTCACCTCAGTGCTTAATTGTCCAAACGACCATTTGCAAATTTTACAGGAGGAGGTTTTCTTTAATTATTTCAATTAAACATTATGACAGGTGTTTAAGATGAAGATATTTCCGTCAAGCTAAAGGTCTCATCAGTTTAAGTAATTCTTTGTAAATTGACTAAGGATAGTTTTTGATACTTTTTTTTACATTTTAAAATGGAGATTGAACAAAAACGCACCACCAGAATTTTGTAAAAGGAGATTGAACAAACTGGAATTGGAGATAGGGCAACTTTTGCGTAGAACTTTCCGTGCTTGTTTGTTCAAACGACCACCTTTAGTTATATACAGGATGAGTTTTTTTTCAATATTTCTATTTTGGATACTGACAATTCGTGGTGAAATCTATATATATAACCGTATTTATAAAAGTGATTTTTTCTTTGTTTGTTCCTTCTTATTTCCTATACCTTTTCTATACATAAAAGTGAGCTCTGGCGTTATGAAATTTATATACAAATTCACATCTTATTTCCCATACCACTCTACCGACTGCGATAAAACTTTGTAACTTTGAGTTGTGCGCACGCCCGCGAAGGTTTCCCTATACCATATTGAACTATAGCGTTGTGAAATTTGTATAAAGATTCTCTTATTCTTTCCTATATCATTCAACCGATTGTGATGAAACTTTGGTGAGTTGCTTTGCGCACGCCGGCGAAGGTTCCCATACATAAAGGTGAACTCTGGCGTTATGAAATTTGCATTCAGATTGTATAATAGGTGGCGCTCGAGTTGTTATAAAAATGTGTGCATTATTTCTTGTAGCTTAGCAGTAGGGACTGAAAGAGGGAAGGGTGAGGGTAATCCGTGAGGGGAAAGGGTTCGTGGGATGCGGGACAAATCTTTCTTTGAGTGGCATTGAAACGCGTGCCAGGTACTCGACAGTTCCATTATAATAATTTAATTCCATGATAATAATATACTAAACAATGTCCAACTTTTTTTTTATTAATGACCGTGACCGGGTTTAGCCTATCAACCATCTTTAGACTTCCATCTTCGTTGTTACGACATAGCAACAAAAATGGGATATCCATATAATTTGAATAAAATCATTGCATTCCACCCCTTTTAATCCCCCTCCCTAAATTTAATGTATATAAACCACAGTTTAAGGAATATCTGTACCAGTCTGAAGATGACCTCAGTAGGCTGAATCTCTTACTCCTCACAAGAGCGTCACTGCCAGTGTACAGACGGGGGAAGTATGTAACCACCCGGTTGGGCGGCGTTGTGAGGCGGGTTAAGGTAGGAGCTGTAGGAAGGGATTTATTAATGCGGGCCTTGAAGAGGCTCGGATTATAGGAGAGAGATGCCGGTAGCTCGTTCCACATACGAGCCGACTTACAAAAAACGAGTCGTAAAAACGACCCGTTCTCATGAAGCTAACGTCAACCGTAAACGGGTGTTCCGCTCGTGTCCGTTGAGTTTCGCGCACGTGCACCGGTGCATCAGGGATAAATACTGCTAGCTCCTTGGAGCAGGTCCATTGAAATACCTGTAGAACATACACAGCATGCCCACATTGCGTCTATGCAATAGAGAAGGCAATCGGTCTGTTAACAACGGATTGTCAATCAGACGGATCGCCCTCCTTTGCACAGATTCAAGTAGGTTAATTAAGTATTTTGGGGCAACAGCCTAGAGGTGGCTCCCAAATTCAACTGTTGGGCGGA
Source organism: Hesperophylax magnus (assembly GCA_026573805.1). Classification (NCBI taxonomy): domain Eukaryota; kingdom Metazoa; phylum Arthropoda; class Insecta; order Trichoptera; family Limnephilidae; genus Hesperophylax; species Hesperophylax magnus. The sequence continues at coordinate 572,765 of JAIUSX010000193.1, read as the reverse complement.
CTTGAGACTTGTACATTAAGGTGGGTCATTTAAAAAAAAATGATAATTTTAGATTCTGTTAGCGATAAAAGGGTGCCAAATGGGTTCAAACCGACGTGTTTAAAATTTTTTAAATTTCTGATACGATCTTCTTCCTCCGGATTCACTTCAAAGTTTTGAAAATTTTCATTTTTAGAGGTATTTTCTAGTGTGTATAAAAGTTACTACGAATCCTTTGTACTATATTTTTTGTAATATTCTATGGCAAATATGGTACGTATTTACGAATTAATTTACGAAAAATCCGAGTTTTGATTATTAGTGGCTCGAGGTGAGGGCGGGGGAAGCACCGATTGCACTAAGCGCAGCGACTCTGCGCAACCGACGTCGGAGTTTGGAGTCAGTAATGTCAGTATCGCTACGGCTCTTTAAGCGGTAGGTCGCGTTGCACAAGTTTTCGCAATGGAACGTACTCGGAATGCGTTAAAAAGTCCCATATTTGGTGAAATTTGCGACGTTAAAGACAATGTTTTACCAACTTATTGTGATGTTATGAAGTTTTTTGAGTGGACCAGGCATCAAATAAAATTAAATCAAGAGACCAAACTAGAACCCAAATTTCAGCAAATAGAGTGTACTGTGACAGCACGAATTGAAGAAATATGGAGAAAGGCTTCTATTCCCATCGTTACACACTCGCGAGTAGCACGCATGTTGAGGTCATTTCATTTTAAATGCAAAAACCTTCTTAAGTCACATCCTAAAATACCGGAGAAAAAAATGGAGGAATTCCGTCGCAGAAGTAAAGTGCTGTTTGATATTTCGTCTTGCAAATGCAAATATTTTAGTAAATGTGACTGTCCTAAAGATAAAAAAATACCTGTAAATGAACAGAGTTTCATTAGTGACCAACGTACTACACGAAAAATGATAATAGGAAATGTGGATACCGCTACAACAAAACGAATGAAAACTGCGTTGAAAAGAAAACTTCTGAAGCAAAAATCCTTGCGTTCGTCTAAAAAGGAAAGCACAGGTAAGTCAACTACCTCTCTAATCGATATTTCCACGTCTTCTGCATCAAATGAATCCGATTGCAATGATGTTTTCAAACCAAATGTTGTATCTCAAATGCCTCAGAAGCAGGCTGCGGTCACTATTGATTATTCTACACTGTCGAAAACTTGTGATAGATATGGAGTTTCGGATAGAGCAGCGGCAGCCATTGCCTCAGCAGTTCTGTATGACATCAAGTCTAATATTCCAGTTATTGACAAAAGTAAACTTCGTAGAGAACGAAAAAAAACAAGGGAAAATATTAAGGCACAACACATAGTTTTACAAATACCCGCATTATATTTTGATGGCCGGAAAGATAAAACATTAATTATCAGGGAAAAGGGGGGGAGGCATTACAGAGAACTAATCATTGAAGAGCATATTTCAATGATAAAAGAGCCAGACTCAATATATTTGGGTTATATTGCACCAAACTCTGGCACGTCGAAAGTTGTAGAAAGAACAATTGTCGATTATTTTTTAAAGGAAGAAATACCATTTGAACCATTAATGGCTATTGGATGTGACGGAACGAACGTGAACGTTGGAAAACATGGAGGTATAATACGTTTGCTTGAAAAACGTTTGGATAAACCATTGCAATGGATAATTTGCTTGCTTCACATGAACGAGTTACCATTTCGTCATTTGTTCACACATCTTGACGGTAAGACATCTGGACCTCAAACATATTCAGGGACAATAGGACTAGCTTTAGAAAACTGTGAAAAAAAGCCTATTGTTCATTTTCAGAAAATTGACGGAGAGTTGCCTGAATTATTAATTAAAGACCTAAGTACAGATCAGTTATATTTGTATAAAATCGTATCTGCAGTTACGGTGGGGGAATTACCTGAAGATTTAGGCCACAAATCTCCTGGAAAAATGTCTCATGCCAGATGGCTTACGCGTGCTAACCGAATTCTTCGTCTTTATGTTGCAACGGAAGCTCCTACAGAGAATCTTATTATTTTAGCAACGTACGTTGTTAAAGTTTATGCTCCGACTTGGTTCAGTATTAAAACTCATCCCACCTGTAAAGATGGAGCACGTCACCTATGGCAGCTAATTTCAGCGTCTAGATACTTATCCCCTGAACTAAAAACTATAATTGATCCAGTCATAGAAAGAAACAGTTACTTCGCACACCCCGAAAATTTACTACTTGCAATGTTAACTGACCCTCACAATCATATCCGGGAATTAGCTGCGCGTCGTGTTCTAAAAGCACGCAGTAAGAAACTAAGTAAAACAAGGCTGTTCCAACTTCCAAACATAAACCTCGATGCATCATATTACTACGACCTTATTAATTGGCAGCAAAATGTAACCGAACCCCCAATACTGAAGAATATATCGGATGAAGATCTTCAATTATTTGTAGCACAGGGGGGAGATGGTAAATTGCCTCTTCTGCGTCTGCCATGTCATACTCAAGCAGTTGAAAGAGCTGTAAAGACTGTTACTGAAGCCTCAACTACTTTATGTACGAAGTCTGCAAGAGAAGGTCTTATTAAGGCAAAGATTGAGTCTCGCAAAATAATGCCGAAATTTGAGAGTAAGAAGGATTTTGCTGGTATTTGAATACACTGTCTTGAGATAATGTTAATTATAATCATATATTTTTTTAATAAATAAGTCAGAATATTCTCTCTAATGTGTGTTTTATTGAAAAAAAGTTCATTTTTAATTGTTTATCTAATATTTTTTAGAGATTTAACAAGGGTGGGTTTTTCTCTATTTTGTGAAATTTCAAACTCAATCCGGAGGAAGAAGATGATATCCAAATATTATTTAAAAAATTACGTGATTTTACATCTTCATTTAACACCCTTTTATCACTAACAGACAAATCAAAACAAGTTTTTTTTTTCCCCCATACAATCGTGACCCGCCTTATTGTACATGGTCAGCAGCTGGTCACTGTTGAAGAATCTCCTAGCCGTGTACAAGACGTCCAGCTTCTTGGAAGCCTGATTTACTTGGGCTTCTATGGATCCCCGATACTTGAGCCGGTCTGATATACTAACTCCAAGCATTTAAATGGAGTCTTTATTGGGGAAAGTGCTCCCATCAAATTACACCAGACTTTATCTTCAATTTATCAACGATTTATTGAAGATATCAACGATAGCGTCGTCATATACTTGATGGAGACTTTATTACCTTTCTTTAAAGAAAAGTCATCAAATAAAGAAGGTGGATGCGAAATCAAACACGCTTGGGTTTTTGAGACGTTGAAACTGACCAAGTTGGCCTTACCCCAGGCACGAACCATCTCGTTTTTACTTCAAAACCTCCCGAGCTGTTCGGACATTATAGGTGGAAGGAAGCCTGTCAAAAAGATAACCCTCGTGAACGGTGCTGTCATCAGCGTAGCAGGTGCAAATTCAACGAGATCGTTGATGTGCAACAAAAACAGCGTCGGTGACAGCACAGATCCTTGTGGCACCCCCGCATTGATTTGGTGCGGTGAGGAAGAGGAGCCGTCAACCACGGTTTGAATTGTTCTTCCCCTCAGAAAGTCCGCAGTCCAACTATGCAGGGTTGAGTGGATCCCATACGATGGGAGAGTTGCGATTTTGTGGCACGCACGAATCTGATCATAATATTAATTTATTAAAAGTGGATGGTAAATGTTCTACAACGCTCTTTAAAAATTTTACTAAGGCGCTTGCCAGATCGTCTCCACTTCTGCCATTTGTTGTTTCATCCCACAATGCGTTATTCTCTGGTCTTAATTTCCCTTCAATATTTATATATTCCTTACCTTCTTCTCTAAGTTTTTTTAATATATTTCTTTTCCATTTGTCCGGTTGCCTTAATCTTTTTCTCGTTGGTGATATTATCTGTTTATTAATTTTTGTTTCATTATTTACAATATCATCGTATTCATGTAAACCATCATTGGACAACGATGGAATATTATGTGGTGTTTCTATAGGAAGGAAAATAACATTATTTTGACAAACAGGTTCAGGTTCACCGGGTCCATTGTTGTTTTTGTCGTCAAAAAACAATATTTTTTTCACTTTTGTGATCCTGTAGACAAAACACACAAAAGTGATGAGAATCAACACTAATAATACAACATTCTTACAAAATCTGATAGTACTCATTTAGGTAATTATTCCATAAGTCGCCGACGTTTTGGTATAACTTATTGAAACTACACTTCGCTTCAACAATAACTATATGAAACAACTATTTACAAGCACAAAATAGGTTATTAGGTTCGTGGTTTGGGTAAATTATGTAAATACAGCACATTTAAGCAATAAGCGGCTTATGGAATATTTACCATTCAAAAAAAGTAAAACATAATTCTATGATTAGGTACAAAGGTAGGAACTGACTTACCAAGCCACAAGTAACTTTTTTAGATTTTATTATTTAGGGTGGATTTCATAAAATATAATATGTGATATCTACACATAAAAAGTAAAATTTAGTACTCTTTTTCGTTTTTGCCGTCAATTTCAAATTCATTCATCCAACTTCAACTAGGAATTGCGCCTAAACAGTACGCGTGGCCAAAAAACTAAATCACTTAAATTATATGAAATTTATGCAAATTATTTCAGTGAATAATATACCTATAGATGTTTTTTTGGCTAAAATTTAAAATCCTACCCTTTTTGTTTGTAATACTCAGATTAGTAATCAAAACTCCAAAACACACAAATGAGGAAAAAATCAGAATTATAATTTATTATATAACTATAATTTATTATATAACTATAATTTATTATATATCTATAATTTATTTCATCAAACTGCCTAATCACTATAGATCAATTACGGATATACTGAAAATTTCGAATTGAAATACTAAGTTTAATATGAATCGTCAGTCAACAAAACCAATTTTGACAGAAAAAACTTGCAAAAAGTAGAGTCTGAGCGAAAACAGAAAAATGAACACGCTGTATAGCAAAGTTCATTGCAAATGTAAAAAACAAAACAAATTTGGTATTGATAGAGATATTTAAAACTAACACTTACCGCTCTATTCCCGCACTGCTGCGTATGTATGCACTTTTGTAATTAGTTATTGACTATTTTCCTGTTGTTTTGTCAATCAAAAACTCCTTGATATATATTTAAATGCTTTTTTACTTCCGCGTAACACCATAAAACAAACACCGTTGTAATGTAAAAACATAAGATGGCGGCATCACGTGATCCTCACATCGTGCTGTAATTGGTCGGTTGGTGGAGTTTGAACAAATTAGCACGCAATTTTAATTCTCGACTCTAGGAGGTTGGCCTAATAAGGAGATTGGCCAAACAAGGACTCACTTTTAGAATATCGTTGTGGACATTGACATTTTAAAATGCTTATAATTAATTGTAGCAGGCTGATAAAACTATTTTTTCTTCATCGAACGACGCGTAATTTGATTCTTAACAATATTGCGTTAAAAAGTCATTTTCGCTAAAATGGTCGTTTGGACAATTAAGCACTGGGGCGACGATTAGTATTTTATTTATTGGATTCATGAATTAATTCAAATTTGTATTGATTACAATGATTCCACATACTTCTGGCAGGAGTTTCAATGTGGCTTTCAATTTTGGATGTAACGTCAACATCTACCACTCCTTTGGATAGTTCCTGACTTGGTGCCAAGATATAGGATATATCCTGGGATGGCCCAGGATTTAATTCTGAAATCAAATAATTACCATGTACTTATATATTATGGGATTTGGCGGAAGAACAATTTCCTGCTTAAAGAAATGACAGTAATTGGGATCAAGTAATTGATTGACGGCACAGTTGCTAATTATTGCAGTTGTAGTTGCAGTTTGTAAATCACTTGTTTATCTGCTTGCTGTTTGCTTGGCCACACGGACCTTGCACACAGCATTTATACAACATATTCATAATACCCTAATATTTATATGTTAATATGTATCAAATTAGAGAACATCTTACCGGAACCCATGAGCTGTTGGATAATGGACACTTTATCCCCATCCAATGGAACATAATTGTTTGGTGTGGCTGAAAAGATGAACAATATTTATATGAGAACAAAGCCGACATGTTTTTTTTAGACCTTAGCAGAATATGAGATGTTTATGAGAACTTACAATCTCCATCATACGTTGAAGTAATCCCCACAATGGATTCCTTCATTACACTAGACACCCATTCTGAAGTGTCGGACATTGGCGGAGGAGGAGGTCCACCACCAGTTTTTACGATGGATTGCTTCTGCTTTCCAGCTTCCTAAAATAAACAAAACATACATTTTTTAATTATAAACAAGAAAGAGTGAAATCGTCAAGAATAAATCCAAGACAATATCAAATGAGTACTGATTTTTTACCTTTCTTGCGACGCGCTTCATGTATTCCCACTTGTATTTGATCTGTTTCACCGTTCTTAAGATGGTCGTTGACGCATTGAACTCACTTGTAATATCTATCCATGCTTTCTCCTTTGCTTTTGAGCCCATTGCGTCAGTTTTTTTACACAATTATTTTGCCATATTTATCAATGAGGCTCTTGAGCATCTCAACCTCCCTCGCCGAAAAAATAGTTCCACGTTCGCTGCAAACATGTAAACATTGGTTATGTACTGAAAAATAACATTAAATATTTACATAATCGGTTTAACATACATTTTTTGGTAAATAATCCATAAGCCGTCACGTTTTTGATAGGCACAGATTTTGCAAATTACACTTCGTTTCAACTTAGTTACCTACAACAAAGAACATCGATTTCAGGCTGATGAAAAAATTTACGTAGGTATATGAAAGTTTTTTTATGGAATATAAATTAACAGTTTGTCATCAGCCCCGACTGAAATCGATGTTTTTGAAGTAACTAAGTTGAAATGAAGTGTAATTTCCAAAATCTGTGCCTACAGATGTGGCGGCAGATTAAATACCCACTTTTTATTTCAAAAACACTTCAAAGTACTTTGATAATAATATAAAATTACTATTAATATCGACATAATCGAGTTTTCACTTACTTTTCTACAAAAATACTCATTATTATCAATTTTATAATAACACACGGCGCGAACCAAAAAACGATGAAACCATAGATGAAAATGTGTTTGACATTTATTGTATGGGTTGCCACATGAAAAAAATATATGTACAGTTTCCAATACGAAAATGTGGGAATTAGATTAGTTTTTATGCTGTCATCCCTATTTACTTTTACCGAAGCAGTTGGCATCGTAAAAAAACCCATTTTGTCGTAAATGTCAAATGCACTGCTAAAGTAAACTGTAAAATGCACAGTGAAAGTAAAGGGATGGTAAAGGTAAATGAAGAAACCCACCCTAAGTCATTAGTTAAAAGTCTTAGTTGTAAATCACTCGACATTAGTCTTAGTTATAAGTCTCTCTCTATCTATGAAACTTAGTTATAAACCGAAAGTAATTAAGTCTAAGTGATCAATGCATAAATTAAGTTGTTAAGCGCCCTTGAGGTGATTTTCTCATGAAAACGGCGCTATATAAATAATCCAATCATAATTATTATTTTTTTAAGGTCATTAATATAAATGAGAAATAGTATTGGACCCAATACCCTTCCTTGAGGGACACCGTACTTGATAGAGTTTTGATAGAGTTTTGCTACTTTTTTTTACCAATTTGAACATACTGCTCTCTTCCAGTTAAGTAACCTTTAAGAAGATTTAGAGTTGTTTGTGTTATTCCATTTTTTTTTAGTTTTAAAAATAGTATTTCATGGTCAATTGTATCAAAAGCTTTTTGAAGGTCAATAAAAACTGACAAGCATTTTTTACCTTCATCCAGTTTTTTTTATAATTGTATTTGTGACTTTAGCTATAGCATCACCAGGACCCAGGTTTTCCCTAAAACCATATTGCGTCGTTGATAATATTTTATTTTCTTTCAAAAATTTAACCATTTGTTTTTTATTACTTTTTCCAATATTTTCGATAGTGTGGGTAATATACTAAATGGCCGATATTTAGATAGGACCGCTTTTGTATATTGGAATAATCGTAGCAATTTTAAGACGTGTGGGAAAAATACCTTTTCTTATTGAAAGATTTACAAGGTACGTCAGTGGGTAGATTAGCTCATTTAGTAGATATTTAATTGCTCTGTTTGATATCAGTTCATTTCCCGATGAGGTATTTGTGTTTAGGGAGGGTATGATATTTCTTATTTCTACACTTGTTATCTTGATTATATTAAGGGATTTTTCTTGATTGACATTTTCATTCCACACTGTTTTTCGGCAGTAAATGAAGATTGTTTGATTGTATTTGCTAAGTTCGAGCCTATATTGCAAAAATATTGACTAAATGATTGGTTGACTAAATCACACAAAGCAGCACACAAAGTTGGCTGGATCTCCAAATCATTAGCTATCGAGGTAGTCTGGCCGACCAAATCATAAGCAAATAAAGAAGACTGGTTGACCAAGTTATTCGCAAATGTAGTAGACTGGTTGACAAAATCGTTAGCAAATAAAGAAGGCTGGCCAACCACCTCATTATCAAATGAAGAAGACTGGTTTACCAAACCATCAGTAAATGGAGTAGACTTATTGATTAAATCATTAACAAAAGAAGTAGGCTGGATGACATGATCGCCAAGCATTTGCATTTCGTTATCTTGCACAATTAATTTGTTTTTATCTTCTCAAAAATATATATTTGATAAATGAATCTGCTTCTCAGGAATGTTAGGATGTTAGAATTCATTTTCCACAGAATTCGTCTTTGTGAACTAGACAAATTGTTTTTTTTTTATATTTAACCCTTTTGCTGCCCGAATGTAAACACAAGATAGATGCTCTCACGCCAAGGGTTTTTAGAATTTTTTATATTGCCTCATTATTTATTATCCTCAGCACTTAGAGATTGTAAATTATTACCAAAACAAAAAAAAACTTGTTTACGTTACACTCTTGAAAAGTCTAAACAAGATATCTTTATGAATTGATGCATTATTTGACGAATAAAAACTATGTATGAAACATCAACAAACTTCGAAACCGCCATTATCAAATCAGTAATCTCACCAACACATACAGACATACTATAGTAATATCAGTAGTCACGTCTCTGAAGTGGGACCTCTGCAACGGCTCATCATTTCTCACGATACACTTGTGATAATATTATTGTTTTAAACTTCATTATTTATTAAACTTTTATTTACAGTTTCTTATCGTATTATTTATGTTAATAGTTTTTATTCGAATGGTAGACTTTAAAACAGGGATGAATACACAATGCCACATTACACTGGGAACACATATATCGAGCCATTTTTCTGCGGCTTTGTTTAAGTTTTGTATTCGCACAAACATGGCAGGCTCTGTATGGCTTGGATTGTTTTGATGTTGCCGGTATTGGCTCAGGCATATGGGTTACAACCTCTTTTGAAAGCGGACGTAATGGTGTGTCATGATGAGACGAATGAGGAGTTGAGTCGAGTTGAGTTTTTTTTGTGATGTTTTGCGATTGATTGTCTTATCACACATAACTGATAATCGGGGAAGCTCATACCTGAATTTTACAATAAAAGAATTTAACAGATATAAATCAATAATATGGAAAAAAAGCTTTTTATACCACTTAATGGACTTTCGCAAGCAACTTACTCCAGTTAACATCATGTCTGCCTTATCCACTAAACCCACATGCTTATTGTAATCCTGAATGCAATTGGGTTTGCATATTGTTTTTCCCGTTCTTAAATTTGTTTTTCCCGTTGGGGAAATAGTGTTGTCGTGTAAAGAGCTGAGCATGTATATTTCCCTCTTATCATGCCATTTTAGAACCATCAATGGCCCGCAGCTCTTGGTTACCATTTCCCCCTTCTTCAGTTTGTCAAATTTTGGCATGTATTTCCTATTTTTTCGCACCGTTCCGCAAGCATGGGTTTTTATTTTCATGCAGGTATTTAAATAGTGTAGGACTGGTATACCAGTTATCAACGTAAAGTTTGTGTCCCTTATCTAGGTAAGTAGAGTTGACACAACAGCTCCCGAGGCGCCTATACATTGATTATCAGTGACGTCGGTTCCATCACCACAATAAACAATAAAATCTAAAACATAACCCGTCAGTACATCACACAAAACAAACACCCAAACCGGTGGCGTCGGAAGGAATACATTGTTTAAATTTTAATCGTCCTTTAAAAACAACCATGCTCTCGTCGATGCAAAGATTTTCAAAGTGAGTAAAAGTTTCTTTAAATATCTTACGAGTCGGATTAACGAGTAATCTTATTTTGTGCAATTTGTCGCCAGGAATTTGTGTATCGTGGTCAGAAATATGTAACATGCTCAATAATATTTGATACCTATTTCTGGGCATCGTTTTACCAAAAATGGCACTCGTAAGAAGAGGATCTGTCGACCAATGCTCTTCTATTGAATGATGTTTATTTCGTGTCATCAGCATTGATATGGCAAAAAATACATACATCTCACTAATTGAAGTATCAACCCATTTACGAAGCCTTGATTGTTCAGACACAACTTTTTCTGTATTGTTGCTGCGTAATATTTATTAGTTTGAGATACAATATCAGACATAATATTTGTATTTAAAAAATGCTCAAAAAAATTCACTTCCTCGGAATTTTCCGAATAAAGAGGAGAAGAGTTTACGCCGGAAGGGAAATCTTCGAAGTCGTGAATAATCGGAACAAAATGATCCAATGTCCTAGTGTTCATGTCAAAACCAGTCTGACTTGATGTGCTGGGTTCGTCCAAGAGTTGATCATTAGATTCAACAATATTTTCAGCGTGTACTCCTACATTTATACTGCTTACTTCACTGGCGGAATCACACTCACTGTCACTAAATTCACAGTCAGAGTCAAGATCGAGACAATATTCTCTTATTTGGTCATCAGACAAGTCACGTCGAGCCATGATGGAGGGTTACACAAAAAAAATATTAGGAAAAACGGCAAATTAACACAATAATTAGTTTCCAAACACAAATAATGAAAATAAAATTTATTTTATTATTTTTTCTCTCGAAAGGCGGATATAACAACTTATTTCATTTAAAATAACAAAACATGTTGATGAACACAAAACTTATTTGCACTAAAAATATTAGTAGTTAATAAAAACAATTTGTTAAAATAATAACGTTAGAACCACGATTCGTTGCAGATTCTAAGTATTCGCGAACCGTCGAGATAAGAAGGAACCACGTGATACACTAACACGGCTACGCGCGCGCGGGGAATTCAAACACTGAAAAGGGAAATATTGTAGTCTCCTGTTTGACGAGTTTTTTCATTATATAAACAAAATCATTTGTCATATCTGTGTAGAGATGTCGCTAGATAAAAGTTCAAATTATTTTTTAAGCCCGAGTTTTGCGCCATCTATACAGAAAGTCCTGAGATATCGCAAGATGAAATAAAAATCACGTATGATTGCGCGCGGCAGCGAGGGCTCGAAATCTTGAATCAAACATACATGCGCACGGCAGCCTCCGGGATTAGATTTTTTTTATAAATTTTTCTTGAAGCACAAACAGGATATTTAAAGTAAATTCTTGTGGGAAGTATAAAATAACTTTTTATGCAAATACTAATGCGTCTGCAGAAATCACATTTGCAAATTCACAGAAGCAAACACAACAATATATATAGTTTTTTTAAACAAAGTTTAATATTACAAAAATTATAAGAAATGATAATTTAAAAAAATATATTTAAATTAGGAATATAACAGAAAATATCAAACCATCAAAAATCGACAAATAATATACTTTTTTTGTAGGTACAGAGATTGTGGAGATATCTTTTGAAATAATAAGTTATATTATTTTCGAAAATATCTATACTAGTTTGTGGTTTAGCAAGATCGTTGTATGATCGAGACATTCTAGACATAGGATTAAAATATCCAGTGTAATTAGCAAAAATTTCAATCCAAAGTATGTCAAGGTTTCTAGTGAATTTCGGCCGGCGTTTAACTTCATTTGATAGATTAAGTTACAATCTACTTGATTATTCACAATTTTGTAAAGCATTACGAGGTCATTAATGTTTCGTCTTTTAACTAGACTCCCAAATTATAATTATGTCTTTGTTCGTAATCGTCTAGTACTAGTGAATGGTAGACACCTGATTGATAACACAAAATCCGTGTAAATTTTCTTTGGACAGATTCAAGTATAGATACTTGTGTGTGGATTACAGACTATTGATCCATACTAAAAAACACTGCGAATTAACGAATTTAATACAATTATAAGGCTATTATAATTCTTATTACAACCGAGTTATTTATTTGATTTACTTAAATGTATTGAATGTGTTGGTTGAACTTTAGTTTCTTGTCATATGTTTGTACTTGTACTGTTTGTAATATTCAGTTCCATTTTGTTGGCAGCACACCAAGCACGTAAAGCGTTAAGTCTTTTTTTAAGAGTTAACAATCTTCCATAGATTTAATTTCTATATATAACTTCCTTCACATTGAATTCTACGAAAAAGTGTTCAATGGGAAAAAACGGAGGTTTTTGTTAGTATTATTGTTTTGATTATGAGTTTTTAATTTTATGGGGGTAGGTTTGTAAGCTGCTCCCCAACTGATAATGTCATATTGTAGAATAGACTTTACGTATGTTCAATATATTGAGTAAAAGTTTTTTTTGATGAGAAATTTAAAATTCATATGAAATAATTTCCTAATTTTCATCTTTGTATGACAGATCTGATCTTCCCAATAGAGATTTTTATTAATTATTATTCCTAAGTATTTTATTTTATTCGCTGTTTTCAGAAATGAACATTTAGGTCAAAAGAAAAACGGGTAAACAAGAATAGTTGCAATGGAAACATTTATATATTTTTTTAATATTAAATCACCACACTTGGCGGCTGCCCGTTTCATGGTGACCAATGGAACATAGTTATTTTGTATAAAGTCTAGTGTAAACATATGAATTAAATATAAACGGAAATTGGACCTAAATGGAAAGTAGAAAAAGACATGCGTAAAGATAGATTACACAAACATACACATATTTATATACACACATATATACATATATAAATACATATACGTATAAATGTGTGTATAAATATATGTATATATTATATAAATATAGAAATACATTCACAAGTATATTTCAAACATGTGTGTTCGAATCTAACACAGCGGACTCATAAAAACCAGACAAAAACATACGAAACGCGACAGTGTCAACAACCCTCCCACACTTTAAAAGAAATGCCCGAATACGTATGCATGAAAATATATATATTTTATTATTTTATTTTTATTGATTTATTGTGAAAAACAGTTTAATCCATTTACATTTCACAAATAACAGTTTATAAATTACAGTTTATAAGAAGTATGTACATACATTTATTTGCATGGGTAAGTACATCAATACTATCTGATTAACCAGATTTGTTAAATAGTATGCTTATTGCCGTCTTAAATTCTCTTTGGTTCAAATTGAAAATGTCAATCACAAAGAAATGTGATTTAACAAAGTATTTATTCACCCCAAAGGCATGATCATTGGTAGGTTGGTCCTGCCCCTTGGAAAAATAAATAATCTGTGCTGTCTAGCTCTGATGAAATTATCAGGGACATAAAAAGAAATTCGTTCCAGAATATCTGGATTGCAAATGCCCATTTAGCAGCAGTGCCCATACACAAACATACAGAAAAACACATTCATACATACATATATGCGGTTGTATATGAGTATATATATATATATATATATATATAAGCTCAAGAGCTAGCACTCTTCAGTGGAATAGAAATTCAATAACATATGTTTTACACTATTACCTATTATTACCTAATTTTATGTACAATGTAACAATGTTATAAGTTAAACAATAAAAAAATATATACACACATTTACATCCGCATACATATATATTCAAATATATAAATATGTATATATAAATATCTAACATGTATATATATCTATAAACACACGAACCAGGTTCCACCGTGAGAACAGCAGTGAATTTTAAGTCGTCCGTTTGTAGAAAATGAATGGTTGCAGTTGGAACATGAGGAAGGGTTTTCCCTAGTTAATCAATGTGTGGGACTCATAACATGAAAAAGGTTATTTTCTACTGTTTATTTTATTCATAAAATACATGATAAGACATTATAAAATTGAATTAGATATGATACATTAAATCACCATACTAGGCGACTGCCTGTTTCATGCTGAGTCAGCATATGACCCTTCAAACGGTTTTTTTTAGAATATGAATAGTTGAACATGGAACATGAAAATGGTTTTTCTACACTGTGAGTCAGCATATGTCTCATCAAATTTCTGTTTTGTGAAAAGTCGCACTCGGAACATGAAAAAATAATCCTTTTAGTGAGTTAGCATATGTTCTGTCAAACTACTTTTTCGAGAACATGAATAGCTAGACTCGGAATATGAAAAAAAGTTTTCTCCAGTATGAGTCAGCATATGGTGCGTCAGATATCTCTTTCGAGAAAATGAAAAGTTGCATATGAACCATGAAAAAGGCTTTTCTCCACTGTTGGTCAGAATATGTTTCCTAAGATTGCTCTTTCGAGAACATGAATAGTCACACTCGGTACATGAAAAAGGTTTTTCTCCACTGTGGGTGAGCATATGGCTCCTTATATGGCTTTTTCGAGAAGATGAAAAGTTGCACATGGAACATGAAAAAGATTTTTTTTAACTATGGGTCAGCATATGTCTCTTCAATTTTTTGTTTGAAAAACATAAAAAGTTGCACTCAAACCAAAAAAACGTTTTTCTCCGATGTGAGTTAGCATATGACTCCTTAGAATGCTCTTTTGAGAACATGATAAGTTGCATATAGAACATGAAAAAGGTTTTTATCCACTGTGGGTCAGCATATGGCTCCTAAGATTGCTCTTTCGTACACATGAATAGTTAAACTCTGGACACAAGAAAGGTTTTTCTCCACTGTGGGTCAGCATATGGCTCTTTTGATGGCTCTTTCGAGAACACGAAAAGTTGCATATGGAACATGAAAAAGGTTTTTCTCAACTGTGGGTCAGCATATGGCTCCTTAGATAGCTCTTTTGTGAACATGAATAGTTGCACTCGGGACACAAGAAAGGTTTTTCTCCACTGTGGGTCAGCATATGGCTCCTTAGATTGCTCTTTTCAGAACATGAATAGTTGCACTCGGAACATGAGAAAGGTTTTTCTCCACTGTGGGTCAGTATATGGCTCCTTAGATTGCTCTTTTCAGAACATGAATAGTTGCACTCAGAACATGAAAAAGGTTTTTCTCCACTGTGGGTCAGCATATGTCTCTTCAAATGGCTTGGTTGAGAACATGAATAGTTGCACTCGGAACATGAAAAAGGTTTTTCTCCACTGTGATTTAGCATGTGGTGCGTCAGATATCTCTTTTGTGAACATGAATAGTTACACTCGGGACATGAAAAAGGTTTTTCTCCACTGTGGGTCAGCATATGGCTCCATAGATTGCTCTTTAGTAAACATGAATAGTTGCAATCGGAACATGAAAAAGGTTTTTCTCCACTGTGGGTCAGCATATGGCTCCTTAGAATGCTCTTTTCAGAACATGAATAGTTACACTCGGAACATGAAAAAGGTTTTTCTCCACTGTGGGTCAGCATATGTCTCTTCAAATGGCTTCGTTGAGAACTTGAATAGTTGCACTCGGAACATGAAAAAGGTTTTTCTCCACTGTGATTTAGCATGTGGTGCGTCAGATATCTCTTTTGTGAACATGAATAATTGCACTCGGGACATGAAAAAGTTTTTTCTCCACTGTGGGTCAGCATATGTCTCTTCAAATGGCTTGGTTGAGAACTTGAATAGTTGCACTCTGAACATGAAAAAGGTTTTTCTCCACTGTGATTTAGCATGTGGTGCGTCAGATATCTCTTTTGTGAACATGAATAGTTGCACTCGGGACATGAAAAAGGTTTTTCGCCACTGTGGGTCAGCATATGGCGCCTTAGATTGTTCTTTAGTAAACATGAATAGTTGCACTCGGAACATGAAAAATGTTTTTCTCCACTGTGGGTCAGCATATGTCTCTTCAGATGGCTTGGTTGAGAACATGAATAGTTGCACTCGGAACATGAAAAAGGTTTTTCTCCACTGTGATTTAGCATGTGGTGCGTCAGATATCTCTTTTGTGAACATGAATAGTTGCACTCGGGACATAAAAAAGGTTTTTCTCCACTGTGGGTCAGCATATGGCTCCTTAGATTGCTCTTTAGTGAACATGAATAGTTGCACTCGGAACATGAAAAAGGTTTTTCACCACTGTGGGTCAGCATATGTCTCTTCAAATGGCATGGTTGAGAACATGAATAGTTGCACTCGGAACATGAAAAAGGCTTTTCTCCACTGTGGGTCAGCATATGGTTCCTTAGAGTACTCTTTTGAGAACATGAAAGGTTGCATATGGAACATGAAAAAGGTTTTTCTCCACTGTGGGTCAACATATGGCTCCTTAGATTGCTCTTTTCAGAACATGAATAGTTGCACTCGGAACATGAAAAAGGTTTTTCTCCACTGTGGGTCAGCATATGTCTCTTCAAATGGCTTGGTTGAGAACATGAATAGTTGAACTCAGAACATGAAATAGGTTTTTCTCCACTGTGAGTTAGCATGTGGCGAGTGAGATATCTCTTTTGTGAACATGAATAGTTGCACTCGGAACATAAAAATGGTTTATTCTTACTGTGAGTCAATATGTGGTCCTTCAAATGGCTCTTACGAGAACATGAATAGTTGCACTCGGAGCATAAAAAAGGTTTTTCTCCACTGTGAGTCGGCGTGTGGCTCGTCAGATGGCTCTTTTGAGAACAGAAAAACAATGTTTTTTCCACAGGATGCGTCTTTAGATCTGTCGACAAATTAGGAAAAAATACGTATATAGGAAGCTAAACAAGTCTTATAACCTACGTACAGCGTAAATAGGCTCAGTAAATTCGTTAAAAATATGTAAATAAAAATGGTGACCGGATAAATAAACACACTGACGATTTAACACACATTTTAAAAGTGAAATAAGTTAAGTAGGTAAGGTTAGGTTGGGTTTTTTTTCATCGTTTCTAATGACTTTATATCACTTTTAAATTGTGTGATAAATCGTCAGTGTGTTGATTTATCATGGAACCGAAAATGCTTGTACTAAGCGAAACCGGAAATTTTAAGAAAATCAAATAAATAACTTGTTTTTCAAAACAAGCAGCTGGAATAATTAAAACTTACATAGAAACGTGGTTTGATCTGTAGTCAGGGAAATGCTTTCAAAGCGTTCTAAATAAAAAATTTTAACATCGCGAAGGCCACGGAAATTTATCCCCCTTCATCTTCTCGGGGTACAAGATCCGCCTTGATGGTTAACGCCTTTTTTACAAAAAAAAAGTAAAATATACGTACATTGCTAAACCATACCGGAGAGAACAGAGTGATACCAGATAACATAAGCACTTTGAATTCATAAAAACTCAAAACATTGGAAAGCACGAATTGTTTGACGTGTTCTCAATAATCGGTTTACCTGATGCGTGGGTAATTCTTTCGAAACGATCTAAGCATTCCTTTTTAATATCCGGCAGGTCAATGTCGATCTCCACGTAAGGATATCCCCCTTCATCTTCTCGGGGTCCAAGATCCGCCTTGATGGTAATTGTCTCCAAATTAATGCTACCTGGATAAACAAAACAACAATACTTATATCGATAGTTGATACATCAAAACATATTTGTGTTAGTAGAAAGATTTAAATAGAATACAAACATGAAACAGAACAAGATCGAGACACATAAAATATAAATGTCACTAAACTCAGGATTAAGACGACGATTTGAAGACTTGATTATACTAAAGACGTATCCCCCAGGACGACAATAGATCCTGGGTTCAATTTCTAGTTGTGACTTTTATCCTTTTATTTATACGTCTTATTCTGCCTACTGATATATAGGGTTTTCCAATAAGAGGTGTTATTTTGAATATTAATTAAGGAATTAATGATTCTTTATGGCCGGAATTGGATGGTATTGACCTGGACAACGTTTACTTTCAACAAGACGGCGCTACGTGACACACAAGCAACGAAACCATTGATCTTTTAGGGGAAAAGTTTCCTGATCGTGTTATCTTTCGAAGAGGTGATCACAATTGGCCACCGAGTGATTTCACACCTTGCGACTTCTTCCTTTGGGGCCACGTGAAAGAGAAGGTCTACGCCAGCAGCCCAGGGTCGATTCAAGACCTCAAAGAAGGAATTCGTGAGGCTATCGAGGACATAAGGCAGACACTTTGCGATTTGGTTATGGAAAATTTCATGAAAAGGATATGGTCCTGTAGGCGTGGTCGTGGTGGTCATTTGACGGATGTTATTTTTCACTATTAACGGCATACCTTACTTTTTATAATGAAATAATCATTCATTTATATTAAAAAATGGCATTTTTCTTTGAATATCACACCTCTTATTGGGTAACCCTGTATTATATTGATAAGTATAGCCTCCAAAATAGGTGAATATAAAAATAAATTCCTGAAAATATTTACCATTGAAGATACCATTAAATATATCTACTTAGAAGCGGGCATTTGCATAACACACTTAAGAATTTATTTAAAAAATAAGAAATACGAAGATGTCCGCTTCAGGGACTGATTCTTCAAGAAAGAAAAATCATTTGTTCTTGAACATCTTCAGTACGGAGTGTGTTTTTAGTCAATGGAATGATGTGTTTTTCCATGAATGTATGTGTATTTTTTAATTTATGTATAATAAAGCATGTTACTTAAACCATGTCACAAATTGAGGTAAAACTTGAGGAACAAGCCTAGTCCTAGTCCAGTCAATTTAGAACATCCGAATTTAATCTCCTACATTCTTAGCATATGAAATGAAACTTACTGGCAGACGGAATACTCTCCGCATATTGCAAACATTCCTCCTTTACATTTGGGAGATCGACATCTATATCCGTGTACGGTATTTCACATTCGTCTTCTTCCTGGGGCCCTGGTTCCGTCTTGATGGAAATATTTTCTGGATTTGGTAGATCCATGGCGCTGCTGTGGTAGCGATAGCTTTAAGTTAAAAAAATATATCTAAAACAAAACAGTGATATTGGAAAATCTTTTAATAAACAGGGGAAACAGTTTTTTTTTTGTTGCTAATATCTCAAACATAATTCTTGACAGTGTTCAATATCAGAATTTGTTAGCGCTGGATTAAGTGGCAACAAATAAAAGTAAGGATGGGTATTTTTTTTATCTAGAAATAAAAATAAAAATTTACGAATACTAAAATGTATAACCACAAAAAAGACATAATAAAAAATAAATTAATTAGCATCCTACTATTAAATCTGTCTGGCAAAGGGCTTGCATAGGTAAAATGAAGGTGTGATACCAGTTCGTTCTTGATGCGAAATAGTAGATTCCGGCTCTTCACAGCCCCAGCCTCTTCACAGTCGCAGTTTATAATATATCCAAAAAATAATGTCGTAGTCCAATGCAAAACAGCCTCACGCTGCTGGTCTCCAAAATGGTCACTCTTAACCAATCAGGATCGGCAGATGCCATCCGATTCCATCAATCAAATGGTCAATGCTCCATATGCAAAGCTGATGCTCACAAAAATTGGCGAATGTATTCGTAGAACCTCAGCCAAGAGGAATGCCCGCTGATCTGGGCTGGTGATCAAAGAATGGCCACTG
The DNA here is from genome assembly GCA_026573805.1 of Hesperophylax magnus. Lineage (NCBI taxonomy): Eukaryota > Metazoa > Arthropoda > Insecta > Trichoptera > Limnephilidae > Hesperophylax > Hesperophylax magnus. The sequence goes on along the minus strand of JAIUSX010000193.1, from coordinate 553,013 downwards.
CTTCCAATGCAAATCACAGATTCTTCCTCCCTCAGGTTTGGCAACTCTCCAAGTCAAAATTCCAGGGCTGTCAATTTGACCAATAGCAAAATGAAAATGTGTAGGTACTTAAAGGTCCCACAATCCAAGACCATAGATGCGATTTAAGTAAAGTGATGGACACACCTTGTTACAAATCTAAAGGGACTGGGACACGGTCAAGCGGCTTGATCGCAAGCACGTAGTTTATTGTCTATGGCACTTTGTGACAAGCATTTTGACCGTGTACCGAAGCTGGCTTGCAAGCATTGCGCAATTCTACGTGCTTGCGGCGGGGCTTGATGCGAATTTATATTTTTGTGGGAATAGACAAACGACAATAGACAAATAAATATCACGTATCATAAACAATGATATAAATTGAATAAAATTGTTATAAAATAGGTACTTAGTTATTGTTTTTGTGTTCAATTTGTAGAAATCCATCTAATTTAAAAATTCTGGAAGTATTTTAGTATTTTTTAAAAATTATGACAGCGGTTTTCAAGGTCATTAATAATCAAACTGTAGAATAAATCATTTTCTGAATTTTCAATGGAGAAAATATTTTTTTTTGTATGAATACCGCACAAGATATTCATACAAAAAATAGCTGTAGCCTGTAATACACTTTGCAAATGCTCATGGGTAAAGCGGTACCTTAACTTGTACCATTCTTGACACCAAATTCGTTTCTTTTTATTATTTTTATTCAAACATAAAGCTAACGTAAGAGCCAAGAACGCTTTGTCTTTGACAGATTCCATTTTGCCGCGAGTCACGAAATGACAGGAAGGCATAGAAGTACATATACATAGACCACCACGAAATCACAGGAAGGCGTGGCCATGCTTGACGGAGAGGCTTGATGCGGGCTGTGAAGCCGCTAAGCATAGACAATAATAGACAACAATAGACAACAATAGACAAAAAAACTACGTGCTTGCGATCAAGCCGCTTGACCGTGTCCGAGTCCCTTAACGTATAACAAATTTTATCATTAATTCTTCTGCTGGTGATTTACCAAAGAAACATTTTCCTTGGTGGTTATATTGGTGTTCGGCAACTGAAGTGTTTAGTTTAGGACATGCAAATATATATTTAAGTATTGTACGATTTCAGTTTTGAATGAGTTATTTTATTTTTAATTTTTTCTATAAATAATTTGAATACTTATTTGAATTTTTCACAAATAACTGAATATTGAGAGAATCGCCATATATCATGGGATAACTCAATAAATAACACATAATAATATCTTTCTCAAAATATAAAACCGTAGAACCTTATCCGCTTTCAAAAGAATATCGGAAATACTTATATTTTGTAAATGATTATTTAAATCAAATGCAAATTTATGTGTTTATTTATTACACTGTTATACGTGGTGGAATTATATAGTATTAAAATAGAAAATAAAACACTTTTTAACCTTTTTCCACTTGTTTATTTTACCTGTACCGGTTTCGTCCTATTATGGACATCTTCAGGCTGGCAATTGAAATTCTTTTGTTACAGAATTTTTAGAATTTTTGTTACTTTTGTATAAATTCTGTAACAAAAGAATTTCAATTGCCAGCCTGAAGATCTCCATAATAGGACGAAACCGGTACTGGTAAAATAAACAAGTGGAAAAAGATTAAAAAATGCAAATTTATGTATTTATTCTGAATCTAGCCGCGGATAATACGAAATATTTTTAAATAAAACCTTTTGATTTACCTTAATTACTATAAAAGAAATTAGGCATTTGGGAAAATTAAAATTTTTAATTACGTGAAATGATCATTCGCTTTCGTTGTATGGGATAACAGCCGGAATAATTTCTGTTGAGGACATATTGAATTGTTTTGCGATCATTTAATAAAGAACTTAATTTGCTACATTATACAATAAAACCGTAACCGAAAATGCGTTCGTAAGTAGGATATTTTGAACTATAAAGCAGTTTTTATAGGCCTGATACATTATTTTTTTCTAGGCTTATTAAAAAACTTACGCAGTGCATCGCCTTAAGCTTTTTTAGTAGGCACCATTGTGTTGAAATATTGTATTACTTATTTTTTTTCATAAACGTTATTCAATTGTCTCTAGCCGTTTGATGTGCTTCCTTTTACAAATTAAACATCTAAAATAATTATTTTCTCGGCAGGATATGGCGAGACGTGCAAAAATAAGGATTTGAGGAGTCACAACGTTTTTCGACAGCTATATAAAAGTTTTGCCAACCTTTTATATAGCTGTCGAAAAGCGGAAATATCCCAGACGTAAAATCAGGATACCAGCGCGACTCTCAAGTTATTCTGATGAAAGTTTTGTTTAAATTAAACTATTAATTATTTCACATTTTTCGTATCAACTGTATTCTTTATACTGGCTAGTAGAGTAAAAAATCATTTTTTAATGTCGATTATATATTTTTTAACATGAAGTTCGTCACTTATGTAGAATCAGTAATACTAATTGACAGGAATTATTTGAAATGGCTGTCATCCCATACAACGATAGCGAATTTTCATTTTACATAATTAAAAAAATAAAATGCTAATTTTGAAAATTTCCCAAATGCAGTGAGTTTATTTTTATTATAGTAAGAGTGAATCAAAAGGTTTTATTAAAAAATATTTCGTATTATCATGGCCAGCGATTCCGAATATTAACCCAAATTAAAAACCCCTAATCCGCCGATATAACTTAGCAACGTATTTACAACCGGCTGCGTCGAAGTTATTTGTATTAATGAGTGTATAGTTAAAGAATAAGTCTTCCGTCCACCATAATTGATTTTGTCAATACACTATATGAGAAACAATTGATTAGAAAAACAAAGAGCATTCGTGCGACTTTATAGAATGGCATTGAAGCCACATCTATTTGCCTGGCAACCATCTTTTATGAAAAACTTTAGAAATGATTTATACGCAAAGTGGTACATAACGAATTATTTTTATTTGATTTCTGTATTATTAATGAAATTATAACGGCTTATGAATGTGTTGAATTAGGTGACTGGATAACTCATCAGAATGACAATTCAACAGACATTTAAAAAGTGATGGAAAGTCATGAAAAGTGATTGAAAAAACCAGGTTTAATGGGTTAAATATCTAACCTAGTTTTTGTGTCATCACTTTTATTGACCTTATATAATTTTTTAAAGGTGTGCTGATTTGTCATTTTGATGACTTATCATTGCAGCATACGCAGTGTTACTGTATCACTCTAATACTGCTTAAATCATATTAGAAATTTAATGAATCTACAGAAGCACTAATTTTAATATATGTAGACGTCAAATTGACAGTTTAAACGCACCTCGAATAGTTCAGCAAATGGATTCCCTAATTTGACATAAGAAACTAGGTCACGTTAGATACAGCGCGGTTGTTCGTTTGAGCCTGCCATAGCTCAAATTAAAGAACAGTGGTCGTTCAGTAAGATTTGGAATAACGTCTGCTACCAAAATGAATAAAATATTATTACTTACCAGTAACTATCACAAGTTAAAGATGTATTATGTAGAATTACAGATTAGAAACATGACGCAACGACTAGTATGGAGGAAATGTCAAAAAGTTGATTAATTTTGCATAGACAATGATGAAGTCATAGACAATAATTAATCTATTGCTGTGTATCTTTGTTTGCGTATTTGTAATTGCGTATTGTTGTTTCATGAATATTTTAATAAAATGGTTACAATACTACATAATAAATGGCCCAAGAACAAATAAAGAAATACGTATTTTAAAGAATTTTTTCACCAATGAGGAAAACTAGATCATGAGTTTTTTGTAGTCTTTGGAGCCCTCAACTACCTGTGTCCATAGTAATACGGTAAGTAGGTACAGGGCCGCATTAGGTATTAAAGTTTAAAAAAAATTTGGCTAGAAGTATATCCATAATAACATACAAAATCAAAAGTATTATAAACTGGTTTTGATAACATGCTTCATACATATTATTGCAACAGCCGAGAGTTAATCATTAGTAACTCTAAAAAAACTCTAGCATTTCTAAATTTTATTTTATTTAAAACCAAGTTACATAATGAAATAATTAATAAAAGATGACAAAGGCTCAGGACCTCTTGTGTGGGTAAATTTTAAGAAAATTGAATCAGAAAACAGGTTTTGAAATGCAATAAATTATATTAAACTATATTGTTATTATACAGGATTTTCCAATAAGAGGTGTTATTTTGATATTCAATCGTAAAAGATCAATGTTTTCGTCGCTTGTGTGGCACCTTGCGCCGTCTTGTTGAAAGTAAACGTTGTCCAGATCAATACCATCCAATTCCGGCCGAAAAAATCATTAATCGTCTCTCGATAGCGCAATCCATTCACCGTAACTGTTGCTCCAGCTTCATTTTCTAAAAAGTAAGGTCCAATGACTCCGTCGGACCATAAACCGCAAAAAACAGTCACACGTTGATGATAGAGATTTTTCAAAAATAACTCCTGTGTTTTCCGAGCCCCAGATGCGACAATTTGGCTTGTTGACGAAGCCACCGAGTTGGAAATGGGCCTCATCACTTAAGATGATTTGCATTTGATTCACTAAGTGAATTTTAATAATTTTAATGCGTTGTTATAGCGTGTATTGTTCCATTTTAATTAATGGCGTAGTTTCTACTTGTCAAATGTCAAAAAATGACAGCTTTAAAAGTAACATCTACCGAAATAGCGAGCTATTCAAAATAACACCTCTTATTGGAAAACCGTGTATTATTTGAATTAATGAAAAATATTTAAATTAAATTATTTCAACATTCGAACCATATTGCGCTCCAAAACGTTATATCTATAATTAGGACAAAACCTAGTCGATATTTACGTATGTCTGTTTGTTCTTTTAAACTACGCAATGGATTTCGACAGCGTTTTCTGGTACTAACGTACCAATTTTTTTATTATTTTATTTTTATTTTTTATTTATTTATTTATTTATCAAAAGAAAGTACATATTACATATTGGATGCTTTGCCTGTCCAACTAGGAAAGTTTCCCGTTCTAGGACAGACAAATTGACATGTTTAGTTCATATTATTACTGAAATGTATATAATTACATAACAAAAACCAAAAAAAAGTTTCATTTTTCTCTGAAACTAAGTTGTGTAATAAAGAAAATGTAAATAATAAATATAAGTACACATACATTGTTTTGTGAGAAGTAGAAAAAATTAATCTGGTAGCATATATTATAATCGGATTTACCGAATTAACCTGGTAACATAAAATATTAAAATTTACAGAGTATGAGGTAAGCGTTGTAACTAGAATGTGTAATAAATTATGTGCATGATTGTTTTCACTGAATTAAAACATGAATTCAGAACAAATTATATTATACGACAATACGAATATACACCGCGCTCATTTCTTGAACTACTGCTAAAATGTAAAAACAATAACTATATATATAGATAGAAATATAAACTATGAAACATAAACTATGAATATAAATACATAGTACCTGATTTAGTGCTACTTTGGTGAAATTGGTGCATTACTTCGTGCGCCATATTGTGTTATGTATTTATTATAAATCATTACCGTAGTAGGTACCAAGTTTCACACAGAGTTAGTGTGCGACGTACAAATGGGATACGCTTTACAGTAGTGATGTACCTAATGAGCAGACAGGCTTCAGGGGCGCATAACCATAAATCTTAGGTTGAAAAACATCAGAAGGTATAAAAACATCAGAATGGATGTCGAAAACATTGCGGAGCAATATCAGAACTCAATGAAGTGTGGTAGGAATTTTGGTCTAGTGATCAGGAAAGTTTGGTGATTTTGTTTAACAGTTATTCAGCATACGTTCACTTTCGACTCTCCCTAAGTTTAGAATCCAATCATTGACTAATTTACGCAGGACGCTTCCACTTTTCAATTTCCAAGAACCGGGTATAAGGTTGAACATTTTTGGACCTAGGTAAGAATATTGTCTTTGAGCAAGGGATGTCATAGTAGCAAGTGGAACTATTGGATTCCTCCCTGCATGTCGGGTGTTGTGATAATGTTCTACGGAGGGGAAGAGGTGACGATATTTTTGTGTGTATAATATAACTTTTCTTATAAATAGTTGCCTCACATCCAGAACTCCTATCTTTTTGAATAAATCATTACTGGGGTATCTAAATGGTTTTTTAAGTATGACCCTTAGTAGTGATTTCTGTGCTTTGGCTAAGGGGTCCAGAATTGATTTGGTACATCCTCCCCATCCTAAAGATGCATATTCAAGTAAAGAGTTGCACATGGCATAGTACATTAGTTTTAGATCTTTTGCGCATAGAATATTTCTAATCGCCATGAAAAGATGCGTGAGTTTTCTGACCTTTGTGGAGATTGAATAGATATGTTCATTCCATCTCAGATTCTTGTCTACAATAATTCCTAGATATTTTATGCTATCCACATACTCTAAGGTATTGCAATTGCAAGTGTTTGGGTCATTGCAATGGTGTATAATAATTCTTTGAGTTTCTCTTGGTTGTCCCGCTTGAGTTGCACTGAAGCAAATGAATTTAGTTTTGTCAGTATTGAGAGTGAGAAGATTATTATCTTGCCATTGTTTTACCTTCTTAATACCAATTTCTGCATTACTATGAACTTCATTCCAATTTTTGCCTTCAAATAATAATACTGTGTCATCGGCAAAGGTGATAATATGATCGGCAAATGAACTGTTACATAATTCATTTATATAGATATTGAATAAAAGTGGTCCTAGAGTGCTTCCTTGAGGTACACCAAAGTTTATATCAGCCGGATCGCTTAGAGTATCGTTAATATTCACTCTTTGGCTCCTATTTTCTATATAACTACCTAACCATTTAAGTAGCTGACCCTGAATGCCGATGCGCTGTAGTTTTTTCAAGAGAATTTTGTGTGAGATAGTATCGAACGCTTTGGCTAGATCCAAGAAGAGCGCAATGCATTTTCTTCCTCTATCTATATTGTTGGAGATGATTTTCGTCAGGTTTGTAATGGCATTTTCAGTGCTCAATCCTGGTCTGAAGCCATACTGTCTATTGGAAAGGATATTGTTTTTTTCAAGGTAATGACTTAGACGATTCTTTACAATTTTCTCAATAATTTTCGAGATTGAATTGAGCAAAGAAATTGGCCGGTAATTGTGTATCTGCGATTTATCTCCATTTTTGCGAAGCAGTATAACAATAGAGTGTTTTAAATGATTTGGAAATTTTCCTGAATTGAAGCTTAGATTGGAAATATACGCGATTGGAGTTGCTATGAAGGATTTAGTAATTTTTAGCAGAATTGATGAAACGTTATCAGGACCACAAGCATTCGATGACTTAAGTTCGTCAATTATATTTATGACTTCGTTTAAAGTTGTTTGGATGTTGTCTAATTTATGACCGAAATTAGAGATTTTTAACTTAGCGAGATCGGATTCTGTTGTATTAAGATTGTTGAGAATTTTTTTCGCAAGTGTGACTCCCACTGACGTGAAATAATTATTGGCAAAATTCGCAATGATTTTTGGGTCTGAGGTGTTCGCGTTATTGATGTTCAGTGATTTAATATCGGAAGATTTATTTATTTTTGTTTTAGTTATATTGCGAAATGCTTCCCATAAACGTTTTGGAGTACAGTTATTTTCGTAAATTATTTTTTTATAATAATTTTCTTTAGCCGATTTTATTAGTTTTTTGCAAAAGTTCCTATAATTTTTGTAATGAGCTTGTACTAAAATATTTTCAGGGCACCTATTCGCCTTTTTATGAAGTTGGTTCCTAATGTTAATCGATTTGATAAGGCCAGGGGTGATCCATGGCGTAAGTTTTATTTGTTTATGTGGTATAAGTTTATTGCTTGTATGTTTAGAAATATATGAATGTAATTTAGTGATAAATTCATTCATCGATGAGTCGGCATCAGTTTGGTCTAGAAAATTTTGCCAGTTTTCTGAGCTCAAGTCTTCAATTAAGTTATTATAGTTTATTCTTGCAACATGTTTAATTTTAGCACGATTAGGAGGTTTGTTTTTAAGGCAGAGTGCTGTTGTATAGTGATCTGAGATTGTAGAGTGAATGACAAATGAGTCAACATGGTTAATTTTTTTGACGTTGATGTGGTCAAGACAAGATTTACTCATGCCCTGCTCACGAGTAGGGCTAATAATTGTCTGAATGAACCCATTTTCAGTTAGCAAACATAGGTAATCGTTGGATTGGCGGTGGTATTCGGTAATTGTATTGATGTTGAGGTCGCCTATAATTATTTGTCGTTCTATATTTTTTGAGCTGTTGATAATTGATTGGAGTGAATTCAGAAAAGTGTCAATATTTTGAAAAGAGGGTGATCTGTATATTGCAAAAATACATAGATTATTATTCAATACAATTTTCAGGCAGTTGGCTTGTGATAAGAAAATTTCATCAACTTGAGATTGAAGTCCGTCTCTGATGTATACAACGATCCCGCTAGACTTATTAAGATATATGTTTGTGTGGTGTTCAGAGTAATTATGAATAACTTTTGAGGTGTAATCTTTACTAAGCCAGCATTCCGATAAAATAATAACGTCGAATTGGTAATTGAATTGATACAGAAAAATTAAAAAATCGTCAATATTAGAAATGCTTCTTATATTTTGGTGTATAATTTTAACGCCGTAAGCACACCATTTATAGTTATTTAGATTGTTCATATCATCAATGACATTCATGTTAAGATCTATGCCGGAATCATTTCCGGTATCATAATTTAATTGAATCATAAGTATGTGTTGGTTGTGTGTTGTATAGAAGTTGGTTCCCGAGTAATATATAATTAAATGCGATTCCAAATGTAGTTAAAATGGTAAATGTGCTTAATATAAATAATATAGTACAAATGTTGTAGTTAGATGTAGTACTATTAATAAGATAGCAAGAAGTAAAAACAAAATGGTAGCAAGAATTTCTTGATATCAAATGAATTAGAAAACGGTAGTAAATTATACAAATATGAGTAATATATAATAATATAGTATAAATAATGTAATTAGATATAGTACTATGAAAGAGATAGCAAGAAGACAAAACAATAATAATAATAAAAATAAGGTAGCAGGAACTGCATAACATACATAACAAATGAATTCCAGAAGGGTAGGAAATGAAACAAATATGGAGAAATATAGAGCGAGACATAAATGCACGGGTCAAGACATACCTCGAAAGAATAGCCATTAATTCAAATTTATCAAAGCGCAGCCAATTTGCTTTCGTCTGAGATAACAATGGCATTAGTTCCCTCGTTTTTACGAAGATAAATTTGCCCCCGTTTAATCCAAAAAAAGCGATATTGTTTCTCCTTCGCCGCTGTTCGTGTCTTGTACCACAGCTGTTTACCGCGAAATGTTAGTTGTTCTGAAATGAAGATCGGCGAGCAGGAACCAGCTATACCGATGTTTGAGGTGTTCAATTTGTCTTCTGGATTCTGTTTGTTTTTGTTGAAAGTTTTTACGTCTGTTAACAGGTTTTCTCTTGCTATGTTCGTTTTGAATTTAAGAATGATTTCTCTCGGATGACTCTTGTTGTTTTTTTTTGCTGCGCGATGAATGGCATCAATGTCCTTTGTATCAGTGGAGGACTTTGTTGTTTTGCAGATATTGAAAAAAACGTCTTGCAGATTTTCTCCTTTGATTTCTGGGATGCCTCTTATTTCTATGTTGTTCGCTTTGAGTTCCCTTTCCTGCATGTCCACACATTTTTCCAAGACATAAATCCTAGCTTCCAGGGTTGAGTTCTTTTTAGTGAGTTCATCATTTTTTAGTTCGATGTCACGGATTCTAGCCATGAAATCTTCATATTGAGAAGTCATAAATTGAATACTTTCAAGTATTTTGTTATTCTGATCTAGAATATCATTTTGTGTTTTTTCCAGATTGGACGTCTTGTTCATGACTAGATCTTGAATATCTTTAAGATTTGTCGGTGTCTGAGCGGCGAGCGCTGAACTAATATCCGTAACTTTTTTAATCTGCTCCAAAGGTTCAGTATCACTGATTGTCTGCAACGGGCTAGCAGCGCCGGGCTTGGCTGAATTGCAATGCTTGCAAACTTGTTGAGATCGCCGTTCTTGATTAAGTCGACGATATGTGTTCTCAATAATACCTCCGCAAGCCAAATGAAATGCGCCTTTGCATGCGGCACACGTGAATTTTAACTCATCAGTACGTAGAGTTACTGAGCACACTCGGCAATGCATCTTGAATTAATGTTTTTTTCGTACTACCCGCGTAAAAGCAAATTGTATTGTTTATAGTTTTGCTGATTTAATTCGGAAGGAACTTTAAATAACTCGGATATTATAAAAATTATTTTAGAGCTTTGTAGTACGAACAAGTAACACTCCGAGTAACTTTTAATTTGAGCGTTATAGTTTTTAAAATACACTTTACTACGGAGCAAGTTAATATGAACTATTCACAGGTATAGAATATTGTAAACTGATATATTGAATATTGTCATTCTATTACTGAATATTGTCATTCTATTATGTAAAAAAATTGTCCGTCGGCATATAATCTTATATTTTACAACCTTAAGGAACAATTTTAGTGGTTGAAACTTGATAATTGATTGTGTGTTACATATAAGTGCCCGACTAGCTGACATGTACCCGGTGTGGCTCGCAAAATTATCAATAAATATAATATACATGTAATATGAACCTTCGGGAAGAAATAAGTTGTTTCACCTCGACCAAAAATTGCATTATTTGTTCATGATTCACTTCCATGATGGTCGTTGCAGTTTGTAATGACTCTGATAGGACTATTGACCAAATTGTTCAGGTTGATTCGCCTGCTTGTAAAGCATCCACATCAATTCACATTCCTGAGGAGTTAGCGTTATTGTAGTTATCATATTTGCAGTGGTGTTAATTGAGTCCGTGCTGTGAGCTAGATTGTGTATTCCAGAATGAAATACTGAGGCATTAACCCTAGAATACTAAACATATTTTTTAGCCCATTAATGCTAAACTTCGCCTGTGAGGCGACTTTTATAAAAAAAAACCATATTTTACTTAAAAAAAATACAACATATTAAAACAAAAACAAAAACACTTTTATTACATATTGGGTAACAAAAAAAAAATAACACAATTCATTTTTTAAATACATTAAATATATTAAAAGCTTATTTTAAGATCATATATTTTGTTTCGTGGTATACAGAGATCTTTTACAAAAAAAAAAAATCAAAAAAATTCACAATAAAAAAAAATGGAAATAAAAAAAAAACTTCTGGGTCTTATAGACCTGAGATGTACTAAGTCTATAAAAATATATTTCACAGCTTACAACTTAAAAATATTCATTGAGACCAAAATAAAGTTTCGGTTTTTTCCACCTACTTTTTTTTGTCGCATTTGCAACAGTTTGGAGACCGGTGTTCTAATCAGTATGTTAACTTGCATTTTGCGCAGAAATAAATACTCATACGCCTCAATTTCGGGGGGCAGAAGTCACACATTGATCTTTTTCCCTTTTTTATGCATGGTTCATCTGAATCAGTGTCAGTATTATGACCAACCACGTCATGAATTGCAGAACGGACTCTTTTCTGCATACGTGGCCTTTCTTCCAAACGGATGGCGCACCAGTCGCTGCATAGGTTCTTGCTTAATATCTTGAGAAATTCTCTTCTTGACATTGGCTTTATTTTCAAAGCTTCGCAATTGGATACATAAATTACAAAGCTATTGAGTAGAGCCATATTCAATATTCCATAGAACATGCAAAGTGGCCAACGCCTAGTTTTACGGCTACAGCTTGAGTGACCACACATCTGGTCAAAAGTATCCACAGCACCTTTTGTTTCGTTATAAGAATGAATTATTGTCGGCTTACCGGAAACGGAGTCAACAGAAGGCTTGTCGTGCATCGTAGAGAGCAAAAGAACGGTCTTTTGAGGTTTTGGCTTGTAGCTAACAAGAGTGAGCTTTTCGTGGAATCCAAAAAGAGATGTCCCAACAGGGCGTGATGAATTATGTTTGAACTCTGGTGGAATTTCTTGCTTATTATTTCGAATTGTTCCAATAAGAGTAAGGTTGTATGGTGGTCGAAGCAATTGCTCAGCTAGCGGTATAGAAGTAAACCAGTTATCGGCAGTTAAATTACGATTTGTGCCATGTATAGTCTTTGTAAGCAGCTTACAATAGTAAGAGCCTAATGGTTCGTTTATAGCTGTACCGAGGTTTTTTCCCAAATACGGTGAGGCATCAAACATATATTTTGATCTAACATCGCACACTAAAACAATCTTTATTCCGTATTTGGCCGGCTTATTAGGAATATACATACGGAATGGACATCGTCCCCTGAATGCCAAAAGTTGTTCATCTATTGTCACGTATGAGCTTGGTTTATACAGATCTCTACATTGCTTGATAAAAATTTCCCAAATATTTCGGATAGGCGCAAACTTATCAGTTTTTTTTCTGTCGTCTCGAGTGTTACGATCATCGAAACGCAGACACTTTACAAGGAACTCAAACCGTTCACAGCTCATTGCAGCTAAATTTTGGGATCCACAAATCGTAGGATCAAACAGCTCATTTGTTGTCAAGTGATTATTTTTCAACGCTCCGCTCAAGATAAATATGCCAAGAAGCGCACGAAGCTCTTCTATTCTGACCTGTGATGTAGTAGTATTCTGAATTTTATACTTGGTAGCTGTTTGTATAATATATTCATTAGTCCGCAAAAGTACTTCGTCCATCAACTCCGAAGTAAAAAACAGTTCAAAACATTTCATGGGATCAACAATGCCCTTGGCGCCTTCTTTTGGGCCTGGCACAATATGGACTATGTTTCTCGAAGGAGTTCTGTTCGATTTTTGTTGTGACGAAGAAGGTTCTGAGGACCAAATATATTTGTTCTTTCCCCTCATAATCGATGCCGATGGCGTAATTATCCGATTCTCACAAGCCGGCTGCTCCCTATTTTGCGCCGTGGCTAAAGCTTCCTGAACATGAGTCGGTGTGGATTGTACATCGACATGAATTTGATTTGATACATGAATATTCTGCAAGTCATCGTCTAACTCAGTGACGTAATTGGGGTCATCCACACTGTCATCTGAATCAAAATCCGCTCCTAAATCGTCGTCCTCTTCACTTCCATCTACCGATATTTCCTCCAGCCATTTAAGTAGCTGCGCTTCAGACGTTGCCATTTCATAAAACTATAAAAATTATACTCAAACTTTAATTTTTAGCAAAAAATCAAAAAAAAAACCACAAACATATATGTACAAAAAAATTACCTTTAATGCTAAACTTCGCCTCACAGGCGCCACACGTGTCTGTATCTCAACAACGCAGCCGAGCAAATCCAAAAAACGTCTGTGCGCTAGCTCGTACAACACTCAACTGAGTTGGCGCGAGCGCATGCTTTGATACGAGTGAGCGATCAGGAGATATCACTCCAAAAAAAAATTGCTTCGCCTCACAGGCGATGTTTAGCATTCTAGGGTTAAGCTGGTTCTTATCCTCATAATTAACTTGTACAAAATCAGAGTGTAGATGTATCGGACATGTTAGTAACTGCAGTCATAATTACTGTAGTTTCTTTAACCTGTTTTATTATTTCTCTTTCCTGAGAAATTGATGCAATGGAAGCTACTGTAACAGCAGTAGAATTTTTCTTTGCTATTTTTTCAATGTCGCTCTCTCTTCTATAAAAATCTTTGATTAATTGAGCTCATTCACAGCTGTATATTAGATATGGTAGATCGTCATATTTATGACGATCATGCATACGTACATGGTCATATTTATACATACATGGTCATGGCCATATTTATTTATATTGCATTGATTCTAATGGCTGCAATGTGTTTCTGGATATGTTGATATTATGAGTAATGTCATTACTCTCTGATGTAAATGGCCCCGTATCGGTAATACATTCAATAGTTTATTTCATCTCTTCGAAGAGTACTTAGATAATTTCAAATCCCCGAGTTTCAAAATCCGAAAGTTTGTTCTATGGCTGAAGAAGTAGCTACATCGGTCATATTTGGTCTCGCATTAATCTCTAATATATAACACCCCACTCTTATTGATTCAATTTTTGTATTGTAATAAGTACTTGATTCACTTGATCGTGCCACGTCTTCAATTGTTCACTTCCAAGTCATACATTCTCCTCAAACCTCTCTCTTCTTTTACCAAATGTAATTATTTGAATCATGTTTTCCTCGGACTCAAAAGGTTACTGTTAAAAAACTACATTATGTCGATTCACTATGAATGTTATTGTTGAAATGTGTACCCACGAGATTTGCTTCGACGAAAAACTTTCAAATTTGCATTTAAAACCGGCAAGTAGAATATAAATTATATCGGAGGTGATTTCTTGGGTTATATTTAGTGTATCAACCTAATTATAATTACGTAATTGTAAAAAGCATTCACTTTATGGCTCATCATAATTTATAATAAAAACACATAAATTTGTTTTTGACCACGATAGTTTTATTTTCACTCTACCGGTTTCGGAAGATCCCTTCCTTCGTCAGGAGAATACTTAAAACTGATCTACTACACAAAATATTGACACATAAATACAAAAATGTTAAGTGTTTGAGGGAGATGTGGACAAAGTGGAAGGGGTAATTACGGGAATTCCAGGAAGAACAGAGCGGTTAACTGGAAATATGTCAAGAATACATACAACTGGAAATATGTCAAGAAGAATAATATAGTTATATCCGTGAATGTCTTCTTGACATATTTCCAGTTGTATGTATTCTTGACATATTTCCAGTTAACCGCTCTGTTCTTCCTGGAATTCCCGTAATTACCCCTTCCACTTTGTCCACATCTCCCTCAAACACTTAACATTTTTGTATTTATGTGTCAATATTTTGTGTAGTAGATCAGTTTTAAATATTCTCCTGACGAAGGAAGGGATCTTCCGAAACCGGTAGAGTGAAAATAAAACTATCGTGGTCAAAAACAAATTTATGTGTTTTTATTACTAATTATAATTAATTGATTACAATAATGACAGTTCAAGATTCTGTTTACAGTTGTAAACTGTAAACAAAAGTAATTCTGTGACACTTCGGTTGTAACTGCCTTGTGCAGACTTACATTTTTCACGAACTAAATAACTACCTTCTACAGTTTTACATAGTGTAAATATAATTTATAAGTGCTTTCACCGATAATAGTGAAAAAATTGATAATAAAATGTTAAACGTCCCTAATGTCAGTTCTTGAAACAAACATAAACTATATAGTGCTAAATATCATCATATTTTGCCCGAATACATAACAAATTGTGTACGAAATTTGTGATTATTAACACTTATATCTTCTGGTAGAGGATCTCAGGAAAAAAATAAACATAAAAACATTATAAAGCAATGATACTCAACCTTTTTCTTCTGCGGGCCACATTCATATGTTTGTAAAGGTACGCGGGCCGCAACACTATACTGGTATGACAAAAAATATCATGAAACCCACCACCCCCGTTTTTTTGGAAAACCATTTGAGATTTATAAAAATATAACCAAAACAGAATAATAATAGTTATGTATAACAATAATTTATGTGTTACCGCGAGCAAAATTATTTGCGCGCATATTTGTCAACACTCTTATACCAGATCTGATGTTGACACGACAACGACTATCCTCTTCGGGTTTCAATGTCTGTACTTCAAAGTCGCAATTAATCTCAAAATAACGTGATATAGAATGCCAGATTTTGTAAATCATGTTCCTGATATTAAATGTATTGAGGGCCGCACAAAATAGCTTAGCGGGCCGCATGCGGCCCGCGGGCCGCAGGTTGAGTATGACTGTTATAAAGCATTCATTTTGGTAAAGTTCATCGCCCCCTACAAAAAATAACCATAAACAATAAATTGCCATCCTAAATCCATAAAAAAAATATAAATAAATGACAGATACCAAAAATAGTTTAGATTGGTGACTACTGAAGGTCACCTGAACTTAACCATAGAAAATCGGTAAATATGAGTAAACCATAGACAAAAACCAGTACAACAAAGTTTCAGTTTATGGATATTCTTTGAAGTGCGTGACGGTATTTACTGCCACGGGAAAAAACAATTCATCATGTGTTCCTCTGAGTCTGAGGATGATTCAGCTAAAATATCAATCATACTACAATCTCAACAAATTATAGCACAGCGACAGGAACTAGAGCATCTTCGAGCCGAGCTAGCGCACACGAACATGGAGAACTCACTGCCTCGCTTTACTCACATACGATCGGAGTCTCCTTTTAGGAGCCTCCATGGTGAATGCCTGTCCGAATCAGCAAACCAATTAGGTGTCTACAATGCGCAGGAGATGGAAAACCTTTCAAGTAACAGGTCTGCATCAAGTCCCACAAACCAAACTGAAGTTATTTTAAACCCCACTAATGTTTGGATTGTAACTGAAATGGAGACAAACCATTCAAATGTTATGAATGTTCTGGATCCTATACTATCAAGCAAATAATAAAGTATATGAAAGACAGCATCAAGCAAATAATGAATGAGGGAAAAAACAAGATTAACATAGAGGATTGATCTGCCATCAACAGTGCTATAGAAAACATTAGGAAAATGGTGATTATAAATGCGATGGATAATACTGCTCAAACTTTCTCCGAGGTCCAAAATGGAATTGAAGGAAAATTGGACAAGCTCATAGAAAAACACAGTCAATCTATCAAAAATTCCACATTTGAGCAAAATCCTAATAGAAATACTTATGCAGGAGCAACTGCTGGTGCACCTGCATTTATGTAAGTAGTTTCTGCCTCAAAATCGATCTCAATGAATGGTTATGAGAGCGAACTTCCTTCCTTAAGACCTATTCTTCTATTTTACCCGAATATACCATAATGGAAGACATCTGAAGAACTCCAGAGGAACCTTACCTCAATTCTAATCC
Organism: Hesperophylax magnus; assembly: GCA_026573805.1. Taxonomy (NCBI): domain Eukaryota; kingdom Metazoa; phylum Arthropoda; class Insecta; order Trichoptera; family Limnephilidae; genus Hesperophylax; species Hesperophylax magnus. The sequence continues at coordinate 536,042 of JAIUSX010000193.1, read as the reverse complement.
CAAAAACAGATGAATTTCAGGTGGTGAGGACCCGAAAAATAAAGGGCGCAGGAATTGCAATACAAACAACCAATTCCGGAGGGGTGGAGAGTATCAAAAAGGTGAAAGAAAAAAATTTTGAACGCCAAAGGGATCAAAATGATATAACCAATGGGAAAACTCCCTAAAATAGTAGTATATGATGTACCGAAAGGCGAACTCACGAGTGATTCTGCACTATTTGAAGAATTATTCGACAATAATATAAATTGGAAAGGCAACCTCTCCAAAGAAGATCACATACGTACAATAAGGAGAGTATCCCTATTCGGCAAAAAAGATTCCGGCTCTATGAATATGATAATTACGTGGCATCCAGAAGCAAGAAAGGTATTAATAGATAGCGGCTTATGCTTCCTTGGGCGGAATGCCTGCCCCGCCCGCGATTACATAAGAGCGACACGATGTTTCAAGTGCCACCGGTACGGCCATACCTGAAAATTCTGCACACAAGAATTACAAACTTGTCGCCACTGCGCTCTGAACGGATATGATTTTATGGATTGCCCCAAGAAATCACAAGCTGCCATCTGTGCGACTTGCACTCGCTTCAAGAAACCAGCAAACCATGCCACGGGAGATAGAGTCTGCCTTGCACAAAAAGCCGCGATTGATATGCAAGTTAGCATGACCGACTATGGCGTATAATCATACAGAAAAAGATGACGGGTTACTTACTGTTGGTGCATTCAATATATTTTATCAAAACGTGACGGGTATTTGAACAAAGACTGTCAGTGTACCTAATGAAATATTAATTAATAATTATGATATCATTTGTTTTATCGAAACATGGTTGAACTCGACAGTATTCAGTGTAGAATTGTTAGATGGCAGATACATAGTATTTAGAAGAGATCGCGAGTCCACCAAATCTGTGTCTAGAGAAGGTGGTGGAGTTCTAGCCGCTGTTTCTAAAAAACTTCTTATTTCAAGAAAAACTGAGTGGGAAAGTGACAATGAAGATTTGTGGCTCGTGATCAAGTCCAATACTCATTCAAACTCGTTAATTTTTATTTGTGTCGTATACATTCCACCTAATGTAACTGTTGATAATTATTGCAGTCAGATCGTAAAATTAAACTTGTGGAAGGAGCTGGAGGATCGAAAAAGCAAGAGAGAAAATAATTTAATTTTTAAATTTATTTATTTTTTATTTATTTATTTATTCGAGACACAAACAGGATATTTGTAAAAACATTAATTATGGTTTAGAAAATAAAGAAGTACAATTATAAATATCCCTAGACTAATGTGTCTGCAGCAATCACATTTGCACATTCACATAAGCAAACATGTAAAACAATAACAGTATTTATTATACAAAAGATAAAACTTAATTACAAAAATTGAAGCACATAATGAGTAGAAAAATTTAAAGAGTACATATTAAAAAAAAATCTAAACCACTAAACAAGTTTTTTATTTATTTATTTTTCTTTTTTTTTAAGAACAGAAATCGTGGAGATATTTCTTGAAACACGTTATATTATTTGCAAAAATATCTATGACAGTGTGTATTTTAGCAAGATCATTGTATGATCGAGACATTCTAGACATAGGATTAAAATATCCAGTGTTATTGGCAAAAATTTCGGTCCAAAATATGTTCATTTTTCTAGTATATTTGGGCCTGGCGTAAAAAGTGATTTGATTGACTATGTTACTATTAACACGATTATTCACAATTTTGTAAAGCATTAAGAGGTCATTTATATTTCGTCTTTTAACTAAACTCTCTAATTTGAAATATGTAAGTCTTTGTTCATACCCATTTAGAAGATGGTAGACACCTGATTGATAAGACAAAATCCGTGTAAATTTTCTTTGGGCAGATTCAAGTCGGGATATCTGTGTCGTGTAATGTGGATTCCAGACTGTTGACCCGTACTCAAGAACACTACGGATTAACGAATTGAATAGAATTATTAGGCTATTAGAGTTCTTGAACAGTTTAGTTGATCTTACAATAAAACCTAGTACTTTATATGATTTATTTACAATGTATTCTATGTGTTGGTTGAACGTTAGTTTGTTGTCGAATATAATTCCTAAGTCTTTGATCGATTCAACTGTTTCCAGATTGTGACCACATATGCTATATGAGTATAGAGTTTTGTTGGTGTTCTTGGTGAAATTTATTACTTTGCACTTAGCTATATTCAATTCCATTTCATTGTCAATACACCAGGCAGATAATGTGTTAAGATCTTGTTGTAAGAGTTCACAATTTTCCATAGATTTAATTGCTTTATATATCTTGAGGTCGTCAGCGTATAGAGAAAAATTACAGTGGAGTTTACGTGTAAGGTCGTTGATGAAGATTAAGAAAAGCAAGGGTCCAAGGTGTGATCCTTGTGGAACGCCCGACGTAACTAATATTGGGGAAGAGTTAAAACCGTTAACAGTAACTAATTGACTTCTATTTGATAAATATGATTCTAACCAACGAAGCAGATTTCCGTGTATGCCGATTTTATCCAGTTTATTCATTAAGATAGGGTGACTAACTTTGTCGAAAGCCTTACTGAAATCGGTGTATACGGCATCTGCTTGTGTTTTTTTATTCATTGATTTACACAGAAAGTCCATATACTCGATTAAATTAGTGTTTGTGGATCGTTTAGCTACAAAGCCATGTTGGAAAGGGCTAAGTATGTGTGTTACGTGATTAAATATGTCTTTATATACAATGGACTCAAATATTTTGCCAAAACAAGAAAAAAGGCTGATAGGACGGTAGTTCTTTACATCGTTTTTACTGCCAGACTTATGGATCGGAATGACGTGGGCAACTTTCCACAGATCTGGAAATACCCCTTCGTTCAGACTTTTGACGAATAATTTGTGTAAAGGTGCTGCAAGTTGATCTGCACAATTTCGAATGAATAGTGGAGGAATACCATCTGGACCGGAACCCTTATTGATATCGAGAGTGTTCAACTTCACCTTGACCTCGTCTAGGGTTATTTTGATATGAGATAGTGGATAATTATAGAGTGGGAAAGAAAGTTTAGAGTCACTTTTAGAATTAGATGGTGAGCTAAATACAGAAGAGAAGTAAGTAGAAAAGAGTTCGCATGTTTCTTTGCCATTTGTTGCTGAATTTTCGTGGAGATGCATGATTTTTGGGAGAGAATTAGAAACTCTTTTCGATTTAATGAGGGTTGACAGATTTTTGATACTGTTAGGGAGAGAATTTTCTATTGAATCTACATAGGCTTTAAGGCAGGTACGTATGGATAATTTTACTCTAGCCCTCAAGATGGAAAAACTGTCATAGTCACATTGATTTTTGTATTTTTTCCACTTCTTTCTAAACTTTTCTTTTTCTCTGAGTTGGTGGATCAAAGCACTGCTGAACCAAATTGGAAACCTTTTGTTGCTGTTTCTTAATCGCGGAGTGTGTTTTTCAATTGATAGCCTTAATAAGTTATAAAAATGTAGTAGGGAGTCATTACAATTCAGAGTATTAAGATCGTTCCAGTTATTTAGTGATAGCATTATATTGCATTTAGTGTAGTCCGTTTTTTTGAAGTTATATTTGATGTGATCTGGGTTGGTGGGTAAGAGTCTGTATTTAGACATTAGAAGAGATTATTAAATGAGGATGATAGGAGTCAACTTAAGATAGCACGTGTGAAGCAATTTGAATTTCAAGGTGATGGTTGGAAAACACTAAATCTAAAATTCGATCTATATTTTTAGAGACGTGATTGAACTGATTAAGTCCAGGTAAGTTTTTAGATTCTCACTGCCAAAAGCATTTTTGTTGTTTGTTTTTGGGGTGTTATGCCGTGTTGCGCTAACTCCTTCTTTAGTCGACGTTTCGGACAGCGTTGCAGTGTCCATCATCAGGGCAGATCTGGTAGATCCGTATATGATGATTAAGTCCAGTCAAATTTTGAAAGTCTAGTAGGGATATTGATTTTTGGCTATTATATATGACTGGTCTGGTGTGAACTTCATTGACATTTAGTGGGCATTGAATAGATGGTACATTAAAATCACCCATTATTATTGTAACATCCTCTGATGATAAATTATTATATGTTGATTGACACTTTTCGAAAAAATCTGTGAGATTTTCGATTGCTATATCTGGAGGCAAATACGCCAAACATAAGTTGATGGTTTGCCTAGATGTTTCATGCAATTTAAATTTAATCCATAAATCTTCTGTAAATTTTGAGCTGTGTGTTGGAACTGTGATAGATGTAATTTTTTTCTTTATGGCTATTAGAACTCCACCACCTGATTTTTTAAAAGAACTCGATGTGTCCCTATCTCGTCTGTAAATATTATATCGATCATCTACTATTTCATGGTCATAGATTGAGGAGTCTAACCATGTTTCTGTAAGACAAATTAAATCATAATTGCAACTGAGCACTTCGCAGTGCAAATCATTTAGTTTGCTTTTCAAACCACGAACATTTTGATAGTAAAATGTTATTGCCGTTTTGCTAGAATGCATTTTGAAAGTATATGTTAAGAATTATTAAATGTGTCTTTTTGTAAAATTGATGTGAAAATAATTTATGTGTTATTATGTAATTATGCTTTGAAAGAGGGCAATTTTGAACATGAGAATTTTTTGTTTGCTTGTGGTAAATGATTTTGTCTATGGTATCAGATATTGACAGAATTAGGTTAAGAAGTTCATTTATGATTAGTTTAATTGATTGTAAACATAACATTTGTGTCATAATAACACAATTACTTGAAATGGTGTGTAATAGTGTTTTGTACTTAGAAGGGTGGAATAATTCATGAGAGTAGTGACAGATCGTGTAAATCGTGTTATTTAGTGACTTTGTACAGTAATCAAATAATCTTAGATTTATATATTTCCTAAAGGGCCGGTTGATCTGGTAGGATGTGCATCTTGTGTTGACTTCAATGTTGATAGCCTGTTGACATCCTCTTTGTCAGCAATTAGGATTATGGGGGTTGAATCGCTTATACGAGTAAATATTTTGCAGTTTCTTACACAACAATAGCGAATTTTACCGGCTATTTTTATGTCGCGACATTGTTTCAGCAGATGTTGGTTTTTTGGGGTTAGATGGTCGTTGATGTATATTTTACCGGCACCAGGGAGCTGTAATTCAGATGCGAGCAAAAGAGTGGTATATTTATGTTTCTAGCTAAAGGAAAGCAAAGTGACAATTATATTACGCTCTCCGTTGGTGGAGTGATCTCCACAGAGTGTCGGTAGCAATATAAACTTTGGAAAAAACAACCATAAAATCGGTTTAATTTCAACTTATGTGTAAGTGTTTTATTTTAAAAGAGGAATCTACGCTTTTGTTCTCAAGTCTTAATTATAAACAAGTGATATAAAGTCATTAGAAACGATGAAAAAAAACCTTACCTTCTTAACCCTGTTAATAAAGTTTTAGTTTCATCACTTTCCATGACTTTATATCACTTTTAAAATGTGTGTTAAATCGTCAATATGTTGATTTATCCGGTCACCAATCAAAGCCACTCGCCCTGAGGATATTTTTACGTTAACAAAACCAATCCACATATGCGACTTATCTATTTTCACAATATTAACCACCCAATATCAACATAGGCGCTCACGGCTACCTATCAATTGACGCCCACCGTGGTTTCATAGCATCATATACGTTTGTCGACTCAAAATATAAAATCTATTCAGGGTTATTCATTCGTATTCCTTCAGTAGTTTGACACTTTACAACACTGAAACCGCAACTTCAGGGAATATATGATTAACAAAGAATAGAGTATTGTTGCGGTAGACAATGGCTGGCTGTCAAATTTATCACTTGTTTCGGGTCTTCAGGTTACGTCACGAGCTCACGAGCGGCCGAATGCATTTTTTATTTTCGAAAACTGCCTGTATGAGCCAACCTTATAAAATACGTTTTCTACGTACCTTGAAGAACAACAACTTGATGTTATAGTACATAAGACTAATATTATTGGAATGAACCGACGAGATCGGGTTTTTGGAAATTATAACAATAATTGTCTATGACTTTACTGTCGATGCATAACTCACATATTTTTTGACACATGCCAGGGGCATTTAACTAAGCTTTGGCCTTGAAACCCATTTGAAACCGCCACGCCCACCTCAAAATTCTTATAGAAATCGAATACTATGGCTAAAAGCTCAGATCTCATTGGTTAGAGCAGAAGTATTGGTTTGATCTCTCGCTCTCTACCATAATGACTCGTGTAACAGAAAGAGATGACGGAATTTTGCCGTTTGACAGTTTTCAAATCATTCAAACCAAATGAGAGTCGTTTATTTATGTTTATGATCTTGACGTTGTGAGCCGGTGAACACTGAACATATTAATATTTTGAATTTTCTTGTGCCCATAAAACAATCATACTAAGTAGAATTCTTCGTGGTGCAGATGTGAAACCGTGTAGTGTTTTGGGATGCAAAAACAAATATTCGCTGCGACACAAATATCCGAATTATATAAGTAACGAGAATCAGTTTCGGGAATGGTCATGGAGAATTTCCAGATTCGATTACATTGAAAATCCGATGCTAGCAAGTAGTGCGTTAGTTTGTGGCTGCCATTTCGGAATAGGGAGTAAGCATTCGATTAACGGCGCTTTGAAAAAGTATGCTTTGCGGACCCATGATCTTCCTGGGATCGGTATATATGTTAGTAAAAGTGTAGACAGTAAGTACTCTTGTTCTTATTTGGTTGAGAACCTTGATATTATATCTAGATGACATTATATCTAAGCTGAACAGTCTCCATTCCCGCAAATCCGCAGGACCCGATAAGGTTCCACCCAGATTCCTAGTTAATTGTATGCATTCATTGTCACATCCCATACGTATCATAGCCATCCAGAGTACGCTTCAACAGTGTCGAATCCTCGATTTTCTACAGTTCAGAAATTTTTATAAGAAAAAGATAAAATAAGCTAGTGCTCTCATCACCACAACAATAATATCCTACATTTTGTTCACAAGCTTTAGTTAATGTATTAAATATATTTATTTCAGAGCATAATGTCTTTCCAAGGAGCAGCAGCGTTGCCTTTGATCCTGCCAAAGGGGTCCAAGAACATTATAAAGATACATGTATTATTTATACTGAAAGTGACTAATATTCTATGATTTGTTCATAACCTTTAGATAACGTGTTAAATGTATTTATTTCAGAGCATAATGTCTTCCCAGGGAGCAGCGGTGTTGCCTTTGATCCTGCCAAAGGGGTCCCAGAATATTATGAAGGTATACATCGGTTTTATATTGTTTACAGTGAAACTCGCTTAAGAAGTTTTGTTGTTTTTCGGTCCCTTGAAAGTCTGCAGAAGCTGCAAAACACAAGATTTTTTCCCATACAAGACTAGCTAAAACTGCTTCCCGCATCAGAATTTTTAAAAGTTTGGCAGTGAATCCATCACATACGTTAACCAGTGGATAAATATACCTGAAAATGTCCCCTTTTCCCGAAAGTCATTAAATTTATTACTGTGTTTTTATTGCCTGCATCCTATTTAAGAGGTTTTAGAAGTTTGGCAGTAAAATCATCATAAACCGAAACTAATGTCACAACATGACAACAACACGATTATTACCTGAAATAAAATGAACCTTTTTTCAAAAGTCATAAAATTTACAACTTTGTTGAAGAAGATTACGCGAGTTACATGGTGGCAGCTCGAGATTTTTGTATTTCGTATAATTGAAAAAATACAAAAATGTTTGATGTTGTTGTAACAGGCAGCAATAATATATTTTTTAAGTAATTTTTTTAATTAATTTTTTTAAACTACTTGAAAGGGAATAATATTCTGCATTTTGTTATTTCATGTAGATCTTTTCTTCCATTCCTTAAAGAACCAAGATATATATATATATTTTTTCAGGTATAAGTGTTCCTGTAGGACCCGGCAGCAGTTATTCAGTCGCCACACATAAAAAACAATAGTTCTACATGTAAGCATATTTATAGTTTTTTTGTTGGTTCATCATTTTTTGGTATCTTTTGTTGTGAATAGTGTAATCGTTAGCCTCAAATAATAATGTTGTCTTTTTCTAGGTAGGAAGAGCATTTTGAGCTACGTTGGGCCGACGGCAGCCCTTTCTCCCAGGAAAAAGAAGATGCGTTCAGAGATTTTGTGGACCAGGTCGCAACTAGAATATGTCAAACGAAAAAAATTATCTCTGAAAGAACGTATCGCTATGGCAACTCGCTATAGAGATAGAAACAGCCTAGAAGATTCTCTTTCAAGTTTAAATCCCGTTCTCTCTAGATTTATTTTGTCACAAGCAAAGCTTAGCCCACGTCAAAAAAAGTCGAAGATATAGTCGCGAGGATAAATCTTTGGCACTTGCTGTATATAAGGGAGGACCAAAATGTTATCGATTCTTGTCCAAACTTTTTGTGTTACCTTCGCCTTTGACCCTGAAAAAAGAATAAGCTTCAGTATCTCTTAAACCAGGAATTAATAAAAATTTATTTGACCATTTAAAAAAAAACAGTAGAATCTATGAAGGATATTAAAAAAATACTGCATTTTAATGTTTGATGAAATGACTATTTTCCCTCGTGTTAGCTTCAATACACGTAATGGAAATATTGAAGGCTTGGAAAATACGGGAGATAAAAGAAGAAAAAAATTTGCTGATCATGCCTTAGTCTTAATGATTAAAGGTTTTACCGATCCCTACAAGCAGCCAGTTTGTTTTTCGTTTTCGGAAAGTGGAACCAACTATTTCGACTTGAAAGAAATTCTTCTAACTGTTTTAGGCAAATTGTTTGAGTGTGGTCTCAAGCCAGTTGCAACTGTGTGCGACCAAGGCACCGTTAACTGTCGGGTAGTGAAAGCCTTGCTTGAAGACACTCGCACAAGTTGCCTAAGGGATAAAATAGAATATGAGGGTGGATACTTTATGGTAAATGAAAACATGATTTTTCCATTGTTTGATGTACCTCATCTTTTGAAGTGCGTTCGTAATAATCTTTTAGATAAAGATATGACTTTTTATGAGGACGGGGTAAAAAATTTAGCTTCATGGGACAATTTGGTGACCGCTTATAATTTGGCACCAACCGAATCTTTTAAAAGAATGTATGGAATAACGGACTACCATATTATTCCTAGTAAAATTAAGTCAAACTTGCCTCTCAAGTTTTTAGTGACTGAGTGTCTGCGGCACTGGAAACATTAAACCATATACGTCCCGAGGCTTTTACTAAAAATCCATTAGAGACTGCACGAATTTTGCAATTTTTTATTTGATAGTGTCAATGGGACATCAGTACACCCCAAGGGGGGCAAAAAATATCGTGTGGCTTTATCGAATGACTCCCCACATATTCAATTGTGGAATGAGTCGTTAAAAACAATGAGCACGATGAAATACGTCCATCGGACAACAGGCGCGAACATAAGGACTTTAGCTCCTGTATTAAATAATTGGATTTTTTTCCATAAATGGAATTACAAAATTGTGGAATTTTCTTCGCAATCACGGCATTAAATTTTGAAAATGCCGCTATCTGAATCCCATTGTAAAAATTTTTTGGATCTATTAGAAGTCGTGGTGTCCTAAATCCGTCTGCTACCTTGTTTACGGCTGCATATGATTTGCACTTATGATTTGTAATTTAGTGTCTGCTCGTTCACCCGGTACCAATTGTGAAGCTGATGATTCTACTGTTCTTCTATCTAATGTTGCTGATTTTATTTATACTCATTCTACCTCTTCCACTTTAAATTCAAATATAACTTCATTTTTAACTATACCTGATGTAGAAGCCCAATTTGGGAAAAATTGCAATTCATTCTCAACACAAACATTAAGTATAGACAAATGTTTCCTTGTTTATATTCATATAAACAATTGTTGAATACAATTGTTTTAGGTGACATTAATTTAAATATATCGCACGATAATACATCGAACGATAAAGATAATTACTTAAATATGATGGCGGAATTGAATTATGTGTCGTGTATTAACTCTTACACCAGAAACGTCAATGGGCAACGTCCATCATGGATTGATCACATTTTCACAAATATCAAGGATATAAATAATTTAAACTCGGGAATTATAAAAACCTCAATTACCGACCATTACATGACTTTGCTACATTACAATTCAATAATACCTCAGGCGATAAACCAACATTGCGGACAAACTGCTAATAATAAGAAAGAAATATCTATTGTTAATATCGAATCTTTGAAAAATAAATTGTCATCTGAATTATGGTTAGATATTCTCCGAAGTGAAAACGTCAACGAGTGCTGTAAAATATTTGAAAATAGATTAACGAACTTTATAAATGATTCAAAAAAAATTATTCCAAAAGGAAATACAGCAAAATTTCGTAAAATCAAACCGTGGATAACACATGGGCTTGTTGTGTCCATAAGACACAAAGAATGGCTTTATAAAGAAACAAAAAAAAAACCACTAGACATTAAATTAAATGTTCATTTTAGAGAATACAAAAATAAATTAACCACGCTCATAAAAAACACGAAAGAAATTTATTATAAAAACAAACTTGATAATTCTGAAAATGACAGTAAGAAAGTTTGGAATATAATCAATGAAATCATGGAAAATAAACAAAAAACCAAAAGTAATACTATTAAGAGTGTAATACAAAAAAATAACATAATTAACTGTATTGAAGAACCTAAAAAAGGAGCAAACGCTTTTGATGATTTCTTTGCAAATATAGGAAAGAGTCAAGCAGAAAAAATTACCGTGAAAAAAATAAATAATATGTATATTGAAAATATTCCGAATATAGAAACTAAACTTGAACTCTTCGAACCACCAATCCGTCTGAAATTGTACAAATTATATAAAAAATGCGAGGTAGTTCTGTTCCGGGATTTGACGGTCTCACCGTAAAAACACTAAAAATCATTAAAAATTATGTTTCTACACCAATCTCTCATATTATAAACAATAGCTTTAAGACAGGAGTTTTCCAGAGCACGTATAAGAAAACCATAATCTCTCCAATATTTAAGTCCGGTAGCCCGGAGGACATTTCTAATTATAGACCCATTTCACTCTTATCTAATATATCGAAAATTTTTGAAAAAATTGCTAAAAAAAGACTAACTGCATTCTTAAATAAAAACAAAATTATAAATGAAAATCAATTCGGTTTCACAGAGGGAAAAAGTACCCAAGATGCCATTGCAAAAATTTAATCTAGTATTCAGAGTACCCTGGACAAATCAAATAAATGTAAAGGAATTTTTATTGACTTAAAGAAAGCATTTGACAGTATTTCCCATGAAAAACTTATATTAAAATTAAAAGAAAATGGCATCGACCACTTAGCCCTTAAATGGATAGAAAGCTACTTAACAGAGAGACCTCAAATTGTAAAATTAAACCAAACTTTTAGTACACCACTAACAAGTACATTTGGCATTCCTCAAGGCACGGTCCTCCCTACTATTTTTACTGTATGTAAATGACATTTTCCAACAGAAAATCAAAGGTGAATTAATCTCTTATGCTGATGATACTGTTTTATTAATAAAAGGTCAAACATGGGAACTAGTTAACAAACTTGCAAATGAATGTATTAATATCTTAAAATCATGGTTTGATAATAACCTACTCACACTTAATGCTAAAAAAACAACATATGTATTATTTTCACTACAAAAAATACCTAAACACAAAGTAAATATCATAATCCATGATGAAAATTGTGACAATGTCAACTGTAAACTACTTAATCCTATGTGTACTGTAATCAACTCTTCTTCTGAAATTAAATATCTTGGTGTGATCATCGATGAAAATCTGAAATGGAAAAGCCATATTAGGGAGTTAGTAAAGAGAATAAGGAAATGTATATATATATTTGTTAGGTTAAGAAATATTTTAAATGTGAAAATACTAAAAAATGTATATTATGCTCTTGTCCACTCCCTGCTTATTTACGGAATCATAGGTTGGGGAGGATCTTATAAAAACAACCTAAACTCAGTAAAAGTCTCGCAAAAAATTGTTATAAAAGTAATACTTAAAAAAAACTCTACTTTCCCAACAAAATTGCTTTTTAAATTGTTTCCAGTACCAAATATTGATGATATATTTAAGCAAACTTCCATTATAAAAATGTGTAAGGAAAAAAATAACACAGAATATCAAGAATTTTACAAACTCATGAGAAATGGAAATCAATTTATTACGCCAATCTTTAAAACAACTCAAATGCAAAACCATTATATTTACCAAGCCATAAAAAACTACAATAATCTCCCTTCGGAATTGCGCTGTATTACGAACCAACAAGAACAAATAAATAAAATCAAACTTTTTTTCCAAAAAAACTTATATTAAACAAAAATAAAAATATATATATATATTATTATAATATATATTATAATATTATTATTATTATATCACATTATGAATTATGAATCTAAGTAAGAATCGTGGCTCCCTTATCAGGCACAAGAGCTCCTCTTTTCTGATAAGGTATACATGACCAATTATGAACCTTAATATTATATTTTGCAAAATATGTATGTATTAATGTAACCCATATGATGTATATTAAAATAATTAAAAAAAATAAAAAATATATTTTCCTATTATTCATTCTTGCTTTGTTGTTTACCGATTTTCTTGAATTTTATATGCCCACAAGTGCTTTTCATTGTAAATTGTGTATATTTCTTATAATATGTAGACATCTTCTCAACTTGAAATATATTTTATTTTATTTATTCATTTTTTGGGAAATCAACAGTTTACATTTTTACAGATTGTACATAAGTAAAATAGCCAAAATAAAACCAATTACGGATTTCCTCCTTGTGACTTTACGTAAGACAGCATTAGAAGAAATAATTAAATTAATGAGAAATGTGAAGTTATAATTATATAAAATAAAATAATTGTATAAAATAATAGAACAAAATAATACAACAAAAATAAAGGGGAAAAAAAAAAAAAACTAAAATTTATATAAAATAAGAGATTATCGATACATTGGTAACCATAAGAATACAAACAATATTGTGCATATAAATCATATCATAACCATAACCATAAGAAGAAAATGTTGTGCATATAAATCATACCATAACAGGATTATAAATATATAAATACTAGAAACATAAACATCAGAAACATCAATTCAAGAAACATCAGTGAAATACTCTTTTAAGGTCATTTTATATTTAGTAAATTCGCAATTGAAGATGTCGATATTGAATAATATGTTATTGTAATTATTACATATTCTGTTCAGGCAGGAATTTTGTCTACAGTTCGTTTTACTTTGATTGATTTTAAACAGGATAGAAGACCGTGTTAAACGGGCAGGCACATTAAATTTAATATTATTTAGCAACTCTGGGCATTGAATATTATTATTAATTAATTTATATAGGAATAGAGCATCTGCATGATGCCTTCGTACACTTAATGAATCAATTTTAAAGTACGAAGCTGCCTCTGCATAATTATTAAATCTTACAAATGACCTGTAACAGAGATATTTTAGGAATTTGTTTTGAATTGCTTCGATTTTGTTTATGTGGATTTTATAGAATGGAGACCAAACAATTGATGCAAACTCCAGATGACTTCGTACGTAGGCAAAGTAGAGTTGCTTAATGATATTGATGTTATTAAAAAGTTTTGTGTTTCTAATGATGAAACCTAACATTTTAGCAGCCTTATTTGTGATTTGTTGTATATGAAGGTTATATTGAAGTTTATTATCAAGAGTTATTCCAAGATCACGAATATTTGAGACTGTTGCAATGTTGATGTTATTTAAAGAATAATTAAATAATGTTTTATTTTTATTTCTGGAAAAGACAATGTGATGACATTTTGAAACATTTAGAAATAATTGATTTTGTTGGCAATAGGTAGCTACATTGTTTAAATCATGTTGTAAATTAATACAATCGTTTAGACTTTTTATTGGCTTGTATAGCTTAGCATCATCAGCAAATAATTCTATTTCAGAGTTTTTTACAACATTGACCAAATCATTAATATATAAAATTAAAAATAATGGTCCGAGATGTGAACCCTGTTGGATCCCTGAGGAAATTTGATTGAAGTCTGATACAAAACCCTTTATTGCTACTGCCTGTGATCTGTTAAGTATATAAGATGTAACCCAACGAAATAAATTACCACGTATACCTAATGCCCAAAGTTTTCTTAGTAGTAATTTTTGATTAATTTTATCAAATGCTTTGGCAAAGTCTGTATAAATGATATCTACTTTAGTGCGATTGTCCATGTGACCAACAATGAATTCGGTAAGAAGAACGAGATTACTTTCCACATTTCTGCCTTTTGTAAAACCATGTTGTTTTGTTGTTATGATGTGATTGAGTTGTGGACTTAGGTATTGGTAAACAATTTTTTCCATTAACTTACTGAATATTGTTAGTTTTGAAATCGGACGATAATTTTTGACATTATTTTTTTCGCCATTTTTGTGGATTGGTGTTACATATGCTCTTTTCCATATTTCAGGTACCGTGCCTTCGTTCATTGATTTATTATATATAATGCAGAGAGGTTTAGCGAGTGTTTCAGCACAATTAACTATAAAGTATGACGGAATATCATCACACCCCGCGCTTGTGTTCATGTCAAGAGCTTTTATTTCTTTTAAGACTATTTCTCGTGTGAATTTAACCGTGGTGATATTTATGTTATTTGTGTTTTCTGGTATGTCAAATGTTGGTAGGTTATTATCTTTTATGTAAACTGATTGGAAATATTCCATAAAAATATTACATACATCTTGGCCATTTTCAGCTTTTTTGTCATCTAGATGCATCGTCCTTGGAAGGGACGATTGTGTTTTTTTCATATTATTGAAATGATTCCAGAAGAGTTTAGGATTACCATTCATGTTACTTTCAGCAGTATGTATATAATTAATGTAGAGTTCTTGTGCAATTCGTTTTTGTCTAGATCTTAAGAGTGAAAACGTTTGGTAGTCACGTGGATTTTGAAATTTTTTGAAATATTTATGATATTTATTTTTTTCTTTAATTATTTTTATGAGAGATGATGTATACCATGGCGGATAATTATAATTTTTTGCTGGTTTAGTTGGTATGTAATTTATTTTAATATTGTTCAATATGTTGTAGAAGACGTCAGTTGCGGATTGAGTATTCAGATGGTTCAGATTATGATCCCAATCAATTTCGTTTAGTTTTGTGTTTATTATTGAATAATCTGCTTTTCTAAATTGTAATACTTGCTTTGTGTTAGTTTTCAGGTTTTTATTTTTATTTTTAATAGGAATTGAAATTAGCAGTGTTTTATGATAAACATCTTCTGGTACTAATGAAATGTTATTGTGAGTAATTTTCAGTTGTATGTTACTTAGAGCTAAATCAAGAATGCGATTATTTATATTATTACTCTGAGAGTTATATTGTTGCAGATTATTAAATGATAAAAATTCTATAAAGTTAAAATGGGCGGGATTTAATGAATTGATGGGTTCAGTGTACATATAATCACAGTTGTCATTTATTGGTAACCAAAGTAAGTGAGGTAGGTTGTAGTCTCCCACTATAATGAAACTGTCATTATTGTTATCCGTCATAATCTGTGATACTTTGTTTATGTGAGTTTATTGTCAGGTGGGATGTACGAAGTACATATGTGATTTTTTTTACCAGGAAGTGATATAGTTACCCATATGTCTTCCGCTTCAGAATCCCATTCTAGTTTTTGATCAGAAATTAATTTACTTTTGACTGCACTTAAAACTCCACCACCGCGATTTTGATTGAGGTTATGATAATCTCTATCTAGTCTGTAAATATGGTACCGTGGATCGAAAAGTTCCTCATTAAAGATTGAATTGTCAAGCCATGTTTCACTGCGACATATAATGTCATAGTTGTTTAATAATACATTTTGAAGAAAAATATGTGTCTTGGTTCTGAGACCTCTTAAGTTTTGATAGTATAATTCTAAAGATTCCATTGTATTAAGTATATAGTGCAGTTAATATAAATTTGCTGGAAAGTTAGTTGATGGAAATATTGTATGTTTTTAGTTTTTCTAGATCATTATAATTATTTATGCAATGGTGATTTGTGTTTTCATTAAGTCTTACATAAATTTTACAATTTTTGATCCAACAGAATTTGAATTTATTAATTTTGGTAAACTCTCTGACCTTTTTGTAGAGTACTTTGTTTTTATGAGTTAAATGTTCATTTATATAGTTGTTTTCCATTAAAGTTAATATCCTCTGCTGTTAGGCCCCTTCTTGTCCGGATTGCTGCTATGATTTCGTCTTTCTGTTTCCTGCCCTTTAGTTTTACTATAATATTCCGCGGTCTTCCTTCAATCTTCTCCTTGGGGGTGACTCGGGTGGCGTATTCAATGTCGTCGCTTACTATATTTAATTCTGAATAGATCCTTTTGATAATCTCCGTCAGGTTCTCTTGTTTTTTTTCTGGTATCCCAATGATCTCTATGTTATTAATGCGTGCGTGTTGTTCGTTAGCATCCAATTGTTTTTGTAATTCTTTAAATTCACTTTGTATTACGGCGTTTTGTTCCAGAGTTTTTTCAAGGTTGTTGTTTTTTTTCGTATCAATTTTTTTTTCTAGAGTTAATATTTTATTTTTTAATTCCTCGATTTCTTCTTTATACTCGTTTCTGATGATTTCCAGAAATTTTACCTTAAATTCTTCAAACTTTTTGTCAAGAAGTTGGAGGAGTTGGGTGTCCGTAGTATTTAGTGTTTTTGCAGTTGCTCGTGTAGTCATTTTGGCACGAAATATTAATTAGTATAACTTCACTTCACTATTAAAGCTATTAAAATATAGATATTTAGATTTTAGCTAGAATTTTTTATTTTATTTTGAGATATTTCAAGAGTGAAATAAAAAACACGACAGCTGTCATTGAATGTTATTGTTGTATGATGATTTTAATTTTTATATTATGACTTACCCATAAGTATTTACTTTATATGTCATCTTTTGTCAAGTTAGTTTTATTTATCATTCCAATATTATATTATTTACATAGTTTAATTTTTACTTTGTTATTTATTCAAATTCCTAACCTCTATTTTATAATATTTTTTGTTGTTTTTCATACTCATAACGGCTCTTTATTACTTATGCAATTCGTATTTCTTCTATTTTGGTTTATGTCTTATATTATTATTTGTATAATTCTTTTTTATTACTTCCTCGACATCATAATAAATTTCTTTCAACACCTTCCTTAACATGTGTTTTGTGCTTGTATATTTTTCTTTTTGTGATGTAGATATTCTTTTAATTTGTGCTTGTATATTTTTATATTTTGTGATATAGATATTCTTTTAATTTGTGCAATGTGTTTTGGTATGTCTAAACATTATAGTATGTTTTATGCTTACATATTCTTGTATTTTCATGTATTCTATAATGGTCAGCATAGTTGCCATCCAAGCAGTTGTTCCAAGTTCGATTCTCGACCATCACGTGAAAGTGAAATAACACAAAACTGCATTGTATAAATGTTACAATATTATTATTATTAGGAGGGGCGCAATTGGTAATTAATTTAATTGAATTAAATCCTATTTACAGATTCAGATGGTATGTAGCTCCTGTTGATTCTATAATATAATATTTCTTGTATAATATAATATTTTAACAAGTAATTGTCAGTTTTTATTGTTCTCTACTAACAGAAAAATGTCAAAATTCGTCACTGTCGTAGAAAAACACAAACCATCATTTTAAAATATTCTTAATTTTGTTAGGAGCTCATATTTAGTCATTTTAGGTGTTATGCGACTGCTTGATTTTTCATTTCTTAGGAATAACTGGTTTCCGTCTGAAAAGCTTTCTCGTGAGAAAATGAGCTGTAAAGAACGATACTTTAAAGCTCAATTTCTCAGGACAATGCTCTGTCAGATTGAACCTTGTTGTTCTGAGGAAATTTTGGCATTTTTCTGCTTCAAGGACATTTTTATTTTTATAATAGTTTTTTTGGGCTAGTGAATGAATAGAGTATGCTGAGAGCAATTATGTTGTCTATGGTCGAATTTTTTTTTAAATGGTCTTGAGTTTCTTCTACCTTGTCTACTGCTCTGCTCCGCACGGTAGGTACTGCTTGTATGCTGCTTGTATATCTGTGGTTAAGTACTGTATAATTCCGTTACATACAAAAAGCCCGAAGATATCGATCTAGAGGGTGGTATTTTCTTTAACGTCCATTGTTTCATCCAGTCACCCATGCAGCTTAATGCATAATCCCACACTTGTGATAGTTATTAAGTATAGTTACGATAGTTGATATTAGTTAGTGATATTATATTATATTTTCATTGCTCTTCATTTTGGTAGCGACCACTGTTCTTATGTCATGCTCAAATGTCTAAAACTATCTAGTTTAACTTACGCCACTCGGTACCCAAAGCGGAACGGTAATTCCTATTTATTTATAAATGTAGAGTTATCTGACCATTAACGACAACTTTTTCAACCGTTTTAAAATGTTTTAACTTCAAGGTCAAAGTACACACGTAATTATATCCTAATTTCCAATAATGTATTATGAATACTATTTCATTGTTTTTACAGAATATAACAAGCCAAACCAAATTTTAACAGCAGATACAAATTAGAGTTCCGTCACAACTATGTTATTTTTCAGGTATATTTGTTTGGCTGGAACAAATTACGAAACGCTACCACAGCAGTGCCATGGATCTACCAAATCAAGAGACTGTTTCCATCAAGACGGAACCAGGGCCCCAGGAAGAAGGCGGAGATGAAATACCGTATACGGATATAGATTTCGAACTTCCAGATATAAAGAAGGAATGTTTGCAATATGCGGAGAGTACTCAGACAGACGGTTAGTTGCATTGCATACCTACGTATAAAATGTAGAATATTAAATTCGGATATTCGGAATCCATGTCCGTTTCGAAATGTCGTGCAAACAGGACGTATTTACTTTAAAATAAATCTTTGCTATAACTGCTTAACTACAAAACTCTTTTAGCTCAAGTATTGCTCACAATAAACGCTCATCTGTTTTTAACATATCTTCGTGTCTATTAACTAAATATTTACGAAAGAAAATATCATTCCATTGATTTTAACAACAAAACCGTGTTCTGAAGGTAGTCAAGAGTAAATCTTTTCCTTCTTGAAACATCGGTCCTTGAAGTGACATCTGGCATCTTTATTATTTCCTTAATTAAGCTTAAACTCTTTTCACCTTATTCTTGCTCCTGTGTGGTCAATCAATGTTATCTTTTGTCGTAGATATTTTACTTTAATTTAAAATTTTTAATTTTAATTGAAAACAAGTTTTTTTGTACATTGACGGTTAATATACTTTGTTGTATTGTCTTTCAGGTTGCTTTAATATAGAGTCTGTTACCATCAAGGCGGAGCTTGGACCCCGAGAAGAAGATGAAGGGGGATTTCCATATACGGAAATTGACATAGACCTGCCGGATGTTAAAAAGGAGTGCTTAGAACGCTTTGATAGAATTGTCAAGACAACAGGTAAAATATTTTTTTCATTCTTAGTAGTCCAGTTAATCTAGACAAAAAAAAACTGAATGCTGATGTTTTCTGGTAAAAAGTACCTCCAAAGGAAGTTCTAAGCCATTATGTCTCCGAAACTAATACATGTGAATATATTAATTCCAATGTGAAACTCCTTATAAAACTACCTATAAATAATTGTGAAATTATCGTTTAAAAAAATTACTTGATTTTAAATAATTTTTTGAAGCTTAAATTTTTTCATTTATTTTATTGTAAACGAAAAAATGCTCCAAACGTAATATAAGCTATTATTACTATAACATTTCTAAGGTAGTCAGAAAATAAATTGAGTTTTCTGGAAGGCTGTATTTGTGACAAAATATGCTTTTTATGTTAAGCTCATGAATATCGCTTAAAAGTGAAATCTAAATGGTCGAGTGTGTTTGATTTGGTTGCTGCAGAAGTAATTTCGTAGTAAATACTAACAATTTACAATTCAGAAATAAAGGGAAATAAAAATAAACATTTGTCGCACTGATTTCCCGTATTCACATAAATTCCTGAAAAAAAAACAATTATCCTGCAGCAACACGTCTGAAAATACTGATGAGATATTTGAAGATGAATGTGATGCCCGGTGAATGAATATTTTCTGTAGCTAAAAACTATGATCTATGAAAAGTCTTTGTTAGAATAATAATTTTTAAATCTTTGAAACACTATTTTTAAATAAAATTGTTTTAAAAAGTTAATCTTTTTAGAAGTCGGGGTTTCACTTAAAAAGTATAAATATGTGCAAGGCACAAATTAGTCACTTGTTCCTGTGGGAACCTATTTTTTTTACTTTTGCATGAGTTCTTTTCTGACACGAAAGTAATAAGTCACATGAAGCTTACTATTAATCGTTTTTTTTTCAAAATTATTGTCAGATCTGAAGACACAATCAACTGAAACCACGGAGTGCCACATGATGACTCACAGTGGCAAAAAACTTTTTTCATGTTCTGAGTGCAATTATACGTCTAATCTTAAGAACCTTCTGACGAGGCACATGTTGACCCACACCGGTGAAAAACCTTTTTCATGTTCTGTATGCAACTATTCATTCGCTCGAAAGAATTATTTGACGAGCCACATGCTGACTCACAGTGGAGAAAAATGTTTTAAGTGTTCCGAGTGCAACTATTCATCTTTCTATAAGAAAAATTTGACGAGCCACGTGCTCACTCATACTGGAGAAAAACCTATTTCATGTTTGAAGTGCAACTATTCATGTTCTCAAAAAGACTCTCTAAAGATACACATGCTGACTCACACTGGAGAAAAACCATTTTCATGTTTGGAGTGCAACTATTCATGTTCTCAAAAGTATAATTTGATTAGCCACATGCTGACTCACAATGAAGAAAAACCTTTTTCATGTTCAGTGTGCAACTATTCATTCGCTCGAAAGAATTCTTTGACGAGCCACATGCTGACTCACACTGGAGAAAAACCTTTTTCATGTTCTGTGTGCAATTATTCATGTTCTCGAAAGGATAATTTGACTAGCCACATGCTGACTCACACTGGAGAAAAACCTTTTTCATGTTTGAAGTGCAACTATTCATGTTCTCAAAAAAGCTATCTAAAGAAACACATGCAGACTCACACTGAAGAAAAACCCTTTTCATGTTCTGTGTGCAACTATTCGTGCTCTCGAAAGGGAACTTTGACGAGCCATATGCTGACTCACACTGGAGAAAAACCTTTTTCATGTTTAGAGTGCAACTATTCATGTTATCAAAAACGTTATCTAATTATACACATGCTGACTCACACTGGAGAAAAACCTTTTTCATGTTTGGAGTGCAACTATTCATGTAATCAAAAACCCTATCTAAAGTTACACATGCTGACTCACACTGAAGAAAAATGTTTTAAATGTTCCAAGTGCAACTATTCATCTTTCAATAAGAAATATTTGAAGAGACACATGCTGACTCACACTGGAAAAAAATGTTTCAAATGTTCCGAGTGCAACTATTCATCTTTCTATAAGAAACTTTTGACGAACCACGTGCTGACTCACACTGGAGAAAAACCTTTTTCATGTTTGGAGTGCAATTATTCATATTGTCTAAAAAGCTCTCTAAAGATACACATGCTGACTCATACTGGAGAAAAACCCTTTTCATGTTCTGTGTGCAACTATTCGTGCTCTCGAAAGGGAACTTTGACGAGCCACATGCTGACTCACACAGGAGAAAAACCCTTTTCATGTTCTGTGTGCAACTATTCGTGCTCTCGAAAGGGAACTTTGACGAGCCACATGCTGACTCACACTGGAGAAAAACCTTTTTCATGTTTAGAGTGCAACTATTCATTTTCTCACAAAGGCTCTCTAACGAAACACATACTGACTCACACCGGAGAAAAACTTTTTTCATGTTTGGAGTGCAACTATTCATGTTCTCGAAAAGGCTCTCTAAAGATACACATGCGGACTCACACTGGAGAAAAACCTTTTTCATGTTCTTTGTGCAATAACTCATATTCGCAAAAGGGAAATTTGATAAGTCACATACTGACTCACACTAGAAAAAAAGCTTTTTCATGTTCTTTGTGCAATTGTTCATTTTTTCAAAAGGGAAAATTGACGAGACATATGCTGACTCACAGTGGCAAAAACACTTTTTCGTGTTCCAAATAATTACAACTATACAGGAAATATTTGACGCGCCACGTGCTGACTCACGCTGGAGAAAAACTTTTTTCATGTTCTTTGTGCAAGTATTCATCTTTTCAAAAGTGAAATTTGTCGAGACATACTGACTCACAGTAGTGAAAAAAGATTTAATTTATCAAAGTGCAACTCTTCATTTATTCGAAAGAAAGAATCACGTGCGTTTTTACCGTCCAGAAAGACCTTTTTCATGTTTCAAGTCATATCTGAAGTGGCACATGCTGACTCATACTGGAGAAAAATCTTTATACGTTCCGAGTGTAACTATTCAATTTTTTGAATTGAATTTTCAATTTGAAAATATTTATATATTAATATTAAATATTAATACTTCATATTTATGAAGAAACACTTACCAACTCATAGTGGAGAAAAACCTTTTTCATTTTGCAAATGCAACCACTCATGTCGTCAAAGGCTAGGTTTAACGAGTCACCAGCAGTGGAGAATGACATTTTAAATGTTTCGAGTGCAACAATTAACGTTCTCGAAAGTGTTATTGGCCTGATCTGTTTTGTGCCGAACAGAACTATTCATCTTCTCAAAAGGGAAGTATTACGGTATATAAACTTTATAAATGTCCTATGTATAGTTTTTTCATGATCTTTGTTCATTTTATGTAAATATATATTTATCGATAGTAAACAATTCATTTTTTTTTATTTTCTTATTATTCTCACAAAGATCATTCCAATACTACAGTAACATTTCAAAAATAATAAACCGAACAAGATCACGTGGCAACTTAGAAATCCCATAATTGTAAATGAGTGCTTCTCAACACCATTACACTTATCAAGGTTTAATTTTTTTTAGTGCACTCCGACATAAAATCAAAATTATAAAGTCTTTAAATCACAAATAAAACAACTACTTGATCAACCCAATGATAATTGTAAGATTTAATTTCATATAACGATTTTTACGTATTTTTTGATTAAATTTTCATATTGACCAAATGCAAATTTGAATATTCCATACTTAGTAATAATAAATTATTTCATTTCATCATTAATTAACAAAAAATACATTTGTTTATAAATATATAATATATTTTTTTTTAACATATCCTCTTAAAATATTATATCAGAATTCGAACTAACCAATAGCTTATTGTCACAATTTATTGTGTACCTACTCTTGCAATATTATCAGCTCTGCTTTATTCCAACTGAATAGAATAACTCCATGTACTTACCACCTACCACCTACTTATTAATAGAAATTTAATGATATTATATTTATTTTACTACATCCATATTCTTAAATTTATTAAAATTTACTGTGTATCTAATTAAGTAACTGCTATATTGGTATATTTCATTATCTATACCTTTGTTTTCATGCTATATTCATTTGTTTTTTTCTTACTTTATAAATAAAAACTTTCTTTATTTTCTTTACCTTATGTATATTGTAATGGCACTACTCCCCAACTTAAATACGGGAAACTTTTTTTTCTCTTTTGAATTGGTTAGTAACTTTAAAAAGAAAACATTGTATTGTGATTAGTTTTTAAAACCACATGCTTTTCTTCTGTAAATCTGTAATATGTATGTATTTCAAATAAAAAAATGTTTAAGCAACTACAACAAGATGAAACACATGCTGAATCAAAGTGAAGAAAATTATCAAAAATGTTATGTTTGGTCAATATTATATTACTATATATTCATGTTCTTATAGGGATGTTAATATTAAAACCCTCATGACCTATGCTTCTCTTACCACTTTCAGTCATTACTGTATTTGTGTACAATTTACTATATTGTCTAATATAGTGTTGGTGTGATGTTTTTATAAATATTGTGTTCGTATGTACTGGTACATTTTGTATTTTGTAGTTTAAAAGACATATGTTTCTCGTTTATTCATAAAATTTTCTAATTTTTAATTATTTGATGTCTTTGGATAGTATTTTCGTGGGCGCATCTAGGTTATAGTTGATGAGTTTTATTAATAATTTTACTATGTATTATTTGCTAATCGTTTAGGTTAGTAATGTGTGTGTTTCTTCATATATATTTGTCAGATAATTTGGGTGGGACTGTATTTAGCAAAAGTATAAGTCCATATTTACTTCTGTTGGTAGAAGGTAAGAGATTCTACCAAATACATCAAATAGTTGAATTATTTTTTTCTTTCAGCTTTTCTATGTGCTGTTTAAAGGTCAAGTGTTTATCACTTTGTATGCCCAGTTATATTTCATATCTGGAATATGTAGGTTTCTTTCTTTTGTTTGTAATTGTTCATGTAACGACGTCATTTTTTTTGATGACCTTAAGATAATTTTACCGTTTTTTTTTAGATATTAACCTATATTAGGATATCTGATAGGATATTTTTAACAAGCCAGTTTTTTCAATATATTAAGATTAATGTAAGATTGTTCTTATAAAATTTCACAGTTTTTGCTTTCGTAAAATATCGCAGTGCCATCTGCGTATCAGAAGATATCGCCATTTAGTAAATTGACAAATATCATTTTTGTACATTTGGAATATGAGTGGCCCCGGTAAGGATCCTTGAGGAACTCCAAAGTTTTTGCTCTCGAATTATCTCCCATGCAAACATATTATTTCCTGTTATTTAAAAACAATTTATAAAAATAAAAACTCTTTATACACATGTTGTAAGTAAGTCTCATGCCCAGGTTTCGGGTAGGTATATAGTAAAGGGAAAGATAATCTCTAACACGTATTCTGCTGTTTTTCTTAACATACTCAAGTATCTGGTTCACCTGATAGACGCAATATAGTCGGGTGTCTCCGATTTCTTCTACCATTCACCTTCGCGTTAATTTTTATTCTATAACGAAGATCATCCAAGTTTAGAATTTTTCGCACCTGGTGTTAAACAGTAAGTATGTTCGGTCCCGCATGTTTGTCGGCCATTGTTTTCAGTCACATTAAATTCTTCCGATAGAGATGTCATCGTGCGCTCCCGCCACCTCACGTCCGTATAAGATCCGCGTGAAATTATGGATCATTTTGCACAGAAGGGCGAAGCTTTTCTGGACTATATCTTGACGGGGGATGAGACGTGGATGTGCTTCAACACTCCAGAATCTAAAATACAATCACTTCATTGACGTCATGCATCTTCCCCTGCCATCAAAAAGTTCAAGACGACCCATTCAGCCAGAAAAGTCGACGATTGGGAAACGTTTTTCAATTGTCTTTAAAAAACTTTTATAGGGCTTCATCACATTATCAGCTTGATGTGATTAATTGTGACCTCAGAACGGGGTATCCCGGTAAAGTCACATTTTTTTCAAGCATTGTAAAAAATCAATAAAAAAACGTTCGACCTTTTTTAGAGTGTAATTGGATTATTAAAGATATCAATTTAATTATTAATGGTATGAATATTTTTTTGTAGATACCTGTGTGTGTTTCTAGTGTTGCATACGAATATTAATAAATTAATGTTTTTACTTTTTTATCCTAACGTCTAACAATTATTTTATTTTGTATTTATTTATTTATTAAAATTAAATGTGTGAAGACGCAAAATGTGGCCTAGAAAAGAATAAAATGGTTTTCAGAATAACGTTTTAAAATACTGTTACCTTTTCTGTCTAAGAATCGTTGATTCTTTTTTGAATTATATCAACTTATATTATATTCAGTGAATATTGGATTTATTTTAGTTAAACTGATATATTGACGATTGTTTATATTTAGAAATAAGTCATTTATTTGTAACAACTATTTTAAAGATATAAGTTAATTTGTTAAACAGACAGTCGTCAGCGAATAATTTGAAATGGACTCCTTTAAATAAAGAAACTGTCATCCACAAGCATTTTTCGCTACAATTTTTATTTCTTTCCCACAAACTTAATTCTCTTTTACCTATGTTTTCCACTACACGATCTCTCTACAGATCTCCCTTACCAGCATTGTTAGTAATAAGCGGGGTTAGAAAGAAGAAAAAAACAAGCTTTATATTCGAATATAGAAGTTTACCACAAAATAATCAAAACGCACACCTCTTTGTAACCAAAGGTTCCGACCTTTTGTAATCATTTTTGAATAAGACGAAAAAAAGTGAGGTGGTGATAATCCTTAAAATACATTTGTGTAATAAAATGTATATTTTTTCGGTACCCATAATTTAAATTCCGTTTTTACACGTTTAAACTTAAGCCGAACCATTTTTTAGAAAAAGTTTGTGTTTGCACCAAAAAAATTATATTTAAAAAATTATATATTTATTTCTTAATGTTAAAAAAAGAGTTTATTTTGTTTTTGTTTTCTGATTTAGTTTGAGAATTAAGTTGGAATTAAAAATAAGAGAGTTATGCGAAAATTATAAAAATACTAACAACAGATAGAATATTCAATTATTTTGATGTGAACATTTCTGTTAAATTAGTAACAGATGAACGGAGTTGCAGCAACACTTTTACATGTGTTTAATAATGAGAATGAAAGACCTATAGGTTTCTCTAGTTAGGCAGAATATAATTATTTTATCCGGACATTGAGAAAACGGCGATTATTTTCGGGGTAAGGAAATTTTTCAATATTTATACCGTAGAATTTATTTATCAGTGGATAATCAACCGTTAGATAGGATTTTTGGTAATTATAAAACATCCAAAGATGGTGGCATCAAGATTGTAACATTACATAACTTTTCAGACCTAGATGTCCGATTGATAATAATCCATCTGATGATAAATTGGAATCAGGTCATATAATTATATAATAAATTATTTCGAAAAGAATGGGTCCAATTTGTCATTAGAATTAATAAAAAGCGAAACTGAGAAAGACAATGTATTAAGTCAAATCAAAAGTCATCTTATCGAAGGTTGGTCGAAAAAGATACAAAAGATTAGAGTTGTTTTTAACTAACGGATGTATTATATGTCAAAATAGAGTTGTTATTCCAGAATCATTAAAAAAGAGGTTTACCGTTATACCGATCTCAGTTAAATCATGGAAAAAATATACTCACGTGATTTTTCACAAAAACATTTAATACAGCACCACACGTTCATTCGCCTGCGCAGCCGGACAAGAACTGACTTGTTTAGTAGCATGAAGGAACACCTACCTAAGAGCCGAACACACATGCAAACACACTAAGAACTTTCGAGATATTGGAGTGATCCACTGTACCATACCGATCCACTGTAGACCAGGTCACCAACATACGGGAAAAATTGGGAATTTTGCGCGGGAAGGTACATTTGCACAAGAGTACATATTTAATATTATCATCATGGAACGGGTTGGATCATCTCTATCGCAGGTATGTCATGAAAACAGTCCCCCTGACTCTGATGATGAGAGTTTCGTCTCTGCCTGGAATAGTGGCAAACCCTTACCTTAAGTCATCGTTTGGCACTCTAATAATCAAAACCGTTCCATGATAAATCAACACACTGACGATTTAACACACATTTTAAAATGTTGGAATTTGCTCCGAGTTTCAAACCAATTATAATTAATATAGAGTAATTGACTTAGAATATAGATGGCGCTAGTTAACACCTTCTTTAAAAGCTCAGATCTTATTGGTTAGAGCAGAAGGATTGGTTTGATCTCTCGCTCTCTACCATAATGACACGTGTAACAGAAAGAGATGGCGGAATTTTGTCGTTTGCTGTTTTCAAATCATTCAAACAAAATGAGAGTGGTTTATTTATTCGCGCGTTGTCATTTGCTGCCGAAATAATATCATTTTGCGTCAAAAATATTGCGTGTTAAAGTTCTTCGTTATAAAAATACAATATAAGCCAGTATAGTTTTAGCGAGTTAAAAACATATATTCAACCTACCCACGTAAGTTCAAGTTTAAAGTGAATTGACAGTTTTAAGTTATTCGTTCGGTTTTTTGTTAAACAATGCTTCATACTTTGATTATATAAATGTCTAGATTGAGCGTTCGAGCGACGAAACGCCAAAAAAAATATCAGCCAATTGTTGGCTGATAAGCTCGTTCAGTCCGCTCAGTTGCAAAACTATCGATGTGCGGTAAACACGTGTTGTGTGACATTTGAAAATGACGATTTGCGCTATAACAGTGTGCAGAAATTACAAAGGACGATTGAAAATAACTAAAAATGTTACCTATCATAGGTAAGTTACCTTTTCAAAGCCATATAGTAACCATTTAGTTAAAGAAACAATTCAGTTTTAATACTGTAATTTAGTCTTACCATCGTCTTGACAACGCCATATTTTGACGCATTGTTTACAGGGTTGCCTGTTCTTCAAATTAAAATACCCACATAAGGTAAAAATAGCAAGACGCAAATGACGCCGTTCTATTTATAAAGAACATTAACCTTAAATTCAGTAAATTTTAAATGATTCATCTCTTTAAGAAATATAAGAATCTAGTAAATAAAAAAAATTCCCATGAGTGCGTTGTTAATTTTAAAATAGGTTTTAATAATTACCCAAAGTACACTATATATAATAATATTATAAATGTGAAAGTTTGTCTTTGTGTTTAAGTGTTTGTAAATTCTTCGCGTTATATTTAAAAAAGTTATGAATTCGAAATTTTTTTATCTATTAAAATTACAAAAAAATGTGACAGATTTGTTTGGTGAAGTATCAAGTAAACTTTTAATTTTATTCATGCATATTTTACAGAATACCTAATGATCCTATATTAAGAAGTAAGTGGATAGAAATAATAAGAAAAGGCCGCGGAGAGGATGTCTGGCAACCAGCTAAAACATCTGTTATTTGCTCTGATCATTTCCTTGCCAAAGACCTGTATTTTATTTTGAATTATTTCGAAGTAAAAGCTGAACATATTTGCGGTCTTCTGCATCAAGTTAATTTGATAAGATTGGTCGTGGAAAAATATTTGACCTTAAGATATCACTATAAGACAAAATTGGAAAATATTAACCGGAATGTAAAATCTAAACGAAATCTGTTTAAAAAACAAATTCAAAGGGAAGGTCATTAAGAATAAATAATAACTATCGATAGCTTTAGTTTTAAAAAGTTGCATTGTCTTTTTTAGTGTGACATGTTTTATTATTATTTTGTACAACAGACAGGTAAGTCCAATATTGGTACAATTTTCTTACAACTAACAATACATATACATAATTTATTTTAAACACGGTATAATGATATTAAACACATCTATATTTGGTGGTAGGGCATTAAGCAATGTCATACCTCTTTTCATGCTATGTTGAGCCATGACATCTGTGCGGTATGCAGAATAGGGCGTGGCTACGAGTTCGACAGTGTTTATCAGGAGCGAATAAGCCACAGCATGACAGGAGATATGGACAATCGATAATATGTTTTAATAACTTTAATTCAAATTCATGAGTCCGGCATTACGCATGGTCTCCAGGCTTTGATAATTTGTCTCCTTTAGCATTTCCACGTGATGCATTAATTTCGGATATATTCCGTATGATCATATGTAAACGTACCTTAGGAATTTTTTTTGAATTTGGTCAATCATATTTATGTATTTAAGTTGATAAGGTATCCAGACACTACTTTTTAGGTAGGTATAGATTTACCTGGTTGTGGGCCACCTTCTTTAATTGATGATGATAAAAATTATAACATTTAGACACAGCGATACCTGCCGGCCATTCGGCAGCGTCTAGGAATGTATCTTTATTATTTTCCGTATTTCTTGTTTATTTGTTAAAAATAATCAAATAAAAATAAATCTCTTTTAACAATGATTTTCTTTTCATTTATATCATTATATTTATGTAGAAAACTATCTTACTTAAATGAATTCAAAAATAAACGAATTATAGGTCCCGCAAAATCGAAACATATTTTTTCCCACTTTTTTGGGAAATACTAGGGAGCTGGTATCACTCAATACGCCTACAGTGACGTTAAGCGCTTACGTCAACGATATAAGTTGAGTATACTTGTGTGCGTGACACGCACACAAGTATTTCAAATCTGGCCTGTTCTTTCTGTGGGAATAACAGTGCGACACTCCATCTAGACATTTATATAATCAAAGGCTTCATACTTGGCAAATGTCTTCCTCCACAACGTATAAATGTTATTTATTATATCGACCAACTTATTCATGCTATTGATTAGTGTTATCCTGTATTATCTTATTGTTTTGGTGAAATACAAGACTTTTAAACATATGTATCCATGAGTTCAAAATAGACAGAAAAAATATCGGAATTCATCGTCGTACTGTCGGACAATCATGTTTTAGAAATTTTTTTCAGTGTTTTTGCAAATGTCTTGTCATTTTGGGTTTCTTCTTCTCAGTTTAACAAATTTCATCAAGGAAATAACCTGTAAAATTTTATTTTCTTAATCAGATGAACCTTGCCCTTGGAAAACGTTTCGACATTTTTCTGCTTCAAGGACATTTTAATTTTTAAAATAGTTTTATGGGCTAGTGAATGAATGGAGTAGGCCGAAAGCAATTATATTGTCTATGGTTGCATCTTATTTTTAGATGGCCTTGAGTTTTTTCTACCTTGTTTACTGCTCCTTTCCTCACGGTAAGTACAGCTTGTATATCTGTGGTTAAGTACTGTATAATTCTGTTGGATACAAAAAGCTCGAAGATATCGATCTAAAGAGTGGTATATTTATGTTTTTAGCTGAAGGAAAGCAAAGTGACAATTATATTACGCTCTCCGTTGGTGGAGTGATCTCCACAGAGTGTCGGTAGCAATATAAACTTTGGAAAAAACAACCATAAAATCGGTGTAATTTCAACTTCTGTGTAAGTGTTTTATTTTAAAAGAGGAATCTACGCTTTTGTTCTCAAGTCTTAATTATAAACAAGTGATATAAAGTCATTAGAAACGATGAAAAAAAACCTTACCTTCTTAACCCTGTTAATAAAGTTTCATCACTTTCCATGACTTACTTACTTAGCCTTACAAAAAAAAAAAAAAACTTTAAATTCATGAACATACAACATAACAATTTTAACATCATTACAGCGGCGAGTAGCAGGCGTCCCCGGTGCGGGCCAAAACTGTTGGTAAATTTTGCCAACATTCGCGGCCTGCACACAAATTTAAATTCCGTCCATCACCATCTTTTGTCCCAACGTCCCAACCTTCTTTTCCTATCCGAAACTCAGATAGCCGAGCCGCCAGACTCCTCCTATCTGGACTGCCCGGGCTTTACCCTCGCAAGCAAATTCCGACTCAAAGGAGGAGTCTGCCTCTATAGTCGAGCTGACGTCAACTGTGTACGACTATTGAGTCTGGAAAACTCCAGATTCGACGTAATGTGGGTGCGCGTCAATCTTGCCAGTACGGCAAGATTCTATGCATGTCTATACCGCTCACCGAACCATAGCGAATCAGACACTTCCGAGCTCTTCAAACATTTGAGCGATACTATTGATGATCTCTTGCCCCGCTACCCTTCGGCCGAGTTTGTTGTTCTGGGGGACTTCAATGTTCATAACGAACCATGGTTGAAGTTCTCAGGCCCAACGGACTCGGCTGGCCGACAGGCGGAATCCTTTGCCATTTGCTACAGATTAGAGCAATTAGTTCAGGAGCCTACAAGGGTTCCTGATGTCCAGACTCACCGCTTCAATCTGTTAGACCTATTCTTAACTACTGTGCCACATGGTTATAAGATTGACGTCACAGCGCCTCTGGGATCATCTGACCACTGCCTAGTGACGACATCAATCCCTGTTAGCCTCAGACCAACCAATGAGAGACTGAGGAGAAAAGTGTGGCACTATAGGTCAGCAGATTGGTTCGGTATGCGGGCCCATTTCAACGCTTTTCCGTGGTCAGCTGTTTGTTTTCGGACTTCGGACCCTTCAAGATGTGCCCAGGAGATTGGTGAAGTAATCAAATCGGCGATGGATGGCTTCATACAATCGACTACTAAAGAAACTGGTGTGGGCTCAAAGCCGTGGTTCAGTCGACAATGCTCCGAAGCAGTTCGACGAAAAAACGCGGCTTACCGAGCCTACAACACACCTCGAACGCCCGAAAGCAGATCAGCATACAACAAATCGGCAAAGGAATGCAAGAGAATGATTAATAGGTCAAAATTCGAACACAACCTGCAGATCAGCAAAAAGCTGGCTGCCTGCCCGCATGGCAGCAGAGCATTCTGGTCGCTTGCGGGCTCAATAGGTCGAAATTTTTGCAAACCCAGTTCGCCACCTCTTACCAGACCTGACGGCTCACTAGAAAACACCGCCACCGAAAAGGCTAACTTATTAGGGAAAATGTTTGCGGAAAACTCGACCCTCGACGACGGAGGTGCTGTTCCGCCGTCGGTTCCTCACTGCGGCTTCTATATGAAAAAGCTGAGGATCCGGCATCGGGATGTACTCCAAGTTATACGGGGGCTCGACGTTAACAAAGCTAGTGGACCTGATGGAATACCTGCCCTGGTATTGCAGAGGTGTGCTGCGGAAATAGTTCCAGTTTTGACAAAGCTCTTTAAAATGTCCCTGAAGTGTGGCACTGTGCCCTCTGGTTGGAAAAAAGCGGTCGTTCACCCTATTCCCAAGAAAGGTGACCGCTCCAACCCGGCCAACTACCGCCCCATAGCGATCACATCAGTTCTGTCCAAAGTGATGGAACGTGTGATCAACGACAAACTGCTCACATACCTCGAGAAGAACAAAATTATCAACGACCGTCACCGAACCGCTCGTGCGGTGATCTTCTCGCGTATGTGACGCATGTTTGGGGGCGGTGCCTGGAACGTCACGGTGAGACCCAAACGGTCGCACTAGACATATCAAAGGCCTTTGACCGGGTCTGGCACCGAGGACTTGTCAACAAATTGCCTTCTTACGGAATTCCCGCATCCCTGTGCACGTGGATTGCTGACTTTTTAAGGGATAGGTCGATTCAGGCGGTTGCTGACGGTTTCACCTCTTCCTCGCACTCCATAAATGCTGGCGTCCCACAGGGATCGGTTCTGTCTCCGACTTTGTTTTTGTTGCACATCAATGACCTTTTGACATATGCACCGATTCATTGTTACGCGGATGACAGTACAGTTCATGATAGCTTTTTGTTTAACAAGCCCCCAAAGGGCACACAAACTCCAACGGCTCGGAGGGCTTTGAAGCAGAGAATGGACGGTTATCTCGAGAGTATTTCCTCCTGGGGTAAAAATAATCTCGTCGAATTCAATGTTTCAAAGACCCAATACTGTCTGATTACGTCTAAAAGGGATCCAAATGATAATCTAGTCTCCTTCAACGGAAGCAATCTTCCGAACAGGCCTTCCATTGATATGCTTGGTATAATCATAAGTGACCAGCTCAGGTACGGGGGCTCCATCGAAGCCAGAGTAAAGTTGGCCTCTCAGAAGCTGGGCGTACTGTACAGGGCCCGCAGATACTTTAATAATACACAACTGCTGACCCTGTACAAATCGCAAGTGCGCCCTACTGTCGAGTTTGGCAGCCATCTCTGGTCTGGAGCCCCTAAATACCTGAAAAAAACCCTTGACTCTGTTCAAAAAACGGGCGGTCCGTTTGATAGATTCCCCAATCTTAACAAACGGACTGCAATCTTTAGAGCACAGGCGTCAGGTAGGTATGCTGTCCTTGTTCTATCGGTATTACAATGGAAGATGCTCTGAGGAACTAGCGTCATTGATCCCTTCGGCACCGGTGCGTAGTCGGAATACACGCCAAACGCGCGCCCAACATTTGTACACAGTTGACATTTGTCACATGAGAACGGGTCGCTTCTACGATTCGTTCTTAAGTTCATCAGCTCGGCTGTGGAACGAACTGCCGGCCTCTGTGTTTCCTCCCTCCTACAACATGGGACTCTTCAAGACCCATGTTCACTCCTTCCTCTCCACAAAAAGACCCTCCACACAGCATCCCCAAAGATGACATAGGCCCTGAGGGAAATTATTTTCTTCATGGCCTCCTGTGTGGAGTAAATATAAAAAAAACAAAAAAAAAATTGACATATATTAGCATATCTGATGTGATATTTTGAATAAGCCGGTTTTTCAATATATTAAGATCGATTTCAGATTTTTATAATAAAATTTCACAGTTTTTACTTTCGTAAAATATCGCAGTGTCATCTGCGTATAAGATTTCGTCATTTAGTCAATTGACAGATATCATTTTTGTACATTCGGAATATGAGTGGCCCCAGTAAGGATCCTCGAAGACCTCCATAGTTTTTGCTCTCGAGTTATCTCCCATGTTAACATATTATTTAACGTCTAACAATTATTTTGTTTTTGTATTATTTTTTATTTATTGTTTACCAGTGACTTTTTATTAAAATTAAATGTGTGAAGATGCAAAATGTGATCTAGAAAAGAATAAAATGGTTGATAGAATAACGGTTTAAAATACTGTTAGAAAATAGAGTTTAGTGTAGCTTTGCATAGATGTCGCTATATGTAGATACTTACTTTTCCAACAGACTGTTAAAAGTTAGTAAATAAGTTGATAGTTTTTCATAGATGTCGCCATAGATTCTTCCCTGTTAAAAGTTAATAAATAGGTTGATTTATCATTTTTATGTCTCTTCTGCAATAAACATTTCTGGCGAAATAAGTGGGTTTATATTTCTACCTTGATCCAAAATTAAACATTGGACCTTCGTGCCGCATCCGTATTATCGATTGAATCGCGGATGATAAAAGAACCAGCAAACATCTTCAACATCCAACATCAGAGGGGATCTTCAGAAAAACGGGCAAGTGACCATATCCCATATACCTACCTTATTTTCCCAGGCAGGAGAGCATGATTTATTACACAGCCGTATTTCTTTGTTTGTTTTAAAATTGAATCGGGCTGATTGTTACCAAGTGTTGTTTGAATTGATTTCATACCCATCATCGAAATTGTAGTAAGCAATAATAATTGTTACAACAATATAAAAAGAAGTTAGAATACAAAGCAAGTATTTTAAATGTCTTAAAAGATTTATTACGAGCGGTTATATTTGAAAATCCGTAAGTTTAAATTTCGAAATTTACCGCGAGACGGTAAAAATACCAACCCAGCCGCGAAGCAAGCTGAAGCATGCGCGGTGGAGATTGTGGAGAGAATAACAATATTGTCATATTGTGTTCTTTTTGACAGCCATCGAGCTGTTGCATTGATAAAATTCAGATAAAATTCATTGTTTATCGGTTAATTAGTAAAGTTCTGTGATCAAGGACAGTGCACGTGTAGTGATTGATTACAAGTGATTATCATTTGACAATACGTTCTGTGAATACCTCCTTTCTTGATATTTAAAAATGGATCTCAAAACTTTGATTAACCAGCGTGGAGTCTGCAAGGCGAAATTAACTAGGTTCAATGAATATATAAACGGTGATAATTTGTCGCAATCTGAAATTGAAGTCAGATTGAAGAAACTTGAACCAATTTTAGACACCTTCGACTTATTACAAGATAACATAGAAGCAATTTCGCCGGAAGAATTAACCAAAACAGAAAGGCAAGCATTTGAAAATTTATATTATAATATTGTTGCTAAGGCTAAAGATAAATTGTTAAATAAAGTTCAGAATACAACATCACATAACATACGTTTGCCTATACTTGAGTTGCCAAAATTTAATGGGAGTTACGAAAAATGGTTGAATTTTCGGGATACTTTTGTTGCTTTAGTTGAAAATAATGCATCTTTAGAAGTTATTCAAAATTGTATTATCTGCGATCATGCCTCGAAGGTGACGCAGCTAAATTATTAACCTCACTTCCAAATAACTAGGAGAACTATCATACTGCATGGGAGATGTTAACTTCTCGCTATCAAAATATAAAAATTATTATACATAAGCACGTTGAAGCATTATTCAAATTGCCTGAAATAAAATTTGAAAATTCCGTAGCATTAAGGAATCTTATCGATGAATCCGAATTACATTTAAAATCGTTAAATAAGTTAAATATACCCACCGAAAATTGGGATATCATGTTAATATATTTATTGTCGCGAAAACTAGATAGTGAAACTCGACATCATTGGGAAGTATTTGCCACAAAAGATAATCTACCCACATATAAAGAGTTTATAAAATATTTATCAGATCGAGTTCAGATTTTAGAATTTGCTGGGATTACTGAAGGAAAATTTAATTGTAGTATATCATACTGGCGTTCGTGCACGAACGGAGATAGCCGAGGGTTGCCGAACGTTTCCGACTCGGCCGGACAGCGGGCGGTCGAGCACGCGGGAGCTCATTCTCGTAACTTCCTTCCTAGCAGATACACTGCACTGTACTTGATAAACAACTGAATAATTAATAAACGTAACTTCGTATAAAGAACCTATTTTATTTAAACAGTAATGAACATTACAAATTGGCTCAGCTGAAGTGATTTATACGTTGCGAAGTGTTTATTTAATGTCGTTTAGCACACACAAGTTACTTGGGTGTGCGGGTTACTCGACAGTTTTGCTCAGACGGATTTTTTATTGTCGCGAACATTTGAAGGTCGCTTCTGTAGAAGGACTTTTCAGAGAAAGGAGCATCAGTTGGGAAGAAGCTACGGAAATCCAGGCCAAGGCGGCAGAATCTTAATATTGAGAAGGAAGGAAGACTTGCCATCCGGTGGAGGAAGTTTCCGGTCTGTTTTATTAAGATTTGAAGGAAGGAAGACGGTCAATCCGACCTGAAGGAAGACGGTCAATCCGACCAGAAGGAAGACTAAACTAGCCAAGCAGTCAGCAAATTAACTAGCCAAGCAGCCCATCGCCGTGGACCCTGGTTGAGTTAAGTAGTCTTCTCTTTTGGAGGTTATTGTTGTCGAGTTGTGTTGGTATTTTTGCTGTGTCATTGCTGGTTCGGGTGTCGGACCAGGCATCTGGCAGCTATGGAGTCAGGAGGAATCCCACGGTTTAGCCACTTACGTGATGACTGGGGAATCTTCCGACTGAGGATTGAGCAGTTCCTGCTGATCCGTGATGACACAAAAACCGTCAAACTCGATGCATATCAAAAGAGAGCATATCTGTTGAGCTCTCTCGAAGCTGAAACGCTCACTTTATTGATCAATTTATGTTTTCCTACCAAGGTCACAGATACGTCATTCGATATTTTATTGGAATTATTAGAAAAACATTGTTCTAAGCCAAAGTCGGTTTTTAGGGAACGAGAATTGTTTTTTTAAGCTAAACAATCGCCGGGGGAGTCGGCTAAGGACTTCGCGGTGCGATTACGCGGTCTTAGCACATTTTGTGAATTTGGGACGCGTTTAGAAGCGAATTTAGCGGATGTATTTGCTCTGGGGTTGATCCCTGGGAGAGCAAAGGAGAAAATCTATCTGGAGGGACCTAGTCTGTCTTTCATTAAGATGGAGGAACTGGCAATTAGGATTGCGGGGTTGGACCATCTAGGGGTGAAAGTCAAGGATGAGGGTTCTGTAGGTAGTTTTGTGAGTACAATCAAGAAAAAAACGAACTCATGGGGGGATCAAAGGTCGCTTTCTAGAGGGAAACAGGAGTTTTCAAGAACGGATTCACGGTCGGGAAGCCCTAGTGTGAGGAAATTCTCGGGTTTTAAGAAATGCACTTGTTGTGGAGCGAATCACGCGTTAAGTGATTGTAAGTTTAAAAGCGCAAAGTGCTTCATCTGTAAGCAAGTGGGTCATCTTAAAAGTATGTGCAAGAATAATAAAGTGTCTCCGTTGTTTGTAAAAAAGGCAATTCATAAAGAGCACATTGCATTTATTAGTCCGTATAAAGTCGAGATTAAAATTAATGAGATTTCGTGTTCAGCTATGGTAGATAGCGGTTCGAGTGTATCGGTGATTCCTGAGGTTGTTTTTAAAAAATCGTTTAAAAGTATAGAGTTGTCAACTGACAAGCGTACAATTTCTGGTTACGACGGATATCCATTAAAAATTGTGGGTAAATCAATTTTTTCGGTAACATACAACAACACTAAAAATAATATGTATTATAAAGTTGTCGCTAAGGGTTCAGAATTAATTGTGGGTCGTGATTTCATGGAACTTTTCAACTTGGGAATTGCGCCGATTATTCGTGATTCAGTTTTTTCAGTGAATGTAAAAAAAGAGGAACTTTTTAAAGAATTTCCAGAAGTTTTTTCAGACAAATTAGGGAAATTTAACAAACATAAAGTATGTTTTAAAGTCAATCGGGATTCAAACCCAGTGTTTCATAACGCGAGACCGGTACCGTTTGCGTTAAAAGATAAGACGGAATTCGTTAAATCGGGTAATAATCAAGCCGATTTCCTTTCACGCTTGCCGTTAGAAAATGCGATTGAGGAGCACAATGATGATTTTAGTGCAGATTTTGTGAGTTTTATAGAAGAAGGAACACAATTAGATTTGCGTTCGGTTAAAGCAGCGACCGTTTCAGACACAGTTCTACAGCAAGTAATAACTCATCTGAGGCAGGGCTGGCCTAAGTCTATGAAACGTGACAATATTTTATGGAATTTTTGGGTTAAGAGAAACGAACTTTCTATTGTAAATGATTGTTTGTTCTGGAACCATAGGGTAATTATTCCAGCTTCTTTACAAAATCATGTGTTAACCTTGTTACATAGGTCGCACTTAGGTATAGTCAAGATGAAAGGCGTTGCGAGAGCGTATTTCTGGTGGTCATCGTTGAACAAGGATCTAGAAAAGATGGTTCAATCTTGCCAGGATTGTGCTGTTAATAGGCAATCACCACCAAAGAGTCAATTAATTGTTTGGCCGAATTCAGGGAGAGTGTGGAGTCGTTTGCATATAGATTACTGTGGGCCTTTATCAGGCAAGATGTTCTTAGTAATTTGCGATTCATTTTCTAAATGGATAGACTGCATCGAAGTTACAAAGGCAGATAGTACTCACACCATTTTAGAATTAAGAAAAATTTTTGCGATTTTTGGTAACTCTGAATTGATTGTGTCAGACAATGGTACTGCTTTCACGAGTGAAGATTTTAAGAAATTCTTGAGTGAAAATAACATTAAATTTATGACGTCACCGGTAAGGCATCCGCAAAGTAACGGACTAGCGGAAAACGCAGTGAAAACTGTAAAAGGTTTTCTTAAAAAGGTGATGGTTGGTTCTAGCTTACACAAAGATTATAGAATAAAACTACTGAATTTTCTGTTAGATTATAGAAACTCGCCTCACTGTTCGACGGGGGTTGAACCCGCTGTTTTGTTAGTAGGCAGGAGGCTTCGTTCCTCGTTTGACG
The DNA here is from genome assembly GCA_026573805.1 of Hesperophylax magnus. Taxonomy (NCBI): domain Eukaryota; kingdom Metazoa; phylum Arthropoda; class Insecta; order Trichoptera; family Limnephilidae; genus Hesperophylax; species Hesperophylax magnus. The sequence continues at coordinate 496,602 of JAIUSX010000193.1, read as the reverse complement.
GGTTAGTTCTACCCAAGGTAGGAGAGCTAGAACTAGACTCAGAGTTAGTCAAGCGTGCAAACGATAATATTGCCAAAAGTCAGAATAGACAGATTAAAGGTTTTGGTGGAGCCAAGGCTCGCAAATTTAGGATAGGTCAAAAATGCCTTGTGCGAGATTATCGCCAAAATAATAAAGTATTATGGACAAAAGCTGTGATTTGTAAGTCTCTGGGAAAAAGGTTTTCATTGTAAGAGTGGGAGATTCGAATGTGACGTGGAAGAGACACTTGGATCAAATCAGAGAGCTGTCAGTAAGCTGGGGTGAGGAGTTCAACGGGTCGCAGTCCGCGTCTGAGATCAGTTGGAACGACCCTCAGGAGTTGGAGACCTCGGTTTTACTACGTGGTTTTAAGGGGTATTCTCCTGATTTCAGGTTGGCAGATGTGGAAGGTGCCGGGCCAGGACCATCAGGAGCATCATCAATACCAACACAAAGGAGTCCGTGGGCGAATCGACTTCGGCCCAGACAAATACCCCAGAAGAGCAGGCTACTTAAGTCAACATTATTGAAGATATATAAAATTATGTACTTATTATTAATTGTGTTAAAATATTTAGTTTGTGTGTGTAATATATTTTATATATTCTTCAAGTATTTTGTTGACAATGATAAGGTTTTAGCCGTAGGGTTACCACTTAAAGCGGTAACTAGGGACCTTATATCTATGTTATATAGAAGTCGTAGCGCTGCAGTTAGAGAGGGAAGGGTGTAGTATATCATACTGGCGTTCGTGCACGAACGGAGATAGCCGAGGGTTGCCGAACGTTTCCGACTCGGCCAGACAGCGGGCGGTCGAGCACGCGGGAGCTCATTCTCGTAACTTCCTTCCTAGCAGATACACTGCACTGTACTTGATAAACAACTGAATAATTAATAAACGTAACTTCGTATAAAGAACCTATTTTATTTAAACAGTAATGAACATTACATTAATCAAAATAAAACTTTTCCTTTCAAATACCGAAAAGAAGCTATGATTTCTTTAACGCCTCAAATGACAAAATGTATTATTTGCAAAGGCGATCATAAGGTTTATAATTGTAAAATTTTTTAAATATTAAATACTAAGTATAGAATTATAAAGATACGTCAAGTAAATGCGTGTTTGAAATGTTTGTGCTTGGGTCATAAGCTAAAAGAATGTAAAAGTAAATACAATTGTCGTATATGCGAAAATAACTCGCACAATACTTTGTTGCATTTAAAAAAGGAAACAGATAATTCGAAGTCTCAGGATAGGGATTCACCATCAACATCAAATAATGAACCTTTAGTTACAAATCACTCTACGAAAATATCTAATAGTTTTGTTTTGTTATCTACCGCCGTTATTAAGGTGTTGAATAATAACGGAAATTTGATTAAGGCTAGAGTTTTATTGGATAGTGGTTCTCAGTCCAATTTTATAACAGAAGAATTTGCAACAAGGTTGCAATTAAAACCCAAAAGGGCAAACATACCGATTACCGGAATCCAAAACAAAATATTGAATATTAAAAATAGCATAAATTTAAGAATTTTCTCGAACTATTCACCGTATGAAAGAGACATAGAATGTCTCGTTTTGAAAGAAGTAACAAGTCATCTGCCGCAAATTTCTTTACAGAAAAAGGATGCCAACATACCTGATGGTCTTCAGTTAGCGGATCCTGCCTTCTATGAAACAAGCTCCATAGATATGCTACTCGGAGCGGAAACCTTTTGGGAAATTATGAAGCAAGATCAACTTCGAAATGGAGACTCAGGACCCATATTACAGAGAACTGAATTCGGATGGCTGGTGTCAGGACCCATCGTCACAACAAAAATAAAAAGGCCAGTAAAATCTTGTCAACTATCATTAAATATAATCCATAAACAGATTGAAAACTTCTGGAAATTAGAAGAATTCCAACCGGTGAAGCACCGGAGTCATGAGGAGCGAGCGTGCGAGGAGATTTTCAAGGACACTTATAAAAGGAATGACAATGGTCGTTTCATGGTAAGCTTACCACAGCGCCCCTGTGTTAAACAGTTGGGAGAAACGCTGCCTATGGCGGAAAAAAGACTTTGCAATTTGCAAAGGAAATTTTCTTCAAATCCTGACCTGATGAAAAAATATAAGGAATTCATGCAGGAATATATAGACTTGGGTCACATGACCCGGTGCAAAGCACCTTCTAATGAAGATTGTTATTTTTATTTGCCACATCATGCAGTATTGAAAGAATCAAGCACTACCACTAAGACTCGAGTGGTATTTGACGGTTCAGCAAAATCATCCAATGGTATATCGTTAAACGATGCTCTCATGATAGGACCTGTTTTACAGAAAGATTTAGCCGCACAATTGATATGTTTCAGAAAACACCAGTACGCGATAACAGCCGACATTGAGAAAATGTGCAGGCAAATATTGGTGCGACCCGAAGACAGGGATCAGCCGGTAAGATGGAACACTTTCGTTTCTAATAGAGTGGCGGAAATCCAGGAAACCAGTCAGCCGGAGCAATGGAACCATGTACGGTCGGAAGACAATGCAGCAGACGTGCTTTCCAGAGGAATCTGCGTTTCACAGTTATTAATTTCCAGCATTTGGTGGTATGGTCCAGATTGGCTGACGTTGGATTCAGCGTGCTGGCCAAATTCCAACTCATTTTGTATTGATCCACCAGAGATCAAAACAAGCTCGGCACTGTTGTCTGCTGTGAAACAGGACTGGGACATTTTTGATAGATATTCCAATTTTTCCAAATTACAGAGAGTAACAGCATACATTAATAGATTTATTTTTAATTGTAGAAACCCTTCGCAGCGCCGCTATAGTAAATTGACAGTTAGTGAGTTGGAAAATTCAGTAAACAAATTAATATCTCGGGCGCAATCATACTGTTTCAGAGACGAAATTCGAGCTTTAAATAATGGAGGTAATATACCTAGGAATAGTGCACTAAAGTCATTAGATCCTTTTATAGAAAGGGATCTAATTCGTGTGGGGGGAAGGCTCTCCAAAGGTAAAATGGTAACCGAAGGCCAACAGCACCCAATTTTGTTACCTTCGCATCATAAATTAACAGAGCTAATTGTAAAACACTATCATTACTTGAACTTACACTCGGGAACGCAGTCATTATTGGCGTTGATTAGAATGAAATTTTGGCCGATTAAGGGAAGGAATGTTGTAAAAAATATAATAAAAAAATGTATAATTTGTTATAGATGTAATCCCAAATCCGAACAGCAGTTGATGGCCGACCTACCAGCTGAAAGAATAACTGAATGTAGGCCATTTCAGATAACAGGAGTGGACTACTGTGGACCAATATTAATAAAGTCGGGTATTCACAGAAAATCACATAGCGTTAAATCATATATTTGCTTGTTCGTATGCATGGTCACTAAAGCCGTTCACTTAGAAGCTGTGCTGTCCTTGAGCGCAGAGAGTTTTTTAAACTCTTTGAAACGGTTTATCTCGCGTCGTGGTAGACCAAGCAAAATGTTCTCGGACAATGCAACCAATTTTAAAGCGGCTAATAATGAACTAAGAGAAATTTATAATTATTTAAATATGTCTAATGATAAAATTGATAATTATTTATCCACATTAGGAATACAATGGCAATTTATACCAGCTCGTGCGCCGAACTTTGGGGGGCTCTGGGAGGCTGGGATAAAGTCAGTTAAGCATCACTTAAAAAGAATAACCAGTATCGCTTCATTAACTTATGAAGAGATTAATACGGTGTTGTGTCAAATTGAATCTTGCTTAAACTCCAGGCCACTGTCTCCCTTATCAAATGATCCTTATGACCTTAATCCCTTGACTCCTGGTCACTTTCTAATAGGAACTAGTTTGGCGGCGATTCCAGAACAAAATTTGGAACATATCACATTCAATCGATTAAACAATTACCAAAAACTAATCCAGATTGTACAATTTTTTTGGTCGAGGTGGTGGAAGGAGTACTTAGCAGAACTTCAAACCAGAAACAAATGGACCAATAGGAATCAAAGGCAGATGCGGTCTGGCGACATGGTCGTAATAAAGGAGGACAACGTCCCTTCTTGCTACTGGAGGCTGGGACGTGTGAGCGCCGTTCATCCTGGCGCTGATGGAAGAGTTCGCGTGGCGACCATCATCACGTCGAAAGGCATCATCCAGAGGGCCATTTCAAAGATCTGTCTGTTGCCAATAGATGACAACGAGGAGCTGAAAATGTCGACACCCCCACCCAACGGACCAGACGCTGAGTAAGCGCAAAATAAAAAAGGTTTTGTGCAAAACAATATAAAAAGTTTCGTGATAAAAACAATATAAAATTTTTGTGTATTATCATAAATAAAAAAATAATAATAATAAATTAAAAGAAGAAAAGGAAGAAATAATAATAAATAAAAGGTAAAAACAGTGCATAAAAAAGTGGATAACAATAAAACTTGCGAGTTTGATAAAAAATGTACAAAATAAAAAAAGGATTGTAGATCCGTATATACTAAGAAAAAAAATGAACGCTTATAAACCGAGATAGCCTGCTGGCTATATGTAATTTCAAACTACACAAATACATCTGAAGAAACTAATTATAAATGTGGTAATGAACTATAGAAAAACACAAACCCTTAAGAAGGATGACCAGGAAACCAGCGCTCCATGTTGTGTTGTCTATATTATTTGTTTTATGTTTGATTATTGTTATGATTTCTGTTAGAACAAGGTTATTGGAATTATCTTAGTTGTTAAATTATAGTATAGAATAGCTTAGTGAATTGCATGAATTTGATTTGAACGAAAGTAATAATTTTAATCTCATAATTAATTTGTATAATTTTAGTAAGTTTGAAATTGTCATTTCGTTTTTAGAGTAGTCTTATGTTTAAACTAATGCTTAGAAATAGGTTACCTATTATTTCATATATTTATTGTTAATCAATTTTTAGTATTAACAGTTATAGTTAATAATTACTATTTTTGTTTCTTCCAAATTAAGTTTGGCATATATGTAAATATTTAGCTGCTTAATTTTTATTCTTATGTTTTGGGGTTTGTTTCAGAAAAAATGACCTCCAATCCTTTTTTCGGGGGGAGTTTATGTTAGAAAATAGAGTTTAGTGTTGCTTTGCATAGATGTCGCTATATGTAGATACTTACCTTTCCATAGACTGTTAAAAGTTAATAAATAAGTTGATAGTTTTTCATAGATGTCGCCATAGATTCTTCCCTGTTAAAAGTTAATAAATAGGTTGATTTATCATTTTTATGTCTCTTCTGCAATAAACATTTCTGGCGAAATAAGTGGGTTTATATTTCTACCTTGATCCAAAATTAAACAACACTGATACCTTTTCTGTCTTAGAATCGTTGATTCTTTTTTTAAATTATATTCAGTGAATATTGGATTTATTTTAGTTAAACTGTTATATTGACGTTTGTTTATGTTTAGAAATAAGTCATTTATTTGTCACAAATATTTAATAGATCTAAGTTAATTTGTAAAACAGACAGTATTCAGCGAATAATTTGAAATGGACTCCTTCAATTATAGAAACTGTCATCCACAAGCATTTTTTGCTTTAATTTTTATTTCTTTCCCACAAACTTAATTCTCTTTTATCTATGTTTTCCACTACACTATACTACAACGGCAAAGTAACGCTTATACTGTCGAAGTTCTTACTTTATAAGCCTAATGGACTTAAATAATTACACAATATATATATATGACAGTGACAATGTACCAGAGTATGTAGCTGACTTTGAAACAATTGTTCGGGTAGATATCTTTCAAAATCGTGTGCAGTAATTACGAAAGGAATTCCTCGTTTTCCGAGTGTTTATTGTTGTAAAGATCATTTCCAATTTAAATGTTTGTTTTATCAACCTTAGACATTAGTCCATTTCAAAATCTTTTTAATTTAATGTGATATGGTCTCATAAAAATCATTAGATCTCACTTACCAGCATAGTTAGTAATATGAACTGAACGGGGTTAGAAAGAAAAAAAAACAAGCTTTATATTCGAATATGGAAGTTTAAAGAATAAAGCACTGTACGCACTAACACCGTCATTCTTAACTGATATCGGTGTGAGGGACAATCGTACCGCTAAGGTCGGCCAAGTCTGGCCTTCGAACAGACTAGTTAAACCCTCACGTATGAATGTTGCATAGTTTGGGACACAATTGCACCCATTTATTGGCATTAAATTTTTTAGAAGACATTTTTATAGCGCCGCTTTTGAGAGATACCTCAGGGCGCTTTACAGTTGATGAAGGTATTACAAAAATATAAATATTACAAAAATAAAGTGAATTTGAGTTAAGTAAAATGAAGTATAGGAACAGGTGACACGAAGATAGAAGATGGATACTCTGCAGGAAGAATCCCAGGTGGTAAAGAAACTGGACCAGCTGCTGCAGCGAAAGAGTCCACCGCGTCCACCAACAGAACCAGCACGAGATTCGTCATCCGTCTAGGTATGTGTCTGGTGCTTATAAAGTGCTGACACACTATCCTTTCACAGATACCAGACCTTGGCAGCACCGCTGTGACGTTCGACGAAGATAGAAGATGGAGACTCTGCAGCAAGAATCCTAGGTGGTGAAGAAACTAGGCCTGCAGCGGGGGAGTCCACCGCGTCCACCAAAAGCGTCCAGGTATGCGTCTGCTGCTAATAAAGTGCTGACACCTCACATAGATAAGAGACCCTGGCAGCACTGCTGTGACGTTCGGCAAGTTCATCATTCATCATGTAATTCTGTTCCTGGTGATTGTTGAAGTGGTGCATTCTGCCCGCAATAAAAAGGGACGGTCGGAATAATAAATTACCCTGGGCTTAGCAAAAAAATTGCCAGGGCCTTCAGATTTTCCGAGAATTCCGTTAAAAACATCTGGGGTGCATTTACCGATCGGCGTTCGTTTCGAGTGTCCAATATTTTTGAGAAAAATTTCCGAATATTTACTTTAAAACATTGCACTCAAATCACATATTATAAACTTCTAATAACTGGATACTTTATTTTTATTTAAGTTAAAATGTTGATTGATTGATTTTAAAAATAATTTCAAAGCGATGTTGCCTCATTTCCCTTGAAAATATAAAAAAAACACAAAGCGGTTGGAGGACGCGTTAGGATGCATCCTGTTGCCACGAAGGGCGCTATACAAATTATATGTTGTGAAGCAATCTCAAAGCTTTGCTACTTACTTATATTCTTAATTATTATCATACGAAATAAGAATATTACCTACTAGTCATGGCTGTATAAAATTTATAAATACATAATATTAATAATCAAATGGGGGCCGCAGCACGGGTTGAGCACCCAGTGAGGCTCACATAACAAAATCATAATTTATAAAAAAGTTATTTTAATGTTTCAATAAAAAAAAATAATAATATTTAAAAAATTGCAACACAACCAGGTAGAAATGCTTAAAACTTTTTCCCTAGGAAAGCTCATAGCTCAGAAATGCAAAAAATAATTTTCAAGGCAGATAGAAACATTACACCTTTAAATTTATACGACGAGAATGCCTACATTTTTATAAATCCCAACCAGGAATTATTAAATTCCTGGTCAAATAAAATGATTCACGGAAAACTCTTTAATTATCTCAACCAAACGTATATTGACAAATTTTCGTCACACAAATAGTTGACTATTGGAGAGTTGAGCCCAGAAATAGAAGGATTTATTCTTGCCATTCAGGATAGAGTCACCAATACTTAAAATTATAGGAAACATATAATCAAAGATACAAATCAAATTGATGATTTATATACAAAAAGCTTGGCTTTTACGGAAACTATAGAACATATTATTTCGGTATGTTCTATATTAGCACCGTCCGAGTATACATTTAGGCACAATCAAGTTTTAAAAATAATTCACCAAAGTTTGGTAAGTAAGCATAACTTGATTGGCTGCCGTAATATAATACCATATTATAAATACGAACCAAATTCAATTTTAGAAAATGAATTGTATAAAATATATTATGATAAAACTACACTAACCGACCGTACAATTACTCATAATAGACCCAATATAGTTTTACATGACAAAATAAAAAAAAAGTTATATCATTGATGTCGCTATTCTAAATTCCTGTAATATTCAAAAATCTGTTTCTGGAAAATAAGAAAATTCACAGATTTAGGAAATGACGTTGAAAGAATTTGGCATTCTCAGACTATTAAAATATTGCCATTTGTTATTTCGGCTACTGGCATTATACCTAGCTCCCTCATTTAAAATGTAGGTGTATTAGATCTGTCAAAGAATGTATACATAAAAATGCAAAAATCAGTCATTTAAATATATATAGGATTACGAAGATTTAAAAAATATTTATATTAAGGGATCGGTAGGATTTATAGGTCCATTTAGGAGTTCTACCGAGCCGAATACTCAGCTACGAATCAATTTCTAGGTCAATATGTGCATATGTTTATCAATTTTATAACAACAAAAAAATAATGTAAACATAAAATTATTTTTAAGTACTAATCCGTTGTACAGTATATCTGTTCCCACGAATACAACTCTTATCAATAACCATATTATCTATGAAATATTAATCCACTCTGTTATTTTTAATTGCGACTTTTTTACACGAGCTTTCGAAAGATTGTATTGTTTTAAAAGCCACCGACTAGAACATGAATAGTTGCTGTTCGGGCATAACGCTAATAAATTATAATTATTATATTACCTACATCCTATTATTCCCACCTTGCCATCGGGAGATAGGGATTTCATCTGACCGGCGCTAGTACAATTTCTACCACCTACCGATACGCGTCTCGGGTCATACCTTTCATGGGCATTTCTTTCGTGATCGATATCGAGTGACGGAACAAGATAAATACTGTGTGAGTTTGGTGCTACCACGGAGGCTGTAAGGAGATACAAGGTAGGACTTTTCCTTAATTCTGGTGGCATCCTCAAATACCTATCCCGTTCCCGTATATTGTTCAATTGCACCCGACAAAGACGCTAAGTTTTCAAGAGCTATCAAAACATTGGTCCTGAGCCGGATAAGATTAGTTTTATGCGTAGAAATTGTATTCAAATAGTTTTAAATGGTTCGATAATCGTACGATTAAAAGATTATTTCAAGTAGTAATTATTTCTTAGAGCGCGCCGCGGTTGCATTTCATAGGTGGGTAGTAATTTCAGTGCATGTTTCAAAATGGACAAGAATGAAACCAAGATTGTTTCTTTAAATTTAAAAAGGCAAAGATTATTTGGGCGTATACAAGCCGCATATGATCTTATTAAATATTTAAATATAGGTAAGTGCAAAGTTATGTCAATTTAAGGCTAGAATAGATAAAATCGAGTCGACATATGAGGAATTTCAAAACATACAATGCGAACTGTCGGACCTGGTTTCACTTCCCGAATTTGAGTCAAAAAATTATATTTTGGAAGTTTCCCGTGTTTTTGATGAACTGTTCTTCGAGGTCACGTCGGCGCGTGACACTCTCAAGGTGAATAAGAATGGTCATAATGACTCATCAGGAGAGGAAATACAGCGCCCGGGTCGATGTTTTCTGGCCCAAGAAATAAACATACCATCTTTCAGTTGCCACATTAGAAATTGGCCTCCGTTTTTTTAATTTATTTAGGAGTCTCGTTCACGAAAATACAGTTCTCACTTATATTGAAAAATTTCACTACCTACTAAGTTCTTTGAAGGGCACAGCATTATCTCTGGTTAACCTTTTCGTCCCGGAGAGAAAAAAAAATCACATAAGATCCGAAGGGTGGTCACTAGGGTCCCCCAATTTGTTTTGCCTATTAAAGGATGTTAATGGCATAATTTTGTATATTTTGTTTTAGTAATAATTAGGGGGGAGTATATTCAACGTGTTTCAGAAGTCATTATCTAAATAATTTCATAAATAAAGTCGTAGTTATTATTCTAATGAATTTAGATAATAATGCGCCTTTTTCCATACAAAACAGGGAAGGCGGGTGGATAACTATCATAACTCCTCGATTCTGAATCTCGACTGACGATTGGCGATTACAGCGTAGCTAGTTTGTTGAACAGGGTGGTCCGTAAATGATGGATATATTTATAAATATTTATTTTTTAGTTTTAAAAACCTACCACTACTAAACTAGGTACGGATATTATTTCGAATATTATGGAATATTTAGATGTAAGTGAAGGTTATAATTTCTAATTTATGATTTTATATAGTTTATTTACATTTAAAATCAAATCGTAGTGTTTGCCTTATCATGAATAATGGATTCGTTTGTATGTCGAGGGGTTCGAAATAAAACCAATTTTTGGAAAATAGTGGAAAAACAAGGTATTTTAAAACTTAAACGTGGAGTAAATTATTTTTTATTGTAACCTCAGATATTCCTGTTTTTTATTTTTCTATGTGAATACACCACAAGAGTCCCAACTGCTCCTAATCATCTGGAACCGGTGAGACTATGGCATTCCCAAATGGGGTATGTTGGAGTGGCGGCTCGCAACTTTTAAGTGTACTAAAGTGATAGTATTTCAATTAATAGTACACCCCAAAAGTCACGATCCGCTATTGTTATGTTGCTAAAAGTAGTGGGGAGGGTAAGGAGATGGGGAAGAGGAAGGTGAAGAAATACCTGGCTATTCAGATTTGGTCACCAAACAAGATAAAAGTCATTTCAGGCAACATTCGAAATGAATTCTGGTCAGTAAATTGTGAAATATCACAAAGTAATCTATTAAATTTTACTTGCGCACACGGGGAATTGAACCCGAGACTAGTCTAGAGCCTTACCTCTCGACAACGGATGCTGTAATATTTATGAAAGAAAAAATATATAATATCAAGTTGCAGGGCGGTATATGCTTTTAGTATTGCCCTAGTAAAAGACCACCACGTAGAATCCAAACGTTGCTTGAAATGACTTAAGCCTATATGGTTATTATCTTTGCATATGCATGTACTTCAACCTTTGTCTTTCCCATATCCTCCCCCTCCCCATCCCAACTAACTTCAGCTCCACAAAATACCCCAATTGGGGATGCCATAGTTCTTCTAGCTAGGACTGTTGGAGCTTAAATTTTCACACAAATGAATTAAAACCATAGAATTTTCTGATCTAATTTAAAACATTGGTAAATATGCCGTAGTAAACTGCAATAAATACATACCGTCTGATTACATAAATTCTAATATTGTAAGTACCGAATAAATATTTTACAACCCTGAAATAGATATTAATTTATCCACCATTTCATAAGTGGAAATGTACTGCTTACCAGTCTAAAGATGCCCATAGCAGGGCGAAACTAGTGCGCTTTTACAGAGAATTATTTACCACGAAAATTTAGAGAATTAGCAACTAAAACCCAATACACAATTTAACAGACGTTTGCGCTAGACTTTTTAACCATATAGTACGTTTTTTTTATTCAAGTTCCTTCAAATTACTTAAAAATGTTAAAAAAATATGTTTCTCTTTCTATGCCAATTTCTTTTCCATGTGAGAAACAGCGACAGACCTAATTTTAATGTTGTTTCTAAGCATGAGAAATTTACCGGATGCACGCCAGACAGGCCGATCTTAGTCCAGCAAGCGATCATTTTAGCATCGCAAAAGGAAATACCAGTAGTGCAGTGTACGCGACCGGGAGTTAGCCCTTTCCATAAAATGCAACTTTTACGGTCCAGTTCTTAGATCGTTGGATCGTTCTCGGTGGAGAGCGGGGAGTAGGGATGGAGACGGGGGAATTTTAGCCGATGCTACGAAGCGGAGGTGCGGGGCAGGGGACAGGAATTTTGCCGGAATTTTGTACAAACTATTTAATATCTACGAAACTAGAAATACAATATATATTTTTTAAATGCAGATCGATAGTTATTTTAGGGTTAAGTTAGGGTTAGGGTTACCTAAATTACAGAGTATGTGGTGTAAAAAACAACTTAGATATAGCATAAAACTCTGGTTATTTAAGTGTGTTCCCCCCGTCCGGTATGGGAGTGTTAAATAATAAAAAAATATTATAGTTAACAAATATTTATTAATTAGCAATTAGAAACATGATACTCTTTAATTTTAATAAATGGTTATAGTAACTCAGGGCCATATTCCAGGTCGAAAAGCTCTAGCAACAAGGGATTTAAGATGTAACAATATGAATTCGCAAAAGTGACATAAAACCACGAGATCAACTAACCTGTAATAACGTGTAGGGTGCCATGTAGAGATGTTAATTTCTGCAAATTTAAAAGTAATTTAAGAAGACAGTGTCCTGTAAAATAAAGGCTAACTAGCGCGGCCATTTCGTAAGAGATTACACCGCCTAGAGAATTCCAGAATGTCCAGTTCAGCCGCTTGCCCGTTTGGTACTGAACAGTACTGAGGTACCCACATTTGCAGGACCAAGCCATCACCCTCGCGTACAAATCTTCTTCCTTTAATTTAAACGAAACCAAAGAGGCGTAAACAGCCTAGTGTGACTGTTATCAGTCAGCCGAGATTCAGTAACAGTTCTTTCTTGCAGCCGTGGCAAATATAACTGTTAAAACTTTCATAGCTTATCCCATATCTGAATGTTTTGTAATAGAGCCGTTTGCAGGAATTTATAAATAAATTAGAAAAAATCGTTCACCGATATCTAGGCTTCAATCGCTCAAGGCCTAGGCCTGAAGAGAGAGACCTAAATTTTATTTCGTTTGGTTATAAGGTCCAGCCGGGTTTTAAAATGGATAAAATAGATTATATGTAGTGAGCTATGGAAAATTAGACACCAAAAAATTAAAGCATGATATAACAGTAAACAGATAAACTGAATACAAAAAACTTACCAACCGTCACATAGAGCGCACGCAAAAATATTGCTCCACAAAAATTATCCGAATTTAGCGTATAATTCAAAAAAAGCAAACAAGATATCAGTAAACGTTTACATGAAGATAAATTACAGTTAAATTCTACGGACTGTGAAATCTGAGTGATTTCATTAAGTGATTTCAAGTGATTCCATGTGATCAATCTCTACAAAGTGACAGTGATTATTGTCGAAAAAATCCATCAGCTAATTTCATAAAAGTTCTCTACCAAGAAATTTCATATTGCACCTATTTCACAACACGTCATAAGCGGCCAATAGCGCAGTGGCGTGAACAGTCACGAAAGCGGCAGTCTAGACAGGAGAGATATTTGAACCAAGTGAGTTCGAATCCTACTAATTCCAAAAGTTTTTTTTTCTGTTACTTTCTCTACACAAATAATAAATTAGCTTAATAACCTAAACTACTTGAAAATAGATTACAGTGACTTAATAACCTAAACTACTTGAAAATAGATTACTTAAATAATTGGAACTGAAGGCAATAGAACTAAATTTAACTTAATTAAAGTGACATCTATCGACCAAATCATAAGCACAAATTTAAAAATGTCGAAATCACGTAAAAACACCAGTGCATCTCCTACTCCTCATTCAGCCGAATTACTCGAAGACCTAACACATCGACTAATGTCGCACATAGACAGAAAAATAGATGAATTAAAAAAAAGAACTCTCCAAAAAAATGAACCTTGAAGCAGCAGAAAGACAAAAAACCATAGACTTTCTTTGTAACAAATATGATGAACAGTGAAATCCTGTCACCATATCTAAAGGAACTACTATGGAAAACAAAACAACAAGCCATCACAAAGGGATATGCATTTGTATGGACCAAAGATGGAAAGGTTATGGCGCGGAAAGCCGAAAAAGATAAAATAATTTATATTAAACACTCCGACGATATAATAAAGATGATCTGAATTACTATCCCAAAATCGTACACACCCATCCGATAATTTTAATCTTACCATGGCTAAACAATTAAAAATATTACACCAAAACATACGCAGTATCTCAAAAAATTTTGACAATTTCACTGTCGTACTTCAACAATTGGAGACAGAATTTGACGTGATAATCCTCACAGAATGTTGGCTAGATAAAATCTTCACACCAATACAATTACCTAATTATACGGTCACTCACTCAAAAAATATTAAAAATCAAAATGACGGTATTGTAATTTACTGCAAAAAACATCTACATTCAACTATAACGGAGCTAGATATCACAGACGCAAACGACTTTGAAATAATCATAAATAATGACATATGTATTTTAGCTATGTATCGATCACCTTCTATAAAAAACATATTTCCCTTTCTGAGGTCCGTAGACACTCTAGACAGTCAACTTATCAAAATGAAAAAACAAAAAAATATCTGCTTAGTAGGAAATATGAATATAAACATTTTAGAAAATAAAAAACATCCACAAAGTGACGATTACTTAAACCTTTTGTTGTTCCATGGACTCTTTAGCACCATAAATGAACCCACAAGAGTCAACTTTAAACAAAATAAACTATTACCCACCCAAACTTGTATTGACCACATTATGTTAAAAACAAAAATACCATACAAATCCACAATCCATCACTCGACAATTACAGACCACTATACACTTATCCTGAAAATAAACACTACAAACAATTCACAAGAAATACACTCCAAAACCACAAAAACCCACAATACAACTGATATTTTAAAACTAAATGACATACTACTTAATAAAAAATGGGAAAAACTCGTAGAAAATAATAAAATTAATGAAGCATGGTCACTTTTTATAGAATGTATTCAAGACGAATTTAAAAAAAATACCATCACGTCCGAAAAAAGTTCTCCAACTAAACATAAACTTCTAAAACCGTGGATATCAAAAGGACTCATAACAAGTTTCAGTAAAAGAGACAAACTCCACAAACAATGCAAATCTAACCCATATGACATCTATCTCATAAATTTCTATAAACGATATCGAAACTTATGCACACGACTTGCACGTATATCGAAAGAAATATATTATAAAAATAAATTAGATAAATGCAACAAGGACCCCAAAAAATTTGGCAAATTCTAAAAGAAATATCCCACACATCTTCAAAGAAAAGCGATTCCATAACCGAGATCAAAATAGATAACGAGATTATTAAGACATCAGAACAACCACTAAAAGTATGTAATTTTGTGAATAACTATTTCGCTAACGTCGGCAAGGTATTAGCAAACAGAATCACTACAAATGACGATATCCAAGAATTCTCAACCCACTATGCACACACTATTGTTTCTTCCTTTAAAATTCCATACATTACCCAAATACAAACACTCAAACTTATAAACGAACTAAAAAATACAAACTCTCAGGGTAGCGACAAAATATCACTGATGACACTAAAAATAATAAAGTCAGCACTTCTTATCCCACTTACTATACTTCTAAATCGGTCCATTAAAGAAGGAGTGTTCCCAACTATTTTGAAAACGGGCAAAGTAATTCCAATCCACAAAAAAGGAAACAAGGAAGAAATTAATAATTACAGACCAATTACAATTCTAAACACGCTTTCAAAAATTCTCGAGAAACATATGACGGCCGGCATAGTCCAGTGGTAACGCATTGGACTGCCATTCCGAAGGTCGCGGGTTCGAACCCGGCGTGCGCAAATAAATTTTATTTGATTAATTTGTGTTTTTTCACAATTAATTAATTAAAATAATATATAGTATATTTGCGGCACGTTCCAGAGTGGAAGATACTACCAGTATCGCCCTGGTGTAAGACCACCATTCAGAATTGAAACGTTGCTCCAAATGGCTTTAGCCGTGTTTAGTGACTAGATCTGAATAGCCAGGTACTTCCCCACCTTCCTCTTTCCCTTCCCCACTTACCTTCAGCCTCACAACATCCCCCAATTGGGGATGCCATAGTCTCACTGGCTCCAGACGGGAGCAGTTGGGACTCTTGTGAGGTAATCACTATAAAAAAAAAAAAAAAAAAAAAAAAATATCAAAAACCACCTTTTAATTTTTCTTAACAAAAACAATATACTTTCATCAAATCAATTTGGATGCAGGGAAAATATGAGTACCTCACATGCCTTAGCCTCAGTAACAGACTTCCTCAAAACAAATATAGATCAGGGTAAAAAATGCCTTGGAATATTCCTAGACCTGGCAAAAGCGTTTGACACAATTCACCACCAAAACCTGTTCAATAAACTTAAATATTTCGGAATCACGGCAACAGAACTCAAATTAATTGAAAGCTACATGGAAAATCGCACCCAATATACCTCAATAGAAAACACATGCAGTGACAAGGAACAAATATCCTACGGAGTACCACAAGGCAGCGTACTTGGCCCAATCCTATTCCTTATTTATATTAACGATCTATGTCAGCTCCAAATAGACGGGGAAATTATAAGCTTTGCTGATGACACTGTGTTACTTTTTAAGGCCACTGACTGGAACACACTAATCACAAAAGCTGAAGTTGGCCTAAATATTACAAAAAAATGGCTTGACTCTAACTTATTAACTTTAAATATAGATAAGACTAAATTCATAACCTTTAGCATAAACTCGAGAGGCCAACCCTCCAAAAACATCTACCTTAAAATACATTCCTGTCACTCAGCGAGCACCCCATGCAATTGTCCTCCAATCACACAAACCGAAAATATCAAATATCTTGGTATATACTTCGACCGTTATTTAAAATGGGACAGACATATTGAGTCGGTTAAAGTAAAGATAAACAAGTTGATTTACTTTTTCAAAAACGTGAGAAATATACTAAACATATTTGATATTAAGAATATATACCTCGCAATAGCACAATCTATAATTGAATACGGCATTATTGCCTGGGGCTATGCCAGTAAAAAATACATAGACATACTGTACAAAGCTCAGAAACCTTAATAAAAGTAATACTTAAAGTACCAATACTAACACCCACTTCAACCATATTTAAAAAATTCCCAGTGTTGAAGATTCAAAAATTATATTCTAAACAAATACTTACTTTCCTTTACAAGAACCTAAACACATTTAAAACTTCACAAACTTCTCTCAATACCAGAACAAGACATGCACACCAACTACTAATACCAAAAACCAATACATCCTTTGGACAAAAACACTACAGATTCCAGGCTATAAAACTTTACAATTCACTTTCAACACAATATAAAACATCTAATCTTACAGAATACAAAAAACACATATGGAACTGGCTACAATCCTTTTAATATTTAATTTTTTTATATTTCGCATTTGTTTTTGTTAAAACTATGTAAAAATCGATATTATATTTTAATTTCTATCGTTTCTCTGTGTAACTAATCGCCACTGTATTGTTTACTATTATGTATATAACTTTACAATTGAAAAAGTCCTCCACAACACAGGTGAACTCCTAGCGTGGAGGACAATGTACTTTACCTTTGTAAAACTAATTTATTTAAGAATAAATAAAAAAAAAATTAAAAAAATATATATACATAAAACAATATTAGTAAAACACGTAACAGTAACCAAAATAATATGGAAACAAGAACAATACTACATATAAGACAAATTACTTAAACCACATAACCAACACTACTCTTGTTTTTTATTATCTTCCTCTTTTTGTAGCATAATAGTGATATCATCACTAGAATTTCCCATTCTGAGGATTTCATTTACATTTTATTCAAATTTAGTTGTATGGATTATCTAAAGTAATAAAAAATATATAACGAGGTGTTTATTGTTCAGTTGGGTGGTTTTCGTTTCTGACTGTATTTGGTGTCAATATATAATCCATTTCTGATCTCCCTATGTTTTGTATCTATCTTATTATTTGAGATTTAAATGTTATAATATTGTTGTGAGTTTTGAATGGGAGTGGGATTTTGCTGTAGAGTTTTGTACCATAGTATAGAAATGTATTATATAGTATCGATGCAATTGCAAATATCACATAACGCACATATGAGTAAAATGTGCAAGAATGTTCGCAGATCAGAGAAAAGAATTTAACATCATCTGTCGAATAAAACTAATAAGCTAATATTAATAACTTCATAACATAGCCAGTTTAGCAAACTACTACATCCCATATGTTAAGATATATCCGAAAAAGGAATACCACAAGGTACGGTTCTCGGTCCGATATAATTCATAATATATTAAGAATGAATAAAATCGGACCGAGTACTGATTGATATGTTAACGGTCTCTAAGTTATTTCATGGTAGTATCACCTCTTATGCACACGATAGATATGGTAGGTACTGATTAAAACAGATTGGGATGCAGTATAAAAACCATTAGCAACACAATCAAATAAATGACATTTCACCATATTTGTACATTATTATATAAGACGAACACCTAACCTTGAAATTCCGTATAAGACATTATCTTAACCCAATAATAAATAATATATTGCGTGTTTTTTGATCCGAAACACTCTCATTCAAAAAATTAACCTCAGTTTATCATGCTATCAAACAAATCTATCTCCGATAAGACAATTCTACACCCTGTAGGAATTAATAAATCTAATTATTAAATCAAAATTTTAAAAGCCGAGGGATCATCTCAAAATCCTAACATTAGAAGAATTTAAGGTTTTAAAATATTATAATCTTGTCCGAAAAAACATAATTATTCAAATGTTAACGCAATCATAGTTTAACTGAAAGTCGCACACGACAAAACATGTATTCACGTATAAACAAATAATATACATATTTCAAATATCGAATTCAAATATTATTTCTGCTAGGTATAGTTCTTGACATTTAAGTTCCAATATTTAAATTGACACTAAGATTCAAAACAAATCCGAGTTCAATGAAGCAGAGTTACTGTCGTAACACGTAGACTTTAAGTAAAAAAAAATTATTGTTTGTTTTTTACTATCCTTAATCGATTAATCTGATGCAAATTAAAGGTAAAAACAAAAAAAAATATTTTAAGTATCGTGTATCACTTGTAAAACCATAACTTTTTTGTCATACATATAGATAGTACTATTCGTATGTTGTTTTTTATTTAAAATTGTTTTAAGCAAGTTATTTGCGATCTGTTGTATTTAGTTTACACTACAGTATTACAAGATTGCGTCAACGATGTTCTTCACAGTTGTTTCTTCTTCAATGGAGATTATTGTCGCATTTTTTATTTGCGATGAATCAACAGGTGTTTTGTTAAATATGACTTTCTTGAACAAGAATAGTAGCACTCGGAACACGCGAAAGCTTTTTTTCCACTGTGATCCACCATGTGAAATTTTAATTCGCACTTTTTGGAACATAAATAGTTGCAGTGGGGACAGGAGAATGATTTTTTTCCGCAGGTCAACATGTGTTTTTTTAAATATGACATCCTCGAACAAGAGAAGTTACAGTCAGAACACGAGAAGGTTTTTTCTACACTGTGAATTAGCCTGTGATTTCTGAGACCAGACATTCTAGCGCATGAAAAGTCACACTCGCAACATGTGAACGGTTTTTCACCACTGTGAATCATCATGTGTCTCATTAAATCTGAATTTCTTGCATACGATTTATCACAATCGCAACATGAGAACGGTTTTTCCCCGCTGTGACTCGTCAAGTGACTTTCTAAATCACACTTACGTTTACTTGTATAGTTACAGTCGGAACACGAAAAGGGTTTGAGACTACTGTGAATCAGCATATGTGAAATTAATTTATCCTTCCGATAGCATGAATAGTTGCACTCGGAACATGCGAAGTTTACTCGAGCGTGAGTAATTTCGTGAATTTTTAATTTATTCTTTCGATACGATGAATAGCTGCACTCCGAACACGAGAATTGTTTTACTCCGCCGTGAGTGATTCTGTGAGTTTTTAATTGATTCTTCCGATAGCAGGAATAACTGCATTCGGAACAAGAGAATGGCTTTACTCCGCTATGAGTAATTCTGTGACTTTTCAATAGATCCATCCTAGAGCAGGTATAACTGCATTCGGAACACGAGAATGGTTTTTCTCCACTGTGGGTCCGCATGTGCAATTTTATATCCGATTTTTGTACAGATGAATAGTTACATTCAGAACACGAGTAAGGCTTTACTGCACCGTGAATCACCGCGTGTCTTAGTAAATGTGAATTTCTTGTAGTTGAATAGTTGCACTCCAAACATGAGAATGGTTTCTTTGTGTGCAATATAAATGCGTGGGTTATCAGTGAGTTTTGAGAATTTGAAGAGCTGCAGTGAGGAAAGGAACTCGTTGCCGAATGAACTATCTTTTGATGTTCGTTGTAATCGCTTAATTGTCCATGCTGCTCGCCATGCTCCTTATACTCATTCGGGAGATGTATTCCTGCAAAACAAAGTGTTTTTATGAGGTGCTCAAAACTAGGAAGATAGCGTGATGCAAAATTCTTGTAGAGTAAAACTGGCTGATAATATTCTTTATTACTTTTGTAAGAAAGACAGACAGTGAAAATATTTTTAAATCATATTACCATCATAGTAAGCGGAAAATGTTGCTTGTGTCATGGTGGAGGACTTCGAAAGTCAAGGAATGAACAAACATCCCAGGGTAGGAACCACACGCCATGCCAAGCCAGACACTGAATGGTCAGTATTTATTAATTTCTTTACACCCCAGTTGGCTTTCAAAAGAAGTAAATATAAAATATAGTTGTGTTATTTATTGTAGTTAAGTTTAATTTGTAGAACTCCATTTTAATTAAAAAAAAATTATATATTCAATAATATTGTTATTGGGTTTATAAAAAAAGTTTATTTTTAAACAAGTTCTGCTGTGTAATTATTATAACGCGTGACAGCTGTTTCGCCCTCTGAAAGCATTATCAAACTGTGAACTATCTGTCGGACATAGTATCGATCGTATAGCAAGTACATTTAATTGAATTGATTTATATAATAATTAAAGTTACAAAGTATAACGAATGACATAAGCATTTCAGGAAACACACCAAACATATGAACAAGGTTGACATTCGGCACACGAGAAGGGGTCGCTTCTACGGCCCGTTCTTTAGTTCAACACCTCGGCTCTGGAACGATTTGCCGGCCTCTACCCATTTGGGTCTGTTGTTTTCATCTCCCCAAATAGACCTTTCACACAGCATTTCCAAAGATGCCATAAGCTATATGAAAAAATTATTTTCCCCAGGGCCTCCTGTGTGGAGTTAATATATATATTTAAAAACGGAATATAGGATTATTTCCATTTCTGCTGACATGACCACTGAGTTCAACAAAGATCAACCTCATCAGCTATTGTAGCGGGTCAATAATATGTGTGCTATATAAGGCGTAGTTGTTATCAATGTATGAGTGCTATATAAGGCGTAGTTGTTATCAATGTATGAGTGCTATATAAGGCGTAGTTGTTATCAATGTATGAGTGCTATATAAGGCGTAGTTGTTATCAATGCATGAGTGCCATATAAGGCGTAGTTGTTATCAATGTATGAGTGCTATATAAGGCGTAGTTGTTATCAATGTATGAGTGCTATATAAGGCGTAGTTGTTATCAATGTATGAGTGCTATATAAGGCGTAGTTGTTATCAATGTATGAGTGCTATATAAGGCGTAGTTGTTATCAATGCATGAGTGCCATATAAGGCGTAGTTGTTATCCATGTATGAGTGCTATATAAGGCGTAGTTGCTATCAATGTAAGAGTTGGAATTATTTACCAAATAAAAAATAAACTCTACGCCATGACACTAATTAAAATCAATAAAATAAATGCAAAAGTAAGTGAGAATTTTTTATTTATTATTTATAACTTAAACCTATTTTAGATTATTTTCTTATGAACGTTTGTAACTACACATACTTTTAACACAATAAGATGAGAAATAATATTTGCTGATTAATTTCAGATTGGCGGCGAATTACAAAAATAACTATTTCCGTTGGTTAACAATTTCCTAAGAATGAAAATGTCGATAAGTGAGGTTAACTTAAATTTTGAACGCGGTGAGAAATATAACAAAATATAACATGGTTTGAAGTTATGCATATTCGGGCATTACAACTACACTTAATATACCTCTATGATTCATATCAAGTCTCTATTTTGCACGGATTGTCTCATTATACACAACAGTAACGCTACCTACTGCAGAGATAGGTTTTATATTGGCGAAATAATTTTATTATGTATTTTTTACCGGCTGTCTGGTCAAATTCCTTGGAGTAATTCAGGTTCTCTTTCTTAATATTCCGGAGGACGGTGTCCATATCTGAATCCGGCATTTCACATCCATCTGTTTCTCCAGTTCCTGGCTCCATCTTGATACTGTTTCTATCAGAGCAAGAAAGATCTATGGCACTGCTATGATAGAATTTAAATAATGCTACGATTCTCGCTTACATACTTCAAGTCGTCTGAAAATAACGCCGGAAAAAATATTAAATTAGAAAATCTCTAAGCTCTCTTGTGAGACTGAAGGACGCCGACAAAGGTAAAAGACAGAAAATGTGAAATAAGCACGGATATGGTATTTCAGATATGATAACCAAACAATATTTGAGACTTTCCAATCAAAGCATTGATTCAAATGTTCATACTTTTAGAAACTTCTTTTTTTAGTAACGTTATTCTAGTCTCTTAATACGGTGAAATGCGGCTACTTTGATGGATTTAGATTTTGTTTCTACAACAACTTGGAAATTGATAAAACGGATGGTTGAAAAATTATACTTAAAAATGACACAATTATTGCTTATCGAATAAGACCTCACCTTGATGTTTGTAGACTTGAATTTATAAAAAATAGGGCTATTAAACGCTTTGTGCCTCTTTTGACAGCTAGGCCAAAGATAAGTGCATTACTAGACGGTTAGTTTGGACATTTGCATTGTGGTAGGTACTGGAGCATCAAAAATAAAAATATATTTCAGTGACTACTTTCAACAATACCCGATACACGAGAAAAGTAAAAGTTTTTTCACAGAATTAAAATGAATGTTGGTACTATTTTGTAGTTCTATAGTGGCTTTTTTTTACTGTGAGGTTAATTTTTTTCCGTAAGGGCCTATTTCATATTTGGGGATGCTGTTTCTTTTTAAGGAGAGGAATTTCAGGGAAGGAAGATGTATGAGGGATGGGTAGGAATCTAAGGATCAGTGTGTCCAGGAGCATCTCACAACTGCGTTACTGACTCACCCAAAATAAACGCTGTGACATCACAACCACATCATGTTAAATAATGTCAAATGTGAATCGTAAAGTTTTACAGAGATGCAAGATAAATACTTATGAAAACGATGTTAAAGATATTGATAAAATAATTAAAAAACTTTGTTTTTACCACGATAATCTTTATTTTTTATATAAAGTCAACATGTTTCGAGAACGATGTTCTCTTCATCAGGACAATTAATGTACTAAAAACTAAATTGTCAAGTTTATAGAGACAGGTGTGCGTAGAAAAGGAAGTAGCGTGGGGGGGGGGTTTAGGGGAGGGGTGAGAGGTGGAAAAGGGAGGTGCTTAGAAAATCAAAGACAAAAAAAGACAAAAAATTACTATTCTATTGACAATAGAAATTAGGAAAAATGTCAATAGAAATTTAAATATTATTATTAATCAAACTAATTTTGTGAATAACCCTGTCTTAAACATATTTCCATTATAATTTTTTGTCTTTTTTTGTCTTTGATTTTCTAAGCACCTCCCTTTTCCACCTCTCACCCCTCCCCTAAACCCCCCCACACTACTTTCTTTTCTACCCACACCTGTCTCTATATACTTGACACTTTAGTTTTTAGTACATTAATTGTCCTGATGAAGAGAACATCGTTCTCGAAACATGTTGACTTTATATAAAAAATAAAGATTATCGTGGTAAAAACAAAGTGTTTTAATTATTTTATTAATAAAATGGTGCCACAAAGTGAATTTGAAAAATTTGAAGAAGTTAAAAATATTGAACAATTATTCGCAATTTTTTTTGTGAAAAAAAGTGACACTTTTATAGGTATTAAAAAAATAAAATATATCGACATCGAAAAAATAGCGAGAGTATCATTGCAATTTTTTTTATGAAAGGAATGTGTTTTCAAACTGTGAAGTTTCAAAGGTTATACATTCGTTTTTAGGTTAAATATGCAGGTATGTTTTTGTAAAGTAAAAATACATTTTCAAATCCAAAATCTATGTATTTAGAAATAAATATGTTTATTTCTAATAAACACGTCTGAAAGATTATTTTTCCTAGTTTTTGTTTTTGCAAAAAAAACACATTTAGTAATGTAAATGTTCTCATGTATAACATACGGGAAAAATTGGGAATTTTGCACGGGAAGGTACTTTTGCACAAGGGTAAATATTTAATTTTATCATCATGTAACGGGTTGGATTATCTCTATCGCAAGTATGTCATGAAAACAGTCCCCCCAGCTCTGATGATGAGAGTCTCGTCTCTGCCAGGAATAGTGGCAAACACTTACTTTAAGTCAGCATTTGGGGCTCTAATAATCAAAGCGGTTCCATGATAAATCAACACACTGACGATTTAACACACATTTTAAAAGTGATATAAAGTCATTAGAAACGATGAAAAGAAAAAGCTTACCTAACCTAACCTTCTTAACCCTGTTAATAAAGTTTTAGTTTCATCATTTTCCATGACTTTATATCACTTTCAAAATGTTTGTTAAATCGTCAGTGTGTTGATTTATCCGGTCACCAATCAAAGCCACTCGCCCTGAGGCAATATTTAGATATGTTAACAAAACCAATCCACATATGCGACTTATCTATTTTCACAATAATAACCTTTCCCTTACTGATATATATATACTACTAATATCGGAAAAATATAAATATTCATAGTTAATCGCTTATGTTTATCATATTTTATATCAAAAGTGATTATAATTGTAATTTTATTGACGAAAACATGAAAAAACCATCGGCAGATGGTAGGGTCCACATCTCACGACGCGCGACGGTCCGCGACCGGCTGGCTGCCGCTGGCGGCTGGTACACACACAGCTATGCGGTCGTAGGTATCGATGGTCTAAATCAAAATACAACTGCTGACGTGTGGATTTCTCATTTCCCGCATAGCGAACGGACATCAATAGCGTGTCATTTCCGAGCACATTCTTTGCCTAATAGTGTCACACATTTGATTGTATTGGTGTATTTGTTCCCGATTTTTACAAAAATCTCTGATTTTTAATTGAATTTGAAAACTATGTAAAATATTATTTTTAAATTCAGTGCATAAATGAATAACAGAGGAATACCAAAAATCTGAACCCAGAATTAATTATATTTATAGAGTTATTAAAGTTATTAGAAGCAATGTGTAGTAAATACACACCACACATAAAAAAGGTTAACCACCCAATATCAACATAGGCGCTCACAGCTACCTATCAATTGACGCCCACTGTGGTTTCATAGCACCATATACGTTCGTCGACTCAAAATCTAAAATTTACTTATAGATATTTTATTTATTCAGGGTGATTCCTTCGTATTCCTTCAGTGTTGTGACACTTTACAACACTGAAACCGCACCTTCAGGGAAGATATAATTAACAAAGAATAGAGTAGGGGAGGGACGGGCGTCGGGAAACATAGGCACCCCCCTTTTATTCTGATCTGGTCACAGATTTTAATTTTTTTCCTAATTTGGTAGTTTACTTTACCGACTGACAACACTGTTCATCCATAGACTATCAGTGATTTCTGTCAGTTGTTACACGCAGACACGTTTGAAGGTATTGCACTCGTAAAAGTGAATATTTTGTTGTGGTTTCGGATTGTAATAAAGAGACAACTAACGAAAGGTATGTTTTTTTTTATTATATATCTCTTGTATATTTACTAACTTATTAATCAAACTGAAAATCATGCTTACATACCTAAATAAAAAGAAATACCGGTAACTTATGTTGAAAATGTATACAGAGGGAGTAATTGGCATTCTGATGTGAGGGAGGTTTGGGCATGCCCAAAGCTCCCTACTATATATTGTGTATACGAGGATTTTTTAAAATTCTTATTACCTGCTTTAATTAAACTATTTGAATAATTTTTTATTACAGAAAGATGCCCTTCAAATTCAAAAAGAAAGGTTTGCGACGGGAAATTCCTAAAGATTTGATATTACGAGCCATAGAAGAGGTATCAAAAGGATCAAAAATAAAAACAACAGCTGATAAATATCATATCCCTAGATCAAGTTTGCAACGGTACCTTAAACAAGATTCTGTAAAGGATTCTTCGCACAGATTGATAACCTCACAAATTTTCACCGACGAAAAAGAACAAAAATTGTCAAATTACGTGATAGTTTGTTCTAAACATAATTATGGATTGGCAAAGGTACAAGCACGTAAATTGGCCTATGACTATGCTGTAGCCACAAAGAAAACTAATATTCCTGAAAATTGGATCGATAAATTTACTACAAAAAAGACTGTTGTGCACTATGTCGGCCGAATCGAAGACATTAGTCATACCATGGCTACAATAAAATTTATGAGGCTGAGTAAGATAAGAAACACATTTTTTTTTCTGAAGTAGATGACGTAGCAAGTGTCCCACTAGACGACATCAAAACTAAATTGCCAGGACCAAAGACATGCAATAAAACCAAACGTGGTAGCTCTAAGTACACATTTGATAAACCTTTATGGGTTATACCTAATCTTAGATAAGTTAAGATACTATTTAAGATGTTTTTTTATTTGTTGTTAACTTTTATTTTGAATACTATTATGGATATCAAGTGTTTTATAGGCCATGCCAAAGCCTCCCACGGGGTGTGTCCAAACCTCCCTGCCATAGGGAGCATCGGGCCCTTTTGAATAATTTCTGAAATTATCTCGTAATGTTGAGACTGATTATAATTTCAAGAAAGTTCTCTCTAAAATATCTAGCCAAATGTGTGGTGAAATAAGAATTGGCAATAAATATTGATTATCTATAAGATCTGATTTTTTATGCATTAAATTGTGAAAAAGTTCCAATCCCTCCCCTACCTCCCCTATTGTTGTGGTAGACAATGGCTGGCTGTCAAATTTATCACTTGTTTCGGGTCTTCAGCGGTTCAGGGTTACGCCACGAACTCACGAGCGGCCGAATGCATTTTTATTTTCGACAACTGCCTGTATGAGCCAACTTTATAAAATACATACTCTACGAAAACATGATATTGTAGTACACAAGACTAATATTATTGGAATGAACCGACGAGATCGGGTTTTTGAAATTTATTTATTTTTATTTTATTAATTTATATAACGCCCAGAGGGCTTTTACATGGTTGGTAGTATAATTTTAAGTTGACAGATACTTTGAAACATAAAAAATAAAAATAAAATTACATTTGATAAAACCTATGCAACAAGTCATACAAACAGAAAATTGCAGCTATCTGTAGGTTTACACGATGTGCTTAGGAGTATTGTAGAAATAAATGTTTTAAATGATCCACCAAACTTGCCAAGTTGGTATTGAATATGTCAACATCACCCAAGTAATGATATCCCATGGTGTGAAGTCGTTGTATCGGGGAGTGGGCAATGTAGTTACGCTTATGTGTGCTGCTGTAGAATATTGTATTTTCCCAAATTTTATTGTTAAATTATAAAAATAATTGTCTATGACTTTACTGTCAATGCTTAACTGATATATTTTTTGACACATGCTTTCTTTAACGTCCATTGTTTCATCCAGTCACCCGCGCAGTTAAAAGCATAATCCCATACTTGTGATAGTTATTAAGTATAGTTACGATAGTTTATTAGTGATAATTTTTATTTTCATTGGTCTTCATTTTGGTAGCGACCACTGTTCTTATGTCATGCTCAAATGTCTAAAACTATCTAGTTTAACTTACGCCAATCGGTACCCAAAGCGGATCGGTAATTCCTATTTATTTATAAATATAGAGTTATCTGACCATTAACGTCGACTTTTTCAACCGTTTTCAAATGTTTTAACTTCAAGGTTAAACAAGGTACACACGTAATTATATCCTAATTTCCAATAATGTGTTATGAATACTATTTCTTGGTTCTTACAGAATATTACAAGCCAAACCAAATTTTCACGGCAGATACAAAGTAGGGTTCCGTCACAACTATGTTCTTTTTCGGGTATATTTGTTTGGCTGGAACAAATTACCAAACGCCACCACAGCAGTGGCATGGATCTACCAAATCAAGAGACTGTTTCCATCAAGACGGAACCAGGGCCCCGGGAAGAAGGCGGAGATGAAATGCCGTATACAGATATAATTTTCGATATTCCAGATATAAAGAAGGAATGTTTGCAATATGCGGAAAGTACTCAGACAGACGGTTAGTAGCATTGCATACGTATAAAATGTAGAATAACAAATTATTATATTCGGAATCTATGTCCGTTTCGAAATGTCGTGCAAACAGGACGTATTTACTATAAAATAAATCTTTGCTAAAACTGCTTAGCTACAAAACTCTTTTAGCTCAAGTATTGCTCACAATAAACCCTCATCTGTTTTAACATATATTCGTGTCTATTAACTAAATATTTATGAAAGAAAATATCATTCCATTGACTTATAATAATAAAACCGTGTTTTGAAGGTAGTCAAGAGTAATTTTTTTCCTTCTTGAAACATCAGTCCTTGAAGTAACATCTAGCATCTTTATGTTTTCCTATATTAAGCTTAAAGTCTTTTCACCTAATTCTTGCTCCTGTGTGGTCAATCAATGTTATCTTTTGTCGTAAATATTTTACTTTAATTTAAATTAAAAACAAGCTTTTTGTGTATGATTGGCGGTTAAAATACTTTTTTGTTTTGTTTTTCAGGTTGCTTTAATATAGAGTCTGTTACCATCAAGGCGGAGCTTGGACCCCGAGAAGAAGATGAAGGGGGATTTCCATATACGGAAATTGACATAGACCTGCCGGATGTTAAAAAGGAGTGCTTAGAACGCTTAGAAAGAATTGTCCAGACAGCAGGTAAAATGTTTTTTTCATTCTTAGTAGTCCAGTTAATCTAGACCAAAAAACCTTAATCCTGATTTTTTCAGGTAGTAAATACCTACCAAGGGAGTTCTAAGCCATTATGTCTCCGAAACTAGAACATGTGAAAAAATTAAATCCAAAATGGAACTCCTTATAAAACTACCTACAAATAATTGTGAGTTTGTGGTTTAAAAAAATTATTTCATTTTTATATTTTTTTTGAAACTATAATAATTTTTTTTTTTATTTTACGGTAAACGAAAAAGTATCCAAACATAGTATTTGCCATTATTATTACTACATTTCTAAGGCAGTTAGAAAATAACTTAAATTTTCTGGAAGACCGAATTTTTTAAATTTTGAAAATTTTTCGATGTAGAGCTTATGAATATCGCAAAACGTAAATTCGCGAATGGAGCGCAAAAGTGAAATCTAAATGGTCGAGTGTATTTGATTTGGTTGCTGCAAAAGTTATTTCGTAGTAAATACTAACAGTTTACAATTCAGAAATAAACATTTGTCGCACTGATTTCCCGTATTCACATAAATTCCTGAAACAAAAACAACCGAGCAGTATTGGAGTGTCCTGTTATATGCGGCCTCTGAAATGGTTTATCCTGCAGCAGACGTCTGAAAATACTGATGAGATATTTGAAGATGAATGTGATGCCCGGTGAATGAATATTTTCTGTAGCTAAAAAATATGATCTATGAAAAGTCTTGGTTAGAATAATATTTTTTTTTTTATTCTTAACATTACATTGCAAACACTATTTATTAATAAAATTATTTTATAAAGTAAATCTATATAAAATTCGGCGTTTCAATTCAAAAGTATAAATAAGTGCAAGGCACAAATTAGTCACCTGTTCCTGTGGGAACCTATTTTTTTTACTTTTACGTGAGTTCTTTTCTGACACGAATGTAATAAGTGACATGAAGCTTACTATTAATCCTTTTTTTCAAAATTATCGTCAGATCTGAAGACACAATCAACTGAAACCACGGAGTGCTACTATTCACATTCTCAAAAGGGCAATTTGACGAGCCACATGCTGACTCACAGTGGTAAAAAACATTTTTCATGTTCTGTGTGCAACTATTCATGCTCTCGAAAGGATAATTTGATTAGCCACATGCGGACTCACACTGGAGTAAAACCTTTTGCATCTTTGGAGTGCAACTATTCATGTTCTCAAAAAAGCTATCTAAAGAAACACATTCTGACTCACACTAGAGAAAAACATTTTTCATGTGTGGAGTGCAACTATTCATGTTTTCAAAAAAGGAATCTAAAGAAACACATGCAGACTCACACTGAGGAAAAACCTTTTTCATGTTTGGAGTGCAACTATTCTTGTTCTCTAAAGATCTACCTAAAGAGTCACATGCTGACTCACACTGGAGAAAAACCTTTTTCATGTTTGGAGTGCAACTATTTATGTTCTCGAAAAGGCTCTCTAAAGATACACATGCTGACTCACACTGGAGAAAAACCTTTTTGTTCTTTGTGCAATAGCTCATTTTCTCAAAAGGGAAATTTGAAGAGACACATGCTGACTCATATTGGAGAAAAACCTTTTTCATGTTCTTTGTGCAATCACTCATTTTCGCAAAAGGTACATTTGATAAGCCACATGCTGACGCACACTGGAAAAAAAGCTTTTTCATGTTCTTTGTGCAATAGCTCATTTTTTCAAAGGGGAAATTTGACTAGACATATGCTGACTCATATTGGAGAAAAACCTTTTTCATGTTCTTTGTGCAATAACTCATTTTCGCAAAAGGTACATTTGATAAAACACATGCTGACTCACACTGGAAAAAAAGCTTTTTCATGTTCTTTGTGCAATAGCTCATATTTTCAAATGGGAAAATTGACAAGACATATGCTGACTCACAGTGGCGAAAACACTTTTTCGTCTCCCAAATAATTTTTTTAAGTGCATACATGTAGGTACTCAATAGAAATATTTGACGTGCCACTTGTTCTTAGTGCAATTATTCATATTCTCGAAAGGGAAATCAGTCGAGACACATACTGACTCACAGTAGAGAAAAAAGTTTTAATTTATCAAAGTGCAACTCTTCATTTATTCGAAATAAAAAATTACGCGCGTTTTCTTTGTCCAGAAAGACCTTTTTCATGTTACAATTCATATCTGAAGTGGCACATGCTGACTCATACTGGAGAAAAAACTTTATATGTTCCGAGTGTAACTATTCATGTTTTCGAATTGAAAATATGAAGAAACACTTACCAACTCACAGTGGAGAAAAACCGTTTTCATTTTGCAAATGCAACCACTCATGTCGTCAAAAGCTAGGCTTAACGAGCCACATGCTGACTAACAGTGGAGAAAGACATTTTAAATGTTCCGAGTGCAATAATTAACGTTCTGGAAAGTGTTATTGGCCTGATCTGTTTTGTGCCGAACAGAACTATTCATCTTCTCAAAAGAGAAGTATTACGGTATAAAAACTTTATAAATGTCCTTTGTTTAGTTTTTTCATGATCTTTGTTCATTTTATCAAAATATATATTATAGGAGACATTCGCTGACTCACCTTCGATAACACAGGCCTGCGACCAAATTGCTTTCTTTAAAATAATGGATGATTCTTATGTATTTTAGTGCGCTGAGTTCAGAAATGCTCCCAGTTTTTTGCCAGCACGTAAGCATTTTCCGCAAAATGCATTTGTCTGTATGATTGCCTAACTTAAGGCGTAAATTTATGAATATGCCGAAAAAAGTTGTTTTTCCTATTCGGCTTTATAGTTTTATATCAGAAACTATGAAATATGATAAAAATTAGTATATTTAATAGTATTAGTCAACGTATGAATCATGGAAACCCAGTAGAAAGGTGTCTTGCTTAGTGACTAAGATGGTAAAACCTGGATTCTCCCAGTATTAGTCAGCGTATGAATCATGGAAACCCAGTAGAAAGGTGTCTTGCTTAGTGACTAAGATGGTAAAACCTGGATTTTCCCAGTATTAGTCAGCGTATGAATCATGGAAACCCAGTAGAAAGGTGTCTTGCTTAGTGACTAAGATCGTAAAACCTGGATTTTCCCAGTATTAGTCAGCGTATGAATCATGGAAACCCAGTAGAAAGGTGTCTTGCTTAGTGACCAAGATGGTAAAACCTGGATTTTCCCATTGTACTATATATACCCCTCGTTGTTCTTCGATTTGTTCATTTCAATTTAAACATTCTTAAAGTGTCTTTCGAAATGTCTTCAAGAGCTTGTGTTAATAATCCTCATAGTTTCTGTTACATTTGTGGCGAACTTGTATTAAAAAAACAAACTCGAAGTATTACGGAGTTTATTAAAAAAGTGTACTTTGCCTATTTT
Organism: Hesperophylax magnus; assembly: GCA_026573805.1. Taxonomy (NCBI): domain Eukaryota; kingdom Metazoa; phylum Arthropoda; class Insecta; order Trichoptera; family Limnephilidae; genus Hesperophylax; species Hesperophylax magnus. The sequence goes on along the minus strand of JAIUSX010000193.1, from coordinate 464,357 downwards.
GGTGTGAAGATCGGAGATCAAGAAAAATCTTGGGCCCCTCATGGAGTGTGTTCAGGCTGTGTTGAAGGACTTCGCAAGTGGTCTAAAGGAAAGGCGAAATCTTTTCGTTTTAGGGTGCCTATGATTTGGAGAGAGCCGAGAAACCACGGTGATGACTGCTACTTTTTTTCTTGCAACATACAAGGGTATAATGCTAAAAATAAAAAGATATATGTTACCCAAACATGCAATCTGCACTTCGACCTGTGCCTCATGGACCCGGTATTCCAGTACCAGTGCCCCCACACAATTTTGACGTTTTCCCAGAGTCATCAGAGAGCGAGTCAGAGAAGTTGGACGATGAGTTTCAAGTCGAAGACTGTGGACCCCAACAGTTTTCACAAGAAGAATTAAACTACCTCGTTCGTGATTTAGGGCTTTCTAAAAAGTCTGCTGAATTACTGGGCTCTAGACTTCAAGAAAAGAATTTGTTGAGATTTTGAACTTCATTCTCTTGGTACAGAAGCAGAGAAAAACAATTTGAGCCAAATTTTTCTCAAGATGGCGAACTTGTATATTGTTCTGATGTTCCCAAGTTGATGTCAATGTTTAACATTCAACATGTGTCAGATGATTGGAGGCTTTTTATTGACTCATCAAAAAGAAGTTAAAAAGCAATTTTGCTACACAACGGCAATAAATACGCTTCTGTACCCGTGGGGTACTATAAAAGAAAAGTATGACAACATGGCTTTTATACTTGATAAATTGTAATATAAGGAGTTTGGATGGCCTATCTGTGGTGATCTCAAAGTAATCTCTATGGTGCTTGGACAACAAGGTTTCTATACGAAATTCCCCTGTTTCCTATGTGAGTAGGATAGCCGGGCAAAAGCACAGCACTGGAGCCAAAAAGTGTGGCCAACGAGAACTTTGAAGGTTGGAGAAAAAAAACTTTCACTTTGAGTCTTTGGTTGATCCCAAAAAGTGCTTTTACCCCCACTTCACATCAAGCTTGGACTGATGAAGCAGTTTGTCAAGGCATTGCCAAAAGATGGCGAAACGTTCAAGTACCTTGAAAAGAAATTCCCGGGACTGTCTGAGGCAAAGTTAAAGAAGGGTGTTTTTGTTGGTCCGGACATTCGGAAACTAATGAAAGACAATCAGTTTGAAAAGGTGTTGAAAAAAGCTGAGAAAGAGGCGTGGATATCATTTAAAGAAGTTGTGACTAAGTTTTTGGGGAACAATAAGGACTCGGATTGAGATGACAAGATACATTAAGACAAGATACATGACGCCAACCCATAGCTCAGTGGTCAGAGCTTTCGACCGGAAATCGAAGGGACACGGGTTCGAGTCCCGTTGGCGTCATGTATCTTTTATCAGGGGATTTTTCAATGTGGATGAGTGTTTCAGGCGAACAATTATTGCTTATAAAAATAATTGTTATCCTTTGTGCTATGCATAAAAAAAAAATCTTGTCTTAAAAACATTAATTTACCAAAAAAATAATAATTAATATTATTTTCTATTTTTTATTTATTTTTTTTTTTCGTAGAAAGCAATCACTTTGTGGTTTAACATTTTAATGAAATAAAACTATATTTTTTGTTTAAAACCACGAATTTTTATTAATTTTAGACCGACCGGTTTCGCTTCACTCGAGCATCGTCATGAATACAGTTTTAATCATCCCACGAAATGTATATAACGAAAAAGTGAAAGACTTCATAAATAGTGATAATTTTGTAATTCTGAATAAAGACCCCACTAACAAGTACCTAGAAAATGTAAAACAAACATTTAAGGCATGTAAAACTAAAAAATTCCAAGATGATTCATTATCACCAAGTAAAATTTTTAACTAAAAACCCCAAATCTCCAAAATTATATGGTTTTATTAAAATTCATAAAATTGACAACCCAATTAGACCAGTAGTATCATGTTGTAATGCCCCAAATTTTATAATATCGTCATTTATTACTAAAGTGTTTAATAATACCAATGTTTTCACTCCTAAATACTCAATTAAAAACTTATTTACATTAGTAGAAGAATTGAAAGATTTGGTTCTCCCTAATAATTGTAAACTCATTTCGTTTGACGTGGTTAATTTGTTTCCCAATGTTCCCATTGGGGAAAGTAAATGTTTAATATCAGACTTATTAAATACTTCTAATTTATCCAAAGACTTTATAAAAGATCTCATGTCGTTATTTAATATGTGCCTAAGTCAAAACTATTTCCAATTTAATAATGTTATATACCAGCAAAAAGAAGGTTTACCTATGGGTGCTTCCACTAGCCCTTTGATTGCCGATATATTCATGAATAACTTGGAGAGTAAAATACTAGCCGGTAACTCACCACTTATAAAAAACGTCTTTCTGTGGAAAAGATATGTCGATGACATATTTTGTATATGGACAGGCACGGAACGTCAACTAAATTCCTTCCTCAACCTTATAAATTCTTATCATAAACATATTAAATTTACATTAGAGATAGGCATTAATTCATCCTTAAACTTCCTAGACCTATCCTTATCTCTCATAAATAATAAAATCGATTTTAAAATCTTTCGGAAACCTACCTACACCGATATTGTCATACATAATACATCCAATCATCCTTTTTCACACAAACACTCAGCATTTCACTCAATGGTCCATCGCTTGGTCACGATTCCATTAACTAATATTAATTTCTCTAACGAATTATCAATAATTAAAAAAATAGCGTCTAATAATGGATACGATCCAGATTTTATTGATAGAATCTTAAGTAAAAAACTAAAACAATTAGCAGTTAAAAATTTCTTATCCGCAGTAGTCCACATAATATTAATAATAATAATCTTCCTTTCCCATGGCGCCGTATTCTATTCATTAATAATTTTTCTTCCTGCAGTATATTTAACCTTCCTTCTGAAGTCAAACCGGCGTTTTATACCAACAACAATTTATTTAAATTTTTAGTCAATTCTAAAGACAAAGATGACACACTTAGTCATGCAGGAATTTATAAATAAAACTGTAATAATTGTCCTGCGTTTTATACCGGGAAGACAACGCGCAATGTCAACATTAGGATTAAAGAACATCTTAGATGCCTTAATAGCAATTATGACGGCCGGCGTGGTCTAGTGGTATACGCTTTTGACTACAGATCCGAAGGTCGCGGGTTCGAACCCGGCGTGGGCAAATAAATTTTATTTGATTAATTTGTGTTATTTCACAATTAATTAATTTAAATATTATATAGTATATTTGCGGCACGTTCCAGAGTGGAAGATACTCTCAGTATCGCCCTGGTGTAAGACCACCATTCAGAATTGAAACGTTGCTTGAAATGGCTTTAGCCGTGTTTGGTGACCAGATCTGAATAGCCAGGTACTTCCCCACCTTCCTCTTCCCCATCTCCCTCCCCTCCCCAATACCCTCAGCCTCACAACATACCCCAATTGGGGATGCCATAGTCTCACTGGCTCCAGACGGGAGCAGTTGGGACTCTTGTGCGGTATTACTGTAAAAAAAAAAAAAAATGGCTTTTCAGAGTTTGCCAATCATCTTATTGAAAAAGATCATACCTTTAATAAAAGCACCGGTGCTAAAATTCTCCATAAAAAAGACCATAGTAACAAATTGATTAACCTAGAAGCACTAGAAATAAAGAAAGCCATTAAAACCAAAAGTTTAATTCTGAATAATCAATTAGATTTGTCAAAAAGCCCAATACTGGGAATATTCCCTGTAAACTGTAAAATTCCCAGTATCCCTTAATCACCTTACAATTTTTAATGCCTATTCTCTATTATTATAATATTTATATACACTAATCGTTTTCTTTTAATATATTGTTGTTTCATTTTGGTTTTACTTTCTCTCTCCCTCTGTATGTATATATAAAGACACATTTTGTATTATTGATTAGTTTAATTTTGTACCCTGACGATGCTCGAGTGAAGCGAAACCGGTCGGTCTTAAAATTAATAAAAAATCGTGGTTTTAAACAAAAAATATAGTTTTATTTCATATTATTTTCTGTTATTTCAAAACAATTTATACAAATAAAAACTCTTTATACACATATTGTAAGTAAGTCTCATGCCCAGGTTTTGGGTAGGTATATAATAAAGGAAAGATAATCTCAAACACCTATTCTGCTGTTTTTCTCAACATACTCAAGTATCTGGTTCACCTGATCGACGCAATATAGTCGGGCGTCCCCGATTTCTTCTACCATTCACCTTCGCGTTATATTTTATTTTATTACGAAGATCATCCAAGTTTCGAAGTTGGCGCACCTGGTGTTTAACAGTAAGTGTGTTCGGTCCCGCATGTTTGTCGGCCATTGTTTCCAGTCACAGTAAACTCTTCCGTTAGAGATGTCATCCTGCGCTCCCGCCACCTCACATCCGTATAAGATCCGCGTGAAATTCTGGATCATTTTGCACAGAAGAGCGATGTTTTTCGGGACTATATCTTGACGGGTGATGAGAAGTGGATGTGCTACTACACTCCAGAATCTAAAATACAATCACTTCAGTGACGTCATGCATCTTCCCCAGCCATCAAAAAGTTCAAGACGACCCATTCAGCCAGAAAAGTCGACGGGTGGGAAACGTTTTTCGATTGTCTTTAAAAAAACTTTTATAGGGCTTCATCACATTATCAGCTTGATGTGATTGATTGTGACCTCAGAACGGGGTACCCCGGTAAAGTCACATTTTTTCAAGCATTGTAAAAAATCAATAAAAAAAGGTTCGACTTTTTTAAGTGTTTAATTGGGTTTTTTTTTTTTTTTATAGAGAATACCTCACAAGAGTCCCAACTGCTCCCGTCTGGAGCCAGTGAGACTATGGCATCCCCAATTGGGGGATGTTGTGAGGCTGAAGGTAAGTGGGGAAGGGAAAGAGGAAGGTGGGGAAGTACCTGGCTATTCAGATCTAGTCACTAAACACGGCTAAAGCCATTTGGAGCAACGTTTCAATTCTGAATGGTGGTCTTACACCAGGGCGATACTGGTAGTATCTTCCACTCTGGAACGTGCCGCAAATATAATATATAATATTTTAATTAATTAATTGTGAAATAACACAAATTAATCAAATAAAATTTATTTGCGCACGCCGGGTTCGAACCCGCGACCTTCGGAATGGCAGTCCAATGCGTGGACTATGCCGGCCGTCAAATATTTGTTAAAGATATCAATTTAATTTTTAATGCTATGAATATTTTTTTTGTAGATACCTGTGTGTGTTTCTAGTGTTGCTTACGAATATTAATAAATTAATGTTTTTACTTTTTTATCCTAACTTCTAACAATTATTTTATTTTTGTATTATTTTTTATTTATTCATTTATTAAAATTAAATATGTGAAGATGCAAAATGTGGTCTAGCAAAGAATAAAATGGTTTTCAGAATAACAGTTTAAAATCCTGTCACCTTTTGTGTATAAGAATCGATGATTCTTTTTTAAAATTATATCTACTTATATTGTATTCAGTGAATATTGGATTTATTTTAATTAAAGTGATGTATTGACGATTGCATGTATTTAGAAATAAGTCATTTATTTGAAACCAATATTTAATAGATCTAAGTTAATTGGTAAAACAGACAGTCGTCGGCGAATAATTTGATATTAATAAAGTCCGCACCAATAAAGAAATGCACGAAAAATTGAAAAACTCGAGATCTCGACCTGTTGGCAGTTCTACGTTTTGTTTTGATGGCCCTCTGACACTTCTATCGTACAAGCCAAAACCTGCAAATATGGTTTACCTTTTATCTGGTTGTGATGAAAATGCAATAATTAATAATTCAAGTGGCGAACCAGACACGATTCATTTGAAGAACCAAGCAAAGGCAGGAGTAGATTCATTTTATCAAATGTGCGCCTCAATGACGTGCAGCCGCAAAACTAATAGATGGTCAATGGCTGTTTTCTATAGCATCTTAAACATGGCTTTTGTTATTTTTGCTGTAATTTATGGCCACAACATGGTCAAATAAACTCTCAAACAAAAGATAATTCATTAAACAACTCAGCACAGATTCGGTCAAGCCTTGGATTCAGACTTGAAGCTCCGACTTAAAAATTTAAGCCAAAGTTTCACAAAACCTACTGATTCAAGTAATAAACTTCCGGCAGGAGAACCAGAGCCCAAAAAACGTAAATACTGCGCTTTTTGCTGCTAAAAAAAGAGAATGTCAAAATTAGTAAAAAGTCCGTATTTTCTGAGCACAAAGTTGATGTGTGTGTAGATTGCTCTTACATTGTAGCTAGTAATTAAAAGCATGATTACTTTAAATGTTTGCCCTAAGAATAAGAAATTAATCTTAAAAAATATATGATTATTTAAAAAAAACATACGTTCAAGTTGATTTTTAAGAAGATGATTTTTTTGTTTGAATATAAGCATAATGTTTAGATTCGTTGTAATAAATAACTGTGATAGTAGTATTCATTGATAAAACTGAGTTTTATTATTAGTTTACATACCAACCTTAACTTTCCATCGAAAAATAGGGCACAACTAGGTTTATTTTAGCCTACAGGCTGTCATTTACATGTGTACGCCTCTGAGACGTATGTTTAGGCTTTATGTACCTATAAAATAGATTAGGCTTCTAGGGTTAAGTCAGCGTTTGGCGCTCTAATAATCAAAGCGGTTCTATGATAAATCAACACACTGACGATTAACCACACATTTTACAAGTGATATAAAGTCATTAGAAACGATGAAAAAAAAACTTTACCTAACCTAAACTTCTTAACCCTGTTAATAAAGTTTTAGTTTCATCACTTTCCATAACTTTATATCACTTTTAAAATGTATGTTAAATCGTCAGTGTGTTGATATATGCGGTCACCAATCAAAGCCACCAGCCCTAAGGCAATATTTATGTTAAGGGGACGGTATCAAATCTCGACTTCAGTACAGTTAGGTATTATTGCTACTTGTAAATGAATCGGTCGGCCGCTAGAACAGCTGCGGTTTCAAAACCAACACCTGCGTCTTTTGAGTAGATAGATTGACACGGTTTTGATAAAATACGAAATAAAAATACACGTGCTTTATAAAATTTATATTTATTTACTAAATAATGGATACAACTTGACAGAATAAAAATCATACTAGCAAAATAATGGATATACAGTCACATCTTTTACGCCCTGGACCTTTTTTGACGTCTCAGTTTTTTACTCAAAGTCACATAGAATCTAGTCGTGTTTTGACTTGGAAAAGATTTTTGGTTCATAAATTTGATTGAATGGTTTGTGTAATGACAATAACTGTTTTTTTTTTAATATAATATTACCAGAAAGCAATGGGAGTGAAAAAAGGGAAAACGTAAAATTAAATAACGACAAATATTTTTTGATTATATATTTAGTGCGATAGAAATGGAAAAAAGGTTATTTGTAAATCATGAATGTAATTTGAAAATTTATTTCAATGTTTTTTTCGTACTCGGGAAAGAATATATTTTACAATATTAACTTAGATATACAAAAAAGTAGAATGAAGTACATAAACTAAGAAAAAAACACAGTCTAATATAGATATAAAGAAGTTGATAAAAATTGATATAAAATTATCTAAATGTCTTGGTTAAAAATACTTTTTTCATGTTTTTAGCATAATATCCTCGAAAAGTGCCAAAACTTTGGCTTTCTTTGTGGTTAAGGCTATTAAAAAAGTTTTTTGTACATTGTATTATACACTATAATTCTTACTATGCATGTTACCGGTAATATATTATTTTATATTTATTTTCTGTCTCTCTCATATATATTAAAGTCTATGGTCGCATCTGTCAAATCTGCAACAGTGAATTTCGCTCCCCAATATATCTAACGAAACCAGAAGAATTTGCGGGTAAAATTCGGTTTATGGGAGTCACTCGAATAACCGAAATTGAACTTGATTTAGACTAATTTAGGGCTGGGGAATCCGAATCTGTAAGAATTAGGTGGGGGTCGGCACTATTAACTGAGTTATAGGGTTTTGAAATTTAGTACGCGATACATAGAAACCATATTTTATTTATCAATTATGACATAAGAAAATCAAATTAATGACTTTTAATTAATTACTTTGACATTTCAGAAGTGCCAACCAAAAAATAAAAAGTGTTGCCATATAATAATAATATTTTTTTACAAAATAGGTTAGGTTTTTAGTTTGGGTTAGAGTAGGCAGAAGAACATGGGAAAAAGGTATTAGAATTAAATCACAAACCTAGCGTAGCCCACAAACTACTTGAAAACTGGGATATAACTCTAAAGGGGACGCGAGCAGGCGTTATTAAAGGGGCATTTTTTTGTAACAGGAAATAACATGGAAAAAAGGTATTAGAATTAAATCACAAACCAGTCTATACAAACCTAGCGTAGCCCACAAACTATTTGAAAACTGGGATGTAACTCTAAAGGGGACGCGAGCAGGCGTTATTAAAGGGGCAATTTTTTGTAACAGGAAATAACATGGAAAAAAGGTATTAGAATTAAATCACAAACCAGTCTATACAAACCTAGCGTAGCCCACAAACTATTTGAAAACTGGGATGTAACTCTAAAGGGGACGCGAGCAGGCGTTATTAAAGGGGCAATTTTTTGCAACAGGATATAACATGGAAAAAAGGTATTAGAATCAAATCACAAACCAGTCTATACAAACCTAGCGTAGCCCACAAACTATTTGAAAACTGGGATATAACTCTAAAGGGGACGCGAGTGGGCGTTATTAAAGGGTCATTTTTTTGTTATAGAAAATCACAGTTAGGTTAGGTTATATATATATATATATAAATTTAATATTTACAAGATTTTAAATAATAAACTACAAATCTGGCAAATGATATTTAATTTTCTGAATTTTCCATGCATTGATATTATTATTATATGGCAACACTTTTTATTTTTTGGTTGGCACTTCTGAAATGTCAAAGTAATTAATTAAAAGTCATTAATTTGATTTTCTTATGTCATAATTGATAAATAAAATATGGTTTCTATGTATCGCGTACGAAATTTCAAAACCCTACAACTCAGTTAATAGTGCCGACCCCCACCTAATTCTTACAGATTCGGATTCCCCAGCCCTAAATTAGTCTAAATCAAGTTCAATTTCGGTTATTCGAGTGACTCCCATAAACCGAATTTTTTCCGAATTTGCTAATCCTCGCATCTTCAAGTGTGTAAAAGTTGAAATCAGTTTATGAATTCATAATTCAATCAATTTGTTTTCTACATTGGAGTGCTTGCTGTTAAATATCGTGATTTAAAATATAACAAAGTCCAACACCGTAAGAAACACAGATAGTTTTTGACATTAACTCGTGATTGGTCAATACTGTTGTAATCTGCCTCGTGATTGGTTAATAGTGTTGTCATCTGCCTCGTGATTGGTCAATAGTGTTGTCACTTTTGACGACTTTTAAAAACATCAACATGAAAAACACAAGGGCGAAGCAAAGTTCAGATGCGTGCTCTACAAAAACCGATCAGAATATCAATGTCGAACCACTCAATAAAGATGACTTTCAGCAATACACCAAGTACATCGATGATAAACTCGAAAAACTGACGGCAGCTCTGGAACATAACCTAATTCAAAAATTTAGTGATATAATTACAAGTAAAGTGACAATGGAATTGAACTCAACAAAAGAAAAATTTGTCATGCTCGACGAAATAAAGACCTCACTGGATTTCCTATCTACAGAATATGATCGCTTATGCAAAGAAGCCAAAGAAAATTCCGCAACAATAAATAAATTATGTGTCGATAACCAACGTCTCCAAACAAACAATGATATTCTTACGAAGAAAATTGATTCTCTTGAACAATTTAATCGGAAAAATAATATAGAAATACAAATGGTTCCTGAGAAATCTAATGAAAATCCAGTGAACCTGTTTAAAAAACTTTGTTCAGCAGTTTCATTCCCAATTCGGACAGAAGAGATATTAGCTTGTCATCGTGTCCCTCAATCAAACAAAAGCTCCATTCGACCTAAAAATATTGTAGTGGAACTACCTAGCAGCTATACCCGAGATGCTTTACTGTCTGCAGTAAAAAACTACAATAAAAAATACCCAAATTGCAAACTCAACAGTGAACATCTGGAGATTACTGGAAAAACCCCTGTATATGTATCGGAACAACTTACTCCCAACAATAAAGAACTTCACGCCGCAGTACGTCACGCAGCCAAGGAAAAAAACATTAAATTCATTTGGGTACGGAATGGGAAAATATTTATTCGAAAAAATGAGAATTCCCCGGCAATATGGGCAAGTAGCAAAGACGTGTTAGAGAAAATCTAATTTCTGCATACATATACACATTTCTACATCCCTCTGATAATCAAAATGGAAGTGTCTTTATATTATCAGAATATAAGAGGCATGAGAAGCAAATTAGATCAAATCTCTTTAAACACTCTCTCCTCAAACTATGATGTTATATGTTTAACAGAGACATGGCTAAATTCCTCAATTCAAGATGCAGAGATACTGGATAAACGATACACTATTTTCAGACAAGACCGAGAAAAACTAACATCCAGAAAGAAAGACGGAGGGGGAGTTTTAATAGCTATCAAGAAAAACATTGTAGCCTATCAAATATATGATGAACCCTCTAATATTGAACATATTTGGGTAAGAATTAAATCAAACGGATCAAATAAAAAATTTATAAATATTTGTATAGCTTATCTTCCACCAGATATTGCAACTGACGCATTTACTAATTTCATCAACAAGTCTGTATTAAACAATCAACAATCAACAATCTGTATTAAATCACACATCAATTCTCATACATTAATACTGGGAGACTTTAATATCCCTTCCATTGAATGGTCAGTTAACGCCAACAATGATTGTAATTATGTTGAATCATTTGCTAATCAAAAATCTTCATTGTTATTAGAATTTCTACATTTCTCTAACTTACATCAGTATAACTATACAAAAAATGTTAACGGTAGAATACTTGATCTAGCTCTCTCTGATTTTACGCTTAATGTTCAACCTGCCCTCGCTCTTTCTAAAATTGACGTGCACCATCCACCAATTGAAATGGATCTAACTATTAATACAATGCACAATCTTAATGATAACCTTGAACGTCCTTTATTCAATTTCAAGAAAACTGATTATCTTAATTGTACCAATGAATTATCCCTAATCGACTGGACCCCAATGGTAACACTAAATTGCAATGAGTCTCTTCAATTCCTATATAATAGCATCTGGCCAATTATAGAGAAACACACACCAAAAAAGTGAATAAAAACAAATATCCTATCTGGTATTCCAGTGTTGTTATCCATCAAATCAAAGAAAAAGACAAACTTAGAAAAAAATTCAAAAAGTTTGGGAATCCTAGAGACTATGATAGTTTCACAATCCTACGATCAAGGGTCAAAACTGGAATTCACAAATGCTTCCAATCTTATATTAATTCTATCGAAGACACTTTACATCATAGTACAAAACCACTATGGACTTATGCCAAATCAAAAGGTATGACTCACTTAATTCCTAAAATAATGCACTTCAATGAAACTGTAGCAAACAATGGTCATGAAATTAGTGAACTTTTCTCAAATTACTTCTGCTCTGTTTTTAATACAAATGATGTATCAAATCAACATGTAAATTATGATTCTCAAGAAAGTACCTATGAGCTCAGTCATGTCGAAATTTCAAAGACTGAAATATTCAACGCTATGAAATCACTAAACTCAAACAAAGGTCCAGGTCCAGATGCCATTCCACCATTATTTATATCAAACTGTGCTAAATCTCTTGTTTATCCTCTTCATGTTATATTTCGTAAATCTCTTAAAGAAGGTGTTTTTCCTGATCTTTGGAAAACAGCACGTATCACTCCTATCTTCAAATCTGGGAATAAAAGTGACATCTCTAATTATCGCCCAATAAGTATACTCTCATGTTTTGGGAAAATTTTCGAATCCTTAATCTATAAAAGCATTTTTACACATTTTAAACATATTTTAAGTTCTGTTCAGCATGGATTCGTATGCAAAAGATCCACTACCACAAATTTAATCGAATATGTAGATTTTTTATGTACCAATTTTGACAAAAGAACACAAGTAGATGCAGTCTATACTGATTTCCGAAAGGCTTTCGATAAAGTCAGTCATCCTCTTCTGATCCAAAAACTAAAAAGAACAGGTTTCCATGGCAACCTCCTGAGATGGATCATATCTTATATCTCTAACAGGAGTCAATATGTACAAGTTAATAGTTATGAGTCCTCTCCCAAACTTGTCACATCTGGTGTCCCTCAAGGATCCCATTTAGGACCACTACTCTTTATTATATTCATAAATGATCTAACGGCAAAACTTTTTTGTAAATGTTTACTATATGCGGATGACTTAAAAATTTTTCAACCCGTGAATTCACAAGAAGACTGCAAAACTTTGCAAAAAGACCTCCTCACATTGTCTCAATGGTGTATAGATAATAACATGGAATTAAATATTAGCAAATGTAATATCATCTCGTTCACGAAAAATGTCCGTAAAATTGATTTCCCTTACACGATCTGTGATGAAATCCTAAAACGAGTAGACTCCATTAGAGATCTGGGAATCTTACTTGACTCGAAGCTAACCTTCAGAAACCATTACCAAAACATTGTCAATCAGGCTAATAAAATGCTCGGTTTCATCACCAGAGTCACTAAATCATTTAAGAACACCAGTAGTTTCAGAATCTTGTACTACTCATATGTAAGAAGCATCTTAGAGTACGGCTCTGTGATTTGGTCACCACATTATGCAATTCATAGCAGGAAAGTGGAGTCCGTTCAAAAAAAATACTTAAGAATACTAGCTTACAAATCTGGAGTACATCGGAATCTCAGTAACTATGCTGAAAGACTTACTCACTTTAAAGAAGTCTCACTCGCCAAAAGAAGAAACATATCAGATATAATCTCTCTGTTTAAAATCATTAACAATGTATATGATTCATCTTTAATTAATCAAATTAACCTTAATATAAGACCGAAATCCACAAGAAACCCTGTAACCTTTTGGATAGATACTTGTCGTAGTAATACAAGTTTTTTCAAACCAACATCGAGAATGACTCGATTGTATAATAGATACTGCAATCTTCTAGATTTAGATATATTTTCAAACTCAATTAATACTTTCAGAAAGAACTTACACATACTTATATCTGATAATCTCCTCACTTAGAGCCATATTATTATTTCATTTTCTTTACCAATCACCTACTTATGCATTAGCTCCACTATATATGATTCGTGCGTGCATATGTGTATATATGTTTGCATACAATATGCGTACAGTGTACACACTTATGAGTGTGTTTGTATTTAAATGTGTATGTACGCATCTATGTATGTGTGTATATATGTATGCATGTGTATTTATATGTGTATTTAGATGTATGCATGTATGCGTATACATATATATGTATAATATATTAATAAGTATGTAAGTTTCTTCCTAATAATTGATTTCGATCCTCCTTGTTTTTATATACATTCTTGTAATTAAATTTATTATTACTGTAACTAACCAATTACTATTACACAAATAATATTGAGATGAATGTTGTGCTCACCTATAATTAGAAACATCATTATAACCATGTATAAATGTAAATTACTGTTAAAATTATGTGATGTATTCTGTTGGCGAGCCAATAAATAAATAAATAAATAAATAAAAATAAAAAATATATATTTATATATATTTTTTTTAATAATTTATTTATAATACTACTACCCGGAATTAGCCATCAACGAAATTCAGTGCAATTATCAATGGATCTGATAGACATTAGGTAAGTTTTTAGATTTTCACGGCAAAAAGCATTTTTGTTGTTTGTTTTTGGGGTGTTATGCCGTGTTGCGCTAACTCTTTCTTTAGCCGACGTTTCGGACAGCGTTGCAGTGTCCATCATCAGGGCAGATCCGGTTGATCACATCTTCGGATCTACCGGATCTGCCCTGATGATGGACACTGCAACGCTGTCCGAAACGTCGGCTAAAGAAGGAGTTAGCGCAACACGGCATAACACCCCAAAAACAAACAAAAAAAACTGATAGACATTGTTCCCAATCTTAGCCACAGTTTGAAAGGAATCGGTAGAATCGTTGAAAGCACCTTCACACTAGTCTCGCAAAGTCCATCTCCAAACTCCGTAATCCAGATTTTGCACCAAATCGGCAGAAAACTCAAGAAATTCAAGCTGGATGCTGAAGTTATGACGTAAGATCCGAGTTCAATGCACATCCAAACTCCCTAATCCCGATTTTGAACTAAATCGGTAGAGAACTGGAGAAATTTATGATTGATGCCGAAATAATGCATTTTGAAATTAGATCCGAGTTCAAGCCACCACCTACTCCGTTTTACCGACTTCGATAGAAGTCGGTAAAAATTTGTAGAAAACGTGTCCATCGGAATTATGTATTTTGACAAACCTTATTCTTCTTTTCCTCCAGTGGAGCGGTCTCTTTCGGTACTGTACGCGCGAGTCCCTTTATTATTTCCCATTTATGTGCCCCTTTATTATTTACGTATTGGTACCTGAAAAAGGTAAAAAAAAGTTGAGACTGTAAAACAAGTTTCAAATTATATATTACAAAATAAATAATATTTAATTTCCACTTACCCCTTGGCTATAGCACCAATCTCCTCTGGATTCCTATTAGAAATTTGAAAGTTGGCCGAGGACTGGAGAATAAACAAAATAAGCGTGCTCTCACTTCCGAATTCACCTCGAGACTGACAGTGACTAGCGTTGTTCGGTCAAGCCATGGACATGATTTCATCCATAGGATTTTGTATGACGGAAAATAATTGAAATATTCGGGAAGTTTAATTGAATCACAACAAAAATCCATATATGTTAAAGTGTTTTTTATTTATTTAAAATGACCTGTATCATATTTACTTTGAGATGACCGATGGATTTTAAAAGAAAATCTCTCTGATAGGAGCTATTCTGCTTCCAGCGAAGGCATTTTTGAAGTTTTACGTAAAGTTGCAATGTGTATTTCATATAGAATAAAAAAGTTTACGATAAAAAAGTTAATTCACTGGTAACATAAGACATTTTTCTAACTACCCCTATAGAATTTTTAGATAAATTATTAGTGGTATTCCTTTTACTAGGTAAATACAAAGTGATGTTTAGCGCTATTTATGATACTTCCCCCTTAACAAAACCAATCCACAGATGTAACTTATCTATTATCACAATATTAACCACCCAATATCAACATAGGCGCTCACAGCTACCTGTTGACGCCTACTGTGGTTTCATAGTACTTTAGAATTTACTAGTTTTGTGGGTAAAAACAGGTTCTAAAGGACTCTAAATATCAGAAGGTTGTTTTAATAAAATAAGGTTAAAGTTCACTGAGTTTATTTGAAACACATCAGTTATACGCGACAATAAATTTACATGGAAGATTCTAGAATGTAGACGGCCTGAACCAAAAGACACAACCAGTCGAGGCGAACGAGAAATCAAGAATGTCTGGGCCAGCGGACTGGCGGACCCATAAATATACCACTCTCTAGATCGATATCTTCGGGCTTTTTGTATGTAACGGAATTATACAGTACTTAACCACAGATATACAATCAGTACCTAACGTGCGGAGCAGAGCAGTAGACAAGGTAGAGGAAAATCAAGGCCATTTAAAAAAAGATGCGACCATAGACAACATAATTGCTCTCAGCCTACTCTATTCATTCACTAGCCCAAAGAAACTATTATAAAAATAAAAATGTCCTTGAAGCAGAAAAATGTTGAAATGTTTTCCAAGGGCAAGGTTCATCTGACTAAGAAAATAAACTTTTACAGTGCATTTTCTTAACCCTAGAACCGTACCCTGGGGTACAAATTAAAAAAAAAATGAAAATTTGCGATAACTTTTTCGTTTCACAACGGATCTTTTCGCGCCGCCGCGTATTTGCAAGTGGGGGGGAGTCGCTTCGAAGCATCAGTCGAGCGGGAGTCCTGCTAGTGTGTGGTCGTGGCAAAACGTGCGTGGGGTGCTCCAGTACCCCTGGGTACGGTTAAGGTAATTATTTTCATTACTATGATTTTAATGTTTTTGCGAAATAAAGCATGTTATTGTGCTATTTGATGCGTATTTCTTTATTTGAATGTTGTTTTTATTTGCATAATAACCTTACACATAACTTTGTTTTGGAAAAAATGTGTAATTATTTATTATATTTAGGTATTTTGCATTTAGTTGCGTGTAACTTGAATAATTCTTTTTTTTTAGATGGCTTTACGTCAAAATCTATCGCAAGATGAAATTCAACGCCTTCTTCTGTATGCTGATTAAAAGAACTGTTTGATCACATTGTTGAAACTTCAAAAAATCTCTATTCACCTTCAGATTGTACCACAATTGACGAGAAATTACTTGGGTTTCGCGGTAGATGCCATTTTCGTATGTATATACCATCAAAACCGGATAAATACGGTATAAAATTATTAATGTTTTGCGATTCAAAATCGTATTATATGATAAATAGTATAATATATACAGGAAAAGGTTCTACACCACGAGGATTACCAGTTGCTGAGTATTATGCATTGGAGCTTTCAACTTCTATTCATCGATCTAATAGAATTATCACGTATGATAACTGGTTTACTTCAATCCCTGCTGCTGAAAAACTGCTTTCAAAAATTATTACAACAGTTGGAACACTGAAAAAAAACAAAACAGAAATACCTACCCATTTCTTGGACACAAAAGACCGCCATATGAATACATCAATGTTTGCTTTTCATAACGAACTTACTTTACTATTTTTTTTTTTTTAGTTATTTATTAAGTTAAAAGAAATACATATTTCGCTTTTTAACTTAAGTGTACATTGATTAAAAACAAAAATAATATTTATATAAATAATTATGGTTTACTACCTAAGTAACATATTTTTCTTAAGTAAGAGCATTTTGGTTTTGCTCATTGATCTTGAGGGCAAACAGTTTTTTCTTAAATATATTTATTCTATTTACGGTTGTCAGGCTATCAGGAAGGAGATTATATATGTGTACACCCTCATGGCCTATGTTTCTTTTACCACACTCTGTCTTTGCTGAATTTGTGTATAATTTATTGTGTTGTCTTGTGTGGTGGTCATGTACTTGTGATGTTTTCATAAATGAAGTATTTGTGTGTATGAGGCCATTTTGGATTTTGTGAATTAATAAGCATATGTTGTCTTCGTACAGTTTTCTAATTTTAAGTAAGTTAGTTTCTTGGTATACTCTTTTGGTGGGGGTATCTGGTCTATAGTTAAAAAGTTTTTTTATAACTTTGTTTTGTATTATTTGAATTTCGTTTAGATATGTGATGTTTGTGTTTCCCCATATTTCTATGAGATAATTTAGGTGGGATTGAATTAAACTAAAGTATAATCCCCTCTTTACTTGTATTGGTAGAAGATGGGCTATTCTACCAAATACACCAATTAGTGGGATAATTTTTTCTTTTACTTTTTGTATGTGGTGTTTAAAAGATAAGTGTTTATCGATATGAAGTCCCAGGTATTTTTCACTATCTGAAATTTGTAGGTTTTTTCCTTCTATTTGCAAAGGTTTACGAGACGGCGTTTTTCTTTTTTGTGAACTTAAGATCATGTAATTTGTTTTTTTAGTGTTAATAGTTAATATATTTTTAATTAGCCAGTTATTTAATTTATTAAGATCCAGTTGGGCTTTTTCAAGTAAGTTTTCTAAGTTTTTACCAAAGTAAAATATAGCAGTATCATCCGCGTATAAAAAAATTTCCCCATTTAAGTTTAACTGACAGATATCGTTTATATATATTTGAAACAAGAGAGGCCCTAATATGGATCCTTGAGGTACACCATAATTTATATTATTGTGTTGACTGTTTTTGTTATCTAAGCTGACATATTGCATTCTGTTATTTAAATACGATTTAATGAGTTGGAGAGCAGGGCCGGTTACACCTATTTTTTCAATTTTTTTTAGTAGTATCACATGACTCACGGTATCGAATGCTTTTTGGAGATCTACGAGGATTGCTATAGCGTAATTTCCATTGTCTATGCTGGTTCTTAGTTTGTTTATTAGATCATTAGTTGCCGAAAGAGTATTTGATTTTTTTCTGAAACCGTATTGTTTATTATATAGCAGTGATTTGTTTAGTAGAAATTTGTTTAATCTTTCATAAATTACATGTTCGAAAATTTTTGATAGAATTGGTAAAATTGAGATTGGCCGATAATTTGACGTATCCGTTTTTGATCCAGATTTGTATATTGGTATTACCTTCGCAATTTTAAAGCAATCTGGAAAATTCCCCTCTGTAATGCATTGGTTAATTAGTTTTGAAATAGGGGGAGCCAATAGTTCGGACAGATTAAGTATTGTTTTACATTTTATTGTGTCATAGCCAGCACTTGCATTTGGTTTAAGTGATTTAATAATTCTGTTTATTTCAACCTCCGTGGTAGGTTGAAGATATAGTGATTGATTACTATTATGCTCTAACGTTATTTCGTTAGCTGTATTGTGTGCGGGCTTATTTTTTATGTTATCAGCTAATGAGGACCCAATGTTGCAAAAGTAGTCGTTAAAATGTTTACATATATCATTTTTATTTGAGATTATTTCATTATTGATTATTATCTTGTTACAAGATTTGTTGAGAGTTTTTGACTTGTTTGTTAGTATGGTATTAATTAGATTCCATGTTTTCTTCGAATCATTTTCGCAATTTTTAAAGAGGGTGGTGTAGTGTTTTTGTTTTAAAGTTTTTTTTTTTTTAGTAATATTATTACGTATATTTATGAATTCTGTTTTTAATGGTACGCTTCCCGGTTGTTTTTTTTAGTTTAAGGTGTAATTTATTTCTTTTATTAATTAGTTTTAAAAGGTCTTTGGTTATCCAATCCGGGTGACATTTATTTTTTGTTTTTTTTTGTGTACTATTGGAGTTTATTTTATTTTTGAGGTGGTTTACAAAGTTGTTAAAATTTGATATCGAATCCTCATTTACGTTGAAGTGAAAGGGATTCTGAAGTATATCCTTTTTTAGGTTATCTAAGTTAATACGTTTATATTCATACGAAGACGTTTTGGATGAAGTGTTACTGTATGTGTGAAGGACATCCAGGAGTAGTATATTATGATCGGATATTGCATTATCGCAGTTTGTTAGTGAGTACGAAAGTGTGATGTCGGAAAGTACATGATCTATGATTGTGTTAGTATTATCTGTAATGCGTGTCGCGTATTTGTTGTTTATTTTGTTCAGGATGCTATAATTATTTAATCTAATTGTGTCTGTGTACTTACGTGTTTGAGTATTTGTTGAGTCAAGTAGATTTATATTAAAATCTCCAAAAATAATACATCTTTTGTGTGCTTCAAGTTGGGGGCGAAGTTTATCCAAAAAGTCTTGATAATTAGTACTAGGCTTTTTATACACTACACCTATGTTTAAATTAAGTTTGTTTATATGTATCCACAGGAAGTTGTTGTCAGAGTCGTACACGTTGTTGATTACATTAAAGTCCATGGTATCTTTGATAAATATTGACACTCCACCTCCAGCTCCTTGTGGGCGGCAGGATGCTTCATGCCGGTAACCTTCTAGATTTACGTACTTTACTTCCCCTTCTTTCAGCCATGTCTCACTCATCAGAATAATATTGAAACTGGAATTTGTGGATTTAAGTAGACATTCTATATCTTCAATTTTACCTTTTAAACTTCTTACATTAAAGTACATGAATGACAGAGAAGTTTGACCTTTTGAAGTACAGGGAGGTTTATATTGGTCAATTTTTTTAATTCTTATGTGTTTCTTTATTTTTGTTTTCTTCTCGTCTACCTGATTATGTTGTTTCCGTTCTCTGCTTCCGGATCCCAGTTTTTTGGAGTCTGCGTGTATTTGCTGTTTAATATACTTTCAGGGCGATTTTTTATTTCATGGTATGCTATTTGGTCAGTGAAACTAGCATGTTTAAACATAACAACTATTTTTTTAATTTCATAATTCAGCTTGGACACATTAAGGTATCTGTTTTCTTTGACTGGGTGTATAACGATGTTTGTGTGTTTAAGATTTTGTATTATATAGTGGAGATTACTTAACAGATTTGTCGGCGATTTATCTTGTTTACCTGGGCACAGAATAACGGTATCCGTTTTCGTTAAGTTTTTGCTTTCATGAAGCACATTTGACATGTAATTATCAATCGTAGCATCCGGATAAATGTGACTGCAGCATTTTGCACGAATCGGTAGTATTTTTTCAATTTTTCTCCTCAGACGTTTACCCTGTTCGTCACCAAATATCATAATGTTTATTTCTTTTTCTTCCTCCAAAGGCGGACCTCTCAATATTGTTTTCACTCCCTCGGGAACCGTACCTTGGTCTGCAGACGAGGGCGGTTGAGTATTGCTGGTTGATGTTGGTTTTACGTAATTTATGGAATTCTCCATTGATTTAATTTCATTAATATTTTTGTCTATGTTTGAAATCCTAGTTATGATTTCACGTTGAAAATTTTCTAGTAGTGAGTAGATATTGAGAGACATCTCTTGAAAAGTTTTCGTTTAGTTGGTTTGTTATGGATTTCAATATATCATACTGTTGTTCAGTATCGTTCACAGATGTCATCACATTCACAGATGACAGGGTTTCTATTTTTAGTGAAGATTTTTTTTTTGCTTCCTTGCAAATAGTGCAGATAAAAGCATTTTTATTTTGTTTGTTCAATTTACGATAATTGCTCTCGGATATATGACAACATGTAAAGTGAAAGTTCTTATTGCACGTCTTACATAATAGATTTTCGTTATCGAATATCTCAGTGTTGCAGGATTTGCATTCCATTATTAATATTTTTTATTAGTATTATTTTTTGAGCAGGAGTAAATGAGTAAATGAGTATTTGTGATTATTAATAATCCCAGAAACTGTATTTTACAATGACACACTTTTCGTAGAATTACCCGTTTCTTAAAAACAGTGTATTGGGTAGGATTTTTATTTAAAAAAAAAATTTTCTCGTTCACGATATATTGCACTTTAAAATGTTTATAATTATTTAATGTTTAGGATTATGTTGTTTAATTATTTTCGTGGGACAAAAACAGTTTAATTCAATGTTAGATTTCGAACAAACAAACAATAACACGTTTGACGTTACTTATTTCACTTTCACACTTATTTCCACTTTAATGGGTGAAGATTCAAAGATTGTTAGAATAGTGCCAAGAGGCAATGTTGTTTAGTTACTTATTCACTGTGGTTTACTGGTTAAAGTTATTTTAATGCAAGTTTTTTTTTAAATTTTTGACGAAGCAAAACAAGTTCACCTAGCGGTTGACGTTCAACTATCATATGTGCCTCCAAAAAAAAAAAAAATCTTAAACACCACTGTTTTATCCTTATACTATAATACCCACGCTCAGGCTTCGCCTTTGTGGGATTTTTTTGTTACTCTTTTTCTATATTACTATGTATGTACCTAAATTGTATATGTATCAAAAATTTTGATAATAAAAAAAAAAAAAAAAAAAAAAAAAAGCTAAGCAAATGAAAAAAGAAAAACGTGCTATGCTTTCCACTACACACTTCCAACCAGACCAAGACAAATCTGTTGATTTACCAGAAATAATAAGTTTTTACAACCAAACCAAGGGGGGTGTGGATACATTTGATCAACTTTGTCATACATACAGTGTGTCTCGTAAAACTCGTCGCTGGAGCCTTTGTGTCTTCTATGGAATTTTGAATATCGTCGGAATCAATTCTATGATATTACTGCATTCATCTAACGCTACCGGAAAACAAGTTTTCAAGAATAGACGAACTTATCTGAAGACTTTAGCTTTTGACCTTATAAAACCTCACTTGGAGGATCGATTTTTATACAAAACTTTGCCGATGCATCTCCAAGAAAGTATTGGCGGAATATTAGGAAAAAAGCGGTCTTATGATGCTACAACCCCTTCAAAATCAAAATCTGGAAGTTGTTCATTTTGTCCCAGGTCAAAAGATCGTAAGTCAAGCGCTCAATGTAAGAAATGTAAACGTTTCATATGTTTAGAGCACCAAAGATTTGCCAAAATTGTTAAGAAAAGTTACTTTTAATTAAGCCTAATTTTATTATGAAAGACTGAAATAAGTGCCATAACAGTCTATGTAAGTTAATTTTGAATAAATATTTTTTCTCAAGTAAAAAAGATGTTTAATTTAACGGGGTACTCCAGTACCCCTGGGTACTGTTAGTGTATGATCTATGATGGGTAGGGTTCTAGGGTTAAGATGAAACTTGTTAATCTGAGAAGAAGAAACCCAAAATGACAAGAAATTTGCAAAAACACTGAAGAAAATTTCCAAAACATGATTGTCCGACAGTACGACGAAGAATTCCGACATTTTTCAGCCTCATGAACTCATGGTTACATATATGTTTAAAAATCTTTAATTTCACCAAAACAATAAGATAATACAGGATAACACTAATCAATAACATGAATAAGTTTATCGATATAATAAATAACATTTATACGTTCTTAGCATTGTTCAAAAAACCGAAAGAATAACCTAAAAACTGTCAATTCACTTTAAACTTGAACTTACGTAGGTAGGTTGAATATTATGTTTGTAACTCGCTAACACTATACTGGCTTATATTGTATTTTTATCACGAACAACTTTAACACGTAATATTTTCGACGGAAATGATAGTATTTCGGCAGCAAATGACAACCCGCGTGTATAAATTAACCATTCTCATTTTGTTTGAATGATTTGAAACTGTCAAACGGTAAAATTCCGTCATCTCTTTCTGTTACACGAGTCATTATGGTAGAGAGCGAGAGATCAAACCAATCCTTCTGCACTCACCAATGAGATCTGAGCTTTTAGCCATATTATTCGTTTTCTATAAGAATTTTGAGGTGGGCGTGGCGGTTTCAAATGAGTTTCAAGGCCAAAGCTGAGAGAAATGCCCCTGGGCGGACCGCTGTGGGTACATTTTTTACACGGTACCTGCCCAGAATGTTGCCATATGAGAAAATAATCTTTATGTTGTTCGCTGGTAGGTACCGTCTACAGTACCATATACGTTTGTCGACTAAAAATCAAAAATCTACTTATAGATATTTTATTTATTCAGGGTTATTCCTTCGTGTTCCTTCAGTGTTGTGACACTTTACAACTCTGAAACCGCACGATCAGGGATGATATACAAAGAATAGAGTATTGTTGTGGTAGACAATGGCTGGCTGTAAAATTTATCACTTGTTTCGGGTCTTCGGGTTACATCACGAGTTCAGAATGCATTTTTATTTTAAAAAACTGCCTGTATGAGCCTACCTTATAAAATACGTTTTCTATGAACCTTGAAGAACAACAACATGATGTTATAGTACACAAGACTAATATTATTGGAATGAACCGACGAGATCGGGTTTTTGGAAATTATAACAATAATTGTCTATGACTTTACTGTCAACTGATATATTTTTTGACACATGCTTTCTTTAACGTCCATTGTTTCATCCAGTCACCCGCGCAGTTTAATGTATAATCCCATACTTGTGATAGTTATTAAGTATAGTTACGATAGTTGATACTAGTAAGTGATATTTTTTATTTTCATTGCTGTTCATTTTGATAGCGACCACTGTTTTTATGTCATGCTCAAATGTCTAAAACTATCTAGTTTAACTTACGCCAATCGGTACCCAAAGCGGAACGGTAATTCCTATTTATTTATAAATATAGAGTTATCTGACCATTAACGACGACTTTTTGAACCGTTTTCAAATGTTTTAACTTCAAGATCAAAGTACACACGTAATTATATCGTAATTTCCAATAATGTGTTATGAATACTATTTGATTGTTTTTACAGAATATTACAAGACAAACCAAATTTTCACAGCAGATACAAAGTAGGGTTCCGTCATAACTATGTTCTTTTTCAGGTATATTTGTTTGGCTGGAACAAATTACCAAACGCTACCACAGCAGTGCCATGGATCTACCAAATCAAGAGACTGTTTCCATCAAGACGGAACCAGGGCCCCAGGAAGAAGGCGGAGATGAAATACCATATACAGATATAAATATCGATCTTCCAGATATAAAGAAGGAATGTTTGCAATATGCGGAGAGTACTCAGACAGACGGTTAGTTGCATTGCATACGTATAAAATGTAGAATATTTAATTCGGATATTCGAAATCTATGTCCGTTTCGAAATGTCGTGCAAACAGGACGTATTTACTTTAAAATAAATCTTTGCTATAACTGCTAACTACAAAACTCTTTAAGCTCAAGTAATGCTCACAATAAACCCTCATCTGTTTTTGACATATATTCGTGTCTATTAACTAAATATTTATGAAAGAAAATATCATTCCATTGACTTATAATAATAAAACCGTGTTCTGAAGGTAGTCAAGAGTAAATGTTTTACTTCTTGAAACATCGGTCCTTGAAGTGACATCTAAAATCTTTTTTATTTCCGTAATTAAGCTTAAAGTCTGTTCACCTCATTCTTGCTCCTGTGTGGTCAATCGATTTTATCTTTTGTCGTTGTAGTATTTATGTATGTCGTATTTTACTTTAATTTAAAATTTTTAATTTTAATTTAAAACTAGTTTTTTGTACATTGACGGTTAATATACTTTGTTGTATTGTTTTTCAGGTTGCTTTAATATAGAGTCTGTTACCATCAAGGCGGAGCTTGGACCCCGAGAAGAAGATGAAGGGGAATTTCTATATTCGAAAATTGACATAGACCTGCCGGATGTTAAAAAGGAGTGCTTAGAACGCTTTGAAAGAATTGTAGAGACAGCAGGTAAAATGTTTTTTCGTTCTAAGTAGTCCAGTTAATCTAGACAACAAACCTGAGTGCTGATGTTTTCTGGTAAAAAGTACCTCCAAAGGAAGTTCTAAGCCATTATGTCTCCGAAACTAAAACATGTGAAAAAATTAATACCAAATTGGAACTCCTTATAAAACTACCTACAAATAATTGTGAGGTTGTGGTTTAAAAAAATTATTTGATTTTTATATTTTTTTTGAAGCTAATATTTTTCTTTTTATTTTGAAGGTCAACGAAAATGTATTCGAACATAGTATTTGCTTTAATATTATAACATATCTAAGGCAGTTAGAAAATAACTTAAATTTTCTGGAAAACTGTATTTGTGAAAAAAGATGTTTTCGATGTAAAGATTATGAACATTGCAAAACATAAATACGCGAATGGAGCTTAGAAGTGAAATCTTAATGGTCGAGTATGTTTGATTAAGTTGCTGCAGAAGTTATTTCGTAATAAATACTGAAATAAAGGGAAATAATAATAAACATTTGTCGCACTGATTTCCCGTATTCACATAAATTCCTGAAAAAAAAACAACCGAGCAGAATTGGAGTGTTCTGTTATATGCGGCCTTTGAAATGGTTTATCTTGCAGCAACACGTCTGAAAATACTGATGAGATATTTGAAGATGAATGTGATGCCCGGTGAATGAATATTTTCTGTAGCTTAAAACTATGATCTATGAAAAGTCTTTGTTAGAATAATAATTTTTAATTCTTCGCATTACATTGCAAACACTATTTATTAATAAAATTGTTTTATTAAGCAAATCTATTTAAAACTCGGCGTTTCAATTCAAAAGTATAAATAACTACAAGACACAAATTAGTCACCTGTTCCTGTAGGAACCTATTTGTTTGCTTTTACGTGAGTTCTTTTCTGACACGAAAGTAATAAGTCACATGAAGCTTACTAATTATCCTTTTTTTTTCAAAATTTCGCCAGATCTGAAGACACAATCAACTGAAACCACGGAGTGCCACATGCTGACTCACAGTGGAAAAAAACCTTTTTCATGTTCTGTGTGCAACTATTCATTCTCTCGAAAGGATACTTTGATTAGGCACATGCCGAGTCACAGTTTAGAAAAACCTTTTTCATGTTCTGTGGGCAACTATTCATGCTCTCGAAAGAATTATTTGACGAGCCACTTGCTGACTCACAGTGGAGAAAAACGTTTTTCATGTTTGGAGTGCAACTATTCATGTTCTCTAAAAGGCTCCCTAAAGAAACACATGCTAACTCACACTGGAAAAAAACCTTTTTCGTGTTCCGAGTGCAACTATTCTTGTTCTCTAAAGAGCAACCTAAAGAGTCACATGCTGACTCACACTGGAGAAAAACCTTTTTCATGTTTAGAGTGCAACTATTCATGTTCTCAAAAATTCTATCTAAAGTTACACATGCTGAATCACACTGGAAAAAAACCTTTTTCATGTTCTTTTTGCAATAACTCATATTCGCAAAAGGGAAATTTGATTAGCCACTTGCTTACTCACACTGGAGAAAAACCTTTTTCATGTTTGGAGTGCAACTATTCATGTTCTCAAAAAGGCTCCCTAAAGAAACACATGCTGACTCACACTGGAGAAAAACCTTTTTCATGTTTGGAGTGCAACTATTCATGTTCTCAAAAAGGCTCCCTAAAGAAACACATGCTGACTCACACTGGAGAAAAACCTTTTTCGTGTTCCGAGTGCAACTATTCTTGTTCTCTAAAGAGCAACCTAAAGAGTCACATGCTGACTCACACTGCAGAAAAACCTTTTTCATGTTTGGAGTGCAACTATTCATGTTCTCTAAAAGGCTCCCTAAAGAAACACATGCTAACTCACACTGGAAAAAAACCTTTTTCGTGTTCCGAGTGCAACTATTCTTGTTCTCTAAAGAGCAACCTAAAGAGTCACATGCTGACTCACACTGGAGAAAAACCTTTTTCATGTTTGGAGTGCAACTATTCATGTTCTCAAAAATGCTATCTAAAGATACACATGCTGAATCACACTGGAAAAAAACCTTTTTCATGTTCTTTTTGCAATAACTCATATTCGCAAAAGGGAAATTTGATTAGCCACTTGCTTACTCACACTGGAGAAAAACCTTTTTCATGTTTGGAGTGCAACTATTCATGTTCTCAAAAAGGCTCCCTTAAGAAACACATGCTTACTCACACTGGAGAAAAACCTTTTTCATGTTTGGAGTGCAACTATTCATGTTCTCAAAAAGGCTCCCTAAAGAATCACATGCTGACTCACACTGGAGAAAAACCTTTTTCATGTTTGGAGTGCAACTATTCATGTTCTCAAAAAGGCTCCCTAAAGAAACACATGCTGACTCACACTGGAGAAAAACTTTTTTCAAGTTTGGAGTGCAACTATTAATGTTCTCAAAAAGGCTCCCTAAAGAAACACATGCTGACTCACACTGAAGAAAAACCTTTTTCGTGTTCCGAGTGCAACTATTCTTGTTATCTAAAGAGCAACCTAAAGAGTCACATGCTGACTCACACTGGAGAAAAACCTTTTTCATGTTTGGAGTGCAACTATTCATGTTCTCAAAAAGGCTCCCTAAAGAAACACATGCTAACTCACACTGGAAAAAAAACTTTTTCGGGTTCCGAGTGCAACTATTCTTGTTCTCTAAAGAGCAACCTAAAGAGTCACATGCTGACTCACACGGGAGAAAAACCTTTTTCATGTTCTTTGTGCAATAACTCATATTCGCAAAAGGGAAATATGATAAGCCACATTCTGACTCACACTAGAATAAAAGCTTTTTTATGTTCTTTGTGCAATAGCTCATTTATTCAAAAGGGAAATTTGACGAGACATATGCTGACTCACAGTGGCGAAAACACTTTTTCGTGTTCCAAATAATTTTTTTAAGGGCAACTTTACATGTACTTAATAGAAATATTTGACGTGCCAATTGCTGACTTACGCTGGAGAATTTTTTTTTTCATTTTCTTTGTGCAATAATTCATATTATCTTAAAGGAAGTTTGTCGAGACACATACTGACTCACAGTTGAGAAAAAAAATGAATTAATCAAACTGCAACTCTTCATTTATTCGAAAGAAAGAATCACCCACGTTTTCACTGTCCAGAAAGACGTTTTTCATGTTTCAAGCCATTGTAACGAGCCACATGCTGACTCACAGTGGAGAAAAATGTTTTAAATGTTCCGAGTGCAACTATTCATCTTTCCATAAGAAAAAATTGACGAGCCACATGCTGACTCATACTGGAGAAAAACCGTTTTCATGTTCTGAGTGCAATTATACGTCTTCTCTTAGGAGCCTTCTGACGAGGCACATGTTGACCCACATCGGTAAAAAACCTTTTTCATGTTCCGTGTGCAACTATTCTTGCTCTCGAAAGGATACTTTGATTAGCTACATGCTGACTCACACTGGAGTAAAACCTTTTTCATGTTTGGAGTGCAACTATTCATGTTCTCAAAAAAGCTATCTTAAGCAACACATGCTGACTCACACTGGAGATAAACCTTTTTCATGTTCTGTGTGCAACTATTCATTCGCTCGAAAGAATTATTTGACGAGCCACATGCTGACTCACAGTGGAGAAAAATGTTTTAAATGTTTCGAGTGCAACTATTCATCTTTTCATAAGAATTATTTGACGAGACACATGCTGACTCACACTGGAGAAAAACCTTTTTCATGTTTGGAGTGCAACATTTCATGTTCTCAAAAAGGTAATCTAACGAAACACATGCTGACTCACACTGGAGAAAAACCTTTTTCATGTTTGGAATGCAACTATTCATTTTCACACAAAGGATCTCTAACGAAACACATACTGACTTTCACCAGAGAAAAACCTTTTTCATGTTTGGAGTGCAACTTTTCATGTTCTCAAAAAGGCTCTCTAAAGATACACATGCGGAATCACACTGGAGAAAAACCTTTTTCATGTTCTTTGTGCAATAAATCATTTACGCGAAAGGTACATTTGATAAGCCACATGCTGACTCACACTGGAAAAAAAGCTTTTTCATGTTCTTTGTGCAATAGCTCATTTTTTCAAAAGGGAAAATTGACGACACATATGCTGACTCACAGTGGCGAAAACACTTTTTCGTCTTCCAAATAATTCTTTTAAGTGCAATTATACATGCACTCAAAAGAAATACTTGACGTGCCACGTGCTGACTCACGCGGGATCATTCCAATACTGCAGTAACATTTCCACAAATAAGAAACCGATCAAGATCACCTGGCAACTTAGAAATCCCATAATTTAAAATTTTAGCTTCTCAACACCATTACATTTATCAAGGTTTAATTTTTTTTAGTGCAATCCCACATAAAATCAAAATTACACAGTCTTTAAATCTCAAATAAAACAACTACTTTATCAACCTAAAGATAATTGTAATATTTAATTTTTTATCTTTTTTTATTAAATGTTCATATTGATCAAATTCAAATTTTAATATTTCATACATAGTAATAATACATTATTTCATTTCATCATTAATTAACAAAAAAATATATTTATATGCAAATAGATTTTTAAGGTACCTTAATTTCCGCTCTTTTCGATCTCATATTAGTAATGAAGACTCTGCAAAGTTCTTCAATATTCAGACGTTAACTTTCCGAAGAAATATAACAGATTCGGTAATGTTATTTAAAATTACACACAATTTAATCGATAGTCCTGATCTTCTTCAACGCCTATTATTCCATGTTCCCAATCGCAACAGCAGACAGTCGCTTACTTTTAATCTCCCTCATTGTAAAACCAATTCCAAACAAAACTCATTTATCTACAGATCCACACATTCATTTAACTTAAAATATTACCATATTGACATTTTTAACTCGACTTTACGCGACATAAAACAATAACTCATCATTTCAATACTATAGTAACATTTCCACAAATAAGAAACCGATCAAGATCACGTGGCAACATAGAAATTCCATAATTTATTATTAGTGCTTCTCAACACCATTACACTTATCAAGGTTTAATTTTTTTTAGTGCACTCCCACATAAAAAACGAAATTACAAAGTCCTTAAATCACAATTAAAACAACTACTTTATCAACCCAAAGATAATTGTAATATTTAATTTCATATAACGATTTTTTACGTATCTTTTTTATTAAATGTTCATATTGATCAAATGCAAATTTTAATAATTCATACTTAGTAATAATAAATTATTTCATTTCATCACTAATTAACAAAAATATATTTACATATAAATATATTTTTCTTTTTTTAACAATATCCTCATGAAATATTATATCAGAATTCTAACTAACCAATAGCTTATTATCGCAATTTATTATGTACCTACTCTTGCAATATTATCAGCTCTGCTTTATTCCAACTGATAATAGAATAACTTTATGTACTTACCACCTACTTATTAATCAAAATTTAATAATATTATATTTATTTTACAACATCCATATTCTTAAATTTATTTTAATTTCCTATGTATCTAATTTGGTAACTGCTGTATTGGTCTATTTCATTTTTTTTCATACTATATTAACTTGTTTTGTTTTATTTTGTAAATAAAATATTTCTTTCTTTTCTTTACCTTATGTATACTGTAATGGCACTACTCCCCAACCCAAATAAGAGAAACTTTTTTTCTATATTGAATTGGGTAGTAACGTTAAAAAGAAAACATTTTATTGTGATTAGTTATTAGAACCATATTCTTTTGTTCTGTAAATCTGTAATATGTATATATTTCAAATTAAAAAAAATGTTTTAGAAACCACAACCTGATGAAACACGTGCTGAATCATAGTGAAGAAATTTTTTTATGATTGGTAACTATTGTGTTACTAATTACTCATGTTCTTATAGGGATGTTAATATTAAAACACCCATGACCTGTGCTTCTCTTACCTCTTTCATTCATTACTGTATTTGTGTACAACTTACTATATTGTCTAATATAGTGTTCGTGTTCTTGTTATAAATATTGTGTTCGTGTGTACTGGTACATTTTGGATTTTATAGTTTAAAAGTCATATGTTTCTCGTTTATTCATACAATTTGCTAATTCTTAATTAGTTAATTTCTTTGTATAGTATTTTCGTGGGTGACATGTATGTTATAGTTGATGAGTTTTATTAATAATTTTACTATGTATTATTTGCTAATCGGTAAGGTTAGTAATGTGTGTGTTTCTTCATATTTATATCAGTTAATTTGGGTGGGACTGTATTAAGCTAAAGTATGAGCCCATCTTTACTTCTGTTGGTAGAAGAATAGCGATTCTACCAAATACATCAATTAGTTGAATGATTCTTTATTTCAGCTTTTCTATGTGCTGTTTAAAGTTCAAGTGTTTGTCTCTTTGTAGGCTCAGTTATATTTCACATCTGGAATATGTAGGATCCTTGAGGAACTCCATAGTTTTTGCTCTCGAATTATCTCCCATGCTAACATTATATTTTCTGTTATTTAAAAACAATTTATAAAAATAAAAACTCTTTATACACATGTTGTAAGTATGTCTCATGCCCAGGTTTCGGTTAGGTATAAACTAAAGGGAAAGATAATCTCTAACACGTATTCTGCTGTTTTTCTCAACATAAGTATCTGGTTCACCTGGTCGACGCAATATAGTTGGGTGTCCCCGATTTCTTCGACCATTCACCTTCGCGTTATATTTTATTTTATTACGAAGATCATCCAAGTTTCGAAGTTGGCGCACCCGGTGTTTAACAGAAGGTGTGTTTGGTCCCGCATATTTGTCGGCCATTGTTTTCAGTCACAGTAAATTCTTCCGATAGAGATGTCATCGTGCGCTTCCGCCACCTCACGTCCGTATAAGATCCGCGTGAAATTGTGGATCATTTTGCACAGAAGGACGAAACTTTTCTGGACTATATCTTGACGGGGGATGAGACGTGGATGTGCTACTACACTCCAGAATGGTTGAGTGACTGTCAAAATACAGAAGTTTGTTGTGCGTCGTTATAACTTTGCATTAAAATGGAGGGATTTATTAAAAAGTAAGAATATACAACTATGTTTTTTCCTTAAATTACATGACTTTAACATACGCTATGATAATATTATTACATTTTATTATTACAGGTGCAAGTCTATTAATTTCTCGCAGAAAGAAGTTTCAAGATTGAATGAACTCGTTTCCAAGTATTCGTCAGTTTTGTTCAATAAAAAAACGGATATAGGGACCAATAAACAAAAAAATCAGGTGTGGGAGCGGATCTCCGAAGAGTTCAATTCCAACTTGCCAGGCCCCGTGCCAAGATCAGCAAGCCAACTGAGATTCAAGTTTGCAAACTTGAAGAGGACGGCCAATACTGTAAGTATTGTTTTTCGTTCTCCTTATTTTTCATAAATGTTCCATGTAAACGTATGCATTAGTAAACGGTATGTGTTTGTTTTAGGAATGGAGCAATGTTGTGCAGGAGCAGAGAAAGACAGGTGGTGGCCCCCCTCCATCGGACGTTTCCGAGACCACGCTGTGGCTCAAGGGCTTATTGCAGACGTCCATGGTGGGGGAAGCCAGTACTTCGGATTGCGATGGTATTATTTTTCACATATTTAACTCAATCATAATTTATATATAAACAAAACCAAATATGGAACATGCGAGTGTGCAAAATGACACTATGTTTATGTTGAAACACTATAATTTTAACAATATGTATACATTGTGTAGGGTACCCCGGTACGTTGAGCAACCCTACGACCACCATCGAGCTGGTGGAAGAGGAAGAAGCTGAAGCTGAAGGCGGATCTGTAGCTGGTCCCTTGAGCTTTGATCAGGAGGAGGAAGACGTAATGAGCGCTGAAAAGCCCGTTATCAAAAGAAAGATGGCCACTCCACTAATAACAGGTCTGAACTATAATGATTATTTGTGGAGCTTACTCTCTAATATGTTACAGTATATCTACTATTATTTCATCCCCATGCAATTTTGAAAATTGGAATTAATATTGTTTTATATAGTGGAATCGTTGAACCGCCGAGACAAAACGTTAAAAAATTTGGAATTTGCAGGTTCAAAGAAGAAGTCGGCAGTCACTCCGGCCATGTTGAGAAACAACCTCAGCGCTATGACTAAGAGGAAGTTGGAGTACTTCGATGAGAGTCAGGACGTCCTGAAGAGAAAGGAAGTACGAGAAGCTGAGCTTCACCAGTGGCACCTGCGGAAAGCCATTGCTGAGTGCTTAGCTGCTGAAGCTGAGTGCTTAGCTGCTAAAGCTCAACAGGAGTTGACAGAGTTACTGTTGAAGAAAGAAAAAGATAAAAAATGATCATGACTTGTACATTTTTTATCTTTTTCTTTCTTCTGACTTCTTGTTTGTTATTGTGTTCGAATTTTTTATTTCAGAATTTAATTTTTACTTACATGATGAAGATCGATTTATAGTTTTAGGAATAATTTCTTGAGAGTATTGGAGGGGCTAGTTTCCTTTGATTAATAATTCCAACCAAACTATGTGAAAAAAGTTATATATTTATTACATAGTTTCTTTTCAATTATAATATGTATATTGAAACATTATATAAAGGGTTTAATATAATAAGTTTTATACCAAAGTTTATGAAAAAAGATATACTTTTATTACATTGTTTCTTTTCAATTATAATATGTATATAGTAACATTATATACAGGGTTTAATATAATAATAAGTTTTATACCAAAGTTTATGAAAAAAGATATACTTTTATTACATTGTTTCTTTTCAATTATAATATGTATATAGTAACATTATATACAGGGTTTAATATAATAATAAGTTTTATACCAAAGTTTATGAAAAAAGATATACTTTTATTACATTGTTTCTTTTCAATTATAATATGTATATTGAAACATTATATACACGGTTTAATATAATAATAAGTTTTATACCAAAGTTTATGAAAAAAGATATACTTTTATTACATTGTTTCTTTTCAATTATAATATGTATATAGTAACATTATATACAGGGTTTAATATAATAATAAGTTTTATACTTTCAATTACCTTGTACCTACTATATTCAATAAGATGCCTACTATATTCAATAAGATTGTTTGTACTGACATCGTTTCACAATACAGCCATGTAAGATTATATTGTGTTTTTGATTATGTTGAGTGCCTCTGAGTGTGTGAATGCCTATGATGTTATTGCCTGTGTTATCTGTATATGTATTCTTTGCCTTTGTATTATTGCTATTATTCTGTATTACCAAACTTTATGAAAAAATATTTATTTTTATTACATACATTGTTTCTTTTCAATTATAAAATATTTATTGAAACATTTTAATATACAGGGTTTAATATACTTAATAAGATTTATAGTGATTTGTTTTTGGGGTACTATGCCATATACAATATACACAATTATTAACACATCAGCTCGAATTCTATCTCAAGCGGGGGTATGTTAATTACCGGACCATGTCATTAGCTCATAGTTCTTTAGCATTTAATAATTCTGTGCTAGGTGTACATTGTATTATGGGAATAAATAACAAAATGTACAAAAAAAATTCTTGCAAAGTCACAACAAATAATAAATTGCTCAAAGGTTAGAAAAATAACAATTAATTAATTTATTTCTCTTATCCCCTCTCCCACCGCCACCAAGTGAAGGCCCGCCCAACGTTTCTTCGTCAGGGTGCTCTTCTGGATTTGGGCCATTTTCTGGGGGCTACATCTCCTTATGAAGTATGCACAAGTTGTGTAATACAGCAGCTGCGACAATTGTGTCCTGCACTCTGTCTTTTTTTATCCTCAGTTTCAGCGACAAAGCTGGAAAACGCCTTTTCCAAACCCCGAACGCTCTCTCTACTGTGTTTCGAGTCCTTATATGGCTCTCATTGTAAAGAAGTTCTGCAGGGGTCGCTGGGAGGCGAAGTGGCGTCAACAGGTAATCGCAGTTTGCGTAACCCTTGTCACCTAAAAGGTGACGTTCACCAAATTCTTTGGCCATCAGTCGCCCTTTGATAGCACTATTGTTAAAAATAGTGTTATCGTGGGCAGAGCCCGGCCAGCGTGCGACTATGTCCATAAACTTTAGTTTGGCGTCCACAAAAGCCTGCACGTTGTATGAAAATACTGATTTCCTGTTGCGGAACACCTCAGCATCATCCCCTCCTGGAGACTGGATAGGAATGTGAGTTCCATCGATGGCTCCTATCACACTGGGAAATTTTGCAATGGTGTAGAATGCACATGCAACCTCGGACATCTCTGCCTCATTTACTGGCATATTTATATACTGTGGCCTCAGTCGAGCAATTGCTTTAATAACCCGCCACACGACTCTGGAGATGGTTGAGTTATGGAGTCCGCATAAGTCACCATTGCTCATATGGAAACTTCCAGTGGACAGAAATCTCAATGTCATCAGTACTTGGTCAATGGGGCTGACAGCTTTGTTCCTAGAAAAATATTTCTGTGAGTATTTAAAAATAAATGACGACCTGTTATAATATATATGATATTACACGGAAAAAATATTAT
This sequence comes from Hesperophylax magnus, assembly GCA_026573805.1. NCBI lineage: Eukaryota > Metazoa > Arthropoda > Insecta > Trichoptera > Limnephilidae > Hesperophylax > Hesperophylax magnus. Next base: position 428,917 of record JAIUSX010000193.1, on the reverse strand, counting down.
TTACCTTCCAGTAGTCGTAATATCTCCCTCAATTTGATCCGTCACAAATTTTGCAAGCTCTTTCGACATGCGATACCGTGCCAAAAATTCGGAATCATCCCAAATGACCATATTATTAACACGGGGTCGAAATGTTTTTGGCTTTCGCTGTAAAACATATTGCATGACGAATTCATCTTCACTACTGTCATCTTCGATAATATTAATCATGATTAATAATCGTTTCGTAACAACACTCAACAGAAGAACTTTATATACGCATAGAACTGTCAAATATGTCAAAATGGCCGAGTAACTCGAGAATCGCGAATAACTCGCGAGTAACTCTCGGATTTCGGGAAGTTAAAACAAAAGTTAAAAGTGACGTAAAACCAGGAGTTAAATTGATTGAAAGACGCATTTTGGTGAAATTTAACTTTAGCATTTACTTTTACTATAGCTAGCGTTGAAACAGACGGCCCAATCAATCCAAAATTTGACATTAGATTTTCATATTGAATAACTATAGGCTCCTCTTTGTTTAAAATGTCAATGTTCATATCGCCGATTATCAAAACGGATTCTCTAATGTCAATATTTTCCAATATAGATTCAAGTTAATCGAGGAATATTTTTTTATTTGTATTTGGCGGTCTGTATATTGCTAAAAGATATAACCGTTTAAGATTGTTGACTAAAATAGTTCCGTAAACGCATTCAAATTTCGTTGACATCAAATTTATTTTTTCGAAAGTAAGATGATCTTTCACATATACTATAATTCCACCACCCGATCTATTTGTACGACAAAAGTGGTATGCATTATATCCCGAAATTTTGTAAAGATTCAAATTATTTTCATTTATTGACGTTTGGCATAGCATGATAATGTCAATATTTATAAAAGAACTGGAAATAATTAGTAGGAAAGTATCCCAATACTAAGCTAATGATCGAATATTTAAGTTAATTGCAGTAAAATTATTATTACCAAGGACATTTGTTTTAGTATAGTTTTCAATATTTTGCGTGCGTATATAATCAATTTCTGTGGTGTCAAAGTCGCCGTTTAAGTCACCCATATTAAAAAAATATTTTAAAAAGCAACAATATACAAATATACGCATTCGGGAAGTATAGATGCAATTAAGAATAATATATAAAACGGAAAGCATTTCAAATACGTTCCTAGTTAAATCAAAGTTTTGTTCACACCGAGGTAGGTTTGATAATTGACACCAGTGAATGCTTGGAGAATTATTACTATATGCATAACAAAGACGGTGCTAGTGCGTTCAGTGCTTTATTCTTTAAACTTCCATATTCGAATATAAAGCTTGTTTTTTTTTCTTTCTAACCCCGTTCAGTTCATATTACTAACTATGCTGGTAAGTGAGATCTAATGATTTTTATGAGACCATATCACATTTCGTAAATGTCCTGAAATTAAAAAGATTTTGAAATGGACTAATAGCGTAATGAAAAGAGAAGCTGAAAATATTTCTGCATATCTAAGGTTGATAAAACAAACACTTAAATTGGAAATGATATTTACAACAATAAACACTCGGAAAACGAGGGATTCCTTTCATAATTACTGCACACGATTTCGAAAGATATCTACCCGAACAATTGTTTCAAAGTCAGCTACATACTCTGGTACATTGTCACTGTCATATATATTTATGTAATTATTTAAGTTCATTATGCTTATAAAGTAAGAACTGCGACATTATAAACGTTACTTTGCCGTTGTAGTATAGTGTAGTGGAAAACATAGGTAAAAGAGAATTAAGTTTATGGGAAAGAAATAAAAATTAACGCAAAAAATGCTTGTGGATGACAGTTTCTATATTTGAAGGAGTCCATTTCAAATTATTCGCAGACGACTGTCTGTTTAACAAATTAACTTAGATCTATTAAATATTTGTGACAAATAAATGACTTATTTCTAAATATAAACAAAAGTCAATATATCAGTTTTACTATAATAAATCCAAGATTCACTGCATATAATATAAGTTAATATAAATTAAAAAAAGAATCAACGATTCTTAGACAGAAAGGGTATCAGTATTTTAAACCGTTATTCTGTAAACCATTTTATTCTTTTCTAGACCACATTTTGCATCTTCACACATTTATTTTAATAAAAAGTCGCAGGTAAACTATAAATAAAAAATTATACAAAAACAAAATAATTGTTAGACGTTAAATAATATGTTAGCATGGGAGATAACTCGAAAGCAAAATCTATGGAGTTTCTCAAGGAATTTTACTGGGGCCATTCATATTCCGAATGTACAAAAATGATATATGTCGGGTAAGTTTTTAGATTCTCACGGCCAAAAGCATTTTTGTTGTTTGTTTTTGGGGTGTTATGCCGTGTTGCGCTAACTCCTTCTTTAGCCGACGTTTCGGACAGTGTTGCAGTGTCCATCATCAGGGCAGATCCGGTAGATCCGAAGATCAATTTACACATCTTCGGATCTACCGGATCTGCCCTGATGATGGACACTGCAACGCTGTCCGAAACGTCGGCTAAAGAAGGAGTTAGCGCAACACGGCATAACACCCCAAAAACAAACAACAAAAATGATATATGTCAATTGACTAAATGACGAAATTTTCTTATACGCAGATGACACTGCGATATTTTAGGAAAGCAAAAACTGTGATATTTTATTAGAACAATCTTAAATCGATCTTAATATTTGAATAACTGGCTGATTAAAAATATCCTAACGGTTAATATATAAAAAAAAAAAAACGGTAAAATGATCTTAAGTTCACCAAAAAGAATGAAGTCGTTACATAAACAATTACAAACAGAAGAAAGAAACCTACATATTCCAGATGTGAAATATAACTGGGCCTACAAAGTGACAAACACTTGACCTTTAAACAGCACATAGAAAAGCTGAGAGAAAATATCATTCAACTAATTGATGTATATGGTAGAATCGCTAACCTTCTACCAACAGAAGTAAAGATGGGCTTATACTTTAACTTAATACAGTCCCACCCAAATTATCTGACAAATACATATGAAGAAACACACACATTACAAACCTAAATGATTAGCAAATATTACAGAATGAAATTATTAATAAAACTTATCAACTATAATCTAGATGTTCCACGAAAATACTATCCAAAGAAATTAACTAATTAAAAATTAGAAAATTGTATGAATATTCGAGAAACATATGACTTTTAAACTACAAAATACAAAATGTACCAGTACACACGAACACAATATTTATAAAACACGTCACACGAAAACTATATAAGACAATATAGTAAATTGTACACAAATACAGTAATGACTGAATGTGGTAAGAGAAGCATAGGTCATGAGGGTTTTAATATTAACATCCCTATAAGAACATGAATAATTAGTAAAACAATAGTTACCAATCATAAAAAAAAATCTTCTCTATGATTGAGCACAAGTTTCATGAGGTTTTGGTTTCTAAAACATTTTTTTATTTGAAATATATACATATTACAGATTTACAGAAGAAAAGCATATTGTTCTAAAAACTAATCATAATAAAATGTTTTCTTTTTAACGTTACTATACAATAGAGAAAAAAGTTTCTCGTATTTGAGTTGGGGAGTAGAACCATTACAGTATACATAAGGTAAAGAAAAGAAAGAAAAATTTTATTTATAAAGTAATAAAAAAACAGGTTAATATAGTATGAAAACAAAAGTGTAGATGGTGAAATTGACCAATAAAGCAGTTACTAAATTAGATACATAATAAATGTAAGCACTCATTTAAAATTATGGGATTTCAAGTTGCCACGTGATCTTGATCGGTTTCTTATTTTTGGAAAGGTTACTGTAGTATTGATCTTTGTGAGAATAATAAGAAAAAAAAAAAAAACATGAATTGCTTATTATCGACGGTGAGTCAGCAAATGTCTCGTATAATATGTATTTCGATAAAATGAACAGAGATCATGAAAAAACTAAACATACGACATTTATAAAGTTTTTATATCGGCACAAATCAGATCAGGCCAATAACACTTTCGTGAACGTAAATAGTTGCACTCGGAACATATAAAGTTTTTTCTCGAGTATGAGTCAGCATGTGCCACTTCAGATATGACTTGAAACATGAGAAAGGTCTTCCTGGACATTGAAAACGCACGTGATTCTTTCTTTTGAAAAAATGAAGAGTTGCACTTTGATAAATTAAAACTTTTTTCTATACTGTGAGTAAGTGTGTCTCGACAAATTTCACTTTTGAGAATATGAATAATTGCACAAAGAACATGAAAAAAGTTTTTCTCCAGCGTGAGTCAGCACGTGGCACGTCAAATATTATATTGAGTACATGTATAGTTGCACACACAGTTAAGAATTATTTGGAAGACGAAAAAGTGTTTTCGCCACTGTGAGTCCGCATATGTCTCGTCAAAATTCCCTTTCGAGAACATGAATAATTGCACTCGGAACACAAAAAAGGTTTTTCTCCAGTATGAGTCAGCATGTGGCTCGTCAAATATTGCTTATGGAAAGATGAATAGTTGCACTTGAAACATTTAAAACATTTTTCTCCGCTGTGAGTCAGCATGTGGCTCGTCAAATAATACTTTCAAGCGAATGAATAGTTGCACTCGGAACATTCAAAACATTTTTCTCCACTGTGAGTCATCATGTGTTTCGTCAAATAATTCTTTCGAGCGAATGAATAGTTGCACACAGAACATGAAAAAGGTTTTTCTCCAGTGTGAGTCAGCATGTGGCTCTTCAAAGATCCCTTTCGAGAGCACGAATAGTTGCACTCGGAACATTCAAAACATTTTTCTCCACTGTGAGTCAGCATGTGGCTCGTCAAATAATTCTTATGGAAAGATGAATAGTTGCACTCGGAACATTTAAAACATTTTTCTCCACTGTGAGTCAGCACGTGGTTCGTCAAATAATTCTTTCGAGCGAATGAATAGTTGCACACAGAACATGAAAAAGGTTTATCTCCATTGTGAGTCAGCAAGTGGCTAATCAAAGCATCCTTTCGAGAGCATGAATAGTTGCACACAGAACATGAAAAAGGTTTTTCTCCAGTGTGAGTCAGCATGTGGCTCTTCAAAGATCTCTTTCGAGAGCACGAATAGTTGCACTCGGAGCATTCAAAACATTTTTCTCCACTGTGAGTCAGCAAGTGGCTAATCAAAGCATCCTTTCGAGCGAATGAATAGTTGCACACAGAACATGAAAAAGGTTTATCTCCAGTGTGAGTCAGCAAGTGGCTAATCAAAGCATCCTTTCGAGAGCATGAATAGTTGCACACAGAACATGAAAAAGGTTTTTTACCGATGTGGGTCAACATGTGCCTCTTCAGAAAGCTCTTAAGAGAAGACGTATAATTGCACTCAGAACATGAAAAGGGTTTTTTTCCACTGTGAGTCAGCATGTGACACTCCGTGGTTTCAGTTGATTGTGTCTTCAGATCTGACGAAATTTTGAAAAAAAAGGATAATTAGTAAGCTTCATGTGACTTATTACTTTCGTAACTTATCGCGTAAAAGTAAAAAATAGATTCCCACAGGAACAGGTGACTAATTTGTGCCTTGCACTTATTTATACTTTCGAATTGAAAAGCCGAGTTTTAAATAGATTTACTTTATAAAACAATTTTATTAATAAATAGTGTTTGCAATGTAATGTGAAAAATTAAAAATTATTATTCTAACAAAGACTTTTCATAGATAATAGTTTTTAGCTACAGAAAATATTCATTCACCGGGCATCACATTCATCTTCAAATATCTCATCAGTATTTTCAGACGTGTTGCTGCAGGATAAACCATTTCAGAGGCCGCATATAACAGAACTCTGCAATACTGCTCGGTTGTTTTTTTTCAGGAATTTATGTGAATATGGGAAATAATTTCGACAAATGTTTATTATTATTTCCCTTTAAATCTGTTAAATAAACTGTTAGTATTTACTACGAAATCACTTCTGCAGCAACCAAATCAAACACACTCGACCATTTAGATTTCACTTATAAGCTCCATTCGCGTATTTATGTTTTGCAATATTCATGAGCATAACATAAAAAGCATCTTTTGTCACAAATGCAGTCTTCCAGAAAACTTAATTTATTTTCTAACTGCCTTAGAAATGTTATAGTAATAATAGCTAATTTTACGTTTGGAGCATTTTTTCTTTGACCATAAAATAAACGAAAAAATTGAAGCTTCAAAAAATTATTTAAAATCAAATAATTTTTTTAAACCATAATCTCACATTTATTTGTAGGTAATTTTATAAGGAGTTCCACATTGGAGTTAATATTTTCACATGTTTTAGTTTCGTAGACATAATGGCTTAGAACTTCCTTTGGAGGTACTTTTTACCAGAAAACATCAGCATTCAGGTTTTTTGTCTAGATTAACTGGACAACTAAGAATGAAAAAACATTTTACCTGTTGTCTTGACAATTCTTTCAAAGCGTTCTAAGCACTCCTTTTTGACATCCGGCAGGTCTATGTCAATTTCCGTATATGGAATTCCCCCTTCATCTTCTTCTCGGGGTCTAAGCTCCGCCTTGATAACAGGCAACAGACTCTATATTGAAGCAACCTGAAAGACAATACAACAAAGTTTATTAAACGTCAATGCACAAAAAAACTTGTTTTTAATTAAAATTAAAAATTTTAAATTTAAGTAAAATGTTTACGACAAAAGATAACATTGATTGACCACACAGGAACAAGAATAAGGTGAACAGACCTTAAGCTTAATTAAGGAAATAATAAAGATACCAGATGTCACTTCAAGGACCGATGTTTTAAGAAGGAAAACATTTACTCTTGACTACCTTCAGAGCACGGTTTTATTATTATAAGTGATTGGAATGATATTTTCTTTCATAAATATTTAGTTAATAGACACGAATATATGTAAAAAACAAATGAGGGTTTATTGTGAGCAATACTTGAGCTAAAAGAGTTTTGTAGTTTAGCAGTTATAGCAAAGATTTATTTTAAAGTAAATACGTCCTGTTTGCACGACATTCCGAAACGGACATGGATTCCGAATATCCGAATTTAACATTCTACATTTTATACGTATGCAATCCAACTAACCGTCTGTTCGAGTACTCTCCGCATATTGCAAACATTCCTTCTTTATATCTGGAAAATCGAAATTTATATCTGTAAACGGTATTTCATCTCCGCCTTCTTCCTGGGGCCCTGGTTCCGTCTTGATGGAAACAGTCTCTTGATTTGGTAGATCCATGGCACTGCTGTGGTAGCGTTTGGTAATTTGGTCCAGCGAAACAAATATACCTGAAAAAGAACATGGTTGTGACGGAACCCTACTTTTTATCTGCTGTGAAAATTTGGTTTGGCTTGTAATATTCTGTAAAAACAAAGAAATAGTATTCATAACAGATTATTGGAAATTAGAATATAATTACGTGTGTACCTTGACCTTGAAGTTAAAACAACTGAAAACGGTTGAAAAAGTCGTCGTTAATGGTCGGATATATTTAAATAGGAATTACCGTTGCGTTTTGGGTACCGATTGGCGTAAGTTTAACTAGATAGTTTTAGACATTTGAGCGTGACATAAGAACAGTGGTCGCTACCAAAATAAATAGCAATGAAAATAAAAATTATCACTTACTAATATCAACTATCGTAACTTTACTTAATAACTATCACAAGTATGGGATAATGCGTTAAACTGCGCGGGTGACTGGATTAAACAATGGACGTTAAAGAAAGCATGTGTCAAAAAATATATCATTTAAGCATAGACAGTAAAGTCATAGACAATTAATGTTGTAATTTCCAAAAACCCGATCTCGTCGGGGAGTCGCTATATGCACAGCGACTAGTCGACAGGAGGCGTGGCCAACATATCCGAGCATACCCGAAGTGAAGTGTTTCCGTGCTTTATTTGTAATTTGTTCTCCGCTCAGATTTTTTTTGTGACCTCACGGCCGAGCATTTCCGAATATTGCCGAGCAGCCGATAGCTAATTTTCATCTTTCGTTTCATACGATTCTTGCACCTTAATTTCATTTGGTTAGATAGTTAGATTACAAAACTATAGGGCCAATATCATAAAGTCGATTCCAAAGCCTTAATAAAGACTGTTTGGTATGGCAACCACATTCTAATTCCTGCAAATATAATTAACTTTTGGACAATAGAAGACTTGTGGTACCTAGGCAATATGTTCAACTTTTGTACAGATTCGTACTAGGCCCATATATACTCAAAGCATCTTATCTTTTTACATTACAAAACAGTACACCTATGGGAAAGTAAAACTAGCATTATTTGGAGTCAATATGAAAATTTGGATGCCACATAGCATGTTGAAGGATAAGTGAGCAACGAAGGAAGTTGGGCAATTCATTGATACATATTTGATTTTTGATATTATTTTATTAATGGAAAATAATACATTACACCACACAAAGGAAATATAAATATTAATGGAACAAACCCCTTTGAAAACATGACAGATAAACCCTGAATTGAGCCTATTAGGTTCTGCCTCATCCTGAAATTTATGTTTAATACATTTCTCCAGCAATAGAGACACATCTCGTACTGAGGAAACTCCAGCTTCAACAAGCCTGTTGATCTCCTGTATCGGTTAGAATGAATTTGTTGGGTCATCTTGGCCGCGTCTCTGCTGTGGTTGTGGCTCGCTTCTCCGGTTGCCGAGATGTAATAACGTAGCACACATTTAGGTGGGCTGGTGGATTGAAGGGCTGCCTTCACTTGTTCCAGAATCTGAAAACAAGCCACAATATTTTACTATAAATACAAATAACAGAACCCTACAAAAACAGTAATGATTAGTTTGGTAGGCAGTAAAAAATATAAAATAATATTTTCAACAAAAAAATATCTGATTTCCTGAAGGGCACAGGGAAGTATGCTTCACATCTTCTATTTTGCAGTGTTGAGGCCCTGGGAATCATATTTCCGGCCATGGTACTGTGCTGACATCTACCATTGGCCTTACAGTAAAATTCAATAGATAAGAATGTTGAAAATGTGTTTAAGTAAGCGATGGGAAGTTGCGTATTCCCACATGTTCCCACCACATTTCCTTCTAAAAAAATGTGTGTTGTCCAAAATGGTATTTGTATAACCTTGCATCTAACCAGTGTTGTGTAGTATCTAGATACATTTTTGTGTACTGTATCTGTATCTAGCTATATTTCTATAACTGTATCTGCATCTAGATACATTTTTACTAGTATCTGACACCTCAGATACTCAGATACTTTCAGATACTTTATTTTCGAAGTGAACTTCTTTACCGATTTTCTATAGTTAATTTTAAAGTTTTCTCACAGATTCAGCTAGTGGGTACCTTTGTCCATCTAGTGTATAATATTTTATAGGAGTTTATATACATGCATTTTAGGGGTCCTTACCCGAGTAACCGAGTAACCGAGTACCCGGGTACCCCTTACATAAAAAAAGAATTTAAAAATTTAAAAAAAATTTATTAATAATTTAATTTTTTTTTAAATTTTCCATCAGAACCCTAATCAAGTTGCACATAGTTCACGTATTTTTTTTATTTATCCAAGGGGCGTCGGGTACCCGGGTAGTAATATGCTACCCGGGTACTCGCGAGGACCCATGATGCATTTATGTTATCACCGCTTGAAACCAATTTGCCAATATCTTTTTGGGCAACGAATAAAACAAGCAAGTGTAAATATGTAAAATAATCACAAGTGTTTACGTCTACCGTCTTTAAGAAATTAAAGCAATCGCTGTTTTCGATAAAATATATATGTTTTTTAAGTTTTCCCCCAAAAAAGAAGAAATGTATCTGAGTATCTGTGAGATACTTTTAAAAAGTATATGTATCTGGATACAGATACAATTTTACAATGTATCTTGTACCTGTATCTAGCTACAAATTTTGCCAAGTATCTGTATCTGTATCTAGATACTTTTAAAAAGTGTCTGACACAACACTGCATCTTACTATAGTGAAAACATTAAAATAATGTTATAAAGTGATTGCCCATGTAGGGATAAGCAGAGAAAAGAAACTATCATACCTTTGTTTTTGCTCTTTCTGCAATTTGATGTGGAACAGGAAATTCTGGAAAATATTATATTTGTTTCACACTCATCGTTGCGGGACAACCAAGCTTCTTGGATTCCAAAACCCGGAACCTCTTCTTCTTATGGTTTGGGTGATCAGCCTGAAAGAACAATTCAAGATATAGGGTCTAATAAGCTTATACGTATAAGACGCCTATTATTTGTGTGGCAAATAAATTGCCCATGGTTAACTTATTTGACGCAGATGATTAACTTTTACAAAAGTTGTTAGGGCCTATGGAATATTGACATTAGTATAAAATTACAAGTGTGGTTATAATCCAGTGTGATATGAATTAAAATTGTGAAATGAGATATAGCTGCAGGGGCTTTAATTAATTTGGCACTTTGAGCACGGTCTTCTTTAGACTAACACGACATGAGGATGTGTTACGAGCCACGGCACACTTTATACCGAATGTAAATGGCATCCCAAAGAACTCCACTGTAGGCGGGCAGAACGTGTATACTGCATCTGAAAGATTGGAAATGTTAATTTCGAATAACTCGTAAATATCAGCAGCTGCTTATGAACTGAAGAAATGGGAAGGCCTACCCTAGACCTAGGCCCTAAGGTTTAGAACTTACCTCCCAACTTCTGTTTCATACTGTCTCTCGTTGAAAAAGAGTGCCCCAACCAGTGGCGGCGTAGGGTAGATTGGCACCCGGGGCGGTTTTGTATTGAGCACCCCTACTTAAAATAAAACAACGAATACTAAACATGCTTACGAGACTATATTTTACTGAAATATTCGATTACATTATCAAAATTTATTTTCCTGTCTCTTTCAATTGATAAAATCGAATGATTGGTTAGTCGCGCTTGGCTCATTGTGGATCTTAAATAAGATTTTATTAATTTTAACTTTGAAAAGCTTCTTTCACATGAAGCCACCGAAACACAGATTGTCAAAAAAAATCTTAGACACAGCGCTAAACTTGGAAATGACTCAGAATAGCCCCATTTTACAATGAATCTGAGGAGCTCCAATGTAGTCCATTGAACTGCTTCGTGGGCAGAAATGTTGGCGGCTTCTAAATGGCGCCTCAATCGTAATATCTCCAACACGATATCCTGTGCTGAAAATTCATCGTAAATTTTTAATAAATTTGGAACCATTCCGCGAAGATCTCCTACTGGTGATGTTACCAACGTTTTTGTCTGAACAACATTAAATGTAACCAGAATAAAATCCATTGCCCTGTAACGATGGTCTAGTTCTTTTTAAAATCTATCGTGACATTCTAACATTGCTCTCTGCAGCTCGTCTGGTAATGTAAGACCAGCATCTCGGGCCATTTCTCCGGGCATACGTTTACGAAATCTCCTCCTTCCTCTATTTCCTTCAATCGGAATGTCAAAGTCCTCACATATTTTTGTTGCGTAGCAAATAGCCTTTTCCACTATTTGATTGCGTTGACTTTGAAGAAAAATTTTAAGGGCCTTAATCTTTATTACACACTTTTCTAATGATAGCCCAGATGTTTGAATATACTTTTGCGTCTGATTAACTTCTTCTAGTACCTCACACCAAAATGAAAGATAGCATAGAAAACTGAAGTCACACAAAGCTGGTATGAGTGTTGATGCTGCTTCCCTTGTCTCAACGTTTTCTTTACTGGTGTTGGGATCACACATATCTTCGAGTGTTGATACAAGCTTCTCAAAATTATTCTTCAATGGTTTAACAGCGTCGTGATGAGCACTCCATCTTGTCTCTGATAGCCGTTTAACGGAGACGCCTATATTTTTCATCAATATTTCCCACCGATGTGTGGATGATGAAAAAAACGTGTAAACTCTTTCTACAGTTCCGAAAAAAGTTAAACTTGAAAAAACGCTACCAAACGAGTGCACTCCACATAGATTAAGCGAATGATTTGCACAAGGCGAAAACAACGCTTTCGGATTGCGTTCTTTGATTTTTGCTTGTACACCACCATGAATTCCTGCCATGGTTGCAAGATTATCGTATCCTTGGGCTCGACATAGATGTATGTCTAAATTATCACTCCCCAGCTGTGTAAGGATATTTTCAGCAAGATCAACTGCAGTCTTTCCAGCTATAGGAAAAAAACCTAGAAATGATTCTTTCACTTCAACTTGATCACCTTGAATATGAACATATCTGATCACGTAACTCATCTGATCAACATGTGATATATTTGGAGTGCTGTCAAAAATAATTCCAAAATATTTGGCTTTTTTTATGTCGTTCACAATGTTATCTTTCACCTCCTTCCCCAAAAGGTTTATGAACTCATTTTGAATGTCTTTGGACAAATATGAATCTACCCGTTTCCAGTTTATACAGGTGGCATATTCAATTCTCAGCATGTGTTCTTTTAGCACTGGGTCATATTTCGACAGTAGATTAACTAATTCTAAGAAATTTCCTCTATTATCTGATGTAACTCCCTCTCTATGCCCTCTAAAAGATAAATTTTGGCGTGCCAGGAATATAATGACATCTAAAAGGCGGCTCAAAATATCACGCCACTTCTTTCTTTCTTGGTCAAACACCATCTGATGGTCATAGTCGATTGTTTTTCGCAACTTCAATCTATTTTCCAAAAGTTTCCATTTTTCAAAACAGGAGAGATGGTTCTCAGAATTTTCGTGTTCAGACACTTTAGGATTTAGTTTCCACCACGAATTAAACCCGTTGGCGAAACTCTGATGATTTTTTTCGGGATAAGTAAATAGTTTGCAACAAAAACAGTATAAACTGTTTTTTGTTAAAGAATATACCATCCATTTTCTGAGTACTTTTTCTCCATTTGGCAACGCTTTGTAAAACCATTCTGGATTGAAGTGTCGGCTCTTTCCTTTTACATTATCTCCTGGCCTAACAACAGTGTCTAAAAATGGGCCATCTCTATTTTGATAAGGATCACTTCCCGTTTGAACAATTTCAACTCTCAAATCATCAGGTATCAGCATTGGCCAACTAGCAACATCAAAACGAGTGTCAAGTAGTTCCTTTTCATAATGATCAACTTGCTCTGATTCTTCATTATTTTTTCTTTCTTCGTTTTCATTATTTTGCCCTTTATCTTGGTCATATTCTCTTTGATCTTTTCTACTTTGTCTCTCAACTTGTATATTAGACTCCCTTTCTGGCTTCTTTCCAATCAAGGTATCTTGAAAAAGACTTTCTGTCCAGATCTCTTTCGACAGTTTGCTGTGTACTATTAAATGACGAAGTTGAAGGTGCTACATACTTCCAAATGGATCCAGATAATGATTCGGCCGCAAGTTCTTCTGCTTTTTTTATTTTTCTTTGTTGGAATCCACTAAGCCTATTTCGCTTCATGTTGAAAGATTCTATAAAGGTTGAACACAAATACACATTACTCTCATCATTAATTCATTAAAGTAAAATAACATTTTGCCTATCTTATTCAAATTATACTAAGAATAAATAGTTCAAGTGATTATTTTTATATTGCCATTTTTTATTTAGGTCTGAATTGTATAAATCATACTATCATTAATGCTTATGTTAGCCGGTAGAAGGAGGCCCAACATGTTGCGGCGGTGACCATTTCCGAAAGTTTGAAAATCAACCCACCAATAAGTTTGCACTGAATAGTATTTGTACTAAGTACCAAATTTCAGAACCTGAGAAGAGCATAAAACTGAGGCTGTTAGTTTTTGTGGGTAGTTTTTCAAACTTAGATACCTAAATTCAGGTAGAGACTCAAATTATTACTAGCCATAAAATTTTTCCACAATCGCGTCGATTTCTCATTTAAAGTTTAACATAATACTTATCGGGATTTGCATAAGAAAATATTTACGGTGGCATCAATACCAAATGACTTTTTAGTACTCACCACGAATTATTCTTCATTTAACTTTTATTTTCTTGAAAGGAACTTTTGCGTATCATTGACAACGTTAAACGAGACAGAAGTGAACAAAACACCGACTGCACTGACTGACTGTTGCTGACTGACTGTGATTGTCTGACGCAAGGAGCGGCGCGGGAAGAGGGCGCGCTCTTCAGATCTTATAAAGCTGACCGATGCACTGGAGCGCAACGGTTACCCGGCAAGTCAGACAAGGCAAATTTTAAGAGCCAAATCTACAACAAACAAAGACAGAGTTGAACAAGACTCAAAAGGCTGTACTTTCCTGCCTTTCGTTCACAATGTGACAGACAGAATTGCCAGGCTGTTGAGAAAAGAAAACATCATAACTGTCTTCGGAACCACCACCAAAATCCAAGACCCACTGAGGTCTGCAAAGACTAAGTTTCCTCTGGAAGCAGATGGAGTGTACAAACTCAGCTGCTCTGGTTGTGACAAGGTTTATATAGGCCAGACAGAGCGGACGATTTCCAAAAGGATAGCAGAACATTTTCGTGCTTGTAAACTTGGCCACCCTGATAAATCGGCAATCTCCGAACACTTAATTGAAACCGGCCATAACTTTGGATTTGCTCCTGAGGTCCTGGGAAGACCCAAAACTTATAGATCACGCCTGATTATGGAGGCAATTGAAATCTACAAAAATCCATTTAATATCAATAGAGACGACGGAGCTAAGCTCAACAGCTCTTGGTATCCGGTAATTGACGGCTACACCAAAGCTAAACGCAAATAACATGTCTAAGTATACTCTAATATCATACAATAATACAATATAAAACCATTGTATTTATACCTTGATACTGGGTACATTTGCTTTAACCGCTTTCAATCGGTTTTCTAATTCTAGAATTCGCCAAAAGATATCGCCACTTCCGTTGGCATTTCGCACTTGGACGGGCCCCAGGCTAACATAAATACTGTGCTCGACAACCAACAATTACACATCTTCGGATCTACCGGATCTGCCCTGATGATGGACACTGCAACAATGTCCGAAACGTCGGCTAAAGAAGGTGTTAGCGCAATACGGCATAACACCCCAAAAACAAACAACAAAAAAGAACCATAGACAGTACACATCTTACGCCGTAACCGCTCCTGAGGTGATATATGAAAAGTTATGCACCCCCCACTCCGCGGTGAACAGGGGAGGGGTCATTTTAATTAAGGAGCTGCCTAAACGGGCGGATGACAACTGTCAATTCAGTACAAAGAAATGGAATTTCGTTGCAGCTCTCTAATTCGTCTGACTCCTTCCCCTACCATAGGAAGAAATATTTTATAGCGTCGTGTGACGGTAGAAAAGATAAGCAAAAGAAATCTGCTTGCGCTTTTATAGCTGTGTGTGACGCGGGTCTTATTTGGCTGCACAAGTGTGTTGTCGTTGTCACCCCTTGGTCCTTGGTACCCGGGGCGGACCGCTCCCCCTTTACGCCGCCACTGGCCCCAACGCGTTCACAGAATGTGTCAATGTATCCACTGATAACACCCGTCTCTGAATTCTTTTTGAAATTACTTAACGAAACTTCTAAAAGACGGTCTAAACCGGCACTCAAAGACGCCATTTCTGATGATTTCTGACGTTTCGTTAAACCGCCCACCGCGTTTTACTGATTTTGCATCACAGGCAGTGGGAAACAATTTACTCGGAACAGATCGGGTATGCTCGGATATGTTGACCACGCCCCCTGTCGACTAGTCGCTGTGCATATAGCGACTCCCAGATATCGATCTAGAGGGGAGTCGCTATATGCACAGCGACTAATCGACAGGGGGCGTGGCCAACATATCCGAGCATACCCGAAGTGAAGTGTTTCGGCGCTTTATTTGTAATTGGTTCTCCGCTCAGATTTTTTTTGTGACCTCACGGCCGAGCATTTCCGAATATTGCCGAGCAGCCGATAGCTAATTTTCATCTTTCATTTCATACGATTCTTGCACCTTGATTTCATTTGGTTAGATTACATTACTATAGGGCCAATATCATAAAGTCGATTCCAAAGCCTTAATAAAGACTGTTTGGTATGGCAACCACATTCTAATTCCTGCAAATATAATTAACTTTTGGACAATACAAGACTTGTGGTAGGTCCTATGTTCAACTTTTGTACAGATTCGTATTAGGCCTATATGTACTCAAAGTATCTAATCTTTTTACATTACAAAACAGTACACCTATGGGAAAGTAAAACTAGCATTATTTGGAGTCAATGTGAAAATTTGGATGCCATATAGCATGTTGAAGCATAAGTGAGCAATGAAGGAAGTTGGGCAATTCATTGATACATTTATTTATTGGACAATTTGTATAGCGCCGCTTTTGTGAGATATCACCTCAGGGGCGCTTTACAGTTGATGCAGGTATTACAAAAATATAAATATTACAAAAAAACTGAATTTAAGTTGATACATATAAGCTGCATATTTGATATTATTTTTTTAATGGAAAATAATACATTACACCACACAAAGGAAATATAAACATTGAGGGAACAAACCCCTTTAAAAACATGACAGATAAACCCTGAATTGAGCCGATCAGGTTCTGCCTCATCCTGAAATTTATGTTTAGTAAATTGCTCCAACAATAGACACATCTCGTACTGAGGAAAGTCCAGCTTGAACAAGCCTGAATTTCTTTTGAATCATGAACCATGTTACACAAACCTAGCGTAGCCGCTAAACTATTTGAAAACTGGGATGTTTTTCTTGCCTTGACGTGAGCAGGCGGTATAAAAGGGACACTTTCTTTTGAATCACAAACCATGTTACACAAACCTAGCGTAGCCGCTAAACTAATTGAAAACTGGGATGTTTTTCTTGCCTTGACGCGAGCAGGCGGTATAAAGGGGGTATTTTCTTTTTCATCATAAACCATGTTACACAAACTTGGCGTAGCCGCTCAACATCGCAGAAATAGTTAACTTAAATAAAATTTGAACGTAAAAAAATAAAATCCAGCTAATAAATTTCAATCACAACGCACACAATGCATGCATATTAGGTAAATACTAATTTGACGGAATTTAACATTAAAAAAAACTCGGAACAGCTCGGATATGTTGGCCACGCCCCCTGTCGACTAGTCGCTGTGCATATAGCGACTCCCGATCTAGAGAGTGGTTTATTTATGCTGCCAGTCGCGAGGTCATTCATTTATGCGCGAGGTGAATTCGGAAGTGACAGCACGCTTGTTTTGTTTATTCTCCAGTCCGCAGCCAACTTTCAAATTTCTAATAGGAATCCAGAGGAGATTGGTGCTATAGCCAAGGGGTAAGTGGAAATTAAATATTATCTAATATATAATTTGAAACTTGTTTTACGGTCTCAATTTTTTTTACCTTTTTCAGGTACCAATACGAAATGGGAAATAATAAAGGGGCTCGCGCGTACAGCGCCTTAAGAAAGAGACCGCTCCACTGGAGGAAAAGAAGAATAAGGTTTGTCAAAATACATCATTTCGAAGGACACGTTGCATAATTGCATCTTGGATTTCTCCAGTTCTCTACCGATTTAGTTCAAAATTGGGATAAGGGAGTTTGAATGTGCACTGAACTCGGATCTAATGTCAAAATGCATAATTTCAGCATCCATCTTGGATTTCTCCAGTTCTCTGCCGATTTAGTTCAAAATTGGGATTAGGGAGTTTGGATGTGCACTGAACTCGGATCTAATGTCAAAATGCATAATTTCAGCATCCATCTTGGATTTCTCCAGTTCTCTGCCGATTTAGTTCAAAATTGGGATTAGGGAGTTTGGATGTGCACTGAACTCGGATCTAATGTCAAAATGCATTATTTCAGCATCCATCTTGGATTTCTCCAGTTCTCTGCCGATTTAGTTCAAAATTGGGATTAAGGAGTTTGGATGTGCACTGAACTCGGATCTAATGTCAAAAATCATAATGTTGGCATCCATTTTGAATTTCTCGAGTTTTCTACTGATTTGGTTCAAAATCGGGATTAAAGAGTTTGGATGTGCACTGAACTCGGATCATATGTCATAACTTCAGCATCCAGCTTGAATTTCTTGAGTTTTCTGCCGATTTGGTGCAAAATCTGGATTACGGAGTTTGGAGATGGACTTATGCGAGACTAGTGTGAAGGTTCCTTTCAAACTGTCGCTAAGATTGGGAACAATGTCTATCAGAGCCATTGATAAATGCACTGAATTTCGTTGACGGCTAATTCCGGGTAGTAGTATTATAAATAAATTATTAAAAAAACAATGATTACCACTATACAAACGATACAATCAAATATATGAACCAGAAATCTTTTCCAAGTCAAAACACCATTAGATAAACCGGTAAAAAACTGAGACGTCAAAAAACATCCAGGGCGTAAAAGATGTGTCTGTATATCCATTATTTTGCTAATATGATTTTTATTCTGTCAAGTTGTATCCATTATTTAGTAAATACATATAAATTTTATAAAGCACGTGTATTTTTATTTCGTATTATATCAAAATGCTGACTGATTTATCAAAACTGTGTCAATCATTCCCCTATCTACTCAAAAGACGCAGGTGTTGGTCTTGAAAGCGCAGCTGTTCTGGCGGCCGACAAATTCGTTTAAAAGTAGCAATAATACCTAACTGTACTGAAGTTGAGATTTGATACCGTCCCCTTAAATCGTCAGTGTGTTGATTTATCATGGAACTGTTTTTATTATTAGAGCGTCAAACGCTGACTCAAAGTAAGGGTTTTCCACTATTCCAGGCAGAGACGAGACTCTCATCATCAGAGCTAGGGGGACTGTTTTCATGACATACCTGCGATAGAGATAATCCAACCCGTTACATGATGATAATATTAAATATGTATTCTTGTGCAAACGTACCTTCCCGCGCAAAATTCCCAATTTTTCCCGTATGTTGGTGACCTGGTCTACAGTGGATCGGTATGGTACAGTGGATCACTCCAATATCTCGAAAGTTCTAAGTGTGTTTGCATGTGTGTTCGGCTCTTAGGTAAGTGTTCCTTCATGCTACTAAACAAGTCAGTACTTGTCCGGCTGCGCAGGCGAATGAACGTGTGGTGCTGTATTTATTGTTTTTGTGGTAGGAGAAAAAAAGTCACGTGAGTATATTTTTGCGTACCATTTCATTATTTTTTCCATGATACATTTTAGCATATTTTAGTTGTTATCAGTAGTTATTACAACATGTGTTAACACCCAGAAATATGTCTTATTCAAAAGGGTAAAGTCAGAATAATACGTTTAGTTAAAAATGGAGTGTTGTTCTACAGTGGATCAGTGGATCACCTTACACAGTGGATCATGATCCACTGTGTACTACTGATGCCTGATTTGTCTTGATTGTTTGTTTTTTGTTTTATAGGATGCCTCGAAAAGGGACGAAAGAAAGAAAAATAGGCAAACATACACAGGCGCAAATAGAAGAGGCATTAAATCTAATTTCAGAGGGCTCAAGCATCCGTGGAGCAGCAAAGCATACAAAAATTGCCTTTACTACGTTACAGCGGTATAAAAAAAAAACAAAATAATTCGTCCAATGTAGTAAATATACGATTTGTTCCTAAC
This sequence comes from Hesperophylax magnus, assembly GCA_026573805.1. Lineage (NCBI taxonomy): Eukaryota > Metazoa > Arthropoda > Insecta > Trichoptera > Limnephilidae > Hesperophylax > Hesperophylax magnus. The sequence continues at coordinate 409,389 of JAIUSX010000193.1, read as the reverse complement.
TATGAAGTGAATATGGTGTTCTCAAAGAATCAAGAAGAAATTCTCTAAATTTTTTTCAAGAAATGTGCCTTGCTATTTTACTAAGTTTTAAAAAATTATTTTGCTTCTTTAGATTATTGTTTTCGTTCTCTTTTTTCTTTTTAAATCCAGTTATTTTTTATCTAGCCATGGGCTATTTTGTTTGTTCTCCTCTTTCAATAATAAAAACTGATTTATTTCAAGTATTAATTTTTTATTTAAAAGAAATCCCATCCATGATCCACTGTTAAATATAGGTTGATCCACTGTGTACCACCAAGTTCCACAGTGGATCATTTTCCCTCATCGCAAATAAGTACATTTTTACTTTCCTTCCTTTTTAATGGCGGAGTTTAAACTATTGCAATTTACAAGAATGATAAACAATGAACCATTGTGAAAGTTTTCATTACAATGCCACAACTGATGTTGAAGTTATATGCCTCCAAAAAAACTGATCCACTGTAGACCAAGTCACCCTACATGAGAAATAAACATTTTTATTTCTAAATACATAGATTTTGGAATTGAAATTGTATTTTTACTTAAAACAACGTGTGTGTATATTTAACCGAAAAACGAATGTAAAACCTATGAAACTTCACAGTTTGAAAACACATTCCTTTCATAAAAAAAATTGCAATGATACTCTCGCTTAATTTGTTCATCATGTCGATACATTTTATTTTTTAAAACCTATAAAAGTATCACTTTTTTTCACAAAAAAATTTAGAATTATTGTTCAATATTTTTAACATCGTTTTCATAAGTATTTATCTTGCATCTCTGTAAAACTTTACGATTCACATTTGACATTATTTAACATGATGTGGTTGTGATGTCACAGCGTTTATTTTGGGTGAGTCAGTAACGCAGTTGTGAGATGCTCCTGGACACACTGATCATTAGATTCCTACCCATCCCTCATACATCTTCCTTCCCTGAACTTCTTCTTCTTAAAAATACACAGCATCCCCAAATATGACAGACCCTTATGGAAAAAAATTAACTTCATACTTCTCTGTGGGTATAATGTAAAAAAAAAAACTACGAAATAGTACTAACATAATTTTAATTCTTTGAAAAAACTATTGCATTTCGCGTGTATCGGAAAGCGGTGAAATTAGTCATTGAAATATATTTTAGTTGCTCCAGTACCTACCTAGATAATGCACTTATCTTTGACCTAGCTGTCAAAAGAGGCACAAAGCGTTTAACATCCCTATTTTTTATAAATTTAAATCTACAAATATCAAGGTGAGGTCTTATTCGATAAGCAATAATTGTGTCATCTTCAAGTTTCATTTTCCAACCAAGTGTTTTATCGATTTCCAAGTTGTTGTTAAAATAAAATCAAAATCCATCAAACTAGCCGCATTTCACCGTATTAAGAGACTTACGTAACGTTACTAAAAACAAGAGGTTTCTAAACGTATCATCATTTGAATCAATGCTTTGATTGGAAAGTCTCAAATATTGTTTAGTTATCATATCTGAAATACCATATACGTGCTTATCTCACATGTTCTGTCTTTTACCTTTGTCGGCGTCCTTCAGTCTCACAAGAGAGCTTAGAGCTTTTCTAATTTATTTGTTTTTTTCAGGTGTTATTTTCAGGCGACTAGAAGTATGTAAGCAAGAATCATTATTTAAATGTTATCATAGCAGTACCATAGATCTTTCTAGCAATTATAGAAACAACTTCAAGATGGAGCCAGGAACTGGAGAAATCGACGGATGTGAAATGCCGGATACAGTTAAGGACATAGACCTCCGGAATATTTAGAAAGAGTACCTGGATTACTCCAATGAAACTGAACAGTCACATGTTGACTTGTGGTAAAAAAACCATTCTCCTGTTCCCACTGAAACAAAGTGCGAATTAAAATTTCACATGGTGGGTAACAGTGGAAAAAAAGCTTTCTCGTATTCCGAGTGCTAATATTCTTTTTCAAGAAAGTCATATTTAACAAAGCACATGTTGATTTTTTTATTTTTTTTTTATTAACTTTCAAAAATACATTTTTTTACAATTAAGTCCCGTTAAACTGATTGATATCAGTTTGTCAACGGGTTCTTTTAACAATCACTTTTTAAATACATATACAATTTTAACAAGTACATAAAATATACACATAATTACATTAGTACAAATAAATTCTTTCACATAACCATTTTTTTAACATACATTTCCTTCTGTGAGTCAATTCACAGCTTTTTATTGAGTTTGGTAACATGTTGTAAATCATTGGAACGAGGTATTTTAGAGTTCTTTGACCGTATTTATTCAGGTATCTGGGAACTACAAGTCCATCGTTTGCAATTAGTCTTGTATTATGAACATGTGTCACTATTTTATTACCTATGTTCAGATTAAGATGTATGCTGACTCGCAATTTTAAGCCACAATAAAGCACGAACAGATAATAAATTTACAGAATTGTATAGTAATGACTTTGGTATGTCATTTCTTTGTTCGTATTTGGTTTTGTTTAGTAATAATTTAACCAAAGAATATTGCACATTTCGGACTGAAAGAAGATTTGTTTTTTTTAATGTCCCCATGAAGTTATTCCATATCTTATTAGGGATTCCGCCAATGACAGGTATACTATTCTAAGGGTATTTGGTGGAACAAAAAACTTCAATCTATAAAGTTTGCTCACTATAGCTCTAAGCCGTGTGCAGACTTTTTGTATATGTATATCCCATTTAAAATTACAATCAATTGTTAAGCCTAGATATACGTATTTTGAAAGAAGTTCAATATTTTTGCATGAGCATGGTTGTATTACAAAGTTATGGATGCAATTAAAATCATGAGAAATAATTTTAGGAGTTATGGTGATGTTATTATGAGGAGATGTGATGTGCATAAGCTTCGTTTTTTTAGCATTGATTATTAAACCTACATCATGTGACCATTTTTGAAGAGTGAAAAAGTCAATTTGCAGTAAAGTACTCGCTATTAATAAATCCTCATGTGAAATAACTAATGCAGTGTCGTCAGCATAAACGTAATGTTATACATGAGAAAAAATAAATTTCATTGCAGTAACATATATTATATACAAAGTAGGGCCTAGTATGGACCCTTGTGGTACGCCTGCGAAAACAATATTTTTTTTCTTAAAATGATCAAAAAATTTTACACAAATAAATTCATCGCAAATAAAAAATGTCTCGTCGTTCTCTAGTAAATCTGACAAAAATCTCTATTGAAGAAGAAAAAACTGAGAAGATCATTATTGACGCAATCTTATTGATTTATTTTTATTTATTTATTTAAGGAGAAAACACAGATACAGACAGTAATTAAAAGATAATTAACAATAACTTGAGACATCGCCTGCATCCTAACTATTTCTCACTGATTGACTGGTAGATAACAATTTTAAATATTTTTTACTGAGACTGTTAACATATCAATTAGTAATCGGTCCGATATTATTCATATATAATTTGTTCTGAATTATATCGGACCGAGAACCGTACCTTGTGGTATTCCTTTTTCGGATATCTCTTGACATATTGTGACGACTGTCTGTTTTACAAATTAACTTAGATCTATTAAATAGTTGTTACAAATAAATGACTTATTTCTAAATATTATCAATCGTCATTATTTTTTTTTTTTTTTTTTTTTTTTTTTTTTTTAAGTCGGAGGCGGTTTACTTACGTTCCCCGCGAGCACTTAGGCCATAGGCCCATTGTACTATCTCCCATTTTACCTCATTCCCTTGCCAGTAACCCGGTCCCTTTAATGAAGTTCACCAGGGCTGTCATTGGATATGTGGCGATGTCTTCTGGTTCCACACTGTGTCTTCCCAGGTATCTGAGCCTTATTCCCAGCAGAGCGGGACATTGGCACCATAGGTGAATTGGAGTCTCTTCCTCCTCTTCACATTTCCTACAGATGTTGGTGTTTTCCACTCCCAACAGTTGCATGTGTCTCCTGAGATGGCAGTGTCCCGTTAATAGTCCTACCAGTTCCCTCAGTGAGTTTCTGTCCATATCGAGTAGTTGCCTGGTTCGGTTAGGGTCCGGTCCGTTTATGAGTACTTTAGATTGCCTCATTCCGGGTGCCTTCTTCCATTCCAATCGTCATTATATCAATTTAACTAAAATAAATTCAATATTCAATGAATATTATATAAGTAGATATAATTTTAAAAAAGAATCAACGATTCTTAGACAAAACAGGTAACAGTATTTTAAACCGTTATTCAGAAAACCATTAAAATTCTTTTCTAGACCACATTTTGCATCTTCACACATTTAATTTTAATAAATGAATAAATAAAAAATAATACAAATATAAAATAATTGTTAGACGTTAGGATAAAAAAGTAAAAACATTAATTTATTAATATTCGTATGCAACACTAGAAACATACACAGGTATCTACAAAAAAAATATTCATACCATTAATAATTAAATTGATATCTTTAATAACCCAATTAAACTCTTAAAAAGGTCGAACGTTTTTTTATTGATTTTTTACAATGCTTGAAAAAAATGTGACCTTACCGGGGTACCCCGTTTTGAGGTCACAATTAATCACATCAAGCTGATAACGTGATGAAGCCCTATAAAGGTATTTTAAAGACAATCGAAAAACGTTTCCCACCCGTCGACTTTTCTGGCTGAATGGGTAGTCTTGAATTATTTTATGGCTGGGGAAGATGGATGACGTCACTAAAGTGATTGTATTTTAGATTCTGGAGTGAAGTAGCACATCCACGTCTCATCCCCCGTCAAGATATAGTACAGAAAAACTTCGCTCTTTTGTGCAAAATGATCCAGAATTTCACGCGGATCTTATACGGACGAGAGGTGGCGGGAGCGCACGATGACATCTCTATCGGAAGAATTTACTGTGAATGAAAACAATGGCCGACAAACATGCGGGACCGAACACACTTACTGTTAAACAACAGGTGCGCCAACTTCGAAACTTGGATGATCTTCGTAATAAAATAAAATATAACGCGAAGGTGAATGGTAGAAGAAATCGGGGACGCCCGACTATATTGCGTCGATCAGGTGAACCAGATACTTGAGTATGTTGAGTAAAACAGCAAAATACGATTTGCCGGTTTATTCTCGAACGAGTGTTACTTATATAAAGAATAACTTATTTATACTTCATATTATTATAAAATTGTTTTTAAATAACAGAAAATAATATGTTAGCATGGGAGATAACTCGAGAGCAAAAACTATGGAGTTCCTCAAGGATCCTTACGGGGGCCACTCATATACGAAATGTACAAAAATTATATCTGTAAATTGACTAAATGGCAAAATCTTCTTATACGCAGATGACACTGCGATATTTTACGAAAGCAAAAACTGTGAAATTTTAGTAGAAAAATCTTTAATCCATCTTAATATATTGAAAAACTGGCTTATTAAAAATATCCTAACGGTTAATTTCTAAAAAAAAACGGTGGTGGTGCGCAAATCCTTCGTACGCAATTGTGCGGGGGTTGAATGCGGTGGTGGCGATAAAGACTAAGACAAACAAAAAACTAATTGAATTTGCCTCAGTGTTTGCAAGAGGAAAATGAGTGGGAAAGGCCAAAGACTTACCCTGGTCTCGTTCTCCTTAGCCGCTGGTTCTTTTCACTTATCAATTTGCATACAATTAAGGGCAATTCCCTTTTAACATTCGCTCATTTAACACAAAACAAAACAGTGACATTCACTGCGGCGGGTAAAAAACGTTTCACTGGACGATGTGCTCCAAACTATCACAGCCGAGTTCAACATATGCGGGTATTCACAAAATGACACGAAATGTTCGCGGGTAAGATGCAACGATAACACTGCTCCTTGTCTTTGGGCCCGGGTCAAGGAAAAGGGACAAGGGGCAAAGGGGGGGTGAAGGGTACACATTTTAAGGCTATTCAATTTTAAAACCTCTCGCGCAACTAAACGGTAAAATGATCTTAAGGTCACCAAAAAGAATGACGTCGTTACATAAACAATTACAAACAAAAGAAAGAAACCTACATATCCCAGATGTGAAATATAACTGGGCCTACAAAATGACAAACACTTGACCTTTAAACAGCACATAGAAAAGCTGAAAGAAAAAATCATTCAACTAATTGATGTATTTGGTAGAATCTATAATCTTCTACTAACAGAAGTAAAGATGGGCTTATACATTTACTTAATACAGTCCCACCCAAATTATCTGATAAAAATATGAAGAAACACACACATTACTAACCTAAACGATTAGCAAATAATTCAGAATAAAATTTTTAATAAAACTCATTAACTATAGCCTAGATGCCCCCACGAAAATACTATCCGAAGAAATTAACTAATTAAAAATTAGACAATTGTATGAATATACGAGAAACATATGATTTTTAAACTACAAAATACAAAAGGTACCAGTAAACACGAACACAATATTTATAAAAAACGTCACACGAACACTATATTAGACAATATAGTAAATTGTACACAAATACAGTAATGACTGAAAGTGGTAAGAGAAGCATAGGTCATGAGGGTTTTAATATTAACATCCCTATAAGAACATGAATAATTAGTAACATAATAGTTACCAAACATAAAAAAGTTGAAAATTTTCTTCACTTTGATTCAGCATGTGTTTCATCACGTCGTAGTTGTTTAAACATTTTTTTTTATTTGAAATACATAAATATAACAGATTTACAGAAGAAAGGCATGTGGATTTAAAATCTAATCACAATAAAATGTTTTCTTTTTAACATAACTACCCAATTCAATAGAGAAAAAAAGTTTCTCGTATTTGAGTTGGGGAGTAGTGCCATTACAGTATACATAAGGTAGAGAAAAGAAAGAAAGTTTTTATTTATAAAGTAAGAAAAAAAAATTAATACAGCATGAAAACAAAAGTATGGATAATGAAATAGACCAATATAGCAGTTGCTAAATTAGAAACACAGTAAATGTAAATAAATTTAAGACTATGGATGTTGTAAAACAAAAATTATATTTTTAAATTTCGATTAATAAGTAGGTGGTAAGTGGTAAGTACATAAAGTTATTCTATTCAGTTGGAATAAAGCAGAGCTGATAATATTGCAAGAGTAGGTACATAATAAATTGCGTGAATAAGCTATTGGTTAGTTAGAATTCTGATTTAATATTTCAAGAGGATATGATAAAAAAATAAATATATATTCATATACATATGTATTTTTTGTTAATTAATGATGAAATGAAATAATTTACTATTACCAAGTATGAAATATTAAAATTTGCATTTGATCAATATGAACATATAATCAAAAGATACGTAAAAAATCGTTATATGAAATTAAATCTTACAATTATCATTGGGTTGATCAAGTAGTTACATAGTACATTATAATTTTGATTTTATGTGGGAGTGCACTAAAAAAAATTAAACCTTGATAAGTGTAATGGTGTTGAGAAGCACTCACTTTAAATTATGGGATTTCCAAGTTGCCACGTGATCTAGATCGGTTTCTTATTTTTGGAAATGTTACTGTAGTATTGGAATGATCTTTGTGAGAATAATAAGAAGAAAAAAAATACATAAGTGTTTATTATCGACGGTAAGTTAGCAAATGTCTAGTATAATATATATTTCGATAAAATGAACAAAGATCATGAAAAAACTAAACATAGGACATTTATAAACTTTTTATACGGTAATACTTCCCTTTTGAGGAGATGAATAGTTCTGTTCGGCACAAAACAGATCAGGCCAATAACACTTTCGAGAACGTTGAATAGTTGCACTCGGAACCACTTCAGATATGACTTCAAACATGAAAAAGGTATTCTGGACAGTAAAAACGCACGTGATTCTTTCTTTCGAATAAATGAAGAGTTACACTTTGATAAATTAAAACTTTTTCTCTACTGTGAGTCAGTATGTGTGTCGACAAGTTTCCCTTTTGAGAATATGAATAATTGCACAAAGATCATGAAAAAAGTTCTTCTCCAGCGTGAGTCAGCACGTGGCACGTCAAATATTTCTATTGAGTACATGTAAAGTTGCACTTAAAAAAATTATATGCAACACGAAAAAGTGTTTTCGCCACTGTGAGTCAGCATATGTCTCGTCAATTTTCCCTTTTGAAAAAATGAGCTATTGCAGAAAGAACATGAAAAAGGTTTTTCTCCAGTGTGAGTCCGCATGTGTATCTTTAAAGAGCCCTTTCGAGAACATAAATAGTTGCACTCCAAACATGAAAAAGGTTTTTCTCTAGTGTGAGTCAGCATGTGTTTCTTTAGATAGCTTTTTTGAGAACACGAATAGTTGCACTCCAAACATGAAAAAGGTTTTTCTCCAGTGTGAGTCAGCATGTGGCTCGTCAAATATTTCTTACAGAAAGATGAATAGTTGCACTCAGTACATTTAAAACATTTTTCTCCAGTGTGAGTCAGCATGTGGCTCGTCAAATATTTCTTATGGAAAGAGGAATAGTTGCACTCGGAACATTTAAAACATTTTTCTTCAGTGTGAGTCAGCATGTGTATCTTTAGATAACGTTTTTGATAACATGAATAGTTGCACTCCATACATGAAAAAGCTTTTTCTCCAATATGAGTCTGCATGTGGCTCATCAAATATTTCTTATGGAAAGATGAGTAGTTGCACTCGGAACATTTAAAACATTTTTCTCCACTGTGAGTCAGCATGTGGCTCGTCAAAGTTCCCTTTCGAGAGCACGAATAGTTGCACACAGAACATGAAAAGGGTTTTTCTTCAGTGTGAGTCTGCATGTGTTTCTTTAGATAGCTTTTTTGAGAACATGAATTGTTGCACTCCAAACATGAATAAGGTTTCTCTCCAGTGTGAGTCAGCATGTGGCTAGTCAAATTATCCTTTCGAGAACATGAATAGTTGCACACAGAACATGAAAAAGGTTTTTCTCCAGTGTGAGTCAGCATGTGGCTCGTCAAAGTTCCCTTTCGAGAGCACGAATAGTTGCACACAGGACACGAAAAAGGTTTTTCTTTAGTGTGAATCTGCATGTGTTTCTTTAGATAGCTTTTTTGAAAACATGAATAGTTGCACTCCAAACATGAAAAAGGTTTTTCTTCAGTGTGAATCTGCATGTGTTTCTTTAGATAGCTTTTTTGAGAACATGAATAGTTGCACTCCAAACATAAAAAAGGTTTTTCTCCATTGTGAGTCAGCATGTGTCTCGTCAAATATTTCTTATAGAAAGATGAATAGTTGCACTCAGAACACTTAAAACATTTTTCTCCACTGTGAGTCAGCATGTGGCTCGTCAAATAATTCTTTCGAGCGAATGAATAGTTGCACACAGAACATGAAAAGGGTTTTTCACCGATGTGGGTCAACATGTGCCTCGTCAGTAGGTACTTAAGATTAGATGTATAACTGCACTCAGAACATAAAAAAGGTTTTCTGCCACTGTGAGTCAGCATGTGGCACTCCGCGGTTTCAGTTGATTGTGTCTTCAGATCTGATGATAATTTTGAAAAAAAGGATTAATAGTTAGCTTCATGTGACTTATTACTTTCGTGTCAGAAAAGAACTCACGTAAAAGTAAAAAAAAAAAGTTTCCCACAGGAACAGGTGACTAATTTGTGCATTGTACTTATTTATGCGTTTGAATTGAAACCCCGACTTTTAAAAAGATTAACTTTATAAAACAATTTTATTTATAAATAGTGTTTGCAATGTAATGTAAAGAATTAAAAATTATTATTCTAACAAAGACTTTTCATAGATCATGTTTTTTTAGCTACAGAAAATATTCATTCACCGGGCATCACATTCATCTTCAAATATCTCAGCAGTATTTTCAGACGTGTTGCTGCAGGATAAACCATTTCAGAGGCCGCATATAACAGAACACTCCAATACTGTTCGGTTGTTTTTTTTTAGGAATTTATATGAATACGGGAAATCAGTGCGACAAATGTTTATTGTTATTTCTGTTTTTTTTCTACGAAATTAATTTTGCAGCAACCAAATCAAACACATTCTACCATTAAGATTTCACTTTTGCGCTCCATTTGCGTATTTATGTTTTGCGATATTCATAAGCTTTATATCGAAAATTTTTTTTTCACAAATTCAGTCTAAAAATTTAAGTTATTTTCTTACTGCCTTAGAAATGTAGTAATAATAATGGCAAAAACTATGTTTGGATACTTTTTCGTTTATCTTAAAATAAAAAGAAATTATTATAGTTTCAAAAAAAATATAAATATCAAATATTTTTTTAACCACAATCTCACAATTATTTGTAGGTAGTTTTATAAGGAGTTCCATTTTGGAATTAATTTTTTCCCATGTTCTAGTTTCGGAGACATAATGGCTTAGAACTCCCTTGGTAGATACTTACTACCTAAAAAAATCAGCAATCAGGTTTTTTGTCTAGATTAACTGGACTACTAAGAGGGAAAAAAACATTTTACCTGCTGTCTTGACAGTTCTTTTAAAGCGTTCTAAGCACTCCTTTTTAACATCCGGCAGGTCTATGTCAATTTTCGTATTTGGAAATCCACCTTTATTTTCTACTCGGGGTCCAAGCTTCGCCCTGATGGTAACAGACTCTATATTAAAGCAACCTGAAAAACAAAACAAAAAAAGTATTTTAACCGTCAATCTACACAAAAAGCTTGTTTTCAATTAATATTAAAAAAATTAATTTAAAGTAAAATATTTACGACAAAAGTTAACATTGATTGACCACACAGGAGCAAGAATAAGGTGAACAGACTTAAAGCTTAATTAAGGAAATAATAAAGATGCTAGATGTCACTTCAAGGACCGATATTCCAAGAAGGAAAACATTTACTCTTGACTACCTTCAGAACACGGTTTTATTATTATAAGTCAATGAAATGATATTTTCTTTCATGAATATTTAGTTAATAGACACGAATATATGTCAAATACACACAAGGGTTTATTGTAAGCAATACTTGAGCTAAAAGAGTTTTGTAGTTTAGCAGTTATCGCAAAGATATATTTTAAAGTAAAAACGTCCTGTCTGCACGACATTTCGAAACGGACATGGATTCCGAAAATCAGAATTTAACATTCTAAATTTTATACGTATGCAATTAAACTCACCCTCTGTCCGAGTACTTTCTGCATATTGCAAACATTCCTTCTTTATATCTGGAAGGTCGAAATCTATATCCGTATACGGTATTTCATCTCCGTCTTCTTCCTGGGGCCCTGGTTCCGTCTTGATGGAAACAGCCTCTTGATTTGGTAGATCCATGGCACTGCTGTGGCAGCGTTTGTTAATTGGTTCTACCCCAAAAAAATATACCTGAAACAGAACATAGTTGTGACGGAACCCTACTTTGTATGTGCTTTGAACATTTGGTTTCGCTTGTAATATTCTGTAAAAAACAATTAAATAGTATTCATTACACATTATTGAAAATCATGATATAAGTAAGTTTTTTAATTTGAAGTTAAAACATTTGAAAAAGGTTAAAAAAAGTCGTCGTCAGTGGTCGGATAACTCTTTATTTATAAATAAATCGGTATTACCGTTCCGCTATTAACAAAATATCAGAATCGGTTATTATTTTAATCAATGCCTGCAAAACATTACTTTCAAAATTTTGATAGTTCCTTACAAAACACCAAATGCATTTCTTAACTTAGGGGGAAGTGATTGGCGTAATTTAAATTTTTTGTCTTTTGACATTCAAGAATGACATAAGAACAGTGATCGCTACCAATATGAATAGCAATGAAAATAAGAATTATCACTAACTTACTTATATCAACTATCGTAACTATACTTAATAGTTATATATAGTTATAATTGTAGTATGGGATTATAAATTTGACTGCGCTGGTGACAGAATTTATGAAATAAACCACTCTCTAGATCGATAAATTCGGCCATTTTGTATCCAAAAAGTTAATTAAGTACTTAACCACAGATATACAAGCAGTACTTGACGCAAGGAGCGGAGCAGTAGACAAGGTCTATAAAGTTAAGGCCATTTGAAAAAAGGCGCAACCATAGACAATAAAATTGCACTGAGCAATTCATTATTTACCCAAAAAACTATTTTAAAAATAAAAATGTCCTCGAAGCTATAAAATGACGAAATGTTATTTGAGTACAAGGTTCATCTGACCAAGAAAATTAACTTTTTCAGTTGATTTTCCTAAGATGAAACTATGTCAGTGAAATTTGTTAATCTGCGAAGAAAAACCCAAAATGACAAAAAATATTAACAAATGAAAAAAATAGAACAAAGAAGAAAAATTAAGAAACCTGATTTTGCGAAAATACGACGGTAAATTCTGACACATTTCTGCGAATTCTGAAATCATAGTTACATATTATGTTAAAAAATCTTTCATTTCATAAAAAAACAATAAGATAATACAGGATAATCAATAATTAATAACATAAATAAGTTGGTCTACATAGTAAATAACATTTTAAAAGTTGTGGAGGGAAGACATACGCCAAGGATGAAACACTTTTTTAAGGTGAAGCTATAAGTGAAGGCACTAATAAGATTAATATTTACTACGAATCGGTAAAGGTCATCAATACCAAAAATATATTATGGATACATTGAAGCTTTTTCTATCGCTTGGCTTGGTCAGAATTGAAATAAAATTGTTAATTACGTGATGAAAAATATAAGCATAACTAGATTTATTTTTCAAGAGTTTACTTCGAACTCGTATAAGAAACAACTTTAACTACTGTTTTATTGCTATGTTTATTTGCTACCACTTGACTGAATTAATTTTTTTCCGATTTTATTGAATTATTCACAAAAAATTGAAATCCACTTTGGCGCCTACGTAATAATTGTTTGAGTGAAACATTGTATGGAATTCTATTATTCCTTTAGAAGCCCGTGGAGAGCGGCAGCGAACAGACGTCAGATCTCTGACAGTATTTTTATCGGTTTCTTTCCTGGTGACATAATTTTAGCTAGGGGCATTTTTAGTTCTCAAATTGCGTATTTTTCTAATATTATTATTTTTCGAGAAAAAAATATTTTACCTTTTTAAAAAATCTATTTGAAATTCACTTTCGTTTTCTTGAAAGTATGTATGAACTACTCGACATCCAATCGAGCTGATACTCGGCAGATAGACTCGTTGTCGATGAAAATGCATTTTGGTGACACAGAAGTGGACATATACGCATTTATCTGAAATTGAATTACATTACAACAGTTAATATACGAAATAAATGTCGGTCCTACCAAATTGGGATGTGGCTCATTTGCTAGCGTGGTTGACTCTTGTCCCTGGGGAGGATGATTTTTTATTTAGTAGATTTATATTTATTAATAAAACAGATGTATTTATCGATAGATGTATTTACCGTTGTAAAATTGTACCTACTACCTCCTACATATGAATTGCAAGTTCCTCCTGTCCTAAAATGAGTTCTGTAACTCATCGGGATTGCTCTATCAAGAAATAAACACAATAAAAAAAAAAAATAAAAAAAAATTATAGCAAAAAAACTCCATTTTTTACGGATCCATTTTTAAAATCTCAAAATACTCTTGTTAATCGATGTTTTTATTCCGTGTTTACCTGAGTTTTTTTTATTTTTTTATTTTTTTTATTTTTTTTATTTTTTTTTTTTAAAGATTATACATTTATATACATTATTTAAGAAATGTTTTGACTGCCCAACTTGGAGGATTCCCGTTTTAGGACAGAAAAATTAGGATGAGTATTAACATTTTGATAAGTTGTTTGATAAGTATAGTATTAAAATAATAATGAAATAATAGGTATTTGTACTTTTAACTGGTGCCTTAGCCTACTAACATGTTTGTTTAAATATGAATAACAAAGAGAAGAAATTCGATAAAATAAAATATTACATTAAACATAAGATTAACTGCTGCTTGGGTAGCATTCTAATTTAAAAGTATTAGGTAGGTACATATATACATATAATGATAAAGATTATAACATAAAGGTATCTTTTACTGTTTTGTTGGAGTTTTTGTTGTTGTTTTTGGTTTGTGTTTGATTTCATTTTTTGTGTAGTAAAAGTTCACTCTCCTTTCTACCTAATTGATAAAACCAATTAGTGGTCAATTTATGAAGAATAGCTGTGTTTTCCTTTTTCCAAGCATCAGGCATGAAGTTGTATAGTTTTGGACCTAAGAATGAGAAATGTCTTTGAGCGAGAGATGTTTTAGTTGTGAGTGGTACAATTGGATTTTTCCGTGAGTGGCGGGTGTCGTGAGAGTGGTTAATAGATGGGTAGAGGTGGCGTTTTTGATGGGTGCTTAAAATTAATTTTCTCATGTATAGTTGTCTAACATCTAGAACTCGGAATTCTTCAAATAGTGCATCGCTATGATATCTAAATGGTTTTTTGAGGATTACCCTTAGTAGTGATTTTTGAGCTTTTGCTAATTTGTCCAAAACAGTTTTTGAACACCCACCCCAACCTAAGGATGCATAGTCTAGAAGTGACCCACACATAGCATCATAGATGAGTTTCAATTCTTTTTTTCGTAAGATATTTCTGATTATCATAAACATGTACGTAAGCTTTCTAACCTTTGTGGCAACTAGATCTATTTGTCCGTCCCATCTAAGATATTTGTCTAATATAACACCTAGGTATTTTATACTGTCTACGCATTCCAATTTTTAGCAATTACAGTTAGTGGAGTCAATGCATTTATGTATAAAAATATTATGTGCTTCCTCGGGTTGGCCCGCTTCTGTCGCACTAAATCGTATAAATTTAGTTTTTTCCGAATTGAGTGTCAGCAGATTATAGTCTAACCAAAGTTTTAGCTGTTTTATTCCACTTTCTGCTTTGCAGTGTACATCATTCCATGTTTTTTCTTCAAGTAATAGGACAGTATCATCTGCAAATGTTATAATATGATTGGAAAAATTGCTGTTACACAGATCATTGATATAAATACTGAACAAAATAGGTCCTAAGGTACTCCCTTGGGGTACACCAAATTCTACAAGGGCTGGATCGCTAACAGTTTTTATTTATTTATTTATTAGATACAAATAATTACATACATATAAAGGAAGCTTTGGCTGTCCAACTAGGAAATTTTCCCGTTTTAGGACAGCCAAATTGCCGGTTTTAGTTAACATTTGTACACGCTGCTGTTATGAATTATATTTCCATACTTTACATTAATAGTTAAGATAGTAATATTTAGTCTATATACATATATATTTTTCAAAGTAATCAAATAAAAACTTTTTCAGACATATTTGTACACCCGAATATTAGTTTTTTTTTTTATGAAAACACCTGATAAATGTTATCAAGGTACATTTAATAATATGCATAATTAAGGAACACTGTAACAGGGTACATGATAACATTAATTATCATTAATTTTAACTTTTTGGTATCTGTTAGTTAAGTAACTATCCATCCATTTGTATAGCAGTCCCTGAACACCTATAGCCTTTAGTTTTTTTAGAAGTATTTTATGCGAGATGGTATCAAAAGCTTTGGCAAGATCTAAAAAGAGAGCGATGGATTTATTACCCCGGTCAATATTATTGGAAATAATATCCTCCAGCTTAGCAATAGCATTTTCTGTTCCTAGACCTGGTCGAAAGCCGAACTGGTTATTAGATAAGATTTTATGTCTTTCAAGATAGAGGGTGAGACGATTTTTTACGATTTTCTCGATAATTTTTGAGAATGAGTTGAGTAGATATATTGGCCGATAATTATGTATATCCGATTTGTTACTATTTTTATGAATCAATATAACAACTGATTATTTTAAGTGGTTTGGGAATGTGCCTGTCTTGAAACTAAGATTACAAATGTATGCAATGGGACTCGCTATAAGTGGTTTCAATACTTTCAGCAGATTTGAGGAAATTTTGTCTGGCCCACAAGCATTTGATGGCTTCAGCTCATCTATCATTTTCATGACTTCATTAACCGTTGTTTGAATCTCGTCTGTTTTAAGATTAAGATCAGTTGAAGGTATGTTGGCTGGTTCAGATTCAGTTTTCTTACATTTTTCAAGGATTTTATTTGCGAGAGAGGCTCCTACTGAAGTGAAATATTGATTAGCAAAATTAGCCATCAATTTGGGGTTAGTAGTACTTGTGTTTTTTATATCAAATGATTGTATGAAAGACGATTTGCTGTTTTTTGTTTTGGTAATTTGACGAAATATTTCCCAGAAACGTTTTGGAGTTATGGTGTTTCGTATATATGTTTTTTGTAGAAATTTTCTTTAGTAGAAATTATTAGTTTTTTACATATGTTTTTATATTTCTTATATTGTTCTTGAACTAGAATATTATCTGGTTGACTTTTAGCATTTTTATGTATTTGATTACGTCTGTGGATGGATTTGACTAGGCCAGGGGTGATCCATGGCATGAGTTTAAATTGTTTGTTCGATATAACTTTGTTAATAGTGTGATTAGATATGTAGTATTGTAATTTAGTGATAAATTGCTGCATTGCTTGCTCAGTGTCAGTCTGGTTTATTACGTTTTGCCACTTTTCTGTTGTCAGCTCCTCGATTAGTGCGTGATAATTTATTTCAGAAATATATTTGTTTTTAGGAGGAGAGGAGGGTTTATTTCTTGGGCCGAGCGCTGTGGTATAATGATCTGAAATTGTTGTGTGTATAACAAATGAGTCTGCGAAATCAATGTTTTTAACGTTGATGTGATCCAAGCATGATTTACTTGCACCTTGTACTCGAGTGGGGGTGTCAATAACACGGGCATGTTCCTAGCATGGTGGTCGAAAAATTCCTCAATGCATGTAACTAATAATTTTATTGAATAAAGAAACATAAAAAATAAAATAAAAATTATCGGAGTAAAAGCGTTTTCAGTGAGAAAACATAAATAATCATCGGATTGGCGATATAGATTGTCAAGAATAGTATTAATATTCAAGTCTCCAATAATTATTTGGTGTTCTGGGTTTTCTGTGTTGTTAATGATAGAGTGGAGTGAATTTAAAAATGAATCGATGTTGTGAAATGATGGTGATCTATAGATTGTAAAAATGCATAGGTTTTTGTTAAGCACAATTTTTAGACAATTTGCTAGTGTTAAGATGAGTTCATCAACTTGCGTCTGTATACCGTCCCTGACATAGATTACTATACCACTAGCTTTATTTATTATACTGGTTGTGTGGTACTCAGTATAATTTTGTATGTTTTTGGCAGTGAAGTATTTATTAATCCAGCACTCAGTTAGAACTAACAAATCGAATGTGAAATTAAGTTGGTCAAGAAATACGAGAAAGTCATCAATGTTGGTAATACTTCTAATGTTTTGGTGAATAATTTTCAGACCGTATGATTCCCAAAAATATTTATTCATGTCTTCGGGATTATCAATCACATTTTTGTTACATGTGAGTATGGTTTCTTCGGGGATATCAAAAAATACTTTAATCATTTATATTTTCATTTTTAAAGTTATTTAAGTATACCCACAATGATAAGATTTGGGAAAGTACAGATGTGTGTGTGGTGTTTGAGTAAAATAATGTGTGTATGCTTGTATTAGTGAGTCATAGTGTGAGAAGAATATTTTCCGAGGTAATGTGGATAGCTCGTGATTCTGTTGTTTGGCGTACGTAGACCCGTCCCGCTTTCACCCATACGTAAGCTAGCTTTTTTTCCGTAGCCGTCTTCTTCGCCAGGTAAAGTAAGCGTTTATTTGTTGTTGTTAAGTGTTCTGATATATAGACTGGCGTACGTGGTCCGGAGAGGCCTATGGAGCTCGTGTTAAGTTTGTCTTCCTTTGTTGTGGCGTTCAAATTGTATCTTTTTACACAACTTAAGAATTCATCTCTTAAGTGAATGTCTTTGAACCGTACAATTATAGGCCGGATTTTTGTTGGGGTTGGCCTACCAGGAGCTCTAAAGGTTCTCTCGATATCATTTTTAGTGGTGGTTGTGCGTATTTCTTGACTTATGTTGAAGTTTGAACTCGAGCATTGTTACTTTTGCTTCGAGTTCCATATTTTTCTTTTCGACGGAATCTATGATTTTCATTTTATCTATTACTTTTTTCAATTCGTCCTCAAATCCCTCCATTTTTGAGTTGAAAAAGGTCATTGAATTCTTGAATTCTTTGAATTCATCATATTAAACTGTCACTTTTGATTGGATGCTCTTGAACTCTTGGAGTTCCACCTTGATTTGGCGGAGTTTCTTTATTAGAAGACATTAAATTTCACCTGGGGTTAGTCATGGTTTGCTGACGTTGGCAGGAGGAGGTGCGTTCTCTTTGCTCGATGTGGATGTTGAACGCGCCGTTCGACGAGGTTCCGTCTTACATCCACTGCATTTGGTGTTGGCGCGTTTTTCTTGGGAGAGCTTCCGGTATTGACCCTCAGTAATGCCGCCGCAGGCGAAGTGAGGACTCTCTTCGCAGGAAGAGCACCAAAACATTGACTACTTTGTGATTATATCAATTAAAATTCTATGTTCCAATACGTACACATAGAATAATTTATTTATCACTAGCTGAATAAGGTATGGAATCACAGCTTGGGGACTTTCATGTAAAACAAATATAAACCATGCTCAATCAGTTAGAAATTCACTAGTTAAATTATTAGCTCATAAAAGTTTATACGAACAAAGGCATAATGTTCCATACCTTTATCAGAATCTTAAAGTTTTCTCAGTAAGATCAATTCTGTGGTATAAAATTATATTTCAGCATATGAATAGCCCTATATACATAAATAGACTGGACCACACTTACAACAGTCGTTTTACGTTAAATGAAGGACTAATTGTACCTAAGCATTTAAACAAATATGGACAAAGAACACCGGACTATATGATACCTAGTTGCTTAAATATATTACCTGCTGAAATAAAAAATATGTACAAATGTAAAAACAAATATTATGTTGAAAAATTGGCTCGCTGAAAGAAATTTATTATGCATTTATTATTCATTTATCTTTATTCATTGGGAATCACATTCATCTTCAAATATCTTATCAGTATTTTCAGACTTTTTGCTGCAGGATAAACCATTTCAGAGGTCGCATATAACATAACACTCCAATACTGCTCGGT
The DNA here is from genome assembly GCA_026573805.1 of Hesperophylax magnus. Classification (NCBI taxonomy): domain Eukaryota; kingdom Metazoa; phylum Arthropoda; class Insecta; order Trichoptera; family Limnephilidae; genus Hesperophylax; species Hesperophylax magnus. Next base: position 390,302 of record JAIUSX010000193.1, on the reverse strand, counting down.
TGTTTTTTTTCAGGAATTTATGTGAATACGGAAAATCAGTGCGACAAATGTTTATTATTATTTCCCTTAATTTCTGTATTGTAACTGTCAGTATTTACTACGAAATTACAGGCTTTAAACAAAATTTTAGGTAGCTGAATCGTCATCTTGCTTCCTACATGTTGAGTTGGTTTACTTTTACAGAACTAAAGAGCTTCTGCAGCAACCAAATCAAACACACTCGATAATTTAGATTTCGCTTTTGTGTTCTATTCGCGTATTTAACTGTAATTGCCTTAGAAATTTTATAATAATAATAGCAAATATTATGTTTGGATATTTTTTCGTTGACCTTAAAATAAATACAAAAATTATAGGTAAGTTTTTAGATTCTCACGGCCAAAAGCATTTTTGTTGTTTGTTTTTGGGGTGTTATGCCGTGTTGCGCTAACTCCTTCTTACAAAAATTATAGCTTCAAAAAAAAAATTTAAATCAACTTATTTAAAAAAATCATAATATCATAATTATTTGGAGGTATGAAGAATTATATAAGGAGTTGCATTTTGGAATTCATTTTTTCACATGTTTTAGTTTAGGCGACATAGAGGCTTAGAACTCCATTGGTAGGTACTTTTTACCTGAAAAATTTAACAATTTAAGTTTTATTTTCTAGATTGACTGGACTACTAAGCATGAAAAAAGACATTTTACCTGCTGTCTGGACAATTCTTTCAAAGCTTTCTAAGCACTCCTTTTTAACATCCGGTAGGTCTATATCAATTTCTGTATATGGAAATCCCCCTTTATCTTCTTCGGGTCCAAGCTCCGCCTTGATGGTAACAGACTCTTTATTAAAGCAACCTGAAAAACAATACAACAAAGTATATTAACCGTCAATGTACAAAAGAAGCTTGTTTTTAATTTAAAAATAAACATATTAACGACAAAAGATACCATTGATTAACCAAACAGGTTCAAGAATAAGGTGAACAGAATTTAAGCTTAATTTAAGAAATAATAAAGATGCCAGATGTCACTTCAAGGTCCGATGTTTCAAGAAGGAAAACCATTTGCTCTTGACTACCTTCAGAACACGGTTATATTGTTTAAAGTAAATGGAATGATATTTTCTTTCATAAATATTTATTAAATACACGAATATATGTCAAAAACAGATGAGGATTTATTGTGAGCAATACTTGAGTTAAAAGAGTGTTGTAGTTTAGCAGTTTTAGCAAATTTAAAAAAATAATAATTAAAATCAAATTTAATAATATAATTATGAAGTTCTGCAAGTATTTTTTGGTTTTTGTTATTGTTACTGCTGTTTCGGCTTTCAAGGCCATTTTCATACTGTTATAAATTTAATCATTTTCAAATTTGATTTTGATTAAATTAAAAAAAAAAATTAAATGGAGTTTTACGAATTAAGCACAAAAAAAAATAAATAGTTATGGAAAAGATATATTTAATGTAAATCCGTCCTGATTGCACGACATTTCGAAACGGACATGGATTCCGAATATCTGAATTTAACATTCTACATTTTATACGTATGCAATGCAACTAACCGTCTGTCCGAGTACTTTCTGCATATTGCAAACATTCCTTCTTTATATCTGGAAGGTCGAAATCTATATCCGTATACGGTATTTCACCTCCGCCTTCTTCCCGGGGCCCTGGTTCCGTCTTGATGGAAACAGTCTCTTGATTCGATAGATCCATGGCACTGCTGTGATAATTGGTTCTAGCCCAAACAAATATATCTGAAACAGAATATTTGAGACATTCCAATCAAAACATTGATACGAATGATGATATTTTTAGAAACCTCTTGTTTATAGTAACGTTACGTAAGTCTCTTAATACGGTGAAATGCGGTTACTTTGATGGATTTTGATTTTATTTTAACAACAACTTAAAAATCGATAAAACAATTGGTTGGAAAATAAAACTTGAAGATGACACAATTGTTGCTTATCGAATAAGATCTCACCTTGATGTTTGTAGATTTAAATTTATAAAAAATAGGACTGTTAAACGCTTTGTCAGTCTTTTGACAGCTAGGTCAAAGATAAGTCCATCACTTTTTATTTATTTATGTCGATTCTTGAGTACACGTTTTACAAATGATTACAGTGGTTTATATTGTAGTACAGAGAAAAAGTACAGAAAAAAGGTATAAAAAATAAAGAACATAGGTTGATATAGGTAAAACTGTGTGTGGGTGATATTGTATGTAACGTGAGCCTCACTAGGAAAACCTGTGCTTAGGTGTTAACGTGTTTGTGATTAAGGGTGACTGTGGTGTTGTGGTAGAAAGGTATTATTATTATTTTTATTTTTTTTCACAGACATATATTGAAACATGAAAGCACACTTTTATATGTGAGTGTATGTATTTTTGGCTAATTCTTGAAGAACGTGTATAATATTTAATTTTACTTATTACATTTTGGTTATGTTTGGTTTGGAATTATAATCTTTTGAATAAAGTGAATATCTTGATTTTTTATCCAGGCTACGATATGTTTTTTGAGAAAGTTCGGAGATGGGTTTGTAGTCAATAATTGTTTCAAAGTAATGGGCACACTGTTTGGTTAAAGTTTGGTTGCGTAGTATTGAAAGTGTCTTTGTCCGTGTGTGGTGTGTGTTATCGGAATGTTCAGTGTTTTATTTGTTGAGGACCTGGTTTTTATTGTGGCTTTTACTTGATTTGTAATATAACGGGTAGTTTCGACATTTTCATTATAGTGGGTACTGGAGCATTAAAAATAAAAATATATTTCAGTGTATAATTTCACCAATACCCGATACACACGAAAAGTAAGAGTTTTTTTCAAATAATTTCAATTAATGTTATAACTATTTGGTAGTTTTTTTACATCATCAAAGGAGAGTGAGGTTATTTTTTTTTGGCCTGTGTCTTATTTGGAGATGCTTTGTCTTTTCAAGCAGAGGAAGTTCAGAGAAGAAAAAGGTATGAGAGAAGGGTAGGAATTTAAGGATCAGTGTGTCGAGGAGCATCTCACAACTGCGCTTCTGACTCACCCAAAATAAACGCTGTGACATCACAACCACATCTTTCACTGTCTCACTACCAAATCCACAAACAAGAAATTAACAAATGTTATGTAATGTCATGTGTGAATTGTAAAGTTTTCCAGAGATGCACGATAAATACCTATGAAAACGATGTTAAAAATATTGAAGAATGTTTCCGAATATTGTTATGGCAAAAAAAAGTGACTCTTTAATATGGATTAAAAAAATAAAATGTATCATCAAGATGAAAAGTAAGGCGAGAGTATCGTTGCATTTTTTTTATGAAAAGGAATGTGTTTTCAAACTGTGAAGTTTCATAGATTTTACATATGTTTTTGGGTTTATTATACGGGTTTGTTTTTTTAGACAATGAATAATTTTAAATTCCAAAATCTATGTATTAACAAATAAAAATGTTTATTTCTAATAAACACGTCTGAAAGATTATTTTACCTGGTTTTTGTTTGTGCAAAAGAATAAAAATTAATTAATGTAAGAGAACATGTATAACACACGTGAACGATTGGGAATTTCTCGCGCGAAAGTACGTTTGCTCAAGAGTACATATTTAATATTATCATAATGTTACGGGTTGGATCATCTCTATCGCAGGTATGTCATGAAAACAGTTCCCCTAGCTTTAATGATTTCGTCTCTGCCTGGAATAGTGGCAAACCCTGACTTTAAGTCAGTGTTTGGGAACCTAATAACCAAAGCCACTCACCCTGAGGCTAAATTTTTGTATACAAAACCAATCCACATATGCTTGTAATCTATTATCACAATATCAACCACGGAAATGAAACGGCAAGACTGGTGGAGATCGATTGACGTTTAATTAGTTTATAGATACATCATAGATGGAGCTAGTCACACATATTAATTTTGTTATATCATTTTAACACCCTCTCGTAACAAAATAAACTAAATACCATTCTAACAAAACAATATTATGCTAATGGATTTAAATTTCCGATATGCCCATTGAACCTTAAATTTTTTGATGTTTATTCAAACAACGACTTTTTGTTAACAAGTCAGCTGGCATATTGAAAGTTGACACATATTCAAGCTTAACTTTATTATCAAATACACATTCTCTAACAAAGTGATGTCGTACATCAATGTGCTTGGTGCGTATATGAAACAGTGGGTTAACAGACAAATTAATAGAACTTTGACTATATAAACATACCGGTGCATTTTTATGTTTTTCTATCATATCAGATAATATCAAGATATCAAGATATAACTTATCCCTACTTTCTTACCAAATAGTACTTGCTTTGATTTTATATTGTATTTGTATTCTTTTTTTAGAAATACACTTGTACTTAATGTACTTGTATTTTTACTACATTTTTAATTCTATTTTAATTACACAAATGTACTTGTATTTTTTCTCTTTTTTTTGATACATGCTCCTTGTATTATTTTTAATTCAATAATACGTATTTTCTTTGATATACTTTTTATATTATTTTAAATTTTTCTATGTTTCTGTTTTCCACACCTATTTTTTATATTCATATATCTTAAACTTATGTAGATATTTTGCATTATTTTTAATTTCTTTATACTTCATACTTGTTTTAGATGTATAAATTATTTTATTTTATTTTTATATTATTTTGTTTTCATTCAACTTATTTTTAATTTGTATTATTATACTTAACATAAAATTGACCACTACAACACGGGCATGTGCCTAGTGTGGTGGCCAAAAATTTACCCGTTTACTGTAATGTATAAACTTTACTGAATAAAGAACATAAAAAAAAAAAAAATGTTATTTAATTAAATAGCCTCTTTGCAAGCTTCGGATAGAGCCATATATTCTGCTACCGCAACTGTTCTTTGCTTTCTAGATTCATAAGATATAACACATCCTGAAATTATGAAGCAGAACCCAGTATATGACCTTCTATCTAAGGAACATGATGCCCAATCAGCATCTACAAAACCATGTTAAGAATAATCATTTTTCTTAAAAACTAAAGCATAGTTTTTTGTAGATATTTTAACAATCTTTTTAAATGTTTCCAATGAGTTTCATTATAACAGCTATTATACTGACTTAGGTAACTTACGCTGTAAGCAATGTCTGGTCTTGTCAACACAGATAAGTACATAAGACTCCCTATTAACTGTTGGTATGGATATTTTATAATATCATCATTTTTATTTACATCTTTCTCTAACTTTAAATTAACTACCATAGGGGTATCTGAAGTATGACAATCTGACATATTAAACTTATTTAAAATATTGTTTACAAAAAGCTCTTGATCAACAGTAATACAATCTTTTTGAGCATTCACTCTCATTCCTAGACACTGTTTAATCTCACCTAAATCTTTTATCTTAAATTTATCGATAAGTTCATTCTTTAACTGTTCATAATAATTTTCTGAATTATAGAATACAAAGAAATCATCCACAAATAATGCAACAAATATTTTAACATTATTATTACTTTTTATGAAAAGACAAGATTCATATTTGGATTTTTTATATCCTAAGTTCAATAAACATTATTCTACTCTAATATACCAACTCTTAGCCGACTGTTTGCGACAATAAATTGCTCTTTTTAATTTCAATACTTTATTTTTACAATCAACAAAATGAGAATATTCTCGTATTTCTTTTTCCTTAAGAAAACCATTTAAGAATGCTGTTGGTACATCAAGGTGGTTCATATTGAGATCAAGTTTTACACTCAAGGCAAACAATAATCTAAGATTGGAATATCTTAACACTGGTGAGAAGGTTTCGGTAAAATCTATAGCCTTCTTCTGAGAAAAACCTTTTGCAACAAATCTTGCTCTGAAACGCACTTCAACCATCACTGTTATATTTCTTTTTGAGAACCCACTTATTTTTTATCACTGTGCAATCCTTTGGCCTGTCCACTAGCTCCCAAGTATCATTATCACTAAAGGATTTTAACTCCTCCTTTATTGCAATTTGCCATTGAACTTTCTTGGGTCCAGTTATAGCCTCAGCGAGAGAAATCTGTTCACTTGACACGTCTTCTATACACATGTTCGTGTAACCGTAATAGTCTGGTTTGCGTTTAGCTCGTTTTTCTGGAACAATATTTGTATCAGCGGGAACAACATTTGTGTCAGCCGGGGTCAAATACTCATAAAGACTGTCATCTGACTCACTTGTCGATTCAGCAGGAACATATGTAACATCATTTACATCATCTTTTTCGATATATGTACTATTCAACTGACTGTCTCCTGTGTAATCTGGTTGCCGTTTTTCTTCTACGAAAATATTTGTTGATGAACTGTCATTAATATTTTCCATCACTACAACATCTCTGCTGGTCATAATACGATTGGTCTTCGGGTTGTAAAGCCTGTAACCCTTAATGTTCTCTGGGTAACCAATCAGGATATGTTCTTCAGCCTTTCTGTCCCATTTAGTCCTCTTTGCTTTCGGAACGTGGACCATCACAGGACTACCGAATATCCGAATATTGCCGAGATATGGTTTTTTACCACTCCATAGCTCATCAGGTGTTTTTTGTAATCCTGATGCCAAAGGTCTGTTTCGTAAGTAGACTGCAGTATTCACTGCTTCAGCCCAAAACTTCTTATGTAAATTAGCCTCAAACAGAAGACACCGAGCTCTTTCCACCATTGTTCTGCTTAGTCTTTCGACAGGCCATTCTGTTCTGGTGTATGGGGGTTCGTCATTTGATGCACAATACCATTCTTATTCTTAAATTAAAATTATCAAATTCTAACGAACAAAACTCTCCACCATTGTCTGTTCTCAATACCTTGAGTTTTCTGCCTGTCTGTGTTTCAACAAGAGCTACAAACTCTTTGAAATACTTAAGCACCTGATTTTTGGCATTAAGGAAATAGACAAATGCCATTCTAGTATAGTCATCTACAAAAAGCAGAAAGTACTTGGCTTGTCCAATTGAAATTCGTTCCATGGGTCCACAGACATCGGCATGAATAAGTTCTAGCACATTTCCACCCTTTGTGGTAATCTCGACTGCTTCCCTTCACAATATGTGATGCAGTTGGACTTATCAAAGTCAGCCTTATCCCGGGTATAAAATTCCTTCCACAGCACCATCCTTCATAGCATTCAGAGTTTTACTGTTAATGTATCCCAACCTTCGATGCCATATTTCAATAGTCACATTTGTCGCTGAGCAAACAAATTTTCTGACTTAATATTCAATCTGTACACTCCATTTACTAGATTTGCTATTCCTACCAGCACATTCTGTCGATTGCGTATATAGCAAACTTCCGATTCAAAGTTACCTTGTTTCCACTTTGAATCAGCTGACTTACCGATAGCAAATTAGTTGACAGGTTAGGCATACATAAAGCATGTTTAACAGGTATATCAAACTCCGAATTGTCCACTACGGTCGTAATCATCGTGTTTCCTGAGCATACAACTGGTATTTTGTTTCGATTTGCAACTACTATGTCTTTTACTTTGTGTCTGTACGACACATTTTGTAAACAATTCTTATCAGTAATCATGTGTGAACTTGCACCCGAATCTACGTATCAATATTCTTATCAGTAATCATGTGTGAACTTGCACCCGAATCTACGTATCAATCGGAATCTTTGAATGTTCCATTCAAAAATATCGCACTAAATGCATTACTTTCACTTTTATGCTGTGTATTATTATGGCACTTATTCATATAATGTCCGAGTTGCTTACATTTATAGCAGCAGATTGTTTTGACAGAATTCAAAGATGGCGGCGGTGACTCTTTCGATTTTGACGTATAAGCAGGGTTGCCATTTTTCTTGCTATTTCGGAGCTGCCAACCTTTTGAAAAAAAAACACTATTTGTTCCAGAGCTGCCAACTTCCGAACTCATGTCCAACAATTTCGACTTTATAACATCCGTGCTGATGTGCAATCCACTATGCCATTACTAAAGGAGCAAACCTGTCTGTTAGCCCCGCCAGTAATAATGACCCGATCCACTCATCAGTGATCTGGAAGCCGGTACCTATCAACCATTTGCGTTACATAGGCACCCATTGACTCGGAGTCTTCTAGTCGAATAGATATTAGCTGACGAAGTAGAATGATGCGACGAGTGAAGCCACAATCATCATATAGGGCCTTCAAACGCTTCCATACATCTTGTACTGTTGGCTCATTTTGAATGTGAACATAAATTGAAGAATTAATCTTCACAATAAGTTAAGCTTTTGCCTTTTTATCATTTAAACTTGTACAATCAGATGATTCTGGCTTGTGAATATCCACAACATCCAACATCAAAAAATGTTCAGCTGCAAACGCCCACTCATCATAATTTTCACGTCCCTTCAATTTAGGTACATTCACTATATAACTTAACGCCATATTGAAAAAAAAACGCACACCGAGAACGCGGTAAAAGATTGTCGATCACAAAAAACAGTTATTATTGCGGCGATTTACACTGTTTTAATATAATATATGATATACTGGTCACTAATTGTCTAACTAAATGGTATTTTACGCAGGAACTTTGATTTAACACTGATTTAACGCAAGTTATAGCCATGGGCCTATAACCTTATGAAAGGGCAAAACTGGTGGAGATCGACTAATGTTTATTTAGTTTATAGATACATCATAGATGGAGCTAGTCATACATATTAATTTTGTTATATCATTCTAACACCAATATTAACATAGGCGCTCACGGCTACCTATCAATTGACGCACACTGTGGTTTCATAGCACCAAATAAGTTAGTCAACTCAAAATCTAAAATCTACCCATAGATATTATTTATTCACGGTATTACATTCGTATTTCTTCAGTGTTGTGACACTTCACAACAGTGAAACCGCACCTTCGGGGAAGAAATAAATAACAAAGAATACAGTATTGCAGTGGTAGACAATGGTCGGCTGTCAAAGTTGTCAGTTGTTTCGGGTTTTCGGCTTGTGTGTAATATTACACAAGACCAATATTATTGGAATGAACAGACAAGACGGGTTCTTGGAAATTATAATAATAATTGTCTATGACTCGTACATTTTGTTGACACATCCTTTCTTTACTATCCGTTGTTTCATCCGATTTATCCTGTCACCAGCGCAGTTAAATTTATAATCCCATACTTGTGATAGTTATTAAGTAAAGTTACGTTAGTGGATATTCGTTAGTTAGTGATAATACTTATTTTCATTGCCATTCATTTTGGTAGCGACAATTGTTGTAATGTCATGCTCAAATGTCAAAAGCTACCTAGTTAAACTCACTCGAATCGGTACCCCTAAGTTAAATGCATTTGGTACTTTGAAAAGAACTATCAACATTTTTAGAATAATGTTTTGTAGGCATTGATTAAAATAAACACGGATTAATGATATTTTGTTAATAGCGGAACGGTAATACCGATTTATTTATAAAATTAAGGTTATCTCACCACTGCCGACGACTTTTTCAACCGTTTTCAAATGTTTTAACTTCAAGGTTACTTCATTGTATGTATTTATATCATCATTTCTTATAATGTGTTATGAATACTATTTCATTGTTTTTACAGAATATAACAAGCGAAACCAAATGTTCAAAGCACATACAAAGTAGGGTTCCGTCACAACTAAGTTCTGTTTTAGTTATTTTTGTTTCGGCTAGAACCAATTACCAAACGCTACCACAGCAGTGCGATGGATCTACCAAATCAAGAGACTGTTTCCATCAAGACGGAACCAGGGACCTTGGAAGAAGGCAGAGATCAAATATCATATACGGATATAGATGTCGACATTCCAGATATAAAGAAGGAATGTTTACAATATGCGGAGAGTACTCGGACAGACGGTTAGTTGCATTGAATACGTATAATTTGTATAACGTTAAATTCGGATGTTCGGAATCCACGTCCGCTTCGAAATGTCGTGTAGACAAGACGTATTTACTTTAAAATCTATCTTTTCTATAACTGCTAAACTACAACACTCTTTTAACTCAAGTATTGCTCACCATAAATTCCCGTTTCTTTGAGTCTTCTCATCAGTTTTTGATATATATTCCAAAAACTTAAATCTTTGAAAAGTTTTTGTTGGAATAATATTTTTAAAATTCTTTACATAAAATGTTGCAATCACTATTTATTAAAAACATTGTTTTTATAAAGTAAATCTATTTATAACTCGGTATTTCAATTCAAAAGTAAAAATAAGTTAACAAAAGTATAATAAGCAATGCACAAATTAGTCACCTGTTCCTGTGGGATCCTATTTTTTATACTTTTATGTGAATATAGAGTGCTTTTCTGACTTAAGCTTACTATAAATGCTTTTTTTCTAAATTACCGACAGATCTGAAGACCCAATCAATGGAAACCACGGAGTGCTACTATTCACATTATCAAAAGGAAAATTTGACGAGCCACATGCTGCCTCACAGTGGCGAAAAATCTTTTTCATGTTCTGAGTGTAACTATTCATGTTCTCGAAAGAAATATTTGACAAGCCACATGATGACTCACAGTGTCAAAAAACCTTTTTCATGTTCTGTGTGCAACTATTCATGTTCTCGAAAGATATATTTGACCAGCCACATGCTGACTCACAGTGGCGAAAAACCTTTTTCGTGTTCCGAGTGCAACTATTCATGTGTTCAAAAGAAATATTTAAAGAGGCACATGTGGACTCACACTGGAGAAAAACTCTTTTCATGTTCTGAGTGTAACTATTCATGTTCTCGAAAGAAATATTTGACAAGCCACATGATGACTCACAGTGGCAAAAAACCTTTTTCATGTTCTGTGTGCAACTATTCATGTTCTCGAAAGATATATTTGACCAGTCACATGCTGACTCACAGTGGCGAAAAACCTTTTTCGTGTTCCGAGTGCAACTATTCATGTGTTCAAAAGAAATATTTAAAGAGGCACATGTGGACTCACACTGGAGAAAAACTCTTTTCATGTTCTGAGTGTAACTATTCATGTTCTCGAAAGAAATATTTGACAAGCCACATGATGACTCACAGTGGCGAAAAACCTTTTTCATGTTCTGTGTGCAACTATTCATGTTCTCGAAAGATATATTTGACCAGCCACATGCTGACTCACAGTGGTGAAAAACCTTTTTCGTGTTCCGAGTGCAACTATTCATGTATTCAAAAGATATATTTGATGAGCCACATGTGGACTCACACTGGAGAAAAACTCTTTTCATGCTCGTTGTGCAATAATTCATATTCTCGAAAAGTAAATTTGTCGAGCCACATGCTGACTCACAGTGGGGAAAAACTTTTTTCGTGTTCCGAGTGCAACTACTCATGTATTCAAAAGAAATATTTTACGGAACACATGCTGACTCACACTGTAGAAAAACCTTTTAAATGTTCAGAGTGTAACTATTTATTTCATCGAAAACGAAATTTGATGAGCCATATGCTGACTCACAGTGACGAAAAACCTTTTTCGTGTTCCGAGTGCAACTATTCATGTATTCAAAACAAATATTTGACGGAACACATGCTGACTCACAGTGGTGAAAAACCCTTTTCGTGTTCCGAGTGCACCTATTCATGTACTCAAAAGAAAAAAATGACGAGACACATGCTGACTCACAATGGAGAAAATTGTTTTAAATGTCTTGAGTGCAATTATTCATGTTCTCAAAAGGGCTATCTCAAGAGACACACGCTGACTCACAATGGAGAAAAACCTTTTTCGTGTTCTGTGTGCAATAATTCATATACTCAAAAGGGAAATTTGACGAGCCATATGCTAACTCACAGTGGCGAAAAACCTTTTTCGTGTTCCAAGTGCAACTATTCATGTTCTCAAAAGGGAAATTTGACTAGCCATTTGCTGACACACAGTGGCGAAAAACCTTTTTCGTGTTCCAAGTGCAACTATTCATGTACTAAGAAAAAGTATTTGACGAGCCACATGCTGACTCACTTTGGAGAAAAAGCTTTTTCGTGTTCCAAGTTCAACTAATCATATACTCAAAAGTAATATTAGACGATCCAAATGTCGACTCACAATAGAGAAAAACGTTTTAAATGTTCGGAGGGCAATTATTCCTTTTATCAAAAACGGCATTCTGACGAGCCAAATGCTGACTCACTCTAGAGAAAACCTTTATCATGTACTTTGTGCAGTAATTGAAATTCCCAAAAGGGAAATTTGACGAGCTACATACTGACTCACACTGGAGAAAAACCTTTTTCTTGTTCTATTGTACTATTGATCTTCTCGAAAGAGAAGTATTATGGTACATACGCACAATCACAGTCCTTAAATCTTTTTTTTTGTTCTTTGTTCGTTGTATCGAAAGATATATTTAACGAGACATATTCTGACTCACAGTCTATGATAAAGAATTCATGTTCTCAAAACCACAACCTGACGAAACACATGCGGAAACACTGTGAGAAAATTTTTCAATTTTTTTAATTTAGAGTGCAACCATTCATGTTCTTAAAAAGGAACTAGATACTTGATATTTACTATTCTACTATGATATTTTCTAAAAATATTATTTAGCAGCAACAGATTTTTTTTTGAATTTGTATAGATTATCGACGAAAATATCTACTTTAGCACACTCAATCTTATTGTACAGTCGACACATTTGGATCAGAGGGCTAAAGTTAGCGATATTATTTTTGAATATATTCAGGTGTAAAATGCTATGGTGTCTTAAACAATGGGAATTGGGGACATTTATTTCAATATTGCCAAGACATAATGAAGTATCAAGATCAAATATGATTTAAGATTTTCACGGCCAAAAGTATAATTTTTATTTGTTTTTGGGGTTTTATGCCGTGTTGCGCTAACTTCTTCTTTAGCCAACGTTTCGTACAGCATTGCAGTGTCCAAGATCAGGGCAGATGTGTTATTTAATAACACTGCTCTCCGAAACATTGGCTAAAGAAGGAGTTAGCGCAACACGGCATAACACTCCAAGAAGAAACAGAATTAATTCGGATATCGACATATTTAGCATCGGTGAAGCTGCCTTTAAAAGGCAAGCTCTATTGATGCTGGTATAGTTTATACACCGCTAACTATTATGTAATACCATTTTACAAATGTACTTAAAAACGAAATAAAATGTAATTTTGTAATTTTTTTAAAGGAATAAACAAATTGAATTGAAATTGAATTGAAAAAACAAATAACAATAGGTATCAAGATGGCCGTAGAAAATTTTATGCAAACATATTAGGTCAGTCAATTGCCTTCTTATTTTAAGTGTATTAATCTTATAGTATTCACGACGTGCGTCGTATGATCTAAGATGATCATTTAGTCCACATTTGAAAGATAATTGGATTCTAAAATTTTTTCATACTTGCAATAATGTTGATTCCAAATAGTGCTTCCATATTCAAGTTAACTTCTAATTGAGGCATTTGCAAGGGTTAAAATTGATAGAGGATCTTTGAAAGGTTTTAAATCGCATCATTTTAAGTGATTTGGACTTAATGTCATGAATGTGTAAATCAAATATAAATCTAGAATCAAGATTAATTCCTAGATCTCTTATATAATATACTTTTTTGAGAATAATCTTATAAAATAAAGGAAAAATTCTTTAAAACCTCATTTCGAGTAAAGTTCAAAATATAACATTTTCCAACATTTAAGTGCATATCATTGACAGTACACTAGTTATTTAGTGTATTGAGATCCTTTTGAAGCAGTAGATGATCGGTAACAAACTTAATGTTACCAAAAATTTTAAGATCATCAGCGAAAAAAGCATATTCACAGTTTAATTTCGAGCCAAGGTCATTTATGATAATAAGAAAAAGCAAAGGGCCAAGATTTGACCCCTGTGGTACTCCATAAGTTACAACTATAGGGGATGATTTGTATCCGTTAATACGCACTAGTTGTGTTCTATTATATAAATATGATATGATATAAAATATCTTTAATGTAACAATAAACATTGTGTACCCATGACATTTACTCTACCAAAAAAAATCATTTAACCCATATTTAAAACCGATTTATCGAATAATAACTGATCGGAGGTGATTCCTTGGATTACATTTAGTGTAGAAACTTTACAGTTGGTTCTAATTCATTAATTCTATAAGTGATTTCAAGTTATTTTCGATCAAGTGACAGTTGCTGTGAAATCCAGTGTTTATCTGTGTATAAAATAAACACAATTTGGATCAGTCAAAACAAGTGAACCGATTATAACAACATTATGAAGCCGTGCACGCGTATTGCAGCCCGCAGTGGGTCTCCAGTTGCAACTCCAGCGGCGTCTTCACAAACTGTACCGGCTGGTTCTCTGGCCGAAATAATGGAGAAACTCAACAAAATCGATGTCGAGCTCACTCGCATCAAGCCGATGTGGGGGGATATATCTGACATAAAGAAGAGCCTCGAGTTTGCTCTAGCAGCCGTGTCCGATACGGAAAAGAGGGTGGAGGCGGTTGAGAAGAGACTGGAGACTGTCGACAAGTTAGTTTCGGAGGTGGCATCCATCAAGAAGAACATGGAAATCTTCAGATACGAACTGGACGAGCGCGATCAGCTCTCCCGTGTGAAAAACCTCGAAATTAAGAACGTGCCAATGACGAAGGGAGAAAACTTACTCTGCATAGCCAAGAAAATAGGCGAGCAGATTGGTTTTGAACTACAACCAGAAGATGTGGACACAGTGACGCGAGTGGCTACCAAGTCCGCCCAGGTTAAGCCGATAATCATCCGTTTTGCAAGCAAACAGAGAAAGGAAGAATTTCTTGAACTATCTAAGAAGGCCAGGAAGATCACCAGTACCGACCTGAAATATTCCGGACCAGAAGCAATAATTTATGTTAACAACCACTTAACAATTAACAATAAGATTCTGCTCTCGAAAGTTAAAAGCAAGGCACGGGAAGCAGGCTTCAGATTTGTATGGGTAAAGGACTGTAAGATCTTAGTGAGAAAAAATGATAATTCACCAGCTTTTTTAGTCAGGAGGGAAGACGACCTCCAGAAAATTTCATAAGAAAATACTGCTCATTCTATTATTATTGTATACTCCTCCCTCTCCCTCCACACGCCCGCTACCCACCCTCTCCCTCCACACGCCCGCTATCCTCCCTCCCCCTCCACACGCCCGCTACCCTCCCTCTCCCTCCACACGCCCGCTACCCTCCCTCTCATGTTGCGACTGCATTACTATTATATTTATTATACTCTCACAACATTACCTTATTATATCATCCTGTTCACAACTTCTGTCAACTGCAAGATATTCTCACTTTATTATTATGTACTTGTCATATTTCAAATGTCACTCGATAATTTTACTCGGGATTCTGTAATACTGATGTGCGAAGGGCTCATTAAGCGTTCATTTCCAAGTGCACATTTATGTTACTTACAACGTATTATGCCTCTATGGCATCCACTCCTTTTCGTAACGAACAATTACTTAGAGATATTACTATTATTTTATTTTCTGCAGATAATACTATATTATACATCACATTCTGTTCACGCATTCTCTGTATATCCCTGTTATTAACACTCAACTGAAAAAGAGTCACTGCCTTTAAGTGTTTTTCATCAGAACGTACGTGGACTGAGAACTAAAACTGACACATTTCTTCGTAGTGTTACGAGCGGTGATTATGACGTTATCGGCATAACAGAGACTTGGCTTACAGATACTATTTCAGATGGTGAGCTTTTTGACTCAAGATACAACGTATTCCGACGCGACAGAAATATCGAAGGTGTAACTATGGGTGGTGGTGTGCTCCTGGCTGTCAAAAAGGAACTCAATGCAATTTGTAATTACTCATGGTGTTCTACGGATGAGGAAATATGGGTTACTCTTCGCATTCCACGTGCAACTGGATTCACTAACGTTCATCTCTGTTGTACCTACCTGTCAAAAAGTTTCAACTTCAATGCTCGAATCACCGCCTTCTCGAATGATCTAGGTATTAAGCTTTTGAATCAACCAGACGGCAAGTTTCTTATCATGGGAGACTTTAACCTACCCGATATTACCTGGACTCTTCCTGTGGGTGAGGTTAATCTGATTCCTAGCAACTACACTTCTACAATAAGCTCAACATTTATCGACAATATTAATTACTGTAACCTCCACCAATATAATGGTATTCAAAATACATTAGGAAGAATTCTTGATCTCGTTCTCTGTAATTTTTTGGTACGCGTAGCTCCCGCGAACGATCCGTTGGTTCCTGAGGATGCTCATCATAAATCCATAATTATCACTGCTGAGTTCGTTGAACCCCCGGTCATAAAGGAAAACTCAATTAAACGGCCCTCATTCCACAAGGCTAATTATGATGACATTAGAGATAGCCTGGGACAAGAAGATTGGAACGCACTTAACCTTACCGATTCCGTCAATCCTGCAGTATCGCATTTTTACAATATTATTAATAATTTGATCGCTGATAAGGTTCCATTGAGGCGTACTGGTAAATATTCCTACCCCCCGTGGTATAGCTCATCATTAATAAAACTTATTCGTGAAAAGCAGAAATTTCACAGACTATATACAACCTACAAGAACCCTTCCGATTACATTACTTTTTCAAGGCTACGCACCAGACAGAAAAAAATGGCAAAAAAGTGTCACGAAGACTTTATTAATAATGCTGAAGAGAATATCGCCAAAGATCCCAAGGCATTCTGGTCATATGTTAAATCAAAAAAACTATCAGCATCTATTCCTAGCGTATTAAATCTTAAGGATGTAACAGCCGAGGGTGGACAGGCAGTCTGTGATTTATTTGCTGATTACTTTCATTCTGTCTACGAACCGGCTGACCCTCTGGGGATTTCCTGCGATGACTCTGTAGTTAAGCAGGTTTGTGCGATGGGATCAGTTTTTATCGATGCTGACCTCGTGTCTAAATATTTAAAACGGCTCGATTCTAGCAAGGGAGCTGGGCCGGATGGTATCCCACCACTGTTCATTACCGAGTGCGCAAATCATTTGTCACTCCCGCTATCAATACTGTTTAATATATCGATCAAGACTGGTACATTTCCAGATATATGGAAAAGAGCCTACATCACACCAATTCATAAATCGGGAACTAAGTGTGAAGCAGATAATTATAGACCCATTTCCAAGCTTTGAATTTTTTCAAAGGTGTTCGAAAACATAGTCTATGACCAGTTATTCCCTGTGGTAAAGAATTCGATCAACGAATTTCAGCATGGATTCTTTGCAGGTCGCTCTGTTGCTACTAATCTTATAACTTTTACAAACTTCTTGTCTGCCTCCATGGATAAACGTGTGCAAGTTGATACAATCTATACTGACTATAGCAAGGCTTTTGACAAGATCAACCACAACATTCTGCTTAGAAAACTTGCTAATCATGGTATTCATGGAGATCTCCTTCGTTGGTTATCCTCATACGTAACAAACAGGTCCCAGGCTGTGACAGTGGGTGGATTTTCCTCGGTCTGGAAAATCATTACTTCCGGTGTGCCTCAGGGGTCCATTTTGGGTCCTTTGCTTTTCTCTATCTATATTAATGATATTACGACATGTTTTCAAAACGCTCAAATTTTACTATTTGCTGACGATATGAAGATATACCTTCCTATAAGCTCCCCGGACTGTTCTGCGCGTTTACAAGCAGATCTTGATCGACTGACGGATTACTGTCTCAGAAATAAGCTTTTTATCAATATTTCTAAATGTTGCAAAGTCACATTCACACGTAACCGTGTGAAAATACTGCATGATTACACCATTTCTGGATCGATTTTAACAAATAAAGACTATGTGCGTGATCTCGGGGTTTTCTTGGACTCTAAACTTACCTTTGATAAACACGTTGATAACATTGTCACCAAAGCATCAAAAAGTCTAGGTTTTGTACTGAGAACATGCAAATTTTTCAAAAATACTAAGACATATCTGACTCTCTACAATTCACATGTTCGTCCTCACCTGGAGTACTGTTCACCGGTTTGGAACCCGCGCTATATTGTTTATGTTAACAGGTTAGAAAGAGTTCAGGAACGATTTCTCAAATTACTCAATTTTAAATCATTTAACATATACAACTCTTACGACGAAATCGAGAAACATTTTCGAATCACGAAACTACTCAACAGGAGGATTGTCGCTGTTCAGATGCTCTTGTATAAAATTATTAACTCTAAAGTTGACTGCCCGGAGTTGCTGAACAAAATAAATTTCCATGCGCCAATTCGATACAGAAGACAAAATACCCTTTTCTACATTGATAGATGCAATACCAATTCCAACCAAAATGAATTTATGCAAAGGACATGTAACTACTATAATAATAAATTTGCAAATATAGACACTCGTGCTGACATATTCACTGCTAGTTACTATCACTACAGAATTTCATTGTATCACATTCTAACTCATATTAACCACTGTTAAAATGATTGTACCTAATATTTTAATATTACTTGCGTGGCAACTTTTCCTCATCCCTCTCCTCCCCTTTCCCGTTCCAACCCAAGTCTATTTAAGTATAGTTAAAATCACTTTTATTTATTGCTGTTTATGGTAGGCATATTATAGGTTTATCGTTTACAGGTTAGTTTTATGTTTCTATATATATCTGTGAACATTAATAATTGGTCTGTTTTTTGTTATTCTCTTATGTATATTATATTACTGAGACTGTTTATGTTCCTTAAATAAATAAATAAATGATTTCATCCAGCGCAATAAGTCTACATGTATTCCTATTTGTTCTAGTTTCTTTAGTAAGATGGAATGGTTTACTTTGTCAAAAGGTTTTTGAAAATCAGTATAAATTGCGTCTGCTTGTAATCTTTCATTAAAAGAATTACACACATAATTACAAAATTTCAAAAGATTTGAGTTGATAGATTTATGAGGAACAAACCCATGTTGCCTAGTGCAGAGAATAGGCTTAAAATGTGATTTTTTTTGTTGTTGTATATCAACGATTCAAAAACCTTGGCAAAACATGACAGTATAATAATTGGTCTGTAGATTTTTAACAAAGATTGGTCACCTGATTTGAAAACTGGTACCACATGTGCTTCTTTCCACAAGTCAGGAAAAGTTCCCGTGATTAAAGATGCATTAAAGATAATTGAAAGATTTTTTGCCAAAAGAGGATGTAAAGTAGTCAGACGTTTGTACCAAAAATTATGTATCCAATCGCAACCCGTGGCTTTCCAATTATGAGTATTTTTAATAATTTTGGTTAACAATTCAACCGATATATTAGAAAAACTCATTTGTTCAATACCTGAAAAATTGAGTTCTTCATTTTCTATCCAGGGAGTTGACTCGTTATGTTTTATATCTTTACTCCAAATTTTAGTCCAAAAATCGCGCATATCTGATTCAGATGGCAACGGAATATAATTATTCGAAATAATATTTTCTTTATCGTCAAGTTTGGAATAAAATATTTTTTAATTTTTCTGAAATAATCTATTATCATTTTTTTTATTATACGTATAATTATATCTTTTTAATCTACTAGCTTTTACGTCTAATTTTTGTTTTAATAAATCCAATAAATCATTGATTATATTTTCATTATTATGACTATCAATGTTATAACCAAATTTTCTACCAATTTCATCTACATGTCTCAAAATTTTCCTACTTCTATTTCCATTTTTATATTCTATTACTATAGCTATGTTACTTCTTAAAAATACTACATCATTTTCTTATCTGATCTGCCATTCTGGTTTACTATAACTATATGATCTATCGTCAGAGGATGATAATTTAATTCCTAACTTATTACAAACAGTAATCGCACTAGCGTATACTATTGTATGAAGATCTCAAAAACTAATTTCGTCAAATATGATTTTTGGTAAAATTATTGTATCAGACAGGAGTGTATGACACACAAGACTGCAAAATAGGGCCGGTGATCCCAATCCGTGGTGGCTGAAGGCGTCTTCCTTCAGTGGCGTCGGGGCGTCGAGCGGGGCGTCGAGCGGGGCGTCGAGCGGGGCGTCGAGCGGGGCGTCGAGCGGGGCGTCGAGCGGGGCGTCGAGCGGGGCGTCGAGCGGGGCGTCGAGCGGGGCGTCGAGCGGGGCGTCGAGCGGGGCGTCGAGCGGGGCGTCTCTGTGGCCGTTGTAGCTGGTCCGATGCTAGTACTCGTCCTTGCTGTAGAATCCGGGTCTTGTCGTAGGGGCAGAGAGGTCCGGGGTGAGGCGAGGGTCAGAAGAAGATGAGAAGGCGAGTAGATTCAGAAGTCGGAGCGAGGTAGAAGGCAGAGCAGAGAGAAGTGTTGAGCTGGTGGAGGTTGCTGGCTATCTGCCCTTCCAAGGGACTGTCGCCCGTTTTATAGGACCCCGGCGGCCTTCGCTGGCCGAGCGACGTTCACACGGGCCCGCTTTCTCTTTGATTCCTGGAATCGAGGCCCGTGTCTGTTACGTGCCCGCGGCCCGCCGCCGGGTTGGCTACCGCCTCTCGGCCGGTACTTTCGGGCTCTTGGTCGAACGCGACCCCGGCCTCTCTTTGTTCAGGCACGGTTCCCAGAATCGAGCTTGTGGAACGCTCGGGCAGCAAACCACGCTATGACGGCGCGCGGCCCTTTGCTTCGGGTCGCGGCCGAGCGTCCCTTCACGTATAAGCACGATTCTCATAACCGTGCCCGAATTAAATGCTATGCTCTTAATCCACCAGCTCTCTCAGTATACTTCTCTGCCCGTGCCCCCTAGCCAAGCTCCGATGTTTTATTTATTGTTTATCATTTTTACATACATTTCTTTTACATTTAAATTTCATACATAGATCAGTTACAGTTTATACACATTTGACATATTTCTCATAAATTCTCATTTTAATGGCATGTGAAGAGGGCGATGTAACGTTTTTCCTTCCGGCGCCCGATGGTTACTTCCAGGGGCCCGAAGTAATCCATCCCGCAGTTGGTGAACGGCCGCACATGCCGTGCAAGCCGTGATGCTGGTAGGGGTGCCATCATGGGGGGAGACGGTTTGCCCCGCCGCATTTTACAAGCGGGGCACAGGTGTTTGATGTGGCGGAGAACTGAGCGCAGCTTTAGGATGTAGAAGCTGGCGCGCAGTTCGGCCATCGTCGTCTCCACACTCGCATGATCGGCTCGGGTGTGGTATTGGCGCACAAGCAGCCGAGTGTAGCTGTTCCCACCGTCCAGGATGATGGGTGACTCGGGTACCCCCTTTACTCCCTTGATTCTCGAGCCCATTCTGAGCACCCCGTTGTGGAGGTGGGGTGCGAGGGAGACGAGGCGGCTACTGCTGGACACGGCCCGCCCCGAGTGGAGCTGGCGTAGTTCTGCTCCAAAGGCTGCTCCCTGGGAGTGCCTTATCCACCGCCATTCTGCGGCCCGGAGCTCCTGCAGGGCTAGGGGGCCCTCGGCTGGCCTGGCGGGTCCCTGGCGGCATCGCCGAATGAACCGCAGCATCCATGCTGTGGCCCGGATCAATCGGTTCCAGGACGAGAACCGCAGGATGGAAGGCAGCCCGTCCTCCACGGCGAGAGTGAGGCCCACAAAATTTGGCCGCCTTTCCAAACTCTCGTCACCCGGCTGCTGGTTCTGCCGTTCCTGGGGCCATTGGTTACTCGGCGCCGTCAGGAAGGAAGGGCCGCTGAACCACCTTCCGCTCTGGGTGAGGTCCGGCTCCGCCAGGTCCCTGGTTCCGATGTCAGCTGGGTTCAGCTTGGTTGGAACCCAGCGCCAGCTGGCGATGTCGCACAGCTCGTCTATCTCCCCCAACCTATTTGCCACAAAGGTTGAGTAGCTGCGGGGGTCCGTACGGAGCCAGCACAGCACCGTGGTGGAGTCCGTCCAGTATTCGGTAGAGGTTATAGGGGCCTGGCATTCCTTTCGAAGGGTGTCAGCCAGGCGGGCAGCCATGAGCGCAGCCTGCAGCTCGAGGCGGGGAATGGAGAGCGGTTTCAGCGGTGCCACCTTGCACTTGCTGGACAAAAATGTGGCGGTGCTGCTTCCCTCTCCCGTAGTCTCCACCAGGTAGGCCACGGTGCAGCAGGCTGCCTCAGACGCATCGCAGAAGAGGTGTAGAGCGAAGGAGTTTGCCTTGCTCAGCAGGCAACGCCTCGGTATGCGAATGCTGAGGCCTTGTAGCATTCTGATCCACTCGGCCCACCTTGCTGCGTGCGCCTCGTGGATGCGCTCATCCCAGCCGACGCTGGACCTCCAGACATCCTGCAGGAGAATTTTTGACCGCACCGTGAGGCAGGCCACGAAGCCCACGGGGTCAAAAACTTTCATGACAGTGCTCAGCAGCTGCCTCTTGGTCGGGTGCCGGATGAGCTCGGCCTTCTCCGTCTCCTTGAACTCATACATGAAGGTGTCGTTGGCGGGATCCCACGACAGGCCGAGCACCTTCTCGGTCTCACTGGCGCCGCTGCTGATGGCTATGGCCGCCTTGGCCTTCTTGTCTGCCGGCACGCTTTGGATTGCGGCGGGTGCGTTGGAGGCCCAGCTTGCCAGGTGGAAGCCTCCCCGGGATAGGAGGGTGCCGACGCCTCGTACCAGCGCCGCAGCCTCGCTCACGGAATCGGCGGCGTCCAGGTAGTCGTCCATGTAGAATTTATTTTGCACCGCTGCGGCGGCGGCGGGGAATTCCGCGGCGCCTTGTTCGGCCACCCTATTGCGGACATACTGCGCGCTGCTGGGGGAGCAAGTGGCCCCAAACATCATTGAGGACAGCTTGTATGTGGTCGCTGCCTCTTGTGGGCTGGCTCGCCATAGGAAATATTGCGCAATTTGGTCCTCCGCTTTTATTTTGATGCGGAGGAACATCTCCTCTATGTCGGCGGCTATGGCGATCTTGCCCTCCCGGAACCTCAACAGGTTGCCCAATAGGGATGACAGGAGGTCGGGCCCGGTTAGCAGCCGGTCGTTCAGGGAGGTCCCCCGGCAGCGGCTGGCGGCGTCAAAAACCACTCGCAATTTCCCGGGGCTGTTCGGGTTGGTGACCGCGAAGTGGGGCAGGTACCACTTCCGTCGCGACGGTACGCTAGCCTCGGCGTCGGGTACCTTTACTGCGTACCCGCGCTCTATCAGATGGTGAATTTTGGCCGCGTACGCTGTCGCCAGCTCGGGATCACTTTTCAAGCGCTTCTCGAGGGCGTTGAGGCGGTTTACGGCGCACTGTCGGTTGTCGGGCAGCCACACGTCGTCCTCCCTCCACAGCAGCCCGGTCTCCCAGCGACCCGAGTCCAGCGGGCGCGTCGTTCGTTCCATGAGGCTCTCGGCGCGGCGTATGTCGGCGGACACCCGGCTCACTGCGGTCACTCCCAGCGAGTCAACTGAGAAGTGCTTTCGTATGAGCTCGCCGATTTCGCCCATTTCAGCCGTCTCGCCGATCATGTTTAATGTGGTACCGCTATCTACGTCCCGCCGGGTGCCCCCATGTTGAATCCAGCCGAGCGCCGTCCGTGACGTCATGCGGCCGCCATCTTCTTCTTGGACCTCCCGCGACACGATTAAATGAACATTGTCTTGGCCGATTAATAGCCGTGGTTTCACTTGCCGGCGGCCGGCCACTGTTTGTCGCGGGAGGTCTAGGTCGGAAACTGTGTGGGCCACCATTGTGTATTCACTGCCGTCACCGCGCACCGACAACTTGACCCGTTGCGACTTGGCATCCGACGAACACATGCCGTTGGCGCCGTGAATGCGCAGGCCGCGGATCGGTCCCGCGGCCCCGACAATGTCTGCCACTTCGGCGTCAACGAGGGTCACCGTCGAGCCCTCGTCGAGCAGCGCGTGCACGGTCACTTGGCCCCCGGGGCCGCACAATGTCACTGGTAAAACTTTAAGTAGCACTTTTTCCACTTGGTCCCAGGTGTTTGTCACTGTCTGCACCTCGGGGGCGCGAGCGTAAGCGGCATCGTGCAATAGGCGGTGGTGGGGAACCCGGCACGCTCCCACCCCACAGTTGACACGGTATTTACACGCTCTCGTTTGGTGCACACCGTCCAAGCACTTAAAACATATCCGGGCCCCTTTCACTAATTCCCACCGCGCACTCACTGTTTCACTGGCGAATTTGGGGCACCGGAATAACTTATGCGTAGCGTCTTTGCACAGTGTGCACTTCACTTCACTGCGGGGTTCCGGCCGCTCTTCGGTAACGAAGACACTGTCGCGGTGTGGGCGGGCGGCCCGCGGATGCTCGGCCATGCTCGGACGCGCTGCTCGGCCGCTATCGGTGAGGCCCGACCGCGGCACCGCGTTGGTCAGCCGCTTCAGGAACCCGGCGAGCTGCACCACGGTGGCGGCCTGGGCCTGGTCGGCCACCCTGTCCAACCATGAGAGGCGGAGGGCGAGGGGCATCTTCGAGGCGATCTCGCTGAGTAGGGCGGGGTTGGAGAGGTAGTCGCTCCTCAGGTTTCCCAGCGAAGCGACCACGTTCTGTACCGCCCCGGAAAATTCTACCAGAGCTTCGGTAGACGCATCCTCCGGCAGCCGAGTCAGCCGCCTTATTCTGTCAAACATGACAGTGGCGATAGAGTGCGCGCCCCCAAAGCGGTGCTCCAGGACGTCCATAATTTCCGGCACCTGCGCCGGGTCCAGGAGGAGAGGGCTGACGGCTTCGCGTGCCTTTCCCTTCAAGGCACGCTGCAGCCGCATCAAATTCTCGGCTGCCGTCATCCCGCAGGTGGCCGTCGACTGCAGGAACTGTGCCTTCCAGGCCTGCCACTCTATGGCGTCGCCGGCGTAAGGCGGCAGGTCCTTGGCGCTGGACTGCCGGGCGATGAGCGACGCCATCCGCTCATCCTCGGGGTGGGAGCGGGGTGTACCGCCGGCCTGGGACTGCCGGAGGGCGTCGGCAAACATGGCCGTCACCTGGGCGAGAGGGACACTCCCCTGGTTCACCCAGTCCCGCGTCTGCCTTGCTGCCTCGTCTGCGCGGTTGAAAGCCCCGTATCCGTCCATGGGGGGCTGCGGGGGGGAGTCTGCACTCGAGGGAAACGCTGGGAACTGGGCGGGCTCGCGGGTCACGCCGGGGTAGCTATACTGCGGCTCTGGTCCACCTCGCAGCGTCGCGACGCCTGGGGAAGCGCCGTCCGTGAGTGGATCAGCCGCCTGGTTTTCCGTCCCGGTTTGAGCCCTCACTGCGCGGCTCGAGCTCCCGATGGCATCGCTGGGCTGGGCTGTAGCTGGTGGCACAGTGGTGTGTGTAGGTACGCCCGGGGGCGCCGGCGTCGGCGTCGGTGTCGGTCCGTAGTCCAGCCGCGGCGCGGTGGCGCGCGTCTCCGCTGAGTAGCCCAGGTTTCGCCCGAAGCCGCTAGATGGCGCCGCCGTCGGTGGGTACTCCGCCAGTGGAGCTCTGGCGCGCGTCTCCGCTGAGTAGTCCAGGTTTCGCCCGAAGCCGCTAGATGGCGCCGCCGTCGGTGGGTACTCCGCCAGTGGAGCTCTGGCGCGCGTCTCCGCTGAGTAGTCCAGGTGTCGCCCGAAGCCGCTAGATGGCGCCGCCGTCGGCGGGTACTCCGCCAGTGGAGCTCTGGCGTGCGTCTCCGCTGTGTGGTCCAGGTGTCGCCCGAAGCCGCTAGATGGCGCCGCCGTCGGCGGGTACTCCGCCCGTGGAGCTGTGTCCAGTTGCCAGGCTGCAGGTGAAGTGGTCCGCGGAAGGCCCTTCAGCGTAGCGATCAACTCGGCAATCTGTCGGGCGCTGTCCTCCTGCAGCTTCTGGTTGCGCCGCCTCTCAGCTCGTAGCTCGAGCTGCACCTGCCGGAGCGTGTCCTCGCTCGAAGCCTCGCTTCTCGACGAGGCGTCGGCCGTGGCAGGGGGCGTCTGTGGCGGCGACGCGCCGGAGGGGCCAGCCAGTAGGTCCGCTCGGGGGTCAGAAGGGGCCAGGGGGGCGGTAGGCTGAAGTCCGGGGGGCGCGGCTGCGGCCGCCCCGGTTGGTGTGGGATCGTCGCTTCCTTGCGATGAGTCCCCGTCAGCGCTGTTTTTCCCGGAGCGCAGTGAAGGTGACATCTTCCACGGAGAGATCCGGCGGCGAAGGACCACTTATGTATCAGACAGGAGTGTATGACACACAAGACTGCAAAATAGGGCCGGTGATCCCAATCCGTGGTGGCTGAAGGCGTCTTCCTTCAGTGGCGTCGGGGCGTCGAGCGGGGCGTCGAGCGGGGCGTCGAGCGGGGCGTCGAGCGGGGCGTCGAGCGGGGCGTCGAGCGGGGCGTCGAGCGGGGCGTCGAGCGGGGCGTCGAGCGGGGCGTCGAGCGGGGCGTCGAGCGGGGCGTCGAGCGGGGCGTCTCTGTGGCCGTTGTAGCTGGTCCGATGCTAGTACTCGTCCTTGCTGTAGAATCCGGGTCTTGTCGTAGGGGCAGAGAGGTCCGGGGTGAGGCGAGGGTCAGAAGAAGATGAGAAGGCGAGTAGATTCAGAAGTCGGAGCGAGGTAGAAGGCAGAGCAGAGAGAAGTGTTGAGCTGGTGGAGGTTGCTGGCTATCTGCCCTTCCAAGGGACTGTCGCCCGTTTTATAGGACCCCGGCGGCCTTCGCTGGCCGAGCGACGTTCACACGGGCCCGCTTTCTCTTTGATTCCTGGAATCGAGGCCCGTGTCTGTTACGTGCCCGCGGCCCGCCGCCGGGTTGGCTACCGCCTCTCGGCCGGTACTTTCGGGCTCTTGGTCGAACGCGACCCCGGCCTCTCTTTGTTCAGGCACGGTTCCCAGAATCGAGCTTGTGGAACGCTCGGGCAGCAAACCACGCTATGACGGCGCGCGGCCCTTTGCTTCGGGTCGCGGCCGAGCGTCCCTTCACGTATAAGCACGATTCTCATAACCGTGCCCGAATTAAATGCTATGCTCTTAATCCACCAGCTCTCTCAGTATACTTCTCTGCCCGTGCCCCCTAGCCAAGCTCCGATGTTTTATTTATTGTTTATCATTTTTACATACATTTACATTTACATTTCTTTTACATTTAAATTTCATACATAGATCAGTTACAGTTTATACACATTTGACATATTTCTCATAAATTCTCATTTTAATTTTAAATTTTTATTTTATAATTCTATACGTGGGTGACTGCGGCCGAGCCCGGAGCAGTACGTCCGTCACAATTATGTTATTTAATTCAAAAATTAATTTAGATAATTTCTTTGACGTATGCAATTTCGGTAATTTTGGTCTAACTGTTGGCTCTACATCTATATATCTGTTTATATTATTATGAAGTAAGTTAGCTAATTCTACTACATTTTCATCAACAAAGTTTAAATTTGCAATGTTGATTTCCCTAAGATTATAAATAACGTCTAAGTTATTTGAATTTACTGTAATATCATTTGACATTTCGACTAGAATATTATCCAAACTATCTACATTCAATGCATCTGATATGACATTATTACTTGTGTTAATTTGTTCTAAATTATTTCCTCTTTGCAATCTATCTGCTACTTCCCTTTTAATCTGTTCTAATGTGACTACAGAAATTAAATTATTTTTGAAAATAGCTCGCTTTTGGTCTGCTAATCTTTGTTCGCTTACTTGGGCAATCGGATAATTTTGTGAGAAAAGTAAATGTAATTTTTTCCTGTATAACAACATATCTGTTTCTACTTTGGTTACATAAAAATATGAACGAACAATGAACATATTGACATCGTTCGTACATTTCATACGCTGTCTAGGAATACCTGCTTTTGTTTTTTGGGGTCTTAGACTATCCATGTTCATCTGTACAGATGACATAATAATCCCCTGTTCATCTACGTTGGTTGCAAATGACATTGTTGTCATTTTACAAAACAACTTGGAGATGATTGTATCTTTACTACTACATTCCAGTAACCAAATCAATAAATAATTTTCAATCTGACCAAATTAAATATTCTAATCAAACTACCTTTCGACATAACAAATCTATAATTTCCAATTCAACTACCTTTCAACATTACGAATATATGATATATTATATTCCAGAAAAACGTTATCAACATAAAAATATACCATTAAAATATATTTTTATTTTTTTCAAATAAATGTCAAATATTGTTGTTTACCTTGGTTACTGGGGTCCTCAAATAATTTTTTTTTTTTTTAAATCCTATTTATTTACCTAAATATCCTATGGCTTACTGGCAGTTTATTTAATGCGTTATCTGATATACTCTTCTTTAAATATTTATATTTTTTTGGGATCAAAACTAATTCGTTTCTATCTGATATTACAAAAAATAATCAGAGAGCAAATGCAAAGTATATGCCTAAACTAGCGTTGCTAAGCAATTATATCCTAATTTCCAATAATGTATTATGAATACTATTTCACTGTTTTTACAGAATATTACAAGCCAAACCAAATTTTCACAGCAGATACAAAGTAGGGTTCCGTCACAACTATGTTCTTTTTCAGGTATATTTGTTTAGCTGGAACAAATTACCAAACGCCACCACAGCAGTGCCATGGATCTACCAAATCAAGAGACTGTTTCCATCAAGACGGAACCAGGGCCCCAGGAAGAAGGCGGAGATGAAATACCGTATACAAATATAAATTTCGATCTTCCAGATATAAAGAAGGAATGTTTGCAATATGCGAAGAGTACTCAGACAGATGGTTAGTTGCATTGCATACGTATAATTTGTAGAATGTTAAATTCGGATATTTGGAATCCATGTCCGTTTCGAAATGTCATGCAAACAGGACGTATTTACTTTAAAATAAATCTTTGCTATAACTGCTAAACTACAAAACCCTTTATCTCAAGTATTGCTCACAATAAACCCTCATCTGTTTTTGACATATATTCGTGTCTATTTACTAAATATTTATGAAAGAAAATAGCATTCCATTGACTTTAATAATAAAACCGTGTTCTGAAGGTAGTCAAGAGTAAATGTTTTCCTTCTTGAAACATCAGTCCTTGAAGTGAAATCTGGCATCTTTATTGTTTCCTAAATTAGGCTTAAAATCTGTTCACCTTATTCTTGCTCCTGTGTGGTCAATCAATGTTATCTTTTGTCGTAAATATTTAACTTTACAATTTTAATTTTAATTGAAAACAAGCTTTTTGTCTAGATTGACGGTTAAAATACTTTTTTGTTTTGTTTTTCAGGTTGTTTTAATATAGAGTCTGTTACCATTAAGGCGGAGCTTGGACCCCGAGAAGAAAATAAAGGGGGATTTTCATATACGGAAATTGACATAGACCTGCCGGATGTTAAAAAGGAGTGCTTAGAACGCATTAAAAGAACTGTCCAGACATCAGGTAAAATGTTTTTTTTCCTTCTTGGTAGTCCAGTTAATTTAGACAAAAAACCTGAATGCTGATTTTTTCAGGTAATAAGTACCTACCAAGGGAGCCTTGGTAGCCTTGTACCTACTAAGCTATTATGTATCCGAAACTAAAACATGTGAAAAAATTAATTCCAAAATGAAATTGTGAAAAAATGGACTGAATTTGTGAAAAAATATGTTTTCGATGTAAAGCTTATGAATATCGCAAAACATAAATACGCAAATGTAGCGCAAAATTGAAATCTAAATGGTCGAGTGTGTTTGATATGGTTGCTGCAGAAGTAATTTCGTAGTAAACACTGACAGTTTACAATACAGAAATAAAGGGAAATAATAATAAACATTTGTCTCACTGATTTCCCGTATTCACATTAATTCCTGAAAAAAAACAACCGATCAATATTGGAATGTTCTGTTATATGCGGCCTCTGAAATGGTTTATCCTGCAACAACACGTCTGAAAATACTGATGAGATATTTGAAGATGAGTGTGATGCCCGGTGAATGAATATTTTCTGTAGCTAAAAACTATGATCTGTGAAAAGTCGTTGTTAAAATAATAATTTTTAATTCTTAACATTACATTGCAAACACTATTCATTATTAAAATTGTTTTATAAAGTAAATCTATTAAAAACTCTGCGTTTAAATTCAAAAGTATAAATAAGTGCAAGGCACAAATTAGTCACCCATTCCTGGTGGAACCTATTTTTTTTTTACTTTACATGAGTTCTTTTCTGACACGAAAGTAATAAGTCACATGAAGCTTACTATTAATCCTTTTTTTCAAAATTATCATCAGATCTGAAGACACAATCAACTGAAACCACGGAGTGCCACATGCTGACTCACAATGGCAAAAAAACTTTTTCATGTTCCAAGTGCAGTTATACATCTAATCTTAAGTACCTACTGACGAGGCACTTGTTGACCCAC
This sequence comes from Hesperophylax magnus, assembly GCA_026573805.1. NCBI lineage: Eukaryota > Metazoa > Arthropoda > Insecta > Trichoptera > Limnephilidae > Hesperophylax > Hesperophylax magnus. The sequence goes on along the minus strand of JAIUSX010000193.1, from coordinate 360,095 downwards.
ATCGGTAAAAAACCTTTTTCATGTTCTGTGTGCAACTATTCATGCTCTCGAAAGGATAATTTGACTAGCCACTTGCTGACTCACATTGAAGAAAAACCTTTTTCATGTTCTTTGTGCAACTATTCATACTCTCGAAAGGATCATTTGACATGCTGACTCACACTGGGGAAAAACCTTTTTCATGTTTGGAGTGCAACTATTCATGTTCTCAAAAAGGCTCTCTAACGAAACACATACTGACTCACACTGGAGAAAAACCTTTTTCATGTTTGGAGTGCAATTATTCATGTTCTCAAAAAGGCTCTCTAAAGGTACACATGCTGACTCACACTGGAGAAAAACCTTTTTCATGTTCTGTGTGCAGCTATTCATTCGATCGAAAGAATTATTTGACGAGCCACCTGCTGACTCACAGTGGAGAAAAATGTTTTAAATGTTCCGAGTGCAACTATTCATCTTTCCATAAGAACAATTTGACGAGACACGTATTGATTCACAGTGGAGAAAAACCTTTTTCATGTTCTGTGTGCAACTATTCATGCTCTCGAAACGGAATTTTGACGTGCCACATGCTGACTCACACTGGAGAAAAACCTTTTTCATGTTTGGAGTGCAACTATTCATGTTCTCAAAAAGGCTCTCTAACGAAACACATGCTGACTCACACTGGAGGAAAACCTTTTTCATGTTTGGAGTGCAACTATTCATGTTCTCAAAAAAGCTCTCTTAAGATACACATGCTTATTCACACGGGAGAAAAACCTTTTTCATGTTGTTTGTGCAATAACTCATTTATTCAAGAGGGCAAATTGACGAGAAATATGCTGACTCACAGCGGCGAAAACACTTTTTCGTCTTCCAAATAATTCTTTCAAGTGCAATTATACTTGCACTCGAAAGAAATACTTGACGTGCCGCGTGCTGACTCACGCGGGAGAAAAAACTTTTTTCATGTTCTTTTTGCAATAATTCATATTCTCAAAAGGGAAATTTTTCCAGACACATACTGACTCACAGTAGAGAAAAAAAAATATCGAAGTGCAACTCTTCATTTATTCGATAGAAAGAATCACGCACCTTTTCATTGTCCAGAAAAACCTTTTTCGTGATTCAAGCCATATCTGAAGTGTTGTTATGATGCGGTTCTAGTTCATATTCTTTTTACATAATTATTTATACTTTTTCCATGTAGTACTGCATCATGACATCTCCACCCGTCTCAATGTTTATAAAGTATAATATATATATATAATATATACAATACTGGCCTAGTATTGTTGAGTGTAACTTCTAGTTTTTGTCTATTGATTTTAGGGTGACATCTGGGTGAGTTCCGGGAGAACTCACTTCCTTGCCTGCGGAGAAATCAGATGGGGGGCCCTGATTTCTCGGCAGACGATAGTCACAGTTTTTTGAAGTGAAATTGTTTGGGAATGGTTTCCCTTTAATCGGAAAGGCGAAGTTTAATGTCATACGCGGAGATTGTATAATAATATCGTATAAATGTGTAAATACGAAGTTCCATAGTGGAATTTTAGTTCCGTGGATCGTTTGAGTATTGTAAACACGCGGCAAACATGAATCGCGAACGGAGTCAGACGTTTTATCGGGTGTAATCTGCCTTAAATCCGACCCATCCTTTATTAGATGAAGGAGCCAGAGCCTTAAATATTGTGCCCTGTTCCCGGAAACATAATGATAGTGTTCTGTGTCGCGGTAGTGGCACTACGCCGACCGCATGTTCACTACGGCCGTGGGGTGGCCTATTTTTCCTGATAGAGCTGCTTACATAAAGGGAATCCTCGCCAGGATACACGGACGCGGCCGCGGGCACCTGATACCTCTTCCTCTGTCGCCAGAATACACAGTTTCTTGCCACGGTCAGTCGCCAGGAGGCGGAACTGACTCTTCCTCTTGCTCCGGCTGGAGCCCCTAGGAGCTCAGCCTGATTAGGTGCCGCTACAGCTCGAGTCGGATGTTTCCTAGTTAGCTAGATAGATAAAGTGTGGTCGGAACCTTGGGGGTAAGATTATATCTAACTGTTATTATATTGTTTTCGTTGTAACTCATACGGTAGAGTGTGTAGACTTATATTGTATTTGAAATAACATACATTCATGTTTCTCTAAATCTCCTTTATTTGACTATAAAGAACCTACACATTGTAATCACTTGCTGAAACTTTATAAACTATTGTACATAATGTTTTCTCTTTACTTTTAAAATAACTATAAACAAACATAAAAAAAAACTTTTCTACTTATATATATATTATACTTAGGTACTTGAAATATGGTAATGGTTTTATATTACCCACACTCAGGCAGTGCCTTAGTGGGTTTTCATTTCTTGTGTATACAATTTGGTAATATATATTATGTTATTATTTACTGTCTATTAATATGTATAATATATGTAAAGAAATGAAAATAAATAAAGTAAAAAAAAAAAAAAAAAATCTGACACATGTTCTGGTTTCGTACCCAACCCCCTGAGAACCCTGGGATCACAAACATTCTTGTGGGTAACTAACCCTCAAGAATTGGCGCTTCCAGTACAGGATAAAGTTTGTGATTCCACATTTATTAACATAACCTATAATACTGACAATTTGGTTTGAACATTGTCTGGTGAGTATTGTAGGCTACACGTAGCAAGTTACCCATAGCAACTACTATACGTAGCAGTGTCACATGCTGACTCGTACTGGAGAAAAAACTTTATATGTTCCGAGTGTAACTATTCATGTTTTCGAATTGAAAATATGAAGAAACACTTACCAACTCATAGTGGAGAAAACCCTTTTTTGATGCAAATGCAACCACTCATCTAGTCAAAAGCTAGGTTTAACGAGCCACATGCTGACTCACAGTGGAGAAAGACGGTATTAATGTTCGGAGTGTAACTATACACGTTCTGGAAAGTGTTATTGGCCTGATCTGTTTTGTGCCGAACAGAACTATTCATATCTCAAAAGGGAAGTATTACGGTATAAAAACTTTATAAATGTCCTATGCTTAGTTTTTTCATGATATTTGTTCATTTTATCCTAATACATATTACTCACCGTCGAGATTAAACTAATCATTTTATCCTAATACATATTAAAAACCGTCGAGAAAAAACTAATAATTTTTTTTTCTTTTTATTCTCACAAAGATCATTCCAATACTACAGTAACATTTCCAAAAAGAAGAATCCGATCAAGATCACGTGGCAACTTCAAAATCCCATAATTCAAAAGGAGTGCTTCTCAACACCATTACACTTATCAAGGTTTAATTTGTTCAGTGCACTCCCATATAAAATCAAAATTATAAAATCTTAAAATCACAAATAAAACAACTACTTGATCAACCCAATGATAATTATAAGATTTAATTTCATATAACGATTTTTTATGTATCTTTTGATTAAATGTTCATATTGATCAAATGCAAATTTTAATATTTCATACTAATAAATAATAAATTATTTCATTTCATCATTAGATAACAAAAAAAATATATATATAAATAAATTTTTCTTTTTTTAACATATCCTCTTGAAATATTATATCAGAATTCTAACTAACCAATAGCTCATTGTTGCAACTTATTATGTACCTACTCTTGCAATATTATCAGCTCTGCTTTATTCCAACTGAATAGAATAATTCCATGTACTTACCACCTACCACCTACTTATTAATCGAAATTTAATAATATTATTTTTATTTTACTACATCCATATTCTTAAATTTATTTTACATTTATTATGTATCTAATTTAGTAACTCCTATATTGGTCTATTTCATTATCTACACTTTTGTTTTCATACTTTATTAACTTGTTGTTTTCTTACTTTATAAATAAAAACTTTCTTTCTTTTCTTTACCTTTTGTATACTGTAATGGCAATACTCCCCAACTCGAATACGAGAAACTTTTTTCTCTATAGAATTGGGTAGTTACGTTAAAAAGTAAACATTTTATTGTGATTAGATTTTAAAACCACATGCTTTTCTTCTGTAAATCTGTAATATGTATGTATTTCAAATAAAAAAATAAAAATGTTTTAGAAACCACAACCTGATGAAACACGTGCTGAATTATGATAGTGAAGTCAAATTTTTTTATTTTTGGAAACTATTATGTTATTAATTATTCATGTTATTATAAGGATGTAAATATATAAACCCTCATGACCTATGCTTCTGTTACCACTTTCAGTCATTACTGTATTTGTGTACAATTTACTATATTGTCTAATATAGTATTCGAGTTCTTGTGACTTTTTTTATAAATATTGCGTTCGTGTGTACTAGTACATTTTGTATTTTATAGTTTAAAAGTCATATGTTTCTCGTAAATTCATACAATTTTCAAATTTTTAATAAGTTAATTTATTCGTATAGTATTTTCGTGGTGGGCATGTTTGTTATAGTTGATGAGTTGTATTAATAATTTTATTATGTATTATTTGCTAATCGTTTAGGTTAGTGATGTGTGTGTTTCTTCATATTTATATCAGATAATTTGGGTGGGACTGTATTAAGTTAAAGTATAAGCCCATCTTTACTTCTGTTGGTAGAAGGTTAGCAATTCTACCAAATACATCAATTAGTTGAATGATTTTTTCTTTCAGTTTTTCTATGTGCTGTTTAAAGGTCAAGTGTTTGTCACTTTGTAGCCCTAGTTATATTTCACATCTGGAATATGTAGGTTTCTTTCTTCTGTTTGTAATTGTTTTATGTGACGGCGTCATTCTTTTAGATGACCCTAAGATAATAAAACCGTTTTTTTTAGATATTAATCTTTAGGATATTTTTAATAAGCCAATTGCTCAATTTATTAAGCTCGATTTAAGATTGTTCTAATAAAATTTTGCAGTTTTTTCTTTCTTAAAATATCGCAGTGTCATCTGCGTCAAAGAAGATTTTGCCATTTAGTCAATTGACAGATATCATTTATGTACATTTGGAATAAGAGTGGCCCCAGTAAGGATCGTTGAGGAACTCAATAGTTTATGCTCTCGCGTTATCTCAAATGCTAACATGTTATTTTCTGGTATTTAAAACAATATTATAAACGTATAAACTCTTTATAGGTTACGTAACATATCGCGAGCAGGTAGTTGTAGCATACATTCGATGTTTTACTAGTAGGTTGTATGCATCAACGTTCCAGAACCTTCTAGTAGCTACCAAATGAAGTTTTGAAGAAGAATACTGCATAGTTATGTAACTCAGAAGGTTATTATTACACTCAAAGCTTTGTGACACTGATGGGTGTTGAACTTGCAATTTTTTTTCACATATTGTAAGAATGTCTCATGCCCAAGTTTCGGATAGGTAGGTATATAGTAAAGGAAATGATAATCTCTAACAAGTTATCTGCTGTTTTTCTAAACATACTCAAATATCTGGTTCGCTTGATCGATGCAATATAGTCGGGCGTCCCTGATTTGTTCTACCATTCACCTTTGCGTTATATTTTATTTTATTACGAAGTTTAGGGGCGATCCTAACAGTAAGTTTGTTCGGTCCCGCATGTTGGCCATTGTTTTCAGTCACAGTAAATTCTTCCGATGGAGATGTCATCGCGCGCTCCCGCCACCTAATGGCAGTATAAGATCCGCTTGAAATTCTGAATCAAGAAAAATCAATGACGTCATGCATCTTCCCCAGCCATCAAAAAGTTCAAGACGACCCATTCAGCCAAGTCGACGGGTGGGAAACGTTTTTCGATTGTCTTTAAAATACCTTTTACAGGGCTTCATTATGTTATTTACTTGATGTGATTAATTAATGACCTAAGAACGGGGTACCCCAGTAAGGTCACATTTTTTTAAAGAATTGTAAAAAAAATAATAAAAAAAAGTTCGACTTTTTTAGAGTGTTTAATTGGGTTATTTAATACATCTATTTAATTATTTATAGAATTTTTGTTTGTACCTACCTGTGTGTGTATCTAGTGTTGCATACGAATATTTATTTATCAAATGCTATAATTTGGATAGCTGGATAAATGATACAAAGATCAAAATGAGGTTTGTGGCTATTCACCTAAATATAAGATCACAAAAAAAATAAATTAATTTATTGCACAAATTAATGACGTTCTGCAGTTTATTGACGTAATCTTTCTAACGGAAATAAATACTAAAAACGAAACAATATCTATGTTCAATATTCCAAACTTCATCGCGATTGCAAATACTCGAGAAAAAAGAAGAGGAGGAGGACTTATCATGTACTTAAAAAACCATCATACTTTTAAGGAAACAAACATTTCTTTTAAAAGCTGCGAGACAATCTGCGGAGAAATAACCACCGTTTGTCAAGATATCATAAACATACTTGCAGTATATTGTCCGCCGAGCAGCAACAAGAATATATATATGAAGGAACTAAAGCAAATATTAAAAATGACCTCATCTGATTTAAATTACTTGTACTGTGGTGACATTAACTTGAACTTATTGGATACCAAAAATAGTGTAATTACAGAATATCAAAATCTACTCAGTGAAAATGGTTCAGAAAGTGTAATATTAGATGTGACCCGGGATGAAATATTAAACGGTAAAAATGTTTATTCATGTATCGACCATATTGCAATACGTAACCGTTATAACACTGTATTTTCATGTATTGTAACTAACAAAATATCCGACCATTATATAACAGGAGTAGCAATCGGGAAAGAGGTACTTACAAAGGATTTAAATAAAAAAGGGAAATCATTGATGGTAAATTGGTATATTCTAAATTAAAACTAGTAAATTGGGGAAAACTATTACAAACTGAATGTCCCTCAGAACTGTACTATACTTTGAAAAATATATTTGATAATATTTATTCGTCCTCGAAGAAAGAAATATCATTTGAAAATAATCTTAGGCACAGCAATCCGTGGGTTACTGAAGAAATTAAGAACATGATTAAAAAAAGAGATTATCTTTACCGAAAATGTAAGAATAGCCCAAATAACCCGGTATTTCGTTGAGAATATACTCGATATAGAAACAAAACAAACAAACATATTAATATTACTAAAAACGCATTCCACAAAAATGTAATAAATAGCATAAACGGAAACCCGAGGATACTCTGGGACGAAATAAACAACCTAACAGGAACACCTAAACAAAATCTAGATAAATAATAATCCTTCAAAATATGGGAAATCAAGGAGTCACAAAGTTTTTAGGCGATAAATTTGCTACAACATTCGTAAATGAAATAAAAGACATAAGACACAATTGTACTACAATATTCTTAGATCGTAACATGTATACAACTCCTGCTATTATGTCAATGAGATTTAGACCTGTAACAGAAAAAGGTATAAAAAAAATAATTAATGATATGGATGTTAAAAAGTCAGAAGGAATCGACCAAATAAGAATTAAAGACCTGAAGTTAATTGCTGATAATATAATTCCAGTCCTTACTAAATTAATTAACCTTTGTGTAAATAAAAGCATCATGCCTGACGAACTTAAAACATCCATCATCAGACCTATTTATAAATCAGGAAATCACAAAGATTTCACAAACTATCGACCAATTGCGATTCTCTCGTGTATTGATAAAATTAGTGAAAGAGCTATCTTTAACCAAATACAATTTTTTATAGAAAAAAAACAGAATAATAAATCCCATACAGTACGGATTTCAAAAATAAAAAAAGTACTACACAATTACTTTCTAATTTCACTGACCATATAAATTGTCATTTAAATGAAAAATATTACGTTGGTATAATTTTTATAGACTTTAAAAAGGCCTTTGACACATTGGACCATCAAACATTACTAAAGGCAATGGAAGAATGTGGTATTAGAGGTCCTTAAATAAAATGTTTAAAAATTATCTGTTAAATAGAAAAATTAAAGTTAAAATTGACGGAATTTTCAGTGATGAAATGTTAACAGACACTGGAGTAGCAACAGGGTCGATATCGGGACCTACGTGTTATATAATGCAAGTAAACAGTTTACCTAACGTAATAAAACGTTGTAAATGTTACATGTTTGCAGATGATACTTGCATCATATGTGCTGACAAAAATCTACAGAAAATTGAGGAATTTTTACAAACAGACCTAAATAACATAATTAAATGGTCCCACGACAATGGAATTATTATTAACGCAAAAAAAAAACAAAATATATGCTTATACACTCTCCATATGCAAGTTGTCAGGATAAAGAACTGCATATAAAAAGTCATTCATACGATTGTTTTCACACAAAAAACCAAGCTCTGACATGTAAATGCCCAAACATAGAAAAAGTTTACCAATATACATACCTTGGTCTTACAATAGATGTCAATTTTAACTGGTCAAATCACATTGAAAATGAATGCAATAGATTAAGATCCATATTAGGGAAATTTTATCACCTAAAAAACTTTGTTAATAAAAATATATTATACTGTATATATAATGCATTAGCGGAATCAATTATAGGATACGGAGTAAATAGTTATGGATTAACGTATAAAACGTACTTAAATAAAATAGAACAATTACAAATCCGTTTCCTAAAATTGATATCAGGCAAAAAAAAAAATACAATTATGTGAAGGCGATTATAAAAAAATGTTTTCTTTGTGTAATGTGCTCTCTATACATAGTAGGATAGATTACCAAATGCTAGATGAATTCTGGAACACAGAATTCAAAAAACCTGTAAACCATAACTACCCTACTAGGTATAGAGAAGCACAAATGTTCATTATTAAAATATCGCAAAATGTATACGGAGATAGAACAAAAAGACATAAAATTGCGGAATTATTTAACTCATTACCAGAAGATATTAAAAATGAGACATGTTATTCAAAAAGAAAAACAAAAATTAGATTGTTCTACCTCCGTCAAACATAAAAACTATTAATATTGTGGATGAAAATAAATATCAAGTTCAAATTAAATATATTATTATAAGCTAATACATAGAAAAAGTGAGAGATTTCTTACAATTAAACTGATTGATCAGTTTTGTAGGATCTAAGTAAGAGAAAATAATGTACAAAAAAAAAAACTGAATAAACATATATAAAAAAAAATTACAGACGACTGCGTAGATGTTATTTGTATTAATGAGTGTATTGTTAAAGAATTCGTTTTACATTCGTACACCATAATGGATTTTGTCAATACACGATATGAGAACAATGGATATTACTATGATTGACGTATAAGCAATCAGAGACTTGGATTAGAGGAAGAAAGAGTGAGCAGATATACCGTAAGCATTAAACCCTGGACATAGCAGTATAGCGATTTTTTATGAATGGCATTGAAGCCATATCCAAATGCCTGGCAACCATCTTGTATGATATACTTTTGAAATTATATATAAGCAAACTGGCACAAATGGTACGCAAATTTAATGAATTATTTTTATTTAATTTCTGTATCATTAGTGCAATTAAAACGGCTTATTTAATTTGGTGACTGGATAACTAATCAAAATGAAAACTCAACATACATTTTTTAAAAAGTGATGGAAAGCCATGAAAAGTGATGCAAAAACAAGGTTAAATATCTAGCCTAAATTTTGTTTCATCACTATTATTAACCTTGTATGATTTTTAAGAGGTGTGTTGAATTGTCAGTTTGATGACTTATCACGGAAGCATATAAACAGTGTTGCTGTCTCACTTTAATAGTGGTTAAGTCAAGGTTGACATCTAATTATTCTACTCATGTTCTTATCATACAACTTGGCATAAGAAACTAGGTATATCATATAGAAACTACATCGCGGTTGTTTGTTTTAACCTGCCATAGCTCAAATTAAAGATCAGTGGTCGTTCCGTTAGATTTGGAATAACGGCTGCCACCAAAATAAATACGAATATTATTACTTACCATTAACTATCACAAGTATGGGATGATAAATTTAACTGTGCGGGTTAAACGTTGAAAGGGGTATTATGCAGAGTTACAGATTGGAAACATGATGGAACAACTGGCAGTAAAGAAAGGATGTGTCAAAAATATTGCTAAGTTGTACATAGACAATAATGAAGTCATAGACAGTGAATTATCTATTTGCGTTTTTCAAATAATTTCAGTTTTTTTGTATGCTTATTTAGATATTTTGATAAAAATGTTACATAAATCTGAAAATATTTTAACGCTATCGTTTGGACGGTTTCTGCCCTCTGATTGAGCAATTTCAAATCGTATGATTCGGGAGAATTCCGCATAGCCGTCGCGCAAAATAAATAAAATGGTGGTCCGGTGGTACATATTATATTATATGACTATACGAATATACACTGCGCTCACGTCATTGAAACACTTCCTGCTAAAATATAAAAAAAATAATTACTCTCAATATAAATAAAAACAATAAACATAATCTCAAAACTCAAGACATTTCGGCAGAGGAAATTATAAGTGCCGTTCATCTTCAATCTTCCAACGACACTGGTCTATCTTTGGAGAACTTAAAATTGACCATGTCTTTTTCCCATAAATCTGGCCCTCGCACTGGAAACTGCATCCACATTTTTAGAGTCCCTCCATCTGTGCGTCACTCTTTAATATCGCGAACTAAACTTGCCATAGACTGGCAACTACACCGAGTAAGAGACTGGGTAGATAGTTTAAAGTGTGGCCACTGTCAATTATATGGTCACACAGCTTCAAAGTGCCAAACTGACTTACCTACCTGTCCCCACTGTGCCTAAGTTGGCCACAACCGTGATGCCTGCCCCAATAAGGTGAAATCACCAGTATGCGCCACCTGCACCTTCTTCAGGAAACCGGCTTCTCACAATACTGGAGCTCAGGACTGCCCCGCCCGCCAGGCTGCTGAAAGACGTGAACTCTCTCCGATTAATTTTTTAGGTTGAACCTGATCAATCGTTCTGTGAAAAATTCCTTCTCAATGTACTATCAAAATGTTCGTGGCCTAAACACAAAACTGAACACCATTCGCTGTAACGTCAGTGTGTGTCAATATGACTTTATATTTTTTACTGAAACATGGCTCTCCGATAATATTTCATCTGCTGAGCTGGGATTTTTTTACTATAACATTTTTCGTAGTGACCGTTCTACTTCTTCTGCAAAATGTAAAGGTGGTGGAGTGATGATTTGTGTAAACAAGAAATACCATTGCTATATTCTAGAGTCATCTAACAATGTGTCTGATCAATTGTTTCTATGTGTTCTATTAGGTAACAAAAAACTTGTACTCGGTTGTGTTTACATTCCTCCATCCTCGTCGATAGAAGTCTATAAGTCACATACTGTTTTAACTTGGTTCCCCCACTTACAAAAATTTATGACAAAATCGCACTTCTACAAATACATAAAGATTTCTTTAGTAAAAATAATTTACCACAATTGAATATTAGCAAAAGAATAACATCTGTTGGAGGACTAACCGTGCCACTAGCACGAACCACAACAGCACAACATCACTATATATTCAAGGGTGTAAAATTATTTAATAAATTACCACTTGATATACGATCGGAAGAAAACTACGAAAAATATAAAAAAAAAATTAAATTAAAATACTCTTGTACCACCTCATAACTTTACTTATTGTTTAGAAATATGTTTTTGCCTTTTAAATTATTTGAATCATTTATTAACTAACCTATATTTTTATTGCTTTTATTGTTATTTTTTGTTTTATTACTAATATTTTTTGTTTAATTTAAAAAAATGTTAAAATATTTTTGTTGTCCTCTCCTAAACACAAGCAGCTGCTTTATTAGGAGAGTGATTGAAATATTAGTGTTTATATTGTAAAAAAAATTGTAACCTTGTTTATATGTTTCAATAAAATTTAAAAAAAAAAAAAAAAAAAAAAAAAAAAAAAAAAAACTGAACATGTTTCTAGAAACGCTGATTCCTTATTTATTTGTGGCGATTATAATTTACCTAAAATATTATGGCAGAACGACAATCAAGGTGTCAAAACTCCTACTAGAAATCTTTCCCCACAAGCTACTGAAATTGTAAATTTTTTTGCCTACTTGAATCTGTTTCAAGTAAATCCAGTCACTAACTATCTAGGTTCTTGCCTAGATTTAATTTTTTCTAGCATACCAAATATCATAGTAAGTGAAACTGATGTCTCTTTGTTACCTATAGATAAATATCATCCACCTCTCTCTATTAACATCACTAATTTCTTCCAATTAGATTCTCTGAAACCAAGTGCCTCTTATCACTACAAATATCTTAATGGTGACTACTCTAATATGAACAAATTTCTTTCCCAGATTAATTGGTCAGTACTATTTTTAAAATCTGATATTAATGACGCTGTATTTAAATTTAATGAATGCGTCTCACGCGCTATAGATTTGTTTGTTCCTAAGGGATGTTACTATCAACCCAAGTTTCCAAATTGGTTTAGCTCAAAACTCAAACAGTTAATAATTGAAAAAAAGAAAACTCATAAGCTATTTAAAGACACTGGCAACTTAAACTTGTATCGAAAATTTTCTCATTTAAGGGAACTGTCCAAAATCGAATCAGCCAAATGCTATAAATCTTATGTAGAAGTTACTGAGTCAAAATTAATGCAAAACCCTAAACAATTTTGGCAATTTGTTGCGCAAAAGCGTACTGATAATGATCTTCCTTCTAGTATGCACTATAATGAAAATCATGCTACTAACGGTCTTGACATCGCCAACCTTTTTGCTAAACACTTCTCCTCTGTATATTCTGGTGCCTCATGCAACATCCCTCCACTCAACTATGACTACAACATTGACTTGAATGATTGCCAAATCTCACTTGTAGAGGTATACCAATCTTTAAATAAACTTTCTAACAAAAAAAGTACCGGACCTGATGGCATTCCAGAAATCTTGCTAAAAGAATGTAAATATTCATTATCTATCCCAATTTGTATGTTGTACAACTTATCACTCTCATCTGGAACATTTGCTGATTCATGGAAAATTTCATATATTCGAACCATTTTTAAATCCGGGAACAAGTCAAACATTGAAAATTACAGACCAATATCAATTATATCTTGTATTCCAAAAATATTTGAGTCGATAATTACAAAGATAATCACTCCTATATTCAAAAATGTTCTGATTGATGAACAGCATGGATTTAGATCGGCGAAATCTACAACAACTAATTTATTGTCCTTTACAAATACCATTGTTAAAGCCTTGGAAGACAACACTCAGGTTGACGTACTCTATACTGATTTCTCCAAAGCCTTTGATAAAGTAAATCACTCGATTCTCATGGCCAAACTTTATGCTATAGGCATTAGAAACCCGTTGTTATCATTCCTTCGCTCTTACTTGAGCGATAGAAAACAAAGGGTTAAAATAAACAACTTTGAATCCTTTAACATTGACGTAACGTCCGGCGTTCCCCAAGGAGCTCATTTGGCCCCGCTTCTCTTCAACATTTTTATTAACGATATCACCAAAGTTTTTTCTCATACACGCTTCTGGCTTTTTGCGGATGATAATAAGATTCTTCAGATAATTAAATCCTACCTTGACTGCTTACATTTTCAACGTGATATTGACTCGTTTAATAATTGGTGCAAAATAAACTGCATGGAACTTAATGTTGATAAATGTAAAATTTTGTCCTTTTATAGAACCAAAAAACCTATTAAGTTTGATTATAAATTAAACAATGTTTGTTTATCTACTGTAACATCTATCAAGGATCTTGGGGTCACTCTAGACTGCAAACTTTCTTTCCGTGAGCACATTAACAACATTGTTAACAAATCACTTAAACTACTCGGCTTCGTTCATAGAATAACCTCTGACTTTAAACGTATAAGTACCCTTAAAACTCTTTACTGCTCGTTAGTTCGCCCTCACCTTGAATACGCTAGTGTTATTTGGTCTCCTTTCTATGCTGTCCACATTTGTCACATAGAATCCGTACAACATCGCTTCCTACGAGGAATCGCTTGGAGGTTGGGTCTTGAAAGAGGAGAGTACTCATATGATGAAGTTGAACAAACTTTAAACATTTCTTCTTTGGAGAAACGTAGAAGGGACACTGATCTGATTTGCATATTTAAGATTATCAATGGTATTACAGACTCACCTGCTTTGTTGCAACTTATCCAATTCAACATCCCTTCCCGTAGACTCCGAAATAATGAATTGCTGTTCGTCAATCAACATTCTACCAATTATGGATACCATTCTCCTTTGTCCAGAATGTCGAGACTTGTCAACTCACTGTCAAGTCAAAGCATTGAATTTTGTGGTATATGCCTAAATGACTTTCGACAGTCAATACGCAATGTCTAATTTCTAATGCCCTTTGAACCATCTTCATGCTTTGACTTATTATTATCTCCCATTCTTACTTTTATATTATTATTGTCATTATTATTGTCTTCGCTCCTCATTTATATATGCTCTCCTTTCACTGTCATCTCTGTTTATAAAACTTATTCGTGTAATTAATATGTTGTTAATGGACTATTTGTCCGTAAATAAATAAATAAATAAATAAATAATATATAAATAGTACCTGATTCAGGGCTACTTTTGTAAAGTGATTATTAAGAGTATTTATTAAGTGAAATTGTGTTATGTATCGTTTATTTAGTATAAAACATCACCGCTATAAGGTACCAAATTTCACACAGCGAGACATTATCGTCGGTTTCTTCAGTGGAGAAACCCTCCAGAAGCAGGATCGTCGATATGTTCTGTGAGATCTGTCCACAATACGTCCTCCAGCATTTCATGTAGGGCAGATTGTTTCTTTCTAAGGAGTGGGAATCTACCTCATAGGCGATGTCTGGCGTTGATGGGTTTGTACCGTTAGTCTTTATCGGAAAATAATTTTATTTGGAGGTGTTTTACGACATTAACTAAATCATTAATATATAAAATAAAAAATATCGGACCGCATTTGAAAACATCGTGTTTCATCGTTGACATTTACTACACGCAAGGCAACAGTCGGGTTTCACATATCAGATTTGATGCACAAAATCAAACCTTTTTTTCTCACAATAAATTAACTTAAGCCAATGAAAAATATTCACAACGATATTTTTTACAACAAATCGAAATAATTTTCGAAACTCACGGTGTAACGGTGTGTTACAAGACGTATTATTACAAGAGTGTATTGAGTATAATATATGAAGTTACCCAACGAAACAAGAAAGCATGTAACCCACGTATACCAAGAAACTAAAACAAGTTGGGAGAAGGTAATAAAGCTTAGGCATAAGCTAAGGTAGATTCGGTGGAAAATATTTTCAAATTTCGTTTTGTTTCAGATAAAATCGCTTCTTTATTCTGAAGAATATTTCATAAAATTGCCCAAGGAGTTTTTAATTTAACTTTACATGAGAATTGAATTTATTTTCGTTTTTAGACAGTATCCGTGTTCCACCAGGATCATACAGCACGTATTTTGATGACCTCCAAGATCATGACTACACCCTAAAAGGTATTCTATACTGCATCAGCCTATAATAATAATATGTTTTGTTAATTCGGTTAATGTAATAATTATATTTATTTCAGAGCGTAACATCTCAACCAGTAGCGTACCCGTTGCTGCACATGGGATGCTAGTAGAAAATGAAGGTACATATTATCTGTTTTATATTACTTAAAAGTGAATAGTACCTATTGTTAGTTTTGTTCGTCTGATTACTAATATGTCAATCTTTACTTCAATTTCTTCAAGAACTGATTTTTTTTTCCAAAAATAAGTGCAAGACCCAGTCATGTCTTCTCTGCAACCAGCAGCATTGCTTTTGCTGCACAGGGGATGGCAGAACATAGATGTAAAATATCTTGCATAGGTGATCCATATGATCCTACAAATTCATGAAATCCTAGCAAGCGAGTACCGTCCCACAGAGAGGTTTTGCTTAAATTGTCCCACTAAGAAATTTGCTATCAACGCTCTTGAAATTCATTATTTCGTCGAGTATGTACTAAATCATAATTACAAAAATTTATATCTTGTGCCCGTTATTAAAGAAACCATTGCCAAATATAAATATTTTTTGATTGGCTTAATTGTAACGAACATAAAAAATTGATTCAATTCATAATCAAAATTACTGTACCATTTATAATTAATGCATGGTGTTCCGATGTCAATAGAAAATTAATTGGCAAGGATACACGACCATACAATGGACCTGACTCCATGAAGAAAAATGGCAGTACTGCTACATTTAAAATATGCTGAATATAGGAAGAAATGGTTGTCGTTACTAATTTATTTTAAGAGGGTAAAACCAATTAGGACAACAATTTTTTCCTATAAGCGTATTTTAAATATCGTAGTACTGCCATGCTCCTCATCAAATCAGGTCCATTGTATGGTTGTGGTGTATCCTTGCCAATTCATTTTCTATTGACATCTCTATATGAGTAGTAGAATAATAATGAAAAAATAAATATATAAGTCAAATATTGTTATCGTTTGTAATGTTAAGCCAATTTTTTTCTGATGCGGCGTTTACATTATTCAATTTGGCCGTATTAGTCTGCAGCCCATTTTCAGTCACCGACTAGTGTTTATAAAAAAAAGTCAAATTAGTTTATTTTATATGTCTAGTTTATAAATAGTTCTACTTTTTTATTACATACTTGACATCATAATGGATATTCTCTCAACACCTTCTTTCACGTAATATCCGGAGGTTCAAAATAAAACACATGCGGCGATGGTGGGTCCAGATTGACCCGGCTGAAATGATGAAATTAAAAGGCTTTTTAAACAAAGTCACAAACAAAAATCACAATACTAAAAATGTTCCCGAATGGTTGTAAACATCTGCGCGGGACTGTGAGAGACAACGACGGAAGGACAGAGCAAGAGATATGCTGTTTCATCGGCTGCTCGAATTCAACTGAGAAGAAATGGAATTTTTGCGTGTTTTTATACACAATTATTCTAATAACTTTTTAAAACGTGTCCGATTTTAATCATTTTTGAGTCGAAATGTTGGTTAATATTTGATGAAAGAATAGACAAAAGGGAATTACCCTTAACGAGATATTTGGGGCAAAATCTTTTATTTAAAAAAAACACTTGGTCAAATCAGACCCATCACCGGAGTCGAGGTGTTAAATTTATTTTGTTGTATTTGGTGTTTTTATTTGTTATTATTATACCGTATTTATTTATCAGGTGCCAATATGTATTGTTAAAACAATAACCTATTGTTAAATTTACTTTACTGTTTACACGGTTACATTCTTTATGTTGTGTAGGTACTATTCCTAAGTTAAAAATATCAAAAAGGCATAATAAAGATTTTAAAACTAAAAAGTATCACAAAATTATAAACTTACTATTTATATTTGAAATTTATAAATATTTAAGTAATAAGATAAGTAATGCTCTAAGTAAGAGGGAAAAAAATAATAATAATGTAATTAGACGCTAATTTAGCTAAAACAGTAGGTTGAATCGTTAACTGCCTTATTGACAATTTTTTTTTCAATAGCGTTGGATGTTGAAAGAAAATAACTATCATTTAAAACAGCTAGTTATACAGGGTGTCCGGTGGTAAAGTGCAGTAACTTCGGGAGGTGATTCTACGTGATCGTAGGAGTAAAAAAGATAAATAACTTTTTCTGAAATTCCAACTTTTAGATGTACTTTTAAGCTAATAACGAAAAATTTCTCCGACGTGCCTAGACGGCATTATTTTTTTCGTCTTTGCCAAATCTACATCCCGCGCCCCTTCCTGCACCCCCCGCTATTGTAATTCAGTAAGCAAACGTCTGTGCTTTGAATGTGTCACATAATTTGACGCGCGGAGTAAACAACTTTGAATGTTTAATTTATCTAGTGTTCAAAGTCTCATTTAAATAAAAACTTGTTAATTTAGTGTCTTTATCTAGTGTTTAAGTCTTACTAAAAAGTACATCTTTATTCGGTGCGTGTTTTCCTTAAACATCGAGTTTTATTTAGTTTAAGAGTAACCTAACTGTTAAAAATGTGTTTCTTTTGTGCGTAATTTTAATATTGAATTATTGTGACAATGCCTCGCTTTACCAACGAAGAACGGGCAGATATTCATTATTTTTATGGACTACATGGTGGAAATTCCGAAGCGGCGCGCCGGGAATATGCACGTCGTTTTCCGAATCGTAATGTGCCCAACGCTCGTGTTTTTGTTCAAACGCATGCACTTATTCGCGAACAAGGAATTGGCCGAAGACCCCGAAACAACAATGCTATTAATTTACCAATAGCGGACGAAGACTTCATCATGGCTACAATTGTAAATGATCCTACATTGTCGCTTCGTAGAATTTCCGCAATGACTGGTGTTCCTAAGAGTTCTATCTGGGATCTCTTCAAGACGTACGGAATGCACCCGTTCCATTATCGGTGCGTGCAAGGCCTTCTGGAACGTGACCCCGTATCAAGGATTGCATATTGTCAGTAGCTACTTCGTAAGCAACTTAATAACCCGAACTTCATTGGGAACATCCTTTGGACGGACGAGGCCCAGTTCAACAGAACTGGTGTGATAAACCTGCATAACTTGCATGAATGGGCGGAAGAAAACCCGCGCTCCATAAGGCAGTTGCACCATCAAGTTCAATTCTCCGTTAACGTTTGGGCTGGAATTATTAACAATCAAATTATAGGACCGCATGTGTTGCCACCTAGGCTTAATTCAATAAATTACCTGGATTTCTTGAAGAATGACCTTCCCGTTCTTTTGGAAGAAGTTGATTTAAATAGAAGACGTGAAATGTGGTTTCAACAGGATGGAGCTCCACCACATTTCGGACTTGCCGTTCGTCGCTACCTAGACGAACAATTTCCAGATCGTTGGAATGGACGAGGGAGTACTTCGCCATGGCCGGCGCGTTCTCCAGACTTGACACCGTTAGATTTTTTCTTTTGAGGTGCGATGAAGGATAAAGTTTACGCCAAAGAAGTAAATAACGTCGAAGATCTCCGGTTACGTATTCACGAAGCCGCAGATGAAATACGCCACAATGTACGAATTATAAATAATATTACTGTACGTTTACATACTTGCCTACAAGCAGAAGGTGGACATTTTGAAAATATTTTAAATTAGTAAAAAGCGATGAAATTAGTTAAGTGTTCAATGAGTTATTAATATTTTTTATAATAAAAAGTGTAACGTGATTTTAGTGCAGTTCTCTTTTTGAATTTGGTAAAATATCAAAACATACGGCGAACTCTGTGTTGTTATTGTTTACAATTCACATGCGGTTTCCACGGATACGCGCCACTCACAATATCGGTTTCCATGGATACGCGCCACTCACAATATGCAACGTTGCCACGTTCACACTTGCGAATTTATCGGGTAAGTTTGCACCTACACTATGGCTTTTTAGCAGGTATGTCTTTTTGTATGAAAAAGAAAAAATTGGAATTTCGGAAAAATTTATTTATCTTTTTTACTCCTACGATCATGTAGAATCCCTCCACGAAGTTACTGCACTTTACCCCCGGCCACCCTGTATATTGACACAGTTATTTCTTCTAAATTCACCTTATAAATGTGTTTTGTGCTTATATTATTATGATTTGAAAATATTTAAAACAATACGCAGTTTAGACGATTGTTATACTTTGCAACTTTATGGAATTGAACTCTGAACATAACAATAAAGTTGTCCTTAAATTATGTTAAAGTGTTTCTATATTGGTGTTTCAAAATAATCAAGCAATATATCGTTTTAAAAAGAAGTGGTAAATGAATGTATTGAAATAATTGGTTTTTCGTTGTCTTGAGTAAACAAGGTGCAATATATCTTTAAAGTTTACATAAAAAATTTTGACAGAAGAAAACCACAGAAAAACATTAAAATAGACAGGTGATCTGAGATAAACGGACATAAAACTTGATTTTTGCCGTGAATAGTGAAATAAATAAAGTAACTCAAGATGGATCCTAAAAGTTTTATTGATAAAGCCACAGATGCAGTCTAATTCTACAAAATTGCATTAATGACAGTTCGACAAAACTAAACAAAGAACAAATTAATAAATTAACCCCGAAAACAATTACAATTTTGGGGTTAATAAGCGAAATGGCAGCAAAAATGGCCGATATTTCTGGAGAAAATAGAATACTTAAGGAAATTACGGGTAACAATAAGCAATACCAAAATTTGGGGAAAAAAATTATTATCACTCCGAAAGAAGAGCAGACCACGGAGAAAACCGAAGAGGATATTAAAAAACAAATTGATCCAATTGAAACAGGAGTGATGGGAATAAAAAATGCAAAGGATGGTAAAATAATTGTTACATGTAGAAATAGTCAGCATATTGAAAAACTACAGGAAGACATAAAAATAAAGTTCTGTGAAAAATATACAACGAAGATCCCGGATAAAAGATTCCCATCAATAAAAGTCGTTGGAGTAACACATAAAATGGATGAAAAAGAAATCGTTCAGAACATAAAAATTCAGAACGAGTTTCCAGAAGAACCACAAAAAATGGAAGTAACTGTAATAAAAAACAAGAAATTAAAAACAGGAGAAGAATATATAATATATTTGGAAGTAGATACACAAACACATGGAATAATGTTGCAAATGCAAAAAATAAATATTGGATGGGAAAGGGTCAGAGTATTTGATGCATTTGATATTAAGCGCTGCTATAAATGCTACGGGTTCAACCATAAAGGGAGCGAATGTAAAAAAGACTCCTTTGTATGCCCTAAATGTACAGGTGATCATAAAAGTGAAGAATGCAAGGCTATTAGAGGAACAGAAAAGTGTAATAATTGTATTAATACTAAAAACAAGTTGAAGATAAACCTAGACTCAAATCATCCAGCGTGGAGCTTCGAATGTCCAGTATACAAAAGGAAATTGGAATTGGAAAAGAAAAAGGTAAATTTTTTATAAAAAGCAACCAACTGCAAGGAATCATTTATTTAAATATTCAGAGTCTGATAGCGAATAATGAAGAAATCCAGATACTGATTGAACGAAATGATCCTGCACTTGTAATGTTAAGCGAGACTCACATAACATGCGATATTGAAGACAGCGAAGTTACTTTTCAAGGATACACAACAATACGCTGTGATTCTTACAGTAGACACACAGGGGGAGCAATAATAATTATCAAAAAAGACATATTATATGAAGTTATTTCTAACACACAATATGAAAAGAACTGCTGGATACTAACGATCAGGATAACTTCTGGATATAAGAAAGGAGTATACGGAGTAATTTACCATTCTCCAAATGCAAGTACCAAAGACTTCCTATCATTTATAGAGAACTGGTGTACCCAAAACCTCGAAGAAGAAGAAGATAATATCCTAACTGGTGACTTTAATATAAATCTCAAAAATTTGAATGATACATATACTAAAAGACTTAAAAAAATTATCCAAGCATCGGGAATGAAACAACTTGTTAAAAGTGAGACACGAATAACGGATAAATCCAGGACGTTAATTGACCTTGTCATATCCAACAGATTAGATTTGAATGTAAAAGTTCTAGATGAGCCAAAAATAACCGACCATAACCTTATCCACATTACAGATAACACAAAAAGAACTAATACGAAAACCAGCAAAGTAATAAAATACAGAAATTATAAAAAATATAACAGTGAAAGGTTAATTGAACTTCTGGGTGATATGAATGAACTTCATCAAATGGAATTTAATGAAAAGTCTAAATCATTAATAAATAACCTTCAAGAAGTAATCGACCAGTTAATACCAATCCAAACTACTAAAATAAGAGGAACAAATAAATGGTATAACATAGAACTACAATCAATACAATATGAAAGAGATAGACTGTACAAAATTGCAAAAATCTCAAGAAACTCACAAGACTGGAAAGCATTCAAAAATGCAAGAAATAAATACTCAAAACAACTGAAAGTTTGTAAGAACGATTACTTCAAAAATAAAATTATCTGTGAAAAAGGAGACACTAAAAAAATGTGGAAAACCATAAAAGGATTAATGCAAACTGAAGATAAAGGGATGAAACATGACATTGAATTTCCACATCAGATACAGGGTAGCATACAGAACTGCTTCAACAAATATTTTGTAAACAGCATAACGGAATTACATCAGAGTATACCAATACTGAAGGAAGACAACCGCGTGAGAAATGTTCCCCTAAACCGAGAAAAACTTGTGTTTAAAGAGATTGATGAAACATATCTTTTACAGATTCTAAACAGCACCAAATCAAAAGAGAGTCCAGATGGAATAAGTTTTACAGTTTTAAGGGATGCAATGCCTGTGATAGGACCTCATCTACTGAACATAATAAATGAATCGTTAAGAAGTGGAAAATTTCCAAACACATGGAAAACATCTATTGTGATCCCGATTCCGAAAGTTGTTAATACCAGAAAATGTGAAGAATTTAGACCTATAAATATGTTACCAAAATACGAACAGGTACTAGAAATTGTAATAAAGAAACAACTCGTTGAGTATTTGGAAAAACATCATATATTATGTGACGAACAATCAGGATTCCGTAATAATAACTCTTGTGAAGCTGCAATAAACATTGTGATTGATACATGGAAGAAAGAAACAGATAATAAAAAAATCACCATTGCAGCATTCTTAGATTTTAAAAGAGCATTTGAAACGATAGAAAGGAAAAAACTTTTGGAAAAATTAGAAGATATAGGTCTTTCTGAAGTAGCTCTAAATCTTTTCAAAGAATATCTCCATGAAAGAAAACAGGTAACAAAAGTGGAAAGCTCAGAATCAGAACCGATAGAAAACAACCTCGGTGTTCCACAAGGGTCGGTATTAGGTCCAATTCTATTCATTATTTACATTAATGATATAATTAAAACCATAAAACATTGCAAAATTAGATTATTTGCAGACGATACATTAATCTATATTTCATGTGAAGAGTACATAGATGCAATCAATAAATTAAATGAAGACCTACAAAATATAGCGAAATGGCTGAAATTAAACAAATTAAAACTGAATGTCAACAAAACAAAATATATGGAAATAGGCAACAAAACGCATAACACAGAGTTAAAATTGACAATTAATGACGAAAAAATTGAAAAAGTAAATGAAATTAAGTACCTGGGTGTGATACTAGATTCAAAACTAACTTTCGCAGCAAATTTTGAATATGTGCTAAAGAAGGTATCTAAAAAAGTCAATTTTCTTAGAAGATTAAGAAATAAACTAAATGGAAACACTACAGAGCTGATTTATAAAACTATAGTTGCTCCACATTTAGATTATTGCTCTACTATGTTGTATTTGGCCAATGAAGGAAACTTGAACAAGCTAGATGTTATACAGAATAGAGCTATGAGATGTATACTAGGAAAAGGAAAATACGCAAGCATAGATCAAATGAGAAAACAGCTAAATTGGATTTCTATAAAAAAGAGACTATTATTTAATGTGTTAATTTTTGTACATAAAATCATGAACAACCAAATGCCAAAATATTTTAAGGATGAAATTGTTTTTAATAGAGATGTTCATAATTACGAAACCAGAAATGTAAATAGGATTAGATTGCCACATATGAAAAAAACAAAATCACAGAACTGCCTAATGTACAAAGGACTAAAAATGTATGATGAAATGCCTGAAAGTCTGAAGAATGAAGGAAGAATGAATGTATTTAAAAAGAAATGTTATATTCATTGTAAAAATATGTAAAATTACAAAATGAAATATGATCTTGTTTATATTAGTTTATATTCAAATGTATACTAACTCAATAAATAATAAAAAATAAAAAAAAACTTAATTTAAATAAACTATATCGTTGGTGCATCATCAACTCTCTGTTTCTTAATATTAAAAAATGTCAGGTCATTCGTTTTTGTAAAATACGAAATCATACAATTTATGAATATTCGCTTAACAATGTAAAATTGACAGCTGTCACTCAAATCAGGGACTTGGGTGTTATATTTGATGAACAGTTAACATTCAATCCGCATATAAATGAAATCACAAATAAAGCCCTAAAATACCGCATGTGACTTCAAGTCACTAGAATGTTTGAACACACTGTACACATTTTTAGTAAGAAGTCAAGTAGAGTATAATTCGCCTATTTGGTCCCCGTTTTATAAAGTACATTCCAACAATATTGAAAAGGTACAACACAAATTTTTAAGATTTAAACTTTAAACTGAATATTCCAATCCAAAATATAAATTATATCCAACTCATGCATCAACTAAATTTGATTACGCTGTCAGATAGGCGAATTATCTCCGACCTTGTTCTACTAAATAAAATTATTAATTATAGAATCGACAGCCCTGAAATTCTTGCCACAATAAAATTATTTGTACCTTCCAAAAATACGAGACAAAATTTCACCTTTTTCTGTGACAATTTCAAATCTAATTATCAAGCGCACATATCGTTAAATCGAATACAAAAATTTGGTAATAAATTAGGTAATGTTGTTGATATATTTAGAGATTCCGTAGCAGTGCTTAAACGAAATCTACATAAACACTTTGCTGAAATGTATGACTTCTCCACTCCATAGTAAAAAACCCATTTTTTAGCTTCTGTTTTTTCACTCTTTTCTTTTATGACTTTTAACTTTAATATATATGTTTTAACTTTACAAATTAATATTGTAATTTAAATAACAATTCGAATATGATTTTAAGTCCCTATAAATGCTGATTAATTTCAATCCATTTATTTTTCTAAGTAAGTAAAAAAAAAAAAAAAACAAAAAACTGTTCTCCATAATGTTATTCTGTATTGTTTGTAAATCATTTTGTATATATATTTGTAAAACATTTATGTACTACAGATATAATAACTATTTTATTTATATATGTACGTAAACTTTTAAATGTCACATAGTTAATGTAATAACACTAATAACAATGTATGTAAAAGCCCAATGGGCGTTGAAATAAATAATTAAATAAATAAATATTATACAATAAAAAATAAAATTACTGTACATGTAATTATGAGTTAGTTTTTCAGCTTCTTTTTGATTAAAAACGCTGTCCTGAGAAAATGAGCCAATGAATTGGGTTTTCGGTAGGTTCCGAAGCAGAATTATATTGTTTATAGTTGCGCATAGACATATGAATATTAGTAGACCTGCCCTAAGTGATTAAAAGCGTATTATCCCCACTCCCCATACCGGTTCCATTGAGCCGGCTGGGCTCGCATTTGGCTTCAAGTGAAATTTGAAAACGTGACGTCATCATTCTTGTGCGAACTATGGTCGAGGCATCATCGGTTCATTTTACGAAATAACACGGCAAAATGTTGACTTTTGATATGAAAACTTGTAAAAATAGATGTGAAAAAGAGAATAAACCCAATTGTCGTATTACATTCCATAAGTAAGCATTATTTTACTTTATTTTAAGCTTATTCACACCGTATTATATGGATCAGTTTTAGAAACATATACTATCACATCACAATGTAGCGATTCTCAAGTGTGCTCATCGTTGTTTACTGGGGTAAGTAAATTATGAGACATTTGTAAAAGTGTCTTAACTAAATACTCTGAAACTAACTACGACTCTGAAATAGAAGCTGCCTTACTTTGCCGAATTTGGACTTCGCAAATTAGTTCATAACGTGGCGAGTAATTTGCGCTCCCATGTAAAAATGTCTATTCATTCAAACGCAGATTTTACTTTTAAGAAGTAAATGGTGATATTATAATGCGAGATGCCTATTTACTGTCAGATTGATTTATTGACGAATCACAGTCAGCCTTACTCCCCTCGTTCTTCAACAGTTGATTTTACCCCTCGCCCTTATCTTCTCGTCTATTAATTCCTATGTCTGTGATAGTTGCGCCTTTTTTTTTAATTTCCTCTTTCCTTTGTCGATGGTGTAGTATGACGTCACAGACGCGTGATGTCTTAAAATTTGCCAGATCTATGGTTAAAACTTGACGAAACCAATCGTATGGAAACAGGGTAGTGTTATCATTCTATAGATAGGTGGTCTCTGTGAGAAGTTCGTAAATTGAACTTCCAAACAACTGCCGCGAGCATTATTTACAATAAGTTGGATGCACATGTAAGCGCTCCTGTGAGTAACTTATCAAAAATTTACGAAAGTCGTAAATTTTACTTACAAGTGTAAACCCAGCCTAACGGCAGCCTTAGAAAATGTGTTTGGTCTTTTGTAAGGAACTGTCAAAAATTTAAGAATACTGTTTTGGAGGCATTTATTAATATTATCACCTTTTATAAAATACCACAGATTACCGATATTTTGTTAAAAGCGGAACGGTTATACCGATTTATTTATAAATATAGAGCTATCTGACCATTGACGACGACCTTTTCAAGCGTTTTCAAATGTTTTAACTACA
Source organism: Hesperophylax magnus (assembly GCA_026573805.1). NCBI lineage: Eukaryota > Metazoa > Arthropoda > Insecta > Trichoptera > Limnephilidae > Hesperophylax > Hesperophylax magnus. The sequence goes on along the minus strand of JAIUSX010000193.1, from coordinate 333,752 downwards.
AGGTCAAGGTACAAACCTAATTATACTCTAATTTCCAATAATCTGTTATGTATACTATTTCATTGTTTTTACAGAATATTACAAGCGAAACCAAATGTTAGAAGCACATACAATGTAGGGTTCCGTCACAACTATGTTCTGTTTGGGCTAGAACCAATTACCAAACCGACAACAGTGCCATGGATCTACCAAATCAAGTGACTGTTTCCTTCAAGACCGAACCAGGGACCCAGGAAGAAGGCGGAGATGAAATACCGTATACGGATATAGTAGTCGACCTTCCAGATATAAAGAAGGGATGTTTACAATATGAGGAGAGTACTCGGACAGACGGTTAGTTGCATTGCTTACTTTTATATTTTATAATGTTTATTTCGGATGTTCGCAATCCAAGTCCGTTTCGAAATGTCGTGCAGAGAGGATGCATTTACTTAGAAATATATCTTTGCGATAACTGCTAAACTACAGCACTCTTTTAACTCATGTATTGCTGACAATAAATTCCCGTTTCTTTGTGGTTTCACCTCATCTGTTTTTCACATATTTTCGTGTCTATTAACTAAATTTACATAAATATTTATAAAACCAAATATCATTCCATTGACTTTAAACAATAAATCCGTGTTCTGAAGTTCGTCAAGAGCAAATAGTTTTCGATCTTGAAAAATTGGTCCTTGAAGTGACATCTGGCATTTATTATTTCTTAAATTAAGCTTTAAGTCTGTTCACCCTATTCTTGCTCCTGTGTGGCTAATCAATGTTATCTTTTATCGTTAATATTTTATTTTAATTTAAGTTTTTTTTTTAAATTAAAAGAAACCTTTCGTACATTGACGGTTAATATACTTTGTTGTATTGTTTTTCAGGTTGCTTTAATATAGAGTCTGTTACCATCAAGGCGGAGCTTGGACCCAGAGAAGAAGATAAAGGGGGATTTCAATATACGAAAATTGACATAGACCTGCCGGATGTTAAAAAGGAGTGCTTAGAACGCTTTGAAAGAACTGTCAAGACAGCAGGTATAGTGTTTTTTTCATTCTTAGTAGTCCAGTCAATGTAGAAAATAATTGAATGCTGAATTTTTTCAGGTGAAAAGTAGCTAAAAACTAAAATCTATGAAAAGTTTGAGTTAGAATTATAATATGTTAATTCTGTACATAATATGTTGCAAACACTATTTATTAATTAAATTGTTTTTATATCGTTAATCCATTTATAACTCGGCGTTTTAATTCAAAGTATTAATAAATTCAAGGTACAAATTAGTCACCTGTTGCTTTGGGATCCTATTTATTTACTTTTATGTCAAATGTAGCCTACTTACAATCCCTTTTTTCAATTTACCGTCAGATCTGAAGACACAACTAGTGGAAATCACGGAGCATCACAATTCATATTCTCAAAAGGGAAATTTGACGAGCCATATGCTGGCTCACAGTGGTGAAAAATCTTTTTCATGTTCTGAGTGCAATTATACGTCTTCAATTAAGAGCCTTCTCACGAGGAACATGTTGACCCACATCCGTGAAAAACCTTTTTCATGTTCTGAGTGCAACTATTCATGTTCTCGAAAGAAATATTTGAGGAGCCACGTGCTGACTCACAGAGGAGAAAAATGTTTAAAATGTTCCCAGTGCAACTATTCATCTACCCAAAAGAAATATTTGACGAGCCATATGCTGATTCACGGTGGTGAAAAACTTTTTAAATGTTCAGAGTCTAACTATTCATTTTATCGAAAGAACAATTTGATGAGACACATGGTTACTCACAGTGGAGAAAAACCTTTTTCGTGTTGCGAGTGCAACTATACATGTACTCAAAAGACAAATTTGACGACCCACATGTGGACTCATACTGGAGAAAAACGTTTTTCATGTTCTTTGTGCAATCATTCATTTACTCAAAGGCGTAATTTGACGAGCCACATGCTGACTCATAGTGGCGAAAAACCATTTTCGTGTTCCGAGTGCGACTATTCATGTATTAAGAAGAAATATTTGACGGGCCACATGCTGGCTCACACTGGAGACAAACCTTTTTCATGTTCCGAGTGCAACTATTCATGTTCTCAAAAGTGCTACCTTAAGAGACACATGCTGACTCACACTGAAGAAAAAACTTTTTCGTGTTCTGAGTGCAACTATTCATATTCTCAAAAGTTCTTTCTAAAGAGACACATGCTGACTCACGCTGAAGTTAAACCTTTTTCTTGTCTCAAGTGCAACTATACATGTACTCAAAAAAGATATTTGACGAGCCATATGTGGACTCACCACTGGAGAAAAACCCTTTTTATGTTCTTTGTGCAATAATTCATATTCTCGAAAGGTATATTTGACGAGCCACTTGCTGACTCACAGTGGCGAAAAACCTTTTTCGTGTTCCAAGTGCAACTATTCATGTACTCAAAATAAATATTTGAGGGGCACATGCTGACTCACACTTGAAAAAAACCTTTCATGTGTTCCGAGTGCAACTATTCATGTACTAAAAATAATTATTTTACGATCCACTTAATGAGTCACAGTGGAGAATAACCTTTATCAAGTTACAAGTGCAACTGTTCACGTAATAAAAATAAATATTTGATGGACTGCATGCTGACTCGAAATGAAGAAAAACGTTTTAAACGTTCGAAGTTCGACTATTATAACTAGGCAATATAAAAAGGAAAGTATTTTTGGGTATCACCTTCTCCCCACTTGTTTTGGTCTCTTGGTATAAGTGGATTTCGTGCTTTCTTGTTTCGTAGGGTAACTTCATATATACTTAATACATACCTTTACCGCGTTAAAATAACCTCGTCATGCCGTCTTGTAACACAACGTTACACCGTGAGTTTCAAAAATTATTTCGCTTTTTTGATATTTTTAATTGGCTTAAATTAATTTATTGTGAGAAAAAAAGGTTGATTTTGTGCATCAAATCTGAAATGTGAAACCCGACTGTTGCCTTGCGTGCGGTAAATGTCAATGATGAAACACGATGTCTACAAATGCGGTCCGATATAGTTTATTTTATTTACTGTTCTCAAGTTTAATTTGTAGAATTCCATTTTAATTTTTATTATTTATATATTTAATAATATTTTTATTGGGTTTATAAAAACAGTTTATTTTTAAACAAGTTCTGCTGTTTAATTATTGTTACGCGTGACAGCTGTTTCGCCCTCTAAAGGCATTATCAAACTGTGGGTAGCCCACTTACAGACGATACATTTATATTATTTCTAGATAGGTATTTTAATTTCAATTACTGATTTCTTAATTGATTTCTGAGTAAAATTTTAGTAATTATTAATGGTTATGTAAATGTTAGTAATTATTAATTATTAAATGTTAGTAATTACCCCAGTAAAGTTTCCCCATTTACTGTTATGTTTAAATTTGACTGAAGGTCTTTATGTTAGTTATTCCCAAACGTTGACTCATAGGGTTATTTTAATAGCATAATTAAGTACTTCATAATGCACTCACATTTGCACTAGGTTTGAAGATTTCTAGTAGGGGTAGCGAATTAAATTTTTAAAAATTCTCTCGAACTTGTAAATAAAATAAAAAACATAAATCTACCACACAATTGAAAACATAAATTGTAACAAAATAATGTACCAAATTAAAAAAAAACAAAAAATAAAATTGCCAGTTCATATCTTAGACGTAGTAAGCCTCTTAGCAATATCCCTATTCAAGAATGCCTTAAAATCATTGAAGATATTTTAGACGAATCTAATATAAACCCAGTTATTAAAAAAGACCTATTCGATCTATTTAAAATTTGTGTGGAAACCAACTAATTTGAGTTTAACGATAAATTCTATCAACAAAACGACGGATTACCAATAGGATCGCCCCTCAGTCCACTTCTTGTCGAAATATTCATGGATTACATTGAGAAACAAATTTTAAATTCAATCTTTAGCAAATAGGCTTACTACGTATAAATATATGAACTGGCAATTGTGTGGTATAATCTAATCTTAATGCTACCAGGTTATGCCAACATGTTATCAGGTACCTGGTTTACACCGTTCAATACTACTAACTTACCTCATACACTGTAAATCCGTATATATTATATGTTAGCATGTTATTTCGGTAAATTCCCAATATAATTTATGCTACCAGGTTACTTTTCTGCTTTGTCACAACTAAAAATAAAAAAATCTCTATTTCTACTTTTCGTAACTACTAAATACCTAACTTATAAAGGATTTACAGTGTAAGAGATACTGTTAATCCGAATATAATATATGTTACCATGTTAATCTTTACAAAACCACGACTACTGTAAAAATAAAAATTTAAATACATGCAAAGATATATATTTTTCTTCATTGCACAACTTAGTTACAGAGAAAAATGATTTTTGTTGTTATGTAATTATGTACATTTTTTAAGGAATAATATGAACTACACTTGTCGATTTGTCTGTCCTGGAACGGGAAACTTTCCTAGTTGGACAGGCAAAGCTTACTAACATGCAATTTTATTTCTTTTGTATCTCTCCATAAATAAATTCTATAAATTGCATCAATTAATTTTTTAAACTTTAGATAATTATATATAAATGCGCACTGCAACACTTCTCACCATCGCCCCTTTGACTGGATCCAATATGGTTATGGTTTTTGTTTCCGTCACTCAACCAATTTTCGTTTAGGCAAGGAATATTACTTTTTTTTTTACAAAATTTAAAAATTTATTCCTGCAAACCACGTTTTTTTTTCATTTCTCAAAATTGGTAAATTATGTATAATAAATTTGCGCAGGATTACTTAAATACTAAAATGATTTGTCAAGTATTAAAGCTTATATAAAAAAGGATAGTAATTTTGGGTATCACCTTGTCCCAACTTGTTTTGTTCTATTGGTATACGTGGATTACGTTCTTTCTTAATTATTATTTTTTTGGTAAACTAATGTTTTAAGACAAGATTTTTTATACATAGCACAAAGGGTAACAATTATTTTATAAGCAATAATTATAAGCCTATATTACAAAGGGTAACAATTATTTTATAAGCGATATAGGCTTATAATTATTGCTTATAAAATAATTGTTACCCTTTGTGCTATTCATAAAAAATCTTGTCTTAAAACATTAGTTTACCAAAAAAATAATAATTAATATTTCACAAGTTCTAGTATTTTCACCGAAAAATGTAGACAATTTGTCTCGACGCCATCTAGTGAAAGAGTTAGCACTTACAATGCCTTTCTCATATAAAATAAAGTTGGTTGTTTCAGGTGGAAAAAAATGTAACAAGCAGAAAAAAATGTAACAAGCAGTAATTGTTGAATGAAACACTAGTATATATTGAATAATTTCGCGGATAAGAGATAAACCGCCATAGCTCAGTGGTCAGAGCTGTCGACCGGAAATCGAAAGGACACGGGTTCAAGTCCCGTTGGCGTCATGTATCTTTTATCAGGAGATTTTTCAATGTGGATGAGTGTTTTAGGTTAATCATTATTGCTTATAAAATAACGTTCTTTCTTGTTTCGTGGAGTAACTTCATATATACTTAACACATACCTTACCACGCTATAAAAACACCCTCGTTATGCCGGCTTGTAACACAGCGTTTCACCATTGAAAATTTTGAAAACTAATTCGCTCTTTTGTAAAATTATTTTTGTGATTATTTTTCATAGGCTTATATTAATTTATTGTGAGAAAGGGAGGATGATGTAGCGCTGGTCAGATGCGCTGGAATCAGGGCGCTGTGATCCGGTGTAGCGCTAGCCAGGGACGGTGGCCGGTGCCAAGGCGCTATGATGATATCCCGATGTAGTCGATGGCGGGACCGTGCAGAGCAGGGAATATTGTCCTACGCGCGGTTGTCAACGAGTGACTTGCTAATTGTTCGCTGACTAATGGCCGACTGACTGACTGCTCGCTGCGTCGGGCCTATTTATGCAGACCGGCCGATGGCATAAGTAGGTATGCGAGATCGCAGGTAAAATGGAGCCAACTCGCTGAGTATGGGTCCTACTGGAATTTTCGTTGGCGTTGCTATTATTCCTAGGCAACAGGCTAGAACCTTCTATTGAGTTCGCGTAATGTGGTAGACCAACTCGCAACGTATTGTCGTAGGTATCTCTAGACGTCGCGAGTAGGTAGTTCACTCTAAACTCAGATAAAACTAAATTCATCTGCTTCAGCGCAACTCAAGCGGGTCAACCTAAAGAGATGCATAACATTTTTGTACACCATTGCAATGCCATAAATGTATGTAAATGTAGTACCTTAGAATGTGTGGACAGTACTAAATATCTAGGAATTATCATAGACAAATTTCTGAGGTGGGATAAACATATAGACTCAACTTCCTCAAAAGTCAGGAAACTTATACATCTTTTCAGGGCTATTAGAAATATTTTCTGCATTAAAGACATGAAAAGAATTTACTTTGCCATGTGTAATTCCTTATTAGATTATGCTTCCTTAGGTTGGGGAGGTTGTACTAAAACAATACTTGATCCCTTAGCAAAAGCTCAGAAAACACTTCTTAAAGTTATACTTAAAAAACCGTTCAGATACCCTAGTGATTCATTGTTTGAAGAGTTTGGTGTTCTAGATGTGAGGCAATTATACATGAGGAAAATCATATTACATACCCAAAGAACACGTCACCAATACACTTCCGTACTCCATTATCACGATACTAGACATGCTAAGAGGAACCCAGTTGTTCCTCCCACCACTTCTTCATCCTTAGCTCAAAGACAATTCTCATACTTAGGCCCTAAATTGCTTAATCTTATTCCCGATGCATGGAAATCAAAAAGTGCTAACATTCTCCAAAATCTGGTAAATAATTGGCTTCTGATCTTGGGGAGAGATGAATGCGAAAATGTGCTAATTAACAGTCATAAACTTGTTTTTCTTAAATGTCGTTTTTTCGAACTACCCTGTATTTTATTTTATATATATATATATATAAATATGTATTACAGTAAATTTATGTGTTTACCATTGTAAATTTAAAATCTGCTTATAACCTTTCTTTACATCTTTATATTTTATTTTTCCTTTTTTTAATTTCTCAACTCTCTTTTAAATTTTAAATATTAATTTCATCTAAATAAAAAGTAAAATTTCAATTTTATAAACTCATATGTCAATAATTTTTACTATATTGCTATTTTTATATAATCATATTTGAATATTCTTTTAGTCTATTCTCTACGTTTATATTATTTAAAATACAAGTTAGCAACTTCTTATATCATCCAAGAAAACTTTTCATATTATTTATAAAGTGCAATATCTAAGTAAAAGTCAATAATTTTTTGTATTTCTTTGGCATTCACTATGTAACAATTTCTAGACATTTTTTGTTTTTAATGAGTTTTTATTATTCACAATGTACATTTGTTTCATATATTTTTTTTTTTATAAAATTAGCAACCGGTTTCGACACGTCCGTGTCATTAACTAGCTATTTTAAAACTAAATTTTTAAGTGCAGAAATATGGGGTTTTATTTAGTTTGGTTTTTTGGTGGGAGGGATTTATGGGAGGGGGAGGGGGTTGAGAGGGAAACGGAGGGAGGAGTCAACATAACGGGGAACATTGTCAATAGAGGTGATTTGCAAGGTGCTATTATTTTATTTACTATATTAATGCTTGAATTAAATTTTTTGTTGATTTCTAATGTTTCTAATTCGCACAAATTAAAATATTTATTAATGTAAAATGTTTAAACTTAGTTTTATCCCGGTTCAAGCTGTGGCCTGTCTCTATCAAATGATTAGCGAACTCGGAGAAATTATTATTTTTTAAATTTCAAAACCAGAATTAGGGAACACGAACTATGTTTAACTATGAACTACGTTGCCACATAAGAAATTGGCCTCCGTTTTTTAATTTATTTAGGAGTCTCGTTCACGAAAATACAGTTCTCACTTATATTGAAATATTTCACTACCTACTAAGTTCTTTGAAGGGCACAGCATTATCCCTGGTTAACCTTTTCGACCCGGTGAGAAAAAAATCACATAAGATCCGAAGGGGGTTCACTAGGGTTTGTCACTAAATTGCACATGCGGACCCACAGTAGAGAAAAACCATCCTCGTGTTCCGACTGCAGTTATACCTGCTCTAGGATGAATCTATTGAAAAGTCACAGAATTACTCATAGCGGAGTAAAGCCATTATCTTGTTCCGAATGCAGTTATTCCTGCTATCGGAAGAATCAATTAAAAACTCACAGAATCACTCACGGCGGAGTAAAACAATTCTCGTGTTCGGAGTGCAGCTATTCATCGTATCTAAAGAATACATTAAAAATTCACGAAATTACTCACACAAGAGTAAACTTCGCATGTTCTGAGTGCAACTATTCATGCTATCGGAAGGATAAATTAATATCACATATGCTGATTCACATTCACATTTTTTTTTGACTTAAGGTCTACGTGTTACGACAGTAACTCTGCTTCATTGAACTCGGATTTGTTTTGAATCTTAGTGTCAATTTAAATATTGGAACTTAAATGTCAAGAACACCTAGCAGAAATAATATTTGAATTCAATATTTGAAATATGTATATTATTTGTTTATACGTGAATACATGTTTTGTCGTGTGCGACTTTCAGTTAAACTATGATTGCGTTAACATTTGAATAATTATGTTTTTTCTAACAAGATTATAATATTTTAAAACCTTAAATTCTTCTAATGTTAGGATTTTGAGATGATCCCTCGGCGTTTTAAATTTTGATTTAATAATTAGATTTATTAATTCCTACAGGGTGTAGAATTGTCTTATCGGTGATAGATTTGTTTGATAGCATGATAAACTGAGGTTAATTTTTTGAATGAGAGAGTTTCGGATCAAAAAACACGCAATAGATTATTTATTATTGGGTTAAGATAGTGTCTTATACGGAATTTCAAGGTTAGGTGTTCGTCTTATATAATAATGTACAAATATGGTGAAATATCATTTATTTGATTGTGTTGCTAATGGTTTTTATACTGCATCCCAATCTGTTTTAATCAGTACCTACCATATCTATCGTCTGCATAAGAGGTGATACTACCATGAAATAACTTAGAGACCGTTAACATATCAATCAGTACTCGGTCCGATTTTATTCATTCTTAATATATTATGAATTATATCGGACCGAGAACCGTACCTTGTGGTATTCCTTTTTCGGATATATCTTAACATATGGGATGTAGTGGTTTGCTAAACTGGCTATGTTATGAAGTTATTAATATTAGCTTATGAGTTTTATTCGACAGATGATGTTCAATTCTTTTCTCTGATCTGCGAACACTCTTGCACATTTTACTCATATGTGCGTTATGTGATATTTGCAATTGCATCGATACTATATAATACATTTCTATACTATGGTACAAAACTCTACAGCAAAATCCCACTCCCATTCAAAACTCACAACAATATTATAACATTTATATCTCAAATAATAAGTAATAATAATAATAGTAATATATACAAAACATAGGGAGATCAGAAATGGATTATATATTGACACCAAATACAGTCAGAAACGAAAACCACCCAACTGAACAAAAAACACCTCCTAAGAGTGAAGGAGACGACCGAAATCAGTTCATGCGTATGCGATTCAATAATAGCTGACCACTACCTAACTGCAGCTAGTATTAACTTCTGTTACTATGATAAATGTACCGTCGACAAATCGCACCAAGAGTATTACACTGCACTATCGGACAAAAGGATTGATTTATTGATCGAAATCACCGATTGGAATGCAATGTTAAAATTGTCTGAACCAAACATTATTTATGCAGAATTAAAATCGATTTTTAAAAATATTTATGAAAAAAGTACCTTTACAAAATTAAAAACCAAAAAATTTCGAAATAACCAAAAAACTTGGATGAATGAAGTCTCGCTGAAAGTATTCTAATACGAGATCCCATGTGGAAAAAGTGGAAAAACACGCCTAATAATAAAAAAATATGAAATCGCTTTAAAAAAATATAGAAATAAACTTAATAAACAAATATTAAACACAAAAAAGGCATACTATAATCACAATTTTAATCACTGTTTCAAGGACATTAAAAAAACATGGAATGAAATTAATACAATTTTGGGTAGGAAAAATAAATCTGGTTGCGATGAAGTCTTATCTAAATATTTCCTAAAGTCATAATCTTCTGATGCAGTGGCAGAAAATTTTGCTAACTTTTTTGATGAAGGAGTTAATAAGTTGTTACATGAATGTGATTTCCGAGCGTCTAAACACTTGCAAGAATCCCTACCGCATTCAATGTACTTACCTAGAGCTAATGCTAAGCAAATTGAATATATTATCGGAGGTATGAAAAATTCAAAGTCACCGGGCATAGATCTAATTCGTATGTTTGATTTAAAAAAACGTGTCAAATTACTTAGCCCTGTTATTGCTCACTTTATCAACAGAATAATCGATACCAGCCTCATCCCCGATGAATTAAAAAATAGCATTGTAAGACCTATTTTCAAAAATGGAGATCACTCCGAAATTAACAATTACAGGCCAATTTCTATTCTCCCGGCACTAGAAAAAATTTTAGAAAAATATATTTCGATAAATTTAGATAAATATTTGAATAATTTGAATATTATAGATGAATGCCAGTACGGGTTCCAGAAAAAAAAAAGTTGTGATAAATTGCTGGAAAAATTTTCTGATTTTATAAATTCTCAACTTAATTCTAAAAAACATGTACTGGTGCTTTTTATTGACTACTCAAAAGCTTTTGACACTCTCAGCCATATCCAATTAATTAAGGTTCTTGAAAACATTGGAATCCGGGGTAAACTCCTCTCATTTTTTAAAAACTACTTAACTAATAGAAAAATGAACGTAAAGATTTTAAATGATATTAGTAAAGGAAGACATATTAAATCAGGAGTACCGCAAGGATCAATTTTAGGTCCAAAATTGTACATTATATATGTTATTGTTATGTCAAAACTCTTTAAAAAGGCCTTTAGATTCATTTTTGCTGACGATACTGCACTTGTAGTATCCAATGAAAATCCTATCATAGCTATTCAACAATTGCAAAGTGACTTTAACGAGCTACTTAAATGGGCTCATGATGTTGGTTTAATTATTAATGTTAAAAAAACAAAATGTATATATGTAAAATCACCAAGCCTGGGAATATGGAATATACCCAAAATAATTGCTCATAATTCTGAATGTATTCATAGAAAAATTGAAAATATTTGCCACTGTGAAACAATTGACTTTACTAACGAATATACTTATCTGGGACTAATAGTAGACAATAAATTTAAATGGGATAAACAAGTGGCTAAAATCTGTAACCAGCTCCGATCTTTTGCAAGTAATTTTTATAAACTGAAATTTGTTTTGCCTCATTGTACTCTTAAAATAATTTATTTTTCTATGGTCGAATCCATACTCAGATATGGCATACGAACTTGGGGGCACTCAAGCAATATTTATATTAAATATATACAAAACTTACAAATTGCTATAATAAAAAAAATTGTACCACCGAATATCTACAGACAAAGAAGTAATCTAAAACTACTGTATGGTTCTGAGGGCCTACTTCCAATAAAGGGTCTTCTTTGGTACATTATTATAATGGATAATGAGGGAGATAGCAAATATAAAAAGCAACCGGTGCATAATCACACAACAAGTTTCACTGAAAATAAGGGCCTCATTATTCCAAGAGTAACAAATAAGTATGGAAGCCGAACGCTTAAATATTTAATACCAGAGATTTTCAATAAATTTAATAATTCTTTTAAACCTCAGAATAATGAGAGACCCTGCCCCAAAAACACTAAGCGTTGGCTAATAAGCGACGAATCAATGTATCTCTGAACTTTATTATTGATGTATTCCTGAACATCTCAACGTACCTGCCTAAATAATTTTTATATAGGTAGGTACTTTGATATATATTATTTTGTGATATTGTTTATTGTATAATTTTGTGTCATACATGTATTAAAAATTAAAAATGTTTATATATATTATTTGTAGAACCTACAGACAAGCCGTCATGTGTGACAGCTTTGTGGGACTTCATAAAACTTGTATCTTTAAAAATTTATAATAAAAAAAAAAAAAAAAAAAAAAAAAAATTAAAATTTTATTACTTTAGATAATCCATACTACTAAATTTGAATAAAATGTAAATGAAATCCTCAGAATGGGAAATTCTACTGATGATATCACTATTATGCTACAAAAAGAGGAAGATAATAAAAAAACTAGAGTAGCGTTGGTTATTTGGTTTAAGTAATTTGTCTTATATGTAGTATTGTTCTTGTTTCCATATTATTTTGGTTACTGTTACGTGTTTTAATAATATTGTTTTATATTCAGTTTATCTGCTTACTGTTATATCATGCTTTAATTTTTTGTTGTATAATTTTCCATAGCTAACTAGGTATATTCTATTTTATCCATTTTAAATCCCGGCTGGACCTTATAACCAAACGAAATAAAATCTAGGTCTCTCTCTTCAGGGCACTCTAGAGCTTCTACACTTCTTGAGCGATTGAAGCCTAGATTTTGGTGAACGATTTTTTCTAATTTATTTATAAATTCCTGCAAACGGCTCTTTTACAAAACATACAGATATGGGATAAGCTATGAAAGTTTTAACAGTTATATTTGCCACGGCTGCAAGAAAGAACTGTTACTGAATCTTGGCTGACTGATAACAGTCACACTAGGCTGTTTACGCCTCTTTGGTTTCGTTTAAATTAAAGGAAGAAGGTTTGTACGCGAGGGTGATGGCTTGGTTCTGCAAATGTGGGTACCTCAGTACTGCTTAGTACCAAGCGGGCAAGCGGCTGAACTGGACATTCTGGAATTCTCTAGGCGGTGTAATCTCTTACGAAATGGCCGCGCTAGTTAGCCTTTATTTTACAGGACACTGTCTTCTTAAATTAATTTTAAATTTGCAGAGATAAACATCTCTACATGGCGCCCTACACGTTATTACAGGTTAGTTGATCTCGTGGTTTTATGTCACTTTTGCGAATTCATATTGTTACATCTTAAATCCCTTGTTTCTAGAGTTTTTCGACCTGGAATATGGCCCTGAGTTACTATAACCATTCATTAAAATTAAAGAGTATCATGTTTCTAATTGCTAATTAATAAATATTTGTTAACATTAATATTTTTTTTATTATTTAACAGTCCCATACCGGACGGGGGGAACACACTTACACTAACGAGAGTTTTATGCTATATCTAAGTTGTTTTTTAAACCACATACTCTATAATTTAGGGAATCCTAAAATAACTATTTGGTTATCGATCTGCATTTAAAAACATATATATTGTATTTCTAGTTTCGTAGATATTAAATAGTTTGTACAAAATTTCGGCAAAATTCCTGTCCCCTGCCCCGCACCTCCGCTTCGTAGCATCGGCTAAAATTCCCCCGTCTCCATCCCTACTCCTCGCTCTCCACAGAAAACGATCCAACGAGCTAAGAACTGGACCGTAAAAGTAGCATTTTATGGAAAGGGCTAACTCCCGGTCGCGTACACTGCACTACTGGTATTTCCTTTTGCGATGCTAAAATGATCGCTTGCTGGACTAAGATCGGCCTGTCTGGCGTGCATCCGGTAAATTTCTCATGCTTAGAAACAACCTTAAAATTAGGTCTGTCTCTGTTTCTCACATGGAAAAGAAATCGGTCAGAAAGAGACACATATTTTGTTAACATTTTTAAGTAATTTGAAGGAACTTGAATAAAAAAAACGTACTATACCTATGGTAAAAAAGTCTAGCGCAAACGTCTGTTAAATTGTGTATTGGGTTTTAGTTGCCAATTCTCTAAATTTTCGTGGTAAATAATTCTTTGTAAAAGCGGACTAGTTTCGCGCTGCTATGGGCATCTTCAGACTGGTAAGCAGTACATTTACACTTATGAAATGGTGGATAAATTAATATCTATTTCAGTGTTGTAAAATATTTATACGGTACCTACAATATTAGAATTTATGTAATCAGTCGGTATGTATTTATTACAGTTTACTACGGCATATTTACCAATGTTTTGAATTAGATCAGAAAATTTGAGCTCCAACAGTCCTAGCTAGATGAACTATGGCATCCCCAATTGGGGTATTTTGTGAGGCTGAAGTTAGTTGGGATGGGGAGGGGGAGGATATGGGAAAGACAAAGGTTGAAGTACATGAATATGCAAACATAATAACCATATAGGCTTAAGTCATTTCAAGCAACGTTTGGATTCTACGTGGTGGTCTTTTACTAGGGCAATACTGAAAGCATCTACCGCCCTGCAACTTGATATTATATATTTTTTCTTTAATAAATATTACAGCATCCGTTGTCGAGAGGTAAGGCTCTAGACTAGTAAACCGGAGGTCTCGGGTTCAATTCCCGGTGTGCGTAAGTAAAATTTAATAGATTACTTTGTGATATTTCACAATTTACTGACCAGAATTCATTTCGAATGTTGCTTGAAATGACTTTGATTTTGTTTGGTGACCAAATCTGAATAGCCAGGTATTTCTTCACCTTCCTCTCCCCATCTCCTTACCCTCCCCACTACTTTTAGCAACATAACAATAGCGGCTCGGGACTTTTGGGGTGTACTATTAATTGAAATATTATCACTTTAGTACACCTAAAAGTTGCGAGCCGCCACTCCAACATACCCCATTTGGGAATGCCATAGTCTCACTGGTTCCAGATGATTAGGAGCAGTTGGGACTGTTGTGGTGTATTCACATAGAAAAATCAAAAACAGGAATATCTGAGGTTACAATAAAAAATAATTTACTCCACGTTTAAGTTTAAAAATACCTTGTTTTTCCACTATTTTCCAAAAATTCGTTTTATTTCGAACCCCTCGACATACAAACGAATCCATTATTTATGATAAGGCAAACACTACGATTTGACTTTAAATGTAAATTTACTAAATAAAATCATAAATAAGAAATTATAACCTTCACTAACATCTAAATATTCATAATATTCGAAATTACATCCGTACCTAGTTTAGTAGTGGTAGGTTTTTAAAATAAAAAAATATATATTTATAAATATATCCATCATTTACGGACCACCCTGTGCAACAAACTAGCTAAACTGTAATCGCCAATCGCCAGTCGAGATTCAGAATCGAGGAGTTATGATAGTTATCGACCCGCCTTCCCTGTTTTGTATGGAAAAAGGCGCATTATTATCTAAATTCATTAGAATATTAACTACGACTTTATTTATGAAATTATTTAGATGATGACTTCTGAAACACGTTGAATATACTCCCCCCTTATTATTATTACTAAAACAAATTACAAAAAATTATGCCATTAATAGGCAAAACAAATTGGGGGACCCTAGTGACCCCCCTTCGGATCTTATGTGATTTTTTTCTCTCCGGGACGAAAAGGTTAAACCAGGGATAATGCTGTGCCCTTCAAAGAACTAAGTAGGTAGTGAAATATTTCAATATAAGTGAGAACTGTATTTTCGTGAACGAGACTCCTAAATAAATTAAAAAACGGAGGCCAATTTCTTATGTTGCAACGTAGTTCATAGTTAAACATAGTTCGTGTTCCCTAATTCTGGTTTTGAAATTTAAAAAATAATAATTTCTCCGAGTTCGCTAATCATTTGATAGAGACAGGCCACAGCTTGAACCGGGATAAAACTAAGTTTAAACATTTTACATTAATAAATATTTTAATTTGTGCGCATTAGAAACATTAGAAATCAACAAAAAAATTAATTCAAGCATTAATATAGTAAATAAAATAATAGCACCTTGCAAATCACCTCTATTGACAATGTTCCCCGTTATGTTGACTCCTCCGTCCGTTTCCCTCTCAACCCCCTCCCCCTCCCATAAATCCCTCCCACCAAAAAACCAAACTAAATAAAACCCCATATTTCTGCACTTAAAAATTTAGTTTTAAAATAGCTAGTTAATGACACGGACGTGTCGAAACCGGTTGCTAATTTTATAAAAAAATTTATACGAAACAAATGTACATTGTGAATAATAAAAACTCATTAAAAACAAAAAATGTCTACAAATTGTTACATAGTGAATGCCAAAGAAATACAAAAAATTATTGACTTTTACTTAGATATTGCACTTTATAAATAATATGAAAAGTTTTCTTGGATGATATAAGAAGTTGCTAACTTGTATTTTAAATAATATAAACGTAGAGAATAGACTAAAAGAATATTCAAATATGATAATATAAAAATAGCAATATAGTAAAAATTATTGACATATGAGTTTATAAAATTGAAATTTTACTTTTTATTTAGGTGAAATTAATATTTAAAATTTAAAAGAGAGTTGAGAAATTAAAAAAAAAGGAAAAATAAAATAAAAAGATGTAAAGAAAGGTTATAAGCAGATTTTAAATGTACAATGGTAAACACATAAATTTACTGTAAAACATATTTATATATATATATATATATATATATATATATATATATATATATATATAAAATAAAATACAGGGTAGTTCGAAAAAACGACATTTAAGAAAAACAAGTTTATGACTGTTAATTAGCACATTTTCGCATTCATCTCTCCCCAAGATCAGAAGCCAATTATTTACCAGATTTTGGAGAATGTTAGCACTTTTTGATTTCCATGCATCGGGAATAAGATTAAGCAATTTAGGGCCTAAGTATGAGAATTGTCTTTGAGCTAAGGATGAAGAAGTGGTGGGAGGAACAACTGGGTTCCTCTTAGCATGTCTAGTATCGTGATAATGGAGTACGGAACCTGAACCTGACAGCCAGCCATTGTCTACCACAACAATACTCTATTCTTTGTTAATTATATCTTCCATGAAGGTGCGGTTTCAGTGTTGTAAAGTGTCACAACACTGAAGGAATACGAAGGAATAACCCTGAATAAATAAAATATCTATAAGTAAACTTTAGATTTTGAGTCGAAAAAGGTATTAGGTGCTAGGAAACCACAGTGGGCGTAAATTGATAAGTAGCTGTGAGCGCCTATGTTGATATTGGGTGGTTAATATTGTGAAAATAGATAAGTCGTATACGTGGATTGGTTTTGTTAACATAAATATTGCCTCAGGACGAAGGGCTTTGATTGGTGACCGGATAAATCAACACACTGACGATTCACACATTTTAAAAGTGATATAAAGCCATGGAAAGTGATGAAACTAAAACATTATTAACAGGGTTAAGAAGGTTAGGCTAGGTATGGTTTTTATTTTCATCGTTTCTAATGACTTTATATCACTTTTGAAATGTGTGTTAAATCGTCAGTGTGTTGATTTTACATGGAACCGCTTTGATTATTAGAGCGCCAAACGCTAACTTAAAGTAAGGGTTTGCCACTATTCCAGACAGAGACGAGACTCTCATCATCAGAGCAAGGGGGACTGTTTTCATGACATACCTGCGATAGAGATAATCCATCCCGTTACATGATGATAATATTTAATATGTACTCTTGTTCAAACGTACCTTCCCGCGTAAAATTCCGAATTTTTCCCGTATGTTATACATGAGGACATTTACATTACTCAATGAGCATCTTTTTGCAAAAACAAAAACAAGGAAAAATAATCTTGCAGACGTGTTTATTAGAAATAATTATTTTTATTTCTAAATACATAGATTTTGGAATTGAAAATGTATTTTTACTTTACAAAACATACCTGTATATTTAACCTAAAAACAAATGTAAAGCCTTTGAAACTTCACAGTTTGAAAACACATTCCTTTCATAAAAAAAATTGCAATGAAACTCTCGCTTTTTTTTCATAATGTCTTTACATTTAATTTTTTAATACATATAAAAGTGACACCTTTTTTCCCAAAAAAATTGGAAAAACTGTTCAATATTTTTAACATTGTTTTCATAAGTATTTATCTTGCATTTCTGTAAGACTTTACGATTGACATTTGACATTATTTAACATGATGTGGTTGTGATGTCACAGCGTTTATTTTGGGTGAGTCAGTAACGCAGTTGTGAGATGCTCCTGGACACACTGATCCTTAGATTCCTACCCATCCCTCATACATCTTCCTTCCCTGAACTTCCTCTACCTAAAAAGACACAGCATCCCCAAATATGAAATAGGCCCTTATGGAAAAAAAATTAACCTCACAATCAAAAAAAAACTCGACTATAGAACTACAAAATAGTACTAGCATTCATTTTAATTTTGTGAAAAAATTTTACTTTTCGCGTGTATCGGGTATTGGTGAAATTAGTCACTAAAATATATTTTTATTTTTGATGCTCCAGTACCTACCACAATGCAAATGTCCAAACTAACCGTCTAGTGATGCACTTATCTTTGGCCTAGCTGTCAAAAGAGGAACAAAGCGTTTAACAGCCCTATTTTTTATAAATTCAAGTCTACAAACATCAAGGTGAGGTATTATTCGATAAGCAATAATTGTGTCATCTTTAAGTATAATTTTTCAACCATTCGTTTTTCCAAGTTGTTGTTTATTTATTTATTGACGCCCTATTGAGATGAGGCCAATGAGATCTGAGCTTTCAGCCACAACAGCTTTGTCTAGAAGAATTTGGGTTACATCAGGGTTACAAGGTTATGCGAGAGTTATACGCCTCTGGGCAAACTGGCGGCGAGCGGTGTCACAACTGTCATTCTTGTGAATGTCCTTGAGCATTCTAGTGATGTGCCGGACTGTGTAGCGTTTATCGGTTTTGAGATATAGATACTGTATCAATGTGCCCCCCCTCCCCCTATTTGGAGATAATGGATTTCACCACGAATTGTCAGTATCCAAAATAGAAATATTGATTACATGTTCTTAACTTCTATTTTATAATATCTTTTGTTGTTATTATGGTTTATGTATTATTTAAATTATACCATGTAAAAGTCAAAAGGCGTTACTATTGTTGTTCGTTTAGTCAGGGCCGGCCCTGAGCCAAATGGCGCATGGCGCAAGTAAAATTTTAGCGCTCCTTGTCAAAACCAGTAGATGCCTAGGTCCTAGGTAGTAGATAGGCGATCACTGTAATCAATTATATTTTGATGATTTGTATGTATGCGTAGCGTGGTTTTTATGAAAGATAATCTTACGTTAGTTTAGGTATTATCACCCTTTGAAATTCAGCGCCCGAAGCGGACTTATCCAATTGCGCCCGCACAGGGTCGGCCCTGCCCCTAATTCTTTTTTTTATTACTTGACATAACTTTCAACACGTTGTATTTTGTGTATATATTCTTGTATTTTTGTGCAAGGTCAAATTAAATCCTATTAAGTTGTTGCAGTAAGACATAAATCCTGTGTTCGATTCCTAGTTGAGACCGTTACTTTGAATTTTTCTGTGTCTTGTTCTGTTTCATGTTTTGTTTAGATATATTAGTATTATCTTCTAATTCAATGATAAATCAATGCTCAATACATCGGTTGTACTGACCCTGTTTTGTATTACTGTCCATTGTCTTTTTGAAAATAAAAAATATTTTGATGTGTGCATAGCTGTGGGTTTTTTTATTTTCCTTTTCCTGCATTCCAGTATTTTTATTTTTAAAATATAATTTTTTTGGGCTAGTGAATGAACGATGTTAGCTGGGTGCAGGTATATTGTCTATGTTTGCTCTTTTTTTAAAAGGCCTTGAGGTTTCTTTATGGTCCACCATATATTTTCCTGTCTGGACCAAATGACCGTTTTATCTGTGGTCGTCTGTGGTTAAGAGGATGACGAAATGGGGCCATACAAAAAGCCCGAAGATATCGATCTAGAGAGTGGTTCATTTATGAGGTTACGTCACGAGCTCACGAGCGGCCGAATGCATTTTTTTTATTTTCGAAAACTTCCTGTATGAGCCAACCTTATAAAATACGTTTTCTGAGAACCTTGAAGTACAACAACATGATGTTATAGTACACTAGACTAATATTATTGGAATGAATCGACGAGATCGGGTTTTTGAAATTTATGTATTTTTATTTTATTTATTTATTTAACGCCCAGGAGGGCGATTCTCGTTCTTTTAGCCTTAAGCTAAATGATAGCATTCGTCAACGACTGCTATCGTTTGCGAAAGATAGCTGTCCGTCGCTTGCAACATCTTTTCTTAACTATTAAGCGATTCTCGTTCTTTTGATATCCTTACAAGTTCGATTTTGGAGAGACCTAGTAAAAAATCCTAAAGAAGCGTGGTTAAGAAATTGTTAAGAGATTATTGAAAACACAAATTGGTGAAATATAATTAAGTGACGCAAGGTTTCTAACTAAAACTTAAAAAAACAAATACTTTGTATTATAATGCATTTTAATAACTGCTTATTTTATTTATGAATGACATAAATAAGCCATTTATCGAAGATTTACGTTTTGTGAAAAAGGTACTTACCTCGCTGGATAGTAATGACTTTTTTACAGATTCACCACTTCTAAAGTGACGTTTGCTGTCAAACTAACGCTGCCGAATGGCGGTAACTGTCACCCAAGTTGATTTAAGAATGAAAGGGATTCTTATTTCGTTGTGGTTAACTTCAAAACCCACAATTTCGAGCGCCAGCCAGAAACTTATTATTATTTATGTAGAAATCCTCAATGGTATGTGTAGTTTATTGTAAATTAAATCACTTATCTGGCTTTCGACATGTTACGTACTTTACAAACATCGCAATTACCTGATTCAATTCATTTAATAGCATTATTGTGCCACAAACAAGTCACTAATCATGTTTACAGTCAATACTTACGATAATATTAAGTTTTCTCTTATTAAAACTACGCAAATATTGCTAATTGTCAAAACGTCACAATTAAATGAAGCAAATTCCCCGCGAACGCTAGCGTTCGGCCGCCGAATGACAGGTCTAGGGGTACCCTTCGCGTAAGGCTAAAAATTTTGGCGCGCAATCGAAAATCTAAGGATTCCATCTGTCAACGAGTGAACCGGAATCGCTTCATACGAATAAACCGAGAAAAATCGTTAATTTGAATGTAAGGACGATTTTAGTGTCGTTAAGTAGAACGAGAATCGCCCTCCAGAGGGCTTTTACATGGTTGGTAGTATAATTTTAAGTTGACAGATACTTTGAAACATAAAAAATAAGAATAAAATTACATTTGATAAAAGCTATGCAATAAGTCATACAAATACAAGAATCAAAAACAGAAAATTACAGCTATTTGTAGGTTTACATGATGTGTTTAGGAGTATTGTTGAAATAAATGTTTTAAATGATCCACCAAACTTGCCAAGTTGATATTGAATATGTCAACATCACCCAAGTAATGATTTCCCATGGTGTGAAGTCGTTGTATCGGAGAGTGGGCAATGTAGTTACGCTTATGTGTGCTACTGTAGAATATTGTATTTTGTCAAATTTTATTGTTAAATTATAGAAATAATTGTCTATGACTTTACTATCTATGTTTAGGTAACTCATAATTTTTTGACACATGCTTTCTTTAACGTCCATTGTTTCATCCAGTCACCCGCGCAGTTTAACGCATAATCCCATACTTGTGATAGTTATTAAGTATAGTTACGATAGTTGATATTAGTAAGTGATAATTTTTATTTTCATTGGTCTTCATTTTGGTAGCGACCACTGTTTTTATGTCATGCTCAAATGTCTAAAACTATCTAGTTTAACTTGCGCCAATCGGTACCCAAAGCGGATCGGTAATTCCTATTTAAATATAAATATATCTGACCATTAACGACGACTTTTTCAACCGTTTTCAAATGTTTTAACTTCAAGGTCAAGGTACACACGTAATTATATCCTAATTTCCAATAATGTGTAATGAATACTATTTCTTGGTTTTTACAGAATATTACAAGCCAAACCAAATTTTCACGGCAGATACAAAGTAGGGTTCCGTCACAACTATGTTCTTTTTCAGGTATATTTGTTTGGCTAGAACAAATTACCAAACGTCACCACAGCAGTGGCATGGATCTACCAAATCAAGAGACTGTTTCCATCAAGACGGAACCTGGGCCCCAGGAAGAAGGCGGAGATGAAATGCCGTATACAGATATAATTTTCGATATTCCAGATATAAAGAAGGAATATTTGCAATATGCGGAAAGTACTCATACAGACGGTTAGTAGCATTGCATATGTAGAATATTAAATTATTTTTGTTGCTTGTTTTTGGGGTGTTATGCCGTGTTGCGCTAACTCCTTCTTTAGCCGACGTTTCGGACAGCGTTGCAGTGTCCATCATCAGGGCAGATCCGGTAGATCCGAAGATGTGAACGCAACGCTGTCCGAAATGTCGGCTAAAGAAGGAGTTAGCGCAACACGGCATAACACCCCAAAAACAAACAACAAAAATGCTTTTGGCCGTGAGAATCTAAAAACTTACCCAATATTAAATTGGGATATTCGGAATTCATGTCCGTTTCGAAATGTCGTGCAAACAGGACGTATTTACTATAAAATAAATCTTTGCCATAACTGCTAAACTACAAAACTCTTTAAGCTCAAGTATTGCTCACAATAAACCCTTATATGTTCTTGACATAAATTCGTGTCTATCAACTAAATATTTATGATAGAAAATATCATTCCATTGACTTATAATAATAAAACCGTGTTCTGAAGGTAGTCAAGAGAAAATGTTTTCCTTCTTGAAACATCGGTCCTTGAAGTAACATCTGGCATCTTTATTATTTCCTAAATTAAGCTTTAAGTCTTTTCACCTTATTCTTGCTCCTGTGTGGTCAGTCACTGTCAACTTTTGTCGAAAATATTTTACTTTAATTTAAATTTTTTAATTTTAATTGAAAACAAGCTTTTTGTGTAGATTGACTGTTAAAATACTTTTTTGTTTTTTTTTTTCAGGTTGCTTTAATATAGAGTCTGTTACCATCAAGGCGGAGCTTGGACCCCGAGAAGGAAATAAAGGGGTGTTTCCAAATACGGAAATTGACATTGACCTGCCGGATGTTAAAGAGGAGTGTTTAGAACGCTTTGAAAGAACTGTCGAGACAGCAGGTAAAATGTTTTTTTTTCCCTCTTTGTCCAGTTAATCTAGACAAAAAACCTGAATGCTGATTTTTTCAGGTAGTAAGAACCTACCAAGGGAGTTCTAAGTTATTATGTCTCCGAAACTAGAACATGTGAAAAAATTTATTCCAAAATGGAACTCCTTATAAAAAACTACCTACAAATAATTGTGAGATTGTGGTTTAAAAAAATTATTTGATATTTATATTTTTTTTGAAACTATAATAATTTCTTTTTATTTTAAGGTAAGCGAAAAAGTATTCAAACATAGTATTTTCCATTATTATTACTACATTTCTAAGTCAGTTAGAAAATAACTTCAATTTTCTGGAAGACTGAAATTGTGAAAAATGATGTTTTCGATATAAAGCTTATGAATATCGCAAAACATAAATATGCGAATGGAGCGCAAAAGTGAAATCTAAATGGTAGAATGTGTTTGATTTGGTTGCTGCAGAAGTAATTTCGTAGAAAATACTGACAGCTTACAATACAGAAATAATAATAAACATTTGTCGCACTGATTTCCCGTATTCACATAAATTCCTAAAAAAAAAACAACCGAGCAGTATTGGAGTGTTCTGTTATATGCGGCCTCTGAAATGGTTTATCCTGCAGCAACACGTCTGAAAATACTGCTGAGATATTTGAAGATGAGTGTGATCCCCGCTGAATGAATATTTTCTGTAGCTAAAAACTATAATCTATGAAAAGTCTTTGTTAGAATAATAATTTTTAATTCTTGACATTACATTGCAAACACTATTTATAAATAAAATTGTTTTATAAAGTTAATCTTTTTAAAAGTCTGGGTTTCAATTCAAAAGTATAAATAAGTGCAAGGCACAATCACTTGTTCCTGTGGGAACCTATTTTTTTACTCTTACGTGAGTTCTTTTCTGACACAAAAGTATTAAGTCACATGAAGCTTACTATTAATCCTTTTTTTTTCAAAATTATCATCAGGTCTGAAGACACAATCAACTGAAACCACGGAGCGCCACATGCTGACTCACAGTGCCAAAAAACGTTTTTCATGTTCTGAGTGCAGTTATACATCTAATCTTAAGTACCTACTGACGAGGCACATGTTGACCCACATGGGTGAAAAACCCTTTTCATGTTCTGTGTGCAAGTATTCATTCGCTCGAAAGAATTATTTGACGAGCCACATGCTGACTCACAATGGAGAAAAATGTTTTAAATGTTCCAAGTGCAACTATTCATCTTTCTTTAAGAAATATTTAACGAGGCACATGCTGACTCACACTGGAAAAAAATGTTTTAAATGTCCCGAGTGCAACTATTCATCTTTCTATAAGAAAGATTTGACGATCCACATGCTGACTCACACTGGAGAAAAACCTTTTTCATGTTTGGAGTGCAACTATTCATGTTCTCAAAAAGGCTCTCTAAAGATACACATGTTGACTCACACTGGAGAAAAACCTTTTTCATGTTTGGAGTGCAATTATTCATGTTCTCAAAAAGGCTCTCTAAAGATACACATGCTGACCCACATGGGTGAAAAACCTTTTAAATGTTCTGTGTGTAACTATTCATGCTCTCGAAAGGATAATTTGATTAGCCACAGGCTGACTCACACTGCAGAAAAACCTTTCTCATGTTTGGAGTGTAACTATTCATGTTCTCAAAAAAGCTATCTAAAGCAACACATGCTGACTCACACTGGAGAAAAACCTTTTTCATGTTTGGAGTGCAACTATTCATGTTCTCAAAGAGGCTCTCTAAAGAAACACATGCGGACTCACACTGGAGAAAAACCTTTTTCATGTTTGGAGTGCAATTATTCATGTTCACAAAAGGGAAATTTGAAAAGCCACATGCTGACTCACTGACGAAAAAAAAATTTTTCATGTTCTTTGTGAAAAATCTCATTTATTCAAGAGGCAAAATTGACGAGACATATGCTGACTCACAGTAGAGGAAGACGTTTTAAATGTTCCGAGTGCAACTATTCACGTTCTCGAAAGTGTTATTGGCCTGATCTGTTTTGTGCCGAATAGAACTATTCATCTCCTCAAATGGGAAGTATTACGGTATAAAAACTTTATAAATGTCCTATGTTTAGTTTTTCATGATCTTTGTTCATTTTATTGAAATATATATTATACGAGATATTTGCTGACTCACCGTCGATTGTTAAGAAATCATGTTTTTTTTTCTTATTATTCTCACAAAGAACATTCCAATACTACAGTAACATTTCCAAAAATAAGAAACCGGTCAAGATCACGTGGCAACTTCGTAATCCCATAATTTAAAATGAGTGCTTCTCAACACCATTACACTTATAAAGGTTTAATTTTTTTTAGTGCACTCCAAAATAAAATCAAAATTATTAAGTCTTTCAATCACAAATAAAACAACTACCTGATCAACCCAATGATAATTATAAGATTTAATTTCATATAACGATGTTTTACGTATCTTTTGATTAAATTTTCATATTGATCAAATGCAAATTTTGATATTTCATACTTAGTTAATTATTACTCCTTAATTAACAAAAAAAAATATATTAATATACTTTTCTTTTTTAAACATATCCTCTTGAAATATTATATCAGAATTCTAACTAACCAATTGCTTATTGTCGCAATTTATTATGTACCTACTCTTGCAATATTATCAGCTCTGCTTTATTCCAACTGAATAGAATAACTTTATGTACTTACCACCTACCTCCTACTTATTAATCGATATTTGATATTCTTAAATTTATTTACATTAACTGTGTATCTAATTTAGTAACTGCTATACTGGTCTATTTCATTATCTATACTTTCGTTTTCATGCTATATTTATTTGTTTTTTTCTTACTTTATAAATAAAAACTTTCTTTCTTTTCTTTACCTTATGTATACTGTAATGGCACTACTCCCCAACTCAAATACGAGAAACTTTTTTTCTCTATTCATTTGTTTAGTTACGTTAAAAATAAAACATTTTATTGTTATTAGTTTTTAAAACCACATGCTTTTCTTCTGTAAATCTGTAACTAAAAAAAAATTTAACCAACTACAACCTGATGAAGCACATGCTGAATGAAAGTGTAGAAAATTTTCAAATTTTTTATGTTTGGTTTCTATTGTGTTACTAACTATTCATGTTCTTATAGGGATGTCAATATTAAAACCCTCATGACCTATGCATCTTTTACCACTTTCAGTCATTACTGTATTTGTGTACAATTTACTATATTATCTAATATAGTGTTCGTGTGACGTTTTTATAAATATTGTGTTCGTGTGTACTGGTAAATTTTGTATTTTGTAGTTTAAAAGTCATATGTTTCTCGTATCTTCGTACAATTTTCTAATTCTTAATTAGTTAATTTCTTTGGATAGTATTTTCGTGGAGCATCTAGATTATAGTTGATAAGTTTAATTAATAATTTCATTCTGTATTATTTACTAATCATTTAGGTTAGTAATGTGTGTATTTCTTCATATGTATTTGTCAGATAATTTGGGTGGGACTGTATTAAGTTAAAGTATAAGCCCATCTTTACTTCTGTTTGTAGAAGGTTAGAGATTCTACCAAATTCATCAATAAGTTGAATGATTTTTTTCTTTCAGCTTTTCTATGTGCTGTTTAAAGGTCAAGTGTTTGTCACTTTTTAGGCCCAGTTAAATTTCACATCTGGAATATGTAGGTTTCTTTCTTCTGTTTGTAATTGTTTATGTAACGACGTCATTCTTTTAGGTGATCTTAAGATAATCGTTTAACCGTTTTTTTTTTAGTTATTATCCTATTTTAGCATATTTTTAAAAGCCAGTTTTTCAATATTTCAGATTTAAGATTTTTATAATAAAATTTCACAGTTTTTGCTTTCGTAAAATATGGCAGTGTCATCTGCGTATAAGAAGATTTCGTCATTTAGTC
Organism: Hesperophylax magnus; assembly: GCA_026573805.1. NCBI lineage: Eukaryota > Metazoa > Arthropoda > Insecta > Trichoptera > Limnephilidae > Hesperophylax > Hesperophylax magnus. The sequence continues at coordinate 306,828 of JAIUSX010000193.1, read as the reverse complement.
AATTGACAGATATCATTTTGTATATTCGGAATATGAGTGACCCCAGTAAGAATCCTTGAGGAACACCATAGTTTTTGCTCTCGAGTTATCTCCCACGTTAACATATTATTTAACGTTTAACAATTATTTTGTTTTTGTATTATTTTTTATTTATTGTGTACCAGCGACTTTTTATTAAAATTAAATGTGTGAAGATGCAAAATGTGGTCTAGAAAAGAATAAAATGGTTTACAGAATAACGGTTTAAAATACTGATACCTTTTCTGTATAGGAATCGTTGATGCTTTTTTAAAATTATATCAACGTATATTATATTCAGTGAATATTGGATTTATTTTAGTTAAACTGATATATTGACGTTTGTTTATATTTAGAAATAAGTCATTTATTTGTCTAAAATATTTTATAAATCTTAGTTAATTTGTAAAACAGACAGTCGTCTGCGAATAATTTTAAATGGACTCCTTCAAATATAGAAACTGTCATCCACAAGAATTTTTCGCATTAATTTTTATTTCTTTCCCACAAACTTAAATCTCTTTTACCTATGTTTTCCACTACACGATGCTACAACGGCAAAGAAACGTTTATTCTGTCGCAGTACTTACTTTATAAGTCTAATGTACTTAAATAAGTACACAAATATATATATATATATATATATATATATATATATGACAGTGACAATATTACAGAGTATGTAGCTGACTTTGAAACAAGTGTTCAAGTAAATCTCCTTCGAAATCGTGTGTAGTTATTACGAAAGGAATCCCTCGTTTTCCGAGTGTTTATTGTTGTAAAGATAATTTCCAATTGAAGTGTTTGTTTTTTCAACCTAAGACATGCAGAAATATTTTCAGCTTCTCTTTTCATTACGCTATTAGACCATTTCAAAATCTTTTTAGTGTCCGTACAGTTACGAAATGTGATATGTTCTCATAAAATTCATTAGATCTCCCTTACCAGCATAGTTAGTAATATGAACTGAACGGGGTTAGAAAGAAAAAAAACAAGCTTTATATTCGAATATGGAAGTTTAAAGAATAAAGCACTGAACGCACTAGCACCGTCATACTTAACTGATATCGGCGTGAGGGACAATCGTACCGCTAAGGTCGGCCAAGTCTGGCCTTCGAACAGACTAGTTAAACCCACACGTATGAATGTTGCATAGTTTGGGACACATTAGCACAAACCTTTTACTGGCATTAATTTTTTTAGAAGACAGTTAAAAACAAGTTTTTTATCATTTATAAATTATTATTATTATTTATTGGATAATTTTTACAGCGCCGTTTTTGAGAGATATCACCTCAGGGCGCTTTACAGTTGATGCAGGTATTACAAAAAATATATATATTACAAAAATAAAGTGAATTTAAGTTAAGTTAAATGAAGTATAGGAACAGGTGACACGAAGATAGAAGATGGATACTCTGCAGGAAAAATCGTAGGTGGTCAAGAAACTGGACCAGCACGAGGTTCGTCATCTGTCTAGGTATATGTCTGGTGCTAATAAAGCGCTGACACACTATCCTTTCACAGATACCAGACCTTGGCATCACCGCTGTGACTTTCGACGAAGATAGAAGATGGAGACTCTTCAGCAAGAATCCTAAGTGGTGAAGGAACTAGACCAGCTGCTGCAGCGGGGGAGTCCACCGCGTCCACCAAAAGCGTCCAGGTATGCGTCTGCTGCTAATAAAGCGCTGACACCTCACAAAGATAAGAGACCCTGGCAGCACTGCTGTGACGTTCGGCAAGTCCATCATTCATCTTCATGTAATTCTGTTCCTGGTGATTGTTGGAGTGGTGCATTCTGTCCGCAATAAAAAGCGACGGTCGGAATAATAAATTACCCTGGGTTTAACAAAAAAATTGCCAGGGCCTTCAGAGATTCCGAGAATTCCATTGAAAACATCTGAGGTGCATTTACTGATCGGCGATCGTTTCCAATGTCCAATATTTTTGAGAAAAATTTCCGAATATTTACTTTTAAAACACTGCACTCAAATCACATATTATAAAGTTCTAATAAGTGTTTACTTTATTTTTATTTAAGTTAAAATGTTGATTGATTGATTTTAAAAATAATTTCAAAGGGATGTTGCCTCATTTCCCTTGAAAATACTAAAAAAACACAAAGCGGTTGGAAGACGCGTTAGGATGCATCCTGCTGCCACGAAGGGCGCTTTAGAAATTGTGTGTTGTGAAGCAATCTCAAAGCTTTGCTACTTACTTATATTCTTAATTATTATCATACGAAATAAGAATATTACCTACTAGTCATGGCTGTATAAAATTTATAAATACATAATATTAATAATTAAATGGGGGCCGCAGCACGGGTTGAGCACCCAGTGAGGCTCACATAACAAAATCATAATTTATAAAAAAGTTATTTTAATGTAGGATCAATAAAAAAAATGTATAATAATATTTAAAAATTTGAAACACAACCAGGTAGAAATGCTAAAAGCTTTTCCATGGGAAAGCTAATAGCTCAGAAATGCACAAAATAATTTGCAAGGCAGATAGAAACATAACACTTTTAAATTTATACGACAAGAATGCCAACATTTTTTTAAATCCCAACCCGGAATTATTAGATTATAGAAAATACACAGATTTAGGAAATGACGTTGAAAAAATTTGGCATTCTCAGACTATTAAAATATTGCCATTTGTTATTTCGGATACTGGCATTATACCTAACTCCCTCATTGAAAATGTAAGTGTATTAGATCTGTCAAAGAATTTATGTATAAAAATGCAAAATTAGTCATTTAAATACATATAGGGTTACGAAGATTTTTTAAATATTTATATTAAGGGATCGGTAGGATTTATAGGTCCAGTTAGGAGTTCTACCGAGCCGAATACTCAGCTACGAATCAATTTCTAGGTGAATATGTGCATATGTTTATCAATTTTATAAAAAAAAAAAATGTAAACACAAAATTATTTTTAAGTACTAATCCGTTCTACAGTATATCTGTTCCCACGAATACAACTCTTATCAATAACAATATCATCTATGAAATATTAATCCACTCTGTTATTTTTAATTGCGACTTTTTTACAAGAGCTTTCGAAAGATTGTATTGTTTTAAAAGTCACCGACTAGAACATGAATAGTTGCAGTCGGAACACGAAAGTGGTTTTACAGTTTAGAATATATTCTTAAATTTCACATTCTGGAACAAGATTAGTTTTTCATTGGTGTGAAACATTAAGTGATTTTTTTAAATTGATATTTCCGTAAGCATAAATAATCGCAGAAAGTATACAATAGTCGCTCTTTCCCGCTGTGCAGCAGCCTTTGTATATATATATATAAATAATTATAATTTATTAATCTGATTTACTTGAACATGAATAGCGCAGACGTCTCACGAAAGAGATTTTTTTCTACTGTGAGTCAAAATGTGAGCTTTTAAAATATGTTTCGCAGAACACGAAAAGTTGCAATCAAGACACGAAAATGGTTTTAAACCAATGTGAGTCAGAACATGCCTATTCAAATGCGACTTTAATGAAAACGAATAGTAACAGTTAGAACACGAGAATGACTTTTTCCTAGTGTGAGTCAGCATAATGTGATGTTTTAAATCAGATTTAAGCGAACAAGAATAGTTACAGTCGGAACACGCAAATGGTATCCTCGTGTTGTGGAGCAACACGTGTCTTCTTATATATGCCTTGTTTGAACATGAATACGTGCAGTCAAAACACGCAAACGGTTTTTCTTCACTGTGAGTCAGCATGTGATCTTTTAAATTTGAGTTTCTAGCACATACATAACTGCATTTAGAACATGAGAATGGTTTTTCTTAAGTGTGAGTCAGCCTGTGTCTTGTTAAAGATGACTTTTTTGAACATGAAAAGTTACACTCGGAACACGAGAAGGGTTTTTCTCCGCTGTGATTGAAAATGTGTCTTCTCAAATCTGCGATTCTTGAAGAAGTATACCAGCACTTTGAACACGAGAATGGTTTTTCCCTACTCTTGGTCAGGACGTGACTTTTTATCTGTGACTCTTGAGAACTTGAAGCATTGCAGTGGGAAAATAAATTATCATTTTTACTCTCGCTGGAATGACGTCGTTGCTCGCAATACTCTTCATCGCCACTTGCTCCTGGAATAATAAATAAAAATGAGTGTCTGAAATAAAAACGTTAATTCGAAGTCGAATTAATGTGATTCAAAACCAAGTTGATTTAGGCAACATCCAGAATAACTGGACACGGTTAATATGTACAAATTAAATTCATTGTTGCAATTAAATAACAATGAAAACCTACTAATCAGTCACCGGAAAAAGAAAATAATGCATTTTTATAGCTAATTCATTAAAAATACGGAAAATTTGACATATTTTCTTGACGCCATATTTTGACAGAGTAATATTAAAATAAATCAGGCTAGTTTACTTTGGTAACTACAGAAAAAAGGGACGCACCGCGGCTTATATGCACTTTAAACACAAAAACCACCGTGAAATAGTTAGATAACAATGAGAAGTAGGTATTCAGTGTCCTAAAATGGAAAATAATGCATTTTAATAGCAAATTTAGAAATAAATATGGACACTATGACGTATTTTTTACACGCCATGTTTTGAAATAATAAATGTTAAAAAAAATCAATGAAAACTTTGACATCAACAACGGCAGACAGGTAAAGATCGGTTTTAATTTTAACAGAATAACTATAAAAATGCATTATTTTCCATTTTCGGAAACTGTAATACTTACTTCTCACTATTATCTAACTACAACAAAGTATTTTCAGAACAAAATGTACGTATTAAGCATGTCCCCATTTTCTGTATATTTACTTATCTTTTTGTTATTTTTTAACCAAAAATAGTTTTTTAGTTTGGATTAAATAATAAAAAATCAAAACTAACGGAAAAACTTGTCGAATTCCGCACTAACAACTAACTTTAAACTGTCACATCAATAATAAAGGCCGCCAAGTGAACAAACAAATTTAAAGTTGAACGAAATCAATACATCATATTCCAATCTGGTGACTGAAATAGTTGTTTGTCATTGGTATTAAGTTGACAGATAGAAAACATTAAAAAAAAAATTGTGCGTATTAACCGTGTTCAGTGATCCTTGAATTATCAACATTTTTTTCAACATTAATGTCCTGAATGCACAGATGTGTAAAGTTATTTTTGTTACCGGCTAGTTGGTTCATTCTCTTGGATTGCTCCGAGCATTTCTTATTAACATCCTGGACGTCTTTTGTATCCGTCGTTTCACCTCCGTCTGCTTTTTCAGTGCCTGGCTCTATCTTGATGTTTCCATCAGGACTAGCGATATCCATGGCGCACGACACTTCAATGACAACGGGCGTATTCGTAGTATTTAATACGCTCTTTCCCAGATATATAGAAAAATCTATTTTTCTGGTCCCCAATATTCAATAAATTATTTTATAAGCCCCTATATTACGACAGATAGAAAGATGCCAACGCAGTCAAGACAAACATAACCTACAAATATGTGACGTAGGCAATAAATGGTGATAACGTTGTTTAACCATAGATAAAACGGATTGAAGAAAAATGTTTTATTTACGATTACAGTATTTTGCCAATGATGGTTCGATGCTATTTTTCATGTCCTTATAATGTACAACTTGTGTATGCTAAACGTTCCATGCAGACAATAATTGGTTAACCAATCGGGATACTTGATTATATGGTGACCGAAATTGTAGATCAGTTTTTGAAGTGCCACAGCAACAAAATTAAATATTTTAAGATACTTATTTTTACTACCCAACCCTGAATAGACCTCGCTGTTTACATACAATGGACAGTTTGTAAGTTATTTACCGAAGGGCAGGTACAAAAAATGACCTGATTAAAAATAATAATTTCAGGAACCATGATATTTTGCGCGCTGGAAACACCGGCCAAATTTTTACCATCATGCATATCCATAAGATGGCTGTCAATTCGTTCTTAATTCCCCAAATTGCGGGGAATTTCGATGATATTTCAAGAGTTGGGTTCTTTTCAGGAAGAACCTTTTTTGTGCGGAAAATGCAGGGATTCTGGTCATTTCTTAATATCCAACCATATTTTCAAAAATATTTACAATAACTGTTACAATAAACTATAATTTTTTTTTATTTGCAGCAAATTTAAATTCATATTTTTTTAACCCTGAACAAAAGGGAAAACTCAAAAATGACAAGATAATACAAAATAAATGCTAATTTATGGAATATTTCACATTTTGGGGGTAAATGAACTTGTGAGGATTTTGTGGTGAATTTGGACGTCTACTGTGGGTATTATAGAAGATGTGCATTGGCAACCCTTATCTATAATGATATATCTATATGCATCTATCGATCTATTTATATCTACATATGTATCACAGGATTTATAACCTCAAAAATCACACGTCTCTGGAGTGCGTACATATATTTTTTTATTAAAACTATCAATTATTTTAGCATAAATTAAAATAAATTATCAACTTTCGGCGCATATTTTGATTTCTCCAAAACATACTGAGTAACAGTTTGTTTCAAACACACATTCCGGTGGTACCAACGCATTTGAAACACAGCCGTAAGTACCAACTACATTCATACATAATTATTTATGATGTTGCATTAATATTACTTGTTTATCGTAAGTAATTACTTTTGTAAGGAATATTTTTTTTCTCCTAATCCAACAATACTTTTAACTTATACGTCAGTGGTTAAAATACACAATTCACCCAAAATAAAAGAAATGCAGAAGGTATCTACTACGTATATTGATTGGAACGTTGTGTCAAAATTTCAAAGCGATCGGTGAAGAACTTTCGCAGATTTTTAACAAATGAACATAACATTTTTATTTATATAGATAGATACATGACATAATAAAATTCAATATAAATAATATATTATTCCCAGTGAGTTAAAAAATCACATTTCGTGAAAGACAACATTAATAAAATAAAATTTACTTATTTTTATACAAGAAAAATAATTTAAAAGAGAGTTCAATGAACAGTGTACATAGATTTTTAATTAGACTACACAGATATCACAGTTCAATGGAAAATATTTGATAAATACATTAAAAGAAATAAACACAGAGGTTCCAAATAATGAGTGTGTAATTGATTAATAAAACTGCTGAAAAAATAGCTTTTAAGAGCTTTTGCCAATGTTTTTTTGTTCGGTGCTGTAAGTTTAAGGTTACTAGGTAATGCGTTGTATTCCTTATTAGCGATGTATTGTAAGGAATTAATTCAAAATTTAGTCGTGTTAGTAGATAACGATAAGTGTATTTGATTTTGTGCTGGTGTATGTCGGTATTAAATTCTGGTTTGGTGTTGGTTTGTGAGGAGTGTTGAATTAGTATGAGAAGGTCCACCTAGGACAGTAGGTTGTCTCATAAAGCATTACGTATTCGTTTAAGTGTAAGCTAATAAGCATATCTTGTCATCTCAGTCACACCCGTGGTGTAGTATATAGTACTCGACATGTGAAAATGCTACCCGGTCCTATCGTTTATTTTCTTCAAATGTCCATCTTTGTCATGCATGAACAGTGTTTAAATTAAGAATTTACTGGAAATGTTGGTTGCTTGTCACATTTTCTTTTAATTTAGTGAGACAATTACAAGACTACACATATTGTAACGCCACTGTTTGAAATATTCTCTCGATTTCCAGATAACCAAGGCAAGAAGAAATGGAGAATTCTATTCTAGAGAGAGTTACCATTAAGACAGAACCAGGAATCCTAGAAGAGGACGTAAACGGAATTTCATATGGAGAAATCGATATCGATCTCAATGATGTTAAAAAGGAATGCTTGGAGCACACTGAAAAAACTCACGTTAACTCGGGTAAAACGTTTTTTTTTTAAATCATGAACTCGCGTAACCTTTTTGACTTTCATTACAGTAATCATGTACAAGCTATTGGAAGAAAACAAAAATATATTTTTCACGGTTTCTAAATTTTGAAATGAGTATCTCAGCAAATTTTTTGAACTATCACGCTCAGTTAAATGATCTGAATATGTTAATTTATTGAACTATGATACTCAGTTAAACGATCTCAATATTAAAATTTGTTTAACTATGATACTCAGTTAAAAAAATCTGAATATTTAATTTCTTTGAATTATGACACTCAATTAAATTATCTGAATACGTCAGAAAGATTTTCACTGACTTGGTTTTCTGTATACAATTTTAAATTGTGCATCATTTGATTTCCTTGCATTGATACGCTTTCGGACACCATTACCTATTAACAGAAGTCGGATTTTAGTTAAGTGTAGATATTCTTGGACTAACTACCGTACTCATCATCTCCCAGATACTTATGGAGGGTGATAATTATGCCGAGTGAGTGAACATCTTACATAATATTTATTCCAGCTACATAAAATTGTGGCTGGAATAGTTCAGTTTTGCATAAAAAATGGTATTTATTACATTCCCGTTTAGTGGTATAAAAAGACGTTCATAACTAAATAACCCGTTTTCATTGCAAACATTATTGTAGTTGTCAAATGGTAGCGTAGTTTGTTTGCGCTTTCACAACAGGCATGCATTGTCGCTATTTTTTTTTATTATTTATTTAAATTTATTTTGTAAGACATAATATTGTTTAACATAACTCATGCAGATAAGTTTTTTTTGCAGTAGCTTAACGAAAACCAATTTCCAGTGTGTAATTTTTTTCTAGATGCTGCGATGAGTCTTAATACCATAAATTCAGATAAACAAAACTGCAACGGAAAAGGATCAAATAATTCAAAATCTTTCTCATGCACCAAATGCGACCGAAAACTTACTTCGAAGTCAGGCTTAATAAAACACATGCACGCTCATACTAATGAAAAACCAGTCTCATGTCCTCACTGTAAATATTCATGTTTACGGAAATCAATATTAATAACACATATTCGTTCTCATTCTAAAGAAAAGTCTTTATCATGCTCTTATTGTAACTATTCAACTTCACATTCATGGAATTTCTTTAGACACATTCGTACTCATACTAATGAAAAACCATACTCATGCTCTTACTGTAATTATTCATCTTCACGGAAATCAAGTTTGGTAGTACACATTCGTACTCACACGAAAGAAAAGCCATTCTCATGCTCCTACTGTAATTATTCAAATTCAGATAAATCAAACTTAAACAGACACATTCGTACTCATACCAATGACAAGCCATCATCATGTTCTCACATTCATAATTCATGTTCATGTAAGTCACACATTGCCAAAGAAAAACCGTTCTCATGTTCGTTCTGTTATTATATGTGTTCCCGGAAATCAACCTTAATATCTCACGTTCCTACTCATACTAGAGAAAAACTATTTACTTGTTTTTACTGTGGCTATTCATTTTCACGGAAGTCAAGCTTAATAAGACACATTCGTACTCATACTAAGAAAAAAACATTCTCATGTTCTTACTGTAGCTATTAATGTTTGCGGAAGTCGAGCCTAATAACACACATTCGTATTCATACTGAAGGAAAACCATTCACTTGTTCTTATTGTGGCTATTCATGTTCGCGAAAACCAAGCTTAATAATGCACATTCGCACTCACATCGAATAAAAATCAATGTAATGATCTTACTGCAATTACTCATAAACACAAAATATAACCTTTTTAAGCAATTTATTTAATTAATTAATTAATCGTACTTCAATTGTCTTGTTGTCATAATTCAACATTTGTAAATAATTCCTGTGGATAATAAATTAAAATAATTCACCTAGTTACCTGTATAGTCTCTCTTTTTCATGTTTTCCTTCAAACCTCAGGAACATGCATCTGTAAACTGTTGTTATTTTCTTCGCTCTAATATTTTTTAACTCTTTGTAGTTTAAAGTCAATAAATATTGCATTGAAATGTTTAGAGTTAGTATATCAGACCGGCTAGAGTATCGGGGCTCTATAGAAGCCCGGATAAATCTGTACACAATATAGGCATGCTGAGTTTATTATGCGGGTATTTTAATGAAGCCTGCTCTAAGGAGCATTGATCCCAGTTGAACGGTTTGTTTCTTCGACTCGTTTTTGTGTAAATCGGCTTGTATGTGGAACGAGCTAACGGCATCTGTTTTTCCTCCTTCACATAATCTGGGCCTCTTCAAGACCCGCATTAATAAATCCCTTCCTTAACCCGCTTCACAATGCTGCTCAACTGTGTGGCGACACAGCACCTACTCCTGACTTTACACTACACAGACAGGGAGGCTCCTGTTTGTCAAGTATACATGTTGGTGGTAAGTATACTTGCCGATTATCTTTTCCATCATTTAGAATAGAAGAAATGATATTTGTTTAGAGAGGGACAACCAAAAAATATGTGATCTATAGTTCCCACTTCTAGACCACAGAAAGTACAATCTGAGGAGTCAAACCCGTGAATTTGAAAAAGGTGAGGAATAATAAAACAATGTCCATATTTTAAAATTTCAATGTCCACCGTGAATCTGATCAATTATTTTTGTGTTTTCTTTTTGATACCTGTTATTTACAGACTTGGTGGTACTGGATCTCAAAAATAGAACGTGTGTCGAATATAATGTTTATTTAACAATTTAGTACAGATTGACTACTTCTATCTTCTGAGCTGTCGGTTGGGTAAAGAGAGCGAGCAGATGCATCCGTCATCTTTTATACCTCTATCTGTCATCTCGCTCTTACACATTCAAAAAGCAGGCATACCACCTAAAACCTTTCTTACAATACCTAAAAACGTACGGTAAACTGTACGGGTCTTAGGTCCACCGTAGGATTATTTGAATTGGACTGTTTTTTGGGAAAAATTTCCCCATGGAAGCTGTTGAAATATTACTTGCTAGGATTTATCTTTATGCAACACGTCTAGAGATCAGGTCACTTCAGACAAACACGGATCTATTAAAACAATTCAAGCTTAGAGAAGCCACAGTTTTGAACACAAGGTACAATATATATTTTTTAATCTCTGCAAGTTGTATGTTGTGTATAATTACAATGTAAAATTAGTTGTATGGTACCTGCTTATATCGTTCACACTCAGTTTATTATGTTATGAACACCTATTATTATACTTCTGAACAACTTACCAATAACAGTGTTTACTTACAAAAGCCTTCAGGGCATGTTAAATAAATAAATGAATAAGTTAATTGTTTCAAAATAGTTCCGAACCAGTTTGAATTTCTATCAAACGTCTTCTTTTTTTGCCTGTACCTTTATTTGAAAAAAAAAGATTTTAGATGCGGCTCGTCGCGCCGTTTTATTAAACTTTTTTGTGTCCCTTCATCTGAAAAGTGTTCCCAAATTACAAAAAAATAACAATTCAACATTTTTAAGTTCTGCGCATAACTAACGACACCATAGAAATATTACGTAAACTCACGATCTGTTATTAAGTTACTGCAAGTTAGCTTTAATTATTTTGTCTTGTTAAGTGTTTATTGCTAATTCTAACGAACCGTTTGAAATAACAATTAGACGGCATCAACGTTGAACGCTTTTAACGAAAATTTGCGTCATTGATTGATAATAGAATATCTGTAACTGCCTACGAATTATTAACTATGATTGTGTTATGATTGGCACAAACTGCACAGTTAAGTATATCCACACGTGGCCCCGGAAACGGACCACGCACTGATGGCGTGATAGCTCACCAATACATACACGTACATCGGGGACATCGCCGCCTGATACGGAACGCGCGGGCTATCAACCAATCCGATATCGTAGAATATCCCTTCCACTTGCGCCCGACGCAGGTCAAGTACTTGCAGCTAGCTAGCCACGCGGCAGTTCACCGCCGACCCCGTTGAGTTCAACACGATGCATTAGTTCCGAGTTAACATTTGCCGCCAAATTGGTGTCGCCGTAAATATGGACCGGCGTGCATACGTTTTATAACGTGCCGCGTCTATAGACTCAGTTTATCATGACAGGACAATCTTCAGCCGACTACACCGTCATGGATATGATTGTGTCATATCCCTGGGCCGCGGCCGTGCACCCGCTGCCGCCCACGGGGTTCCAACTACAGGCTTTTGCCGCCTGCCGCCCAAGCTCCCGCCCATTGCTCTGCCGCCGCCTCTGTGCCGCCTTTCGCCGTGAGCCGCCCAACGCCGCCCCAGGCCGTCTCTGTGCCGCCCTCGCCCTGAGCGATAGCTGCCGCCCAACAATGGCCCAGGCCGCTTCTGCGCCGCCCTGTAGGCGTCATATTCCCGCCCTGCATCAGCCTAGGCCGTGCCTATGGCACCCGCCCACCGATTCACCGCATCCGCCGTAATTTACACGTGAGCTATTAATGTACCTTTGTCAATCAGAGCCTTTAGATTCAGTAGATTGCCTAGTAACAGTCAGGCCTTAAAAAGCTATGTACCTTTTGTAGATCCGTTTGATAACCTGTCCTATAGGATATAATAAACATATTGTATCACCGCCACATGTTTCATTTGGGAGACCGTCTACCTATCCACCCCTGAGAGTTTCAATGCTTTGCCGGCTGCCTTGTGCGGCGATGGTTAATTGTGTAACTCACCTGTAATATATTATATGGCTATAAACGCTAATATAACAATTGTTTTACAAAAAGGTACAACAGTTTCTTCGTGAATGAAATTATTCGCATTATTTCGAATGTTTGTTTCGGTTTTATACCATATATCTTTCTAATATTGTCAACAGTTCTGTAAATCTACGTATTTGATGCGATTGACAATTGCTACTTCTCTGTAATCTGTGGCAATTGAAGCCGACTTGGGAATGATGTGTATTTTTTTTGTGTGGCGTGTGCATAGACGCTGAAGCGGCTGAACGATCGTAGCCCTGTGCGATTGACAATCGCTGGTTCAATTGTTCTATCTACTCAGTTGCCGAATTAACTATAAACTATTAATTAACTATAGAAAAAATAACTCTTGGTTTCAACTTAATTACTACAAAAAACAACTATTTATGTTAGGGGAGATGGTAAAAGATTCATTAAAGTTTCATTTTTTATCTATCATAGGGAAAAATTTCACAGGTTTTGACAGTTATCCGGCCATTTGTTCTTGTCTGTGTGATCAGAGTTATGTTTGATGGTTAGAAAATACGCATAAATTATTTAAATAACCTATACTAAGAATCTAAAGACATATTTGGTGAATGTTTTTCCATCTCCCCCTATTAAATCGTTGTTTCCAGAAGTAATAATTAAGTTGAAACAAAGTGTTATTTTTTTGAAAATGTGTGTGCAGCATAATTCGGCAACTTTACGAAAATCAGTTTTGCTATTGTTAGCGTCAATATCAGCGTTATTTCCAACGGTTATTTTCAACGGACAATCACTAACGATAGTGGAGTTAGCAGTGTTTTTCGAACTGTCAACGCCAACATACAATACTAAATACATAACGCCGAACCGTGCACTAGTGTTAATCTTGATGCAGTACCATGGATCTCAACACAGGTGTTCCCACCATCAAGACAGAACCAGGGCCACATGAAGACGGAGGTAAAATGCTTCAAACGAAGATCGTTATGGAACCACCGAATATCAAGGAAGATTGTTCGGAGTCCAACGAAGACAACCCCAAGTGTGGTAAAATTATATAATGATTTTAAAAACTTTTTAATTTTACTTTTTTGCAGAATGCGATCGGCGATTATAATGATATACTATGTTAATCGGGCGCAGAAATTAACATTTTATTTTTCTTTATTAACACATTCTTTGCGGGAAACGAGAAAACTCGTCATACGCCTTTTTACAGTAAGACGCGGGAGACGAGTTTACTCGTTTTGTTGCGCAAAGCGGTAAGTAGAGGAAAATTGTAAACAAGGGGTTCTAAATGGCTGCGGGGTCATGTGTTTTCTATTGTCGGCGGTACCCGATCTATCTACCTGTCAATACAACGAGTTTGAAACACAACACAAAAAAATCGTTGTCGCGTATGTTCCGCTCACAAACTACGCAGTGAAACGCGGTACATGTGCAAGTTTTGCAATGTGCCCCTGCATAAAGGAAAGTGTTTTTCGAACTCTATCACACATTGAAGCACTATTAGGTTATGGTTTGTTTTTTATATTATTAAAAATTTCTAAATTATCTTTTAATTTTTGAATGAATAAATTTCGATATCTTATTTCGATTGTGAAATGCTGTTTTTTATATGATTCCCAAGAAAGTAGAAAGTGACACATACATTGCTAAGTAAATAAATAGAGACATCTTTTTAAAGTAAAACACTGAAAGTTTCATCGAAAAATATCAAATAGATCATGAGATATGAATATTTTTCGGAAAGTCTAATTTTGGCGCTAAAATTAAAAAAACACCCGCGCTTCGCCCCCAATTTGGCGATAAAATACCCGACCATATAGTGTTAATTATCGACCCCCTGATGTGGATTTACATGATTGTTTTCGTTAAACGTGATTTAGGACACGATACATAGATTTTTTTTGTTGTTGCTTAGTTTTTTTATTATTTATTTATTTGTTAACGCCCTTTTTAGTTTTTTTAAAGAATAGGAGTAGTAAAAATTATACACTTATTACTGAAGTACTCCTGTGATATGGTAGCTAGTCCCAGAATTTCTGCTCTGAAAAGTCTCAATTTTTAGGTGTGTATAAGTGCGCATTACAAAGTGCTTGTTAAATAAAAATATGATTTTTTCTTAGATTATAGATAAATGTAAGGAAATAAATATTTATAATAGATCCTAAGTGATGCTGGTAGATAGTAAAATGCTACATTAAAAAATATTATTCAAGTATTAATCTTGTAATTTACATTAAATGTTTATTACGCTCTAGTGTGCATCTTTAAATATTATAAAATAAAGTTGCTATCCGCGTCTGTTTGTGCACTTAGTTCTTTTAAACTAAGCCACGAATTTTAATAGGGTTCTTACTATAATTTAGAAAATTTCTTCCGGAAGGTTTATAAATAAAATATATGCATATTACACTTATATAAAGTAGAGAAAAGTCGGTGTTTTGTAATTAAGTCGTAAAAAATATTTTTTCGGGCGCTTACATTGCTAACGCTGGCTAAACCTGAGATACATCAAAATAATGTATGACGTAATTATAAAAAAAATCTTAAAAATTCTTACAGATATGTTATATGTCTATATTGTCTATCTCCTAAGAATAACCCCCAGCATCGCCGGGTACACGTCAGCTACTTTACGTTATAATTTTACTAGTCTTTTGTATCACGAGATTGTCTTAAAATGCAAGCTGATCTGGATGCACTATCTGAATGGTCGTTGATAAACAAATTAGATTTCAACACAAAAAAATGTGTCACTATGTCTTACACTCGTTCTCTAAATACTATACTTTACGATTATAAGATACAGGGCGAAACACTATCACGTGTAAATTCCGTAAAGGATCTCGGTGTCGTCTTTGATCCCGAACTGAAATTCTCTGACCATATATCGCAGCTCACTCAGTCTTGCTACAAACTTCTTGGGTTCGTCATTAGGACATGCAAGCAGTTCAATAACTAAGATGCTATGTTAGCATTGTTCGATGGCATACTGAGAAGCAAGCTGGAGTATGCGAGCGATGTTTGGGCACCATACCACCAGAAGTACATTGATATGATAGAGCAACTCCAGAAGAAATTTCTCAGGTATGTCTATATGCGGACGCATCTAACCTATCCTAGGTTCATGTACCATATCGACTTACTTGAGGAAACTAATTCTGTGAGTCTGGAAACTAGGCGGAAAGCAAGTCTAGCTATTATGTCTTTCAAAATTTTGAACAATTTTATTGTTAGCCGATTCTTCTTGGGATGCTATGATTTATATGTAAGTACCAGACCACTACAGCCGAAGTCGATACCATGACTTATTCAGAGTACCAAAAGGCAAAACCGACGTCCTGGCAAAGCATGACGAGGGGAGTGGTGCTATTGACCGAAGCAAAGAATTTGTATGTAAGTGACTGTTCTCTAAATGACCTAAAACAATTATTGAAGAGTCACTTACTAGTACTGTAACTGGAATGAATGTTCTGTTGTACAATAAAAATAAATAAAATAAAATCACTAACCTATTGTAAATACTTTCTATAAAAAAAATAATTTAAGAAAATATAAATATAAATTTAAAAAGTAAGCAACAAAACAAACAAAATGTGAACAGGAACTAAGAATATCAATAAAAACTCTTACATAAACTACAACAAATTTAAAATTAACTCTCTCATCTCTGATATTCAATATAACAAAAAATACTCTCGGTGAATTTGTTTCTAGGTGTATGTATCGAGAAATAGGTGCATGTATTTGGTAGTTAGTTCTGTAATGACCGTTCAAATGTCGAAAATTCTAAATGACAGGTTGAAACATTCAGCCACCTCATGTTGTTACCATCTTCCATATAGTGTATCTCATTAAACGGTCAGTGGCTGAGTTGGCATTTGTTTGGGTCCCACTCAAGCGACGTCCGTTCAATTCCTCGGCTGGCTAAGTCCCCCCATCATTACATAAGCAACATTATCCGCTCACTGTAGTGGTAGTAGAAAAATATCAAATATTTTCAGGTTATTCGTAACCCGGGGATGTTTGTCTTTCTTTAAAAAAAATTATAATAATCTCTAGAAATCTTATTTTTCTTCATCTTTCAACTTACCTTGTTTCTTCTTTGCTTGTACTTTACTTAAACTAAGGCTGTGTTAGCTAAAGTTAATATTGAAAATAATTTTGATATTTTTCTCATTACAGAGGTAAAACGTAACAAAATGGAGGAGACAAACGAGGAAAAAGAACGTGATCAAGAAAATAATCAGCATAAATTCAGCACACAAATTTGTACACCTGATTTTCCCACAACTGAAAAGAAAGAAAATTCCACGGTGACCAAGACTAGAAAAAGGCCCTTTTCATGTACCGAATGCAAATTCTCTTGCACACTTAAGACAGCCTTAAAACAACATATTCTAACACATACTGGTGAAAAACCATTCTCATGTTCCGAATGCAGCTATTCAAGTTCAAGAAATACAACTTTAAAAAGGCACATGTTTACGCACACATTGGAAAAACCATTCTCGTGTTTAAACTGCTCTTATACATCTTCTCTAAGATCAACTTATAACGCGCACCTTCTAACTCATACAAAGCAAAAGCCATTCTTGTGTCCCAATTGTACCTATTCAAGTTCCATGAAGTCCACTTTGAAAGCCCACATTCTCACGCATACTAAGGAAAAGCCTTTCTCGTGTTCTCAGTGCAGTTATGTGAGTTCGCAAAAGCAAACATTAAAACGGCATATGCTCACGCATTCTGGAGAAAAACCATTCTCATGTCCGGACTGCAGCTATACATGTTCGCAGAAGTCCAATTTAAAAGCGCATATTTTGACACACATGGGTGGTGTTCGTAAATCTAAATAATACCATTGATGTATGACGGCCTCCTTGATCGAGGTGTAAGGCTCTCGACCAGCAGGCTGAAGATCACGGGTTCAAATCCCAGCGTGGGCAAGTAAAATTTATTTGATTAATTTGTGTTATATCACAAATTACAAATAATATATAGTGTATTTGCGGCACGTTTCAGAGTGGAAGATACTCTCAGTAACGCTCTGGTGTAAGACCACCATTCAGAATTGAAACATTGCTTGAAATAGCATTGGCCGTTTTTGGTGACCAGATCTGAATGGCTAGGAACTTCCTGCATCTTCCTCTTTCCCATCTCATTCCCATCCCCACTACCTTCAACCTCCCAACGTATTCCAAATAGGGATGACATAGTCTCACTTTCTCCAGATGGTTGGAAGCAGTTGGAAATTTTGTGCGGTTTCAATTTAAAAAAAAAACATAAAGCTGGCCACACACATAACCTAACCAAACAACTCTTCACGATACACTTACGCCATTAGCAAAAAACCGTCCAGGTGCGCCAATAAACAAAAATAGCATTCGTGACTCTCAACTTGGCCGGACCACAACTCTTCACCTTGTTCGTTTGAGCTGGTATTTCAGTTGCTTTTTAAGCTTAGAATGATGTTTACGTTTTTCAAGTTGCAATCGTGAGGTTTCCTGATAAACCAATTTTTTTTTTTTTTTTTTTTTTTTATTGCACAACAGATAGATTATCCAGTTACTGTACAATTCTCAATTTGACAATCTTAACACCTATGAAGATAATTATTATACAAAAAAAACTTTAGGCTATTTAAAGAAGAATTATATATATCTAGTGCTTCTGAGATTTCATTCAATAGCACCATTCCTCTTGTCATGCTATGTTGTGCTAGAATATCTGTTCTGCCGTATGGTATTTTGAATAAGTCGTGTCAACGACTACGGCTGAAGTTTTCGGGCACGTATAAACCATAGCATTCCAAGAGGAACGGGCTATCAATATAGTTATGGATTATGTTAAAACTAAGTATTGCGAGATTTGCATGACGTCTAGTTTCCAAGCTAAATCTATTTGTTGCCTCAAGTAAGTCCACATGGTGCATGAACCTTGGATAAGTTCCACGCATCCGCATATAGACATACCTGAGGAATTTTTTCTGGATTTGTTCCAGCATATTAATATACTTAGTTTGGTGCGGAGTCCACACACCACTAGCATACTCCAGCTTACTTCGTATGACGCCATCAAACATGGCTATCATTGCATCTGGGTCGTGAAATTGTTTACATGTTCTGGTGATAAACCCCAGGAGTTTGTAGCATGCTGTAGTAAGTCGTGATATGTGGTCCGAGAATGTTAGTTTAGGATCAAAGACGATACCGAGATCTTTATAGCTATTGACTCGGCATAATTTTTTCTCTTTAATGGTGTAATCAAAAACTACGGTCTTCTGAGAGCGGGTATATGTCATTGTTACGCATTTTTTTATATTAAATTCTAATTTGTTTTTATCTGACCATTCTGCTATAGCATCAAGGTCAGATTGCATTTTTAAGCAGTCTTCGTAAAATATTATTTCCATCAAAAGTTTAAGATCATCCGCAAATAAAAGACATCTGCTATATTTTACACAGACCTGGATGTCGTCTATAAGTATTAGGAACAACAGAGGACCAAGGTTTGACCCTTGGGGAATACCTGACAAGGCGGGGAATTGTTTAGATTCCTGTCCATTTATTGATACATATTGTCTTCTGGATTTTAGATATGACGCGAAGAAGATAAGTGTCAGTTGATCGAAGCCAAGTTTAAACATTTTAAGTAATAAAATATCATGATCAAATCGATCAAAAGCCTTGGCAAAATCCGTATACACTACATCGGTTTGGTGTCTCGAGTCCAGTCCGACGGCCACCAATCGCGAAAATGTTAACAAATTTGATACCGTGGATTTTCTTGGCATGAAACCGTGTTGGTTTTCTCCTAGAAACGGCATAATTTGGTGATGTAATTTCTTATAAATAATCATTTCAAATATTTTGGGTATAGTTGACAGAATGGCAACAGGTCTGTAATTCTTAATATCAGCCTTGTCTCCAGCTTTGAAAATTGGGCTCACACGCGTGAGTTTCCAGGAATGGGGGAAACAACCAGTAGAAATGCTTAGATTATATATATAACTCAGTGGATGACTTATGATTTTTGACATATAAGCAATTGTATTAGGGGGTATTCCGTCTGGGCCTGCCGCCTTATCGAGCCTTAAAGTCCGAGTACAGGCATCTACTTCCTCTGCACAGGTTAGCCCAAGACTGATTTTTCCGATATTCCAGGGCTCCTCTGTTCGCGTAAAGTCTAGATTTAGTAGAGGGGCTGTCTGGCTGTACACTGATTTGAAATAGTCAGCAAATTTTTGGCTAACTATTTCGGGATCGGAAATAGTCGCCGTTCCGTCGCTTAAGTTTATTTGGGTATGAGGATTTGCTTTTTGAGATTTAATAAAATCCCAAAAATATTTGACATCATCTTGACTTATAATAGGTGTATTGAAATACCGGTACTACTCAATTATTTTTCATCCAATATTTTGATGTTAATTGTTAAATATAATAAATACACATGTAATAACTTCTGAATTAGGATATGTTTTATTAACTATTGAAAGCAGTCTTTCGAATCCTAATATAAGTTCTTTTGTGGCGTCTCTCTGTAAACTCATTTGAAATACAATTATAGATTGGCATAATGTCGGTGGTCCGAGAAGAAAAGTCCATACTGATAGATACTTTTAATATCGCCCTGGTAAACAGCCAGGTACTTGCCACCTTCCTATTTCTTATCTCCTTCCCTTCCCTACTCTATTTAGTCTCACAACATACCCCAAATGGGGATTCCATAGTTCCACTGGCAACAGATGATTGATCATTTAGTTGGAGTATTATGCGGTTCCACTGTGCGGGGTTGACACACTCTTGAGGAAAAAAAAATCCCTCAGGGCTTATGTCACCTTTGGGAATGTTGTTTGGAGGATCTTTATGAGAGGAAGTTCTGGGAAGGAAAACAATATAAAGGGTGGGAATCTAGGGATCAATGCGTCCAGAAGTGACGAACAAATGATCTATCTCTCCCGTTGTGGCGCAAGGCGATGGGTCAAGACCGATGAGACCATTTGGAGAGGTCAAAGGGTCTCCCCACACCAGCCTAGTTAAATTCAGCAGAATTAGTTGGTTTGGTGACCACTGATTTGAGGAACTTACCAAGATCTCTGACGCAGCAGCAGAGTTAAATAGAAGGCAAAATTGCCAGCTGCGGTAGAGGGCAACGAGTCTTCCCCATCTACAACTTCTTGTCTCATATGTGGAAGATCAAAAGGAAATTATACTAAACACATAGAATGGGTAATATATTCCTACACTTATCGCACCGGAGATGCGGAAGTTTTTGTTTCTTTTATAATGATTTGTGTGAAATTGAAAACAATTTTTTTGTAATCTCATAAAATATGTAAATTTTTGTATACATAAAACATCACAAAATCGCCCAAAACTGACTTTAACTTTAGTTTATTGAGTTCTATAACAAGGTAGGCTTTAATTCCAGACAGTATTCATTAATTTCAATTCATTTTTTTTTTCATTTTTCAATCGGTCTCGACATTGCTAACCTTTTCGCTGAACACTTCTCCTCCGTCTATTCTGATACCTCGTGCACTATCCCTCCACTCAATTATACTAATACTATTGATTTAAATAATTTCCAAATCACACTTATAGATGTCTTTAACTCCTTAAAAAATCTCCCCATCAAAACAAGCACTGGTCCTGATGATATTCCAGAAATATTACTGAAGGAATGTAAATTTACTATATCTAAGCCAATTTGTTTGTCATATAACTTGTCAATATCATCTGCCACTTTTCCAGACTCCTGGAAAGTTTCTTATATCAGTCCTATTTTCAAATCAGGCAATAAGTCGAACGTAGAAAACTATAGACCCATATCGATATTATCCCATATTCCAAAAATATTTGAGTCAATAATCACGAAAAAAATCACACCTATCTTTAAAAATGTACTGATCGAGGAACAGCATGGATTTAGATCTGCTAAATCTACTACTACTAACTTACTATCCTTTACCAATTCCATCGTCAATGGTCTAGAAGATAACTCACAAATAGATGTTCTATATACCGACTTCTCTAAAGCTTTCGACAAAGTAAACCACTCAATCCTTATGGCCAAACTATATGCTATCGGTATTAGAAACCCCTTACTACCATTCTTTAATTCTTATTTAAGCAATAGAAAACAAAGAGTTAAATTAAACAACTTTGTGTCTACTATTATTGAAGTAACGTCCGGCGTACCTCAAGGAGCACATCTAGCACCGCTTCTTTTTAACTTGTTTATAAACGACATTATTAGTATTTTTTCTCATACACGCTTTTGGCTTTTTGCGGACGACAATAAGATTCTAAAGATAATAAAAAATCACGATGACTGCCTTCTTTTCCAATCGAATATCAACTTTTTCAATGATTGGTGTAAAATTAATTGCTTGAAACTAAATGTCGATAAATTCAAAATTATGTCCTTCTATAGATCAAAAAAACCGATTGTCTTCGAATACAACCTAAATAATATTTGCTTAACAACTGTTACATCTATTAAAGACCTTGGTGTCTCTCTTGATAGCAAGCTTTCTTTTCGGGATCACATAACTGCAATCGTTAATAAATCGCTCAAACTACTTGGTTTCATCACTAGAATCACTTCGGACTTCAAAAACGTAAATACCCTTAGAACTCTTTACTGCTCCTTGGTTCGCCCCCATCTTGAATATGCTTGTGTTATTTGGTCTCCTTTTTATGCTGTCCACATTCGACGCTTTGAATCTGTTCAACATCGGTTCTTAAGAGGGATTGCTAGGAGGCTAGGAGGCTAGGCTAGGCTTTAGAAAAAGGCAAATACTCATATGATGAAATTGAACGAACTCTAAACCTCTCTCCTTTGGAAGTCTGTCGGGAAAGAAATGACCTCATTTGCTTCTTCAAAATTATAAATGGTATTATTGATTTACCTACGCTACTGCAACTCATTCCCTTTAATATCCCCTCGCAAAGACTCAGAAATAATGAACTGCTCTTCCTCAACCATCATTCGACAAATTATGGATATTATTCACCATTGTCCAGAATGTGTAGACTGGTCAACTCAAGTCAAAACCTTAACTTTTTTTGGGATAAGTCTGAATGATTTTTGCCAGTCGCTAAACAAGTGACGGAATATTATAAGTGTCCTGTGGTCCCGACCCACGGCGTATTCTTGACTTGATTCGACTTGTCACTTTATTTTCTTATATTATATCTACCATATGTCTTTGCTTTTATGTACCTTTGTCTACTCCTATATTTTTCATTTTACTTTTTTCGTGTTATTATTTTGTAATTTGGACGATGTCCGTTAATAAATAAATAAATAAATGTATTATTTTTAATTAGCAGTTTAAAATATTCTAACCCCAATCAAAGTGGTCCAGAAGAATTTTATAGAAACCCTCCACAAATTCAACAGAAACGCTATTCGCAGATTTCAGGGTGCCCCGAGTAAAGGATATCTTCAAGAAAAATGCAATTATATACATTTACAAACATAATATCATCAAAAACATTAAAACCCAGCTATCAAAAAATATTAACATCAAAATACCAAACTAATGCAAAACAATTATATCTTATTATTTTTTTTTGGTAAACTAACGTTTAAGACAAGATTTTTTATGCATAGCACAAAGGGTAACAATTATTTTACAAGCAATAATTATTCGCCTGAAACACTCATCCACATTGAAAAATCTCCTGATAAAAGATACATGACGCCAACGGGACTCGAACCCGTGTCCCTTCGATTTCCGGTCGACAGCTCTGACCACTGAGCTATGGCGGCTTATCTCTTACCCGCGAAATGATTCAATATATACTAGTGTTTCATTCAACAATTACTGCTTGTTACATTTTTCACCTGAAAGCAACCAACTTCATTTTATATGAGAAAGGCATTGTAAGTGCTAACTCTCCCACTAGATGGCGTCGAGACAAATTGTCTACATTTTCAGGTATCACGGTATCTCTGGAGAGTTCTACCGTTCGAGTACCCACTGTGGTATATTACAGTAACAGTTATACTTGTCAGGAATAATTAACTAAATACTTGCCCGTTTTTCACTTTCTTAATATTTATTATCAGTCTATATTCAACTCTACTTTATTTAGACGTTTTTAATTCCTCTCTTAATTTATCATTATTTAGTATGTAACTGAAGTGTTGTGCAGCTTTCGCTGGTGGGTAGTAAGATCGGGTTAGTTGCAAGACTTCGGGATTGCCGGAGATAACTTCCCGCTCCTTGAGCTAGTCCTAGTTACTCAGTGATTGTATCTACAATCACTGAGTAACTAGAGTAACTAGAGTAACTAGGAGTTATCAAGTTCCACTGACAGTAGAACCTAACTAACTAACTAACTAACCATCACGCCGTTTCCCCGCAGGGGTAGGCATGGAGGACGGACCGCCAAACAACTTGGTCTTGGCACACACTCCTTGCCTCATTCACATTCATACATCGTCTCATACATACTCTTCTATTATTCTGACTCTTGACATGGCCCGACTCGAGTATCTGATTCACTTGATCGTGCCATGTCTTCCTCGGGCGTCCCCGACTTCTGCTACCATTCACATTTGCATCATATATCCTCCTTACACTCCTATCTTCGCTCATTCGCTCTACATGCCCAAACCATCTAAGCGTCCCTTTCTTAATCTTACTCATTACGCTTACATCAGCCTTGCACTCTTTGCGGATCTCCACATTCCTCACACGATCAAACATGGTTTTACCACACATACAGTAGAACCTAACGTGTATTATTGGAAAATACCCATTTTCCAGGAGCATCTTAGACTGGAGATAAGGGCCCAGTCTAAGAGAAAAATATTGACGGTATCTCTGGAGAGTTCTACCGTTCGAGTACCCACTGTGGTATATTACAGTAACAAAATCGTATACTCATATATGTACACCTACACATATAGATAATAATAGTCGTACACGACATACAGTGCTATTCCACACGCTAAATTATAAAACAAATGCAGCATCTAATTAACCGAGCTCTTCATACTCTAAATAATATTTGTCTTAACTCTAACATTGACATTTTTTCGGATCCACTGCCCAAATTCAAACGTGGCAGCATGTCAATAATTTAAAGTATTCAATGCGCATACATATAGACACACACACACACACACACACACACACCCTCACACACACACACACACACACACACACACACACACACACACACACACACACACACACCCTCATACAAACACTCACACATACATTACACACGTCACACACACACCTATAAACTACACAAGTCACCTGGTAAATAAGGAATAAACATACCACTTAGCAGACATTACAAGGAAACATATCATAGGTACACAACATTAAGTATCTTTTTCCTATATATTGTTTCATCTCTGTAAATCATGTACTGTTTGTTTCTATAATATAAAATAAAATAAATAATCTAGAAGCTTCAATTGTTTTTATTATAATAATACTAACCTATTGCATAATGTTATTATATTTTCCTTATAACTGGTGTAACTCGCTCACCAAGCACAAGAACCAGTTTCTTCTTTGGTGAAATTGCGATTATAAATATATTTTGTACCCATATGTAATTTAACAAGACTGTAGATTTAGAGCGCCGGGTCCAAACCGTGTCTTCAGCCGATAGTAATGCTCCTTTACGTTCGATAGTGATGATAGTAGTTGAAGAATGTTATTGCAGTCTGCGTCCCGCACCCGCTGCTTGGTGAATGTTGGGCACTGGGTGTGCTGTTGTCTCTGCACGCTTCTGGCGTTTGGCGGTTGCCAGGCAAGGCCAAACCGCCGCGATCATTTTGCGTCCGCGATGGCGTTCACGGTCAGCGTCCTGTGTGCGTGCAGAACCGTTCACACCCATGGTTCACACCAAACTAGCGATCAATTAGCGATCAGCTGGCGTCCGTGGCACTTGTACGTTCGTGTCGGTTGTATGGTAGGTATAGCTCGGAGCGGAAACCATTTAAATAATCATAATCACGTTTGGAGACGAATCTGAAGAAGAATTATTACTTTTAGCGGCTATTGCAGATGATGAAGATAGTAATGCACGGTATGATTGTGTCAGAATATTATATTTATTTATACTTAATATATGGGCAATTTTCAAATATTTTGTACAATATTTCGAATTATCTATTTTATAAAAATATCAACATTTTAAGGGTATTTTTTACAGAAAACAATTCCTTGCATATTCTATGTTATTAAAATTACCAAGGGACCATACATTTTACGGTATTTTAAGAGAAATCTCAGTTTCTATGTGAGACGGCAGAAGATCTCTGTATTTGTATCCGACATCATGAGAAATACCACAAACTCAGAGATAATTACGTTGCGTGCAGCGTGCAGATCCTGCAAGCAGCAACTGATCGCGGACGCGAGTTGATAAGTAGTGTTGTTGCTTCTGTAGGAAGGTTTCTTCGAACAGACTTGGGTTGTCTTAGGTAAAAAAACCGGTGCTTACAGTCCTATTTATTTGACTTTTAAACGAAAAGTCTGTATCTTAATTGACACCGAGAAGTTTGACTGTTGTTTTTTTGTTATATCTATATTAAATAAAAAAATTTAAGCCATTTTCGCAAACATATTTTCTCTTTTAATATAAATATACCTACATTATCTTAAAAATAAGGTATCAAGAGGGTGGTGAAATACTCCCTTAAGGCGATGCATTACGTCGTGTAATATTTTGAATCGAGCCGCTATCAATAACACACCTTACGTAGCTGGCAATAAGGCTTAAATTCCCGCTTCACACCATCCACCTGTTTTGATTTATGCAAGAAAAAAACATGGCCAAAAAGTGCCTTTTATTTTATTTTGTGGATGTTCAGGCAAAAATATTTAAATGTTTTCGATAATTTTATAAATAACTTAATTTGCCACATTATACAATAAAACCATAACCGAAAATCAGTTCGTAAGTAGGAGATTTTGAACTTTAAAACAGTTTTCATAGGCCAATACATTATTTTTTTCTGGGCATATAAAAAGACGTCTAAAAAATACTCGATTATTTCAGAGGCCAAGATGAATTCTACTCGCAGTATTTAATCAAAGCATCTGAAACATAGAAAGGCGACCAAATTTTGAAACCAAAAACATATGATTTTAAATTACTATGTAGTGTATCGCCTTAATCAATAAATATTTTCAGCTCATTATGGAGTAGCGATGAGTCGTTCATAAACTAGTTCTTTTTGATGATCCCTGTTTGTGCGACTTTCGGTAAACCGTACGTAAATTGAACGGTTACTCTTTTACATCAGGAAATATTTTAGAAAAATAGCGCCATTAAAATTATCGAAGTATTAATTATTATTACATAGGTACTCGGACACGTGAACAGCGTCTGACAGCCCGACCATCTGGACTTGGACATATGTACCTACGCCTACTAACTAACTAGCATCCTATCATTCATACGCCTTCGCTTGGAGCTGTATCAAGCGAGCACAGTATTCGCATCGTTCTTGCGCTCTGAGCTCCCGACTCCCGTTCAATTGAGTTAACTCTTTGAACCGTACGAAAATATTGAGCTGGTACAGTATTGACGGTTTACATGTAGTTCTCATGAGCACTTAGGCCATAGGCCCATTGTGCTATCTCCCATTTTAACTCAATCCTTTAACAACAACCCAGTCCCTTTAATAAAGTTCACCAGGGTTGTCATTGGGTATGTGGCTATGTCTTCTGGTTCTACTGTATGTCTCCCCAGGTATCTGAGCCTAGTTCCCACCAGGGCAGGACGGGAGTCGCTATATGCACAGCGACTAGTCGACAGGGGGCGTGGCCAACATTTCCGAGCATACCCGAAGTGAAGTGTTTCGGCGCTTTATTTGAAATTGGTTCTCCGCTCAGATTTTTTTTGTGACGTCACGGCCGAGCATTTCCGAATATTGCCGAGCAGCCGATAGCTAATTTTCATCTTTAGTTTCATACAATTCTTGCACCGTGATTTCATTTGGTTAGATTACATTACTATATGGCCAATATTATAAAGTCGATTCCAAAGCCTCAATAAAGACTGTTTGGTATGGCAACCACATTCTAATTCCTGCAAATATAATTAATTTTGGACAATAAAATACTTGTGGTGGGCCCTATGTTCAACTTTTGTACAGATTCGTACTAGGCCTATAATATTTTTTATTTTTTTTTTTATTATTTTAATATACATCATATGGGTTACATTAATACATACATATTTTGCAAAATATAATATTAAGGTTCATAATTGGTCATGTATACCTTATCAGAAAAGAGGAGCTCTTGTGCCTGATAAGGGAGCCACGATTCTTACTTAGATTCATAATTCATTATGTGATATAATAGTAATAATATATATTATAATATATATATATATTTTTTTTTTGTTTAATATAAGTTTTTTTGGAAAAAAAGTTTGATTTTATTTATTTGTTCTTGTTGGTTCATAATACAGCGCAATTTGGAAGGGAGATTATTGTAGTTTTTTATGGCTTGGTAAATATAATGGTTTTGCATTTGAGTTGTTTTAAAGATTGACGTAATAAATTGATTTCCATTTCTCATGAGTTTGTAAAATTCTTGATATTCTTTGTTATTTTTTTCTTTACACATTTTTATAATGGAAGTTTGCTTAAATATATCATCAATATTTGGTACTGGAAACAATTTAAAAAGCAATTTTGTTGGGAAAGTAGACATTTTTTTAAGTATTACTTTTATAATAATTTTTTGCGAGACTTTTACTGAGTTTAGGTTGTTTTTATAAGATCCTCCCCAACCTATGATTCCGTAAATAAGCAGGGAGTGGACAAGAGCATAATATACATTTTTTAGTATTTTCACATTTAAAATATTTCTTAACCTAACAAATATATATATACATTTCCTTATTCTCTTTACTAACTCCCTAATATGGCTTTTCCATTTCAGATTTTCATCGATGATCACACCAAGATATTTAATTTCAGAAGAAGAGTTGATTACAGTACACATAGGATTAAGTAGTTTACAGTTGACATTGTCACAATTTTCATCATGGATTATGATATTTACTTTGTGTTTAGGTATTTTTTGTAATGAAAATAATACATATGTTGTTTTTTTAGCATTAAGTGTGAGTAGGTTATTATCAAACCATGATTTTAAGATATTAATACATTCATTTGCAATTTTGTTAACTAGTTCCCATGTTTGACCTTTTATTAATAAAACAGTATCATCAGCATAAGAGATTAATTCACCTTTGATTTTCTGTTGGAAAATGTCATTTACATACATTAAAAATAGTAATGGTCCGAGGACCGTGCCTTGAGGAATGCCAAATGTACTTGTTAGTGGTGTACTAAAAGTTTGGTTTAATTTTACAATTTGAGGTCTCTCTGTTAAGTAGCTTTCTATCCATTTAAGGGCTAAGTGGTCAATGCCATTTTCTTTTAATTTTAATATAAGTTTTTCATGGGAAATACTGTCAAATGCTTTCTTTAAGTCAATAAAAATTCCTATACATTTATTTGATTTGTCCAGGGTACTCTGAATACTAGATGAAATTTTTGCAATGGCATCTTGGGTACTTTTTCCCTCTGTGAAACCGAATTGATTTTCATTTATAATTTTGTTTTTATTTAAGAATGCAGTTAGTCTTTTTTTAGCAATTTTTTCAAAAATTTTCGATATATTAGATAAAAGTGAAATGGGTCTATAATTAGAAATGTCCTCCGGGCTACCGGACTTAAATATTGGAGAGATTATGGTTTTCTTATACGTGCTCGGGAAAACTCCTGTCTTAAAGCTATTGTTTATAATATGAGAGATTGGTGTAGAAACATAATTTTTAATGATTTTTAGTGTTTTTACGGTGAGACCGTCAAATCCCGGAGCAGAACCACCTCGCATTTTTGATATAATTTGTACAATTTCAGACGGATTGGTTGGTTCGAAGAGTTCAAGTTTAGTTTCTATATTCGGAATATTTTCAATATACATATTATTTATTTTTTTCACGGTAATTTTTTCTGCTAGACTCTTTCCTATATTTGCAAAGAAATCATTAAAAGCGTTTGCTCCTTTTTTAGGTTCTTCAATACAGTTAATTATGTTATTGTTTTGTATTACACTCTTAATAGTATTACTTTTGGTTTTTTGTTTATTTTCCATGATTTCATTGATTATATTCCAAACTTTCTTACTGTCATTTTCAGAATTATCAAGTTTGTTTTTATAATAAATTTCTTTCGTGTTTTTTATGAGCGTGGTTAATTTATTTTTGTATTCTCTAAAATGAACATTTAATTTAATGTCTAGTGGTTTTTTTTTTGTTTCTTTATAAAGCCATTCTTTGTGTCTTATGGACACAACAAGCCCATGTGTTATCCACGGTTTGATTTTACGAAATTTTGCTGTATTTCCTTTTGGAATAATTTTTTTTGAATCATTTATAAAGTTCGTTAATCTATTTTCAAATATTTTACAGCACTCGTTGACGTTTTCACTTCGGAGAATATCTAACCATAATTCAGATGACAATTTATTTTTCAAAGATTCGATATTAACAATAGATATTTCTTTCTTATTATTAGCAGTTTGTCCGCAATGTTGGTTTATCGCCTGAGGTATTATTGAATTGTAGTGTAGCAAAGTGATGTAATGGTCGGTAATTGAGGTTTTTATAATTCCCGAGTTTAAATTATTTATATCCTTGATATTTGTGAAAATGTGATCAATGCATGATGGACGTTGCCCATTGACGTTTCTGGTGTAAGAGAAAAATTCTCTAATACTCAAAGTATCTAATCTTTTTACATTACAAAACAGTACACCTATAGGAAAGTAAAACTAGCATTATTTGGAGTATATGTGAAAATTTGGATGCCATATAGTATGTTGAAGGATAAGTGAGCAATGAAGGAAGTTGGGCAATTCATTGATTCATATACTTAGAAAAATTTAGCATTATAGACCAAAAGCAATATGGCTTTCAAAAGAAAAAAAGCAAAGAGAATTTATTACAGGATTTTTCAAATTATATTAATAATGAGGTTAGCGACTAATCGACAGTGGGCGCGGCCAACATATCCGAGCATACCCGAAGTGAAGTATAGGTATAAAAGGGACACTTTCTTTTGAATCACAAACCATGTTACACAAACCTAGCGTAGCCGCTAAACTAATTGAAAACTGGGATGTTTTTCTTGCCTTGACGCGAGCAGGCGGTATTAAGGGACACTTTCTTTTGAATCACAAACCATGTTACACAAACCTAGCGTAGCCGCTAAACTAATTGAAAACTGGGATGTTTTTCTTGCCAGGCAAGAATGTAAAAAGATTAGATACTTTGAGTATATATATAGGCCTAGTACGAATCTGTACAAAAGTTGAACATAGGGCCCACCACAAGTCTTTTATTGTCCAAAATTAATTATATTTGCAGGAATTAGAATGTGGTTGCCATACCAAACAGTCTTTATTGAGGCTTTGGAATCGACTTTATGATATTGGCCATATAGTAATGTAATCTAACCAAATGAAATCACGGTGCAAGAATTGTATGAAACTAAAGATGAAAATTAGCTATCGTCTGCTCGGCAATATTCGGAAATGCTCGGCCGTGACGTCACAAAAAAAAATCTGAGCGGAGAACCAATTTCAAATAAAGCGCCGAAACACTTCACTTCGGGTATGCTCGGAA
This sequence comes from Hesperophylax magnus, assembly GCA_026573805.1. Classification (NCBI taxonomy): domain Eukaryota; kingdom Metazoa; phylum Arthropoda; class Insecta; order Trichoptera; family Limnephilidae; genus Hesperophylax; species Hesperophylax magnus. Next base: position 275,564 of record JAIUSX010000193.1, on the reverse strand, counting down.
ATGTTGGCCACGCCCCCTGTCGACTAGTCGCTGTGCATATAGCGACTCCCGGGCAGGACATTGGCACCATAGATGAATTGGAGTCTTTTCATCCTCTTCACATTTCCTGCATCTATTGGTGTTTTCCACTCCCAATATCTGCATGTGTCTCCTGTGATGGCAGTGTCCCGTTAGTAGTCCTACAGTTACCTCAGCGAGTTTCTGTCCATATCGAGTAGTTTCTTGGTTCATCTAGGGTCTGATCCTTTTATGAGTACTTTGGATTGTCTCATTCCGGGTGCCCTCTCCCATTCTTTGCGGTGCTGGGATTTGACCCACCTATCAATATGTAATTTAGTGTGGCAAGCTGCTACTCCTACGGCCGGCTCGGATCCTACAAGTGGTGCTTTTGCCCCTTTCCTTGCTAGTTCATCAGCCCGCTCGTAGCCCTCAATACCTTTATGTCCTGGTACCCAGATTAGGGTTATTTTATTGATGCTAGGGAGTTCTGTAAGAACAGTCCTGCATTCCATCACCAGTCTGGAGTCGCATCGGTTAAGGTTCCCAATGTCATTACGGCTGCCTGGCTATCGGAACATATGCTTATGTTTTTATTCCTGTACCCAAAACGTATATTCTCCTGTACGCAGGCCAAACTGGCTTTTATATCAGCTTGAAACACGGTACAGTGTGTTCCTAGAGGTATACTGAGTTCCTTCTTGGATCCCTGCAGACAGACTCCGGCCCCTGTTCCCTCCTCCATCTTGTACCCGTCTGTGATGGTTCACAGATTAGTTCCTGTTTGGAGGTAGGACCTGGAACCGTGTCCCATTCCTCCCTTGTGGGGTAGGTCACCCCAAACTGCCGTCTGAAGAGGTATTCGGCTTGTTTGCCGTCCTGCTTCATTCCAGCTGTCAGGCTAATTGCCCTCAGTCTTGTTCCAATCTCTGTATGACTGTTTTTGGGCAGCTCACCTCTCCATTGACCTGGTACAGTAACTCGCGCTCTTAATAAAATGAATCGTGACCCACCGCTGGGAGTTATGCGACCAATCTCCTTACTCCTACATCTACTTGACTTACTACATCTACTTTGAGCAATTGGAACAGTTGGCAGATTGAACTATCAAATAAAAAAACAGCTTGAAATGAATGTTTTTAATGATTGCATAGGTATATGTTTATTTTATCTTAAAAAAAGTTTACTGCAAAAGTCAAATGTTATAATATTACTGTATTTATTCACAGGAAAACCTCTATGACTTATTTCTACTGTAACAAATCTCATTTTCTTGACATTATATTTTTAATAACATTACAGAGAAAAAAAAACATTTCTCTGAATGTATGTTGCTATCCTAGGAGGGAATTGGGGTACAATGTTTTTTTTCTTTCTTTTACTTATTTTAATAAATGTCGGTGTCGATAGATTAAATAAATTTTTTTTCCATGAAAAAAATAGAGCAGTGACAAAAAACAATGACAAAAAGACCAATCAAACCAAATGTAACCTAAACTAACTTTTAACTATTAAAAGATAATAATGATAATAATTAAAAATAAATTTTATTGATTTCTTACACAATTAAAAATTAGGATTTAATGCATATAAGAAATTAGGTTATATAAATTTTACAAAAGATTGTTTTAAGTATTTATACATAGAAAAAGAAATTTCAAGAAATGTGGAATTTCCAAAAAAATTTCAGGCAGCGGTGAAAGATCTCGTCAATGTGGAGAGACTCTTTCAAGAATCAGAAGAATTTCCCTTCTGAATCTCTCCTCACTGACGCCAAATATATCAATCTCGAAGGAGATTTGGTTCAGGAGCAATATACTTCTCGAGAACCATTGGCAGGTTAGTTCTGCAGGCAGGAAGATAGAATAATCTACGATGACGTTGTCTAAGATGACTATCTTATCTATATGGAACATAGAGACTCACGCGCTCCAAAATGGCTGAGTTCTCAATATAGCCTCGCAGCAGTCTGAATAAGTGGGTAGCGGCATACCCCTCCCTTCTGAGCTGCAGGGAGTGAAGTCCCAGCATGCCCAGAAGAAAGTTCGTCGGGTAGAGCCATGGATAGTGGCCGTACTCCCTCATGTAGAGAAATCTTAGAAACTGAACCCTCTCCAACATGAGGGAGCACCCCACCTCATGAGGATTCCAGATAATCGAACCAATCTCCAGCCTACTGCGGACCAGGGAGAAGTATAAAATCTTCAGAGCACGGATATCCCGAAAAACTCTGACGGTTCGGAGAACAAACCCTAACATTTTTAAGGCCGACTGGCACACCCCTTCGATATGAGGACGAAAAGATGATATTATAGACCCTGAGGAAAATTACCTGACTAGAGTATTAGATACACTTGGTCGTGCCATGCACTCATTTCTTCGTTTTTTTTTACAAATAAAAACCATCTAAGAGTCCCATTCTTAATATTGTTCATTATTACATTATTTCAGGATCTCTGCATTTTTAACATGATTTTACCACACATACGCCTTGGTAATCTCATTTCCTCAGCATACGGTCTACTTTAATCCCGCCTCTGCCAGTTGCATGCCTCACTGACTTAAATCAGGACAGATTCCCATGTTCAACAGCCGGTTTCTGCGTTTCCTCCCTCCTTCAACATGGGTCTCTTTAAGACCCGTGTTCACTCCTTCCTTTCCCCAAAAAGACCCTCCACACAGCATCCTCAAAGATTACACAGGGGCGAAATTATTTCCACCAAGACCTACTGTGTTTTTTATTTACATTAACAATAATAATTTCCCTCGTGGCCATCTTTGGGGATGCTGTGAGGATGGTACTTTGATATGTTTTGAGAATGAAAAAGGTATGAGGGGTGGGTAGGAATATGGTGGTCAACGTTTGAGCCCGGGCACCCCTGCTAACTCACCAAACGTAGCTAACTACTGGTGTAGAGCTAATATGAACATTAAAAAAGGTCACGCAATAAGAGCAGATATGAACAAAACATACGATTGTGTGTATTGCTACATATAAACTTCCAGAAGTGATGTCTTTACATCGAATTTAAAGATTTTAGATGTTGGGGAACATGTTGTATGCAAGAAATGCATCTGATTTCTACAATACCGTTGCTTTTTTGGCTGAAAACGTGTTTCATTTGTAACCGGGCATAATTTATTTATTTATTTTAATATCAACGGTATAAAATATACCATATACAGTAAATTATAAACAGTGACATCAGAAAATATACAATTGACAGAAACTATAGATGGATATAAAAAGTTAGAGATACAAGTGCACGCAAAACTTATAGGTAGACTAGGTTAGATTAGTATTTATTGAAATATATGATAGTATAGATATATGATATAATATATTACAATAGCTAAAATGTATGCATTTATATTCAGGTTTTGGTTGAAAGTAGTTAAGTGCCAATCAAGCTGTTGGTTCACCTTATTGACTATTTTTATTGACCCAAGTTTCCTCAGTTGCCCCAGGCAGTTCATTTTATATACATATTTATTTGACTTTTGACGTAAGTATGAGGAGACTTACATTTTATTGGCCATGATTTAAAATATATGATATCAAATTATATTATATTATTTATCAACAGAGTGCATGTCAAAAATTCGCTCCACTTAATAATACAAAATCTAAAGCCTACAAAACCTAATATCCATAAAATTTATCTATAAACATGTCCCCGAAGATCAGTGTAGAGAATAATCGAAGTTTGTGAAATCTTAACGCTCTAATTTTACAGAATTTACAAGTGTTTAATTCAAACTGTGAAGTGTCAGAGTGTTGTTGCCGAAATAATAACCTGTCATTCTAATCACTGTAAACATACCTGTGCGAAAATAAAAACAATTAATACGTATCATCAAAGTTTGTGAAATCTTAACGCTTTAATTAACCAGGTTTACAAGTGTTTAATTCAACTGTGAAGTATCATAGTGTTATTGCCGAAATAATATCCTTTTATTCTAATCGCTGTAAACATACCTGTGCGAAAACAATTTTATATTACTCTTAATTCCCGGTTAACCAAAAGCGGCCGCTAGCCCAGTGGTGAGCGAATCCGCATATAGATCCGAAGGTCCTCAGTTCGATTCCTAGTAATACTAAGTTTTCTTCCTCAATTTTTTTTTTTCCTGCAATATTATTTAAATCATTGTGAAACAAGATATACGAGTTTAGCAGATCATCCAAATCAAGGCGCTGATTTAAAGTACGAATTATCATCAAGTACCCATAACTACTTACTGTGGCAAGTTAGCAATATTGCCTACATGTCAGCTGACAGGCGCAAATCATCGACTTATCAACTAAAGTGGTGAAGCGAATAAAAAAAAAAAACACAAAAAATACGAATTGTACAAAACCAATTACTTATATAAAAAAATCCAGTGTTCAAAAAATGAACCGTCCTAAAAAAAGACATCTGAGCACAATGATGCCCCGGATTATTGGAGAAAATAGCGTCTCAATTGAGGATGCAAACGAAACCTCATCGATTGCGTCATCCAAAGGCTCGGATGATACCGAAGTAGAATATCCTTGCACCTCAGGGGTAGATGTGCTTAATGAAGCTCAAACACATCTGACAGCTCTACAAGATGTCTTGGCAGAGAAGCAGTCGAAGGTCTCAAAAGACCAGCAGCTGAGAATTGCCAGAAACGTGTCGGAAGTTTTTAGATCCGTATCTCAGCTGTTGTTGGAGCGCGAGACCATGCGTGCTGATCTGGCTACAGTGACTGCCCAACTGAGAATGACAGAAATCAAAGTACGACACGTGAAGAGCGAAAAAAGACAACTTGAACAAAAAATTATTCAACTAGAGTCTGATCTTGGACCTGTAATGCGGAGAGTAGCGGAGGCAACGGAGGCTAGCCTCTCATTTGCTGACATCGCCCGCAAACAGCCTAATGATGCTCACCAACCCCCTCCACTTACCCAATATGGACATCGTGTCGGAGCACCAAGACCAGGCGTATGCGTATTTCCAACAGATGCAGACGCCACCAAGGATAGCGATGGTACCAAAAAAATTATCCAGGACATGATTCGGCCATCTGAACTAGGCGTTCGGGTCACGGGAATAAAAAAGATAAGAAATAAAGGTATCTTGATAAACACGGCAACCGCAGGTGAGCAACAAAAACTATTAAATGCACCCTGTTTCGACAAATCAAGCACAATTAAGGCCCGACTGCCGACCAAGCGATCTCCGAGACTAATATTTTTTGGGGTACCGAGGGACCTGACTGACGAAGAATTTTTAAGGATCGCCTTAACTGGGGTTCCCAACATTCAAGACATTGAGGGAACTATAGCGTGCTGTAAATTAAGTCACTTAGCTGGTGCTCGCACAGGAAACACTTGTCATCGTATTTATGAAATGCCAGCTATCGTCCGTAAATTACTTATTGAACAGGAGAAAGTATTTGTGAACTGGACTGTTTGCCGCGTCAGAGATTTTATTGGCCTTACTGTCTGCACTAAATGTCATATGATTGGACACTCATACAAATATTGCAGAGATACTAAACCTACATGTGGACACTGTGCACAAGAAAAACACACCCGTGAGTCGTGCCCAAATGCAGCCATCAAACCAGTTTGCGCGACATGCACCAGATTTGGTAAGCCTGCTGACCATTCAACCGGAGATAGGGACAACTGCCCAGCTTACATAGCTGCCCTCAAGAAGGACCTAGCTACAATAGACTATGGAGTGTAATATACAAGAACACAAGTGCCTAACTATCGATGACTATACTCCCATGAAGAACTGTCTGCGAATAATGTATATGAACGCCAGAAGTATACGAAACAAGTTTGACGAAATTGAGGAAAAGGTCAGAAGATTATGCGATATTGTTCATGTTCTTGTCATCACTGAAACGTGGCTTGATGTCGGAGAAGAAAAGTTCTTTTGCTTAAATGGTTTTTACAGTGCTTTTTCTATCCGCCCAAATGAATGAGGAGGAGGTGTGGCCATATATGTTCTGGATTCTATGAAGTGCTCTATCATTGAAAATTTTTCCAACGAAAATTCATTTTTAGGTATTAGTGTTTGCAGCAGTAATAGGAAACCAGTCAACATTTATGCCATTTATCGAAAACCTAACCCAAACAACATGCACGATTTCCTAACACATTTTGAAAAAATACTGAACAAAAGCAGACAAGATACATTAATACTCGGAGATTTCAACATTGACACTTCCATAAACACACCTTCTTCTTTAAATTTTATCAACACCTTATTAACATACAATTTCTCAATACAAAATAAATCATATCCCACGAGAGTCACTGATACAAGCAGCACTATTATAGATCACGTTATATCAAACAGACAAAACATTTCAACAACCATATCGAATATAGATGACCCGCTTAGTGACCATAATATACTAATTGTTGACTTTAAGAATAATTTAAAAAAATGGTTTAATAATAGAACTAAACCACGCTTTACTAAACCTATCATCAACAGTATGGCGGTAAAATCTTATATTGCGACTAACAAATTTGCTATCAACTCAACCAAACCCGAAGACGGTTACAAAGATTTTAATGATTATGTCAAAAATGCATTAGAAGCAGGTAAAACTACACCGAACGTAAAAACAGGAAGGCGGCAACATCTTAATACACCTTGGTTTGATTCTAAACTGAATTTTCTAATCAAGGAACGAAACCAGCTTCACAAGCAGTGGAAACAAGACCCAGGTAATATTACTCTTGCAATACGTAAAAATAAACTCAGAAACATAATAACTAATTATAGGAGAAGTCTGAAAAACAAATATTACATCAATAGCTTTCAACAAAGCCTAACTAACCCAAGAAAAACTTGGAAAACCATTAACTCAATTCTGTCTAACCGTGTACATAAACCCACCAACACAATTGAATCTCTCATCGTAAATAATTGTGAAATTAGGGAACCCCGTGAAATAGCGTTGGCATTTAATGAGTTTTTCCTGTCAGTTGGAGAAAAATTGGCAGCTGCCATTCCATCATTCCCGGATGACTGTAATACAATATATGTAGAACCAAAGGCACGACAATCCTTATATATGACTAGGACGAATAAGGATGAGGTAATAAAGGTCATCTCGAAACTTAGGTCGAATGCAGCGGCAGGAATCGATGGAGTAACACCGTGCATTCTTAAAACCTGTAAAGAAGAACTAGCGGGGCACCTAACCCAACTTATCAACTTCTCCATAGGCTCGGGAATATTTCCAAACCAGTTAAAGCTAGCAAAAATTATACCAATTTTTAAAGAAGACTGCAAGAAGTGTATTTCTAACTACCGTCCAATATCGATTTTATCGGTATTTTCAAAGGTGTTTGAGTCAATTATCAAAGATAGACTGATAAAATACATCTCTAGCAATGATATCCCTACACCACAGCAATATGGCTTTCGGAAAAACTCCAATACCCAATGTGCCACTTTCGATTTCATTTCTAACATTCAGCAGTACATAGACCAGGGCGAATATGTGGCAGCTATATTTATAGATCTGAAAAAAGCCTTTGATACGGTAGATCATGAAATACTTCTACAGAAAATGGAACATTTGGGAATAGTAGGTAAATCTTTAAATTTGCTCCGAAGTTACCTAGCTGATAGATTTTGCCTTGTCGATATCGGAGGGAACCTAAGCGGCTTTGGAAAAATCACATGTGGAGTGCCACAGGGCTCTATTCTTGGACCTCTACTTTTCTTACTATACATCAATGATATAACTAAATGTGGCATCTCGGGAAAACTTCAACTTTACGCTGATGATACTGTGATTTACTACCATTGTAAAAATCTGAAGGAACTTGAAGCTCTAATGAATAAAGATCTCGCAAAGCTGGCAAAATGGCTTCGATTAAACAAATTAAGCCTCAATGTTAAAAAAACCCATTACCTTACTTTCGGTAAAAAAGATAACATGGGTATGAATATTATTCTTGGAAATGAAAAGCTACAACATGTTCAAGTAACGAAATATTTGGGGTTACTCATAGACTCTAACCTCTCGTGGAACTCCCATGTTGAGAATGTAAAATCCAAAATTTCCCCTATAACCGGTGTACTTTATCGACTCCAAGGTGTGCTCCCCACATCTTTACTGCGTGCAACTTATTATGCTATGATTCACTCCCACCTGAGTTATCTAGTTAGTATCTGGGGCACCATTACCAAAAAAAAAAGTTCGGAAATACAAGTAATTCAAAATAGAGCCGTACGTAATATATATAATCTGCCATGGGATACACATGTCAAAGATATATACTCACAGACACAAATACTTCCCTTTACAGTCCTTCCAAAGTATAACATCACAACTGCCATTCTACAAATAATTCAACACTCCTCACACACCAACACTATACCAGTTTTTAATTCTGACATACACCAGCACAAAACACGATCACAAAATCAAATACATTTATCGTCATCTACTTACACGACCAAATTTGGAATTAACTCCTTACAATACATTGCACATAAACAATACAACGCATTACCTAGTAATTTAAAACTTCCGGCAACAAACAAAAAAACACTGGCAAAAGCTCTTAAAAGCTATTTCCTTAACAGTTTCATTAATGACTAACACAATCTTTCTCTAGAACTCCATAATAACATCTGCGTTTATTTATTTTAATGTATTTATTTTAATGTATTTTATTTATTTGCCTTGTCCTTTCTAATGTTGTCTTTCCCGAAATGAGTTTTATAAACTCATTGGGAATAATACATTATTACTTTGTTATCATTTTGTAATGTATTATCTTGTAATAAATAAAAATAAATAAAAGATTTTTTGTACCTAGCTTCTGCGCATTTAAACAGATCCGCTACATCTGCGTATCTATTACTAATTTCATGTAATCTAGGTAGAAGCGAGTGTTTGAAATGTTTTCTTAGAATTTCTCAGTCTTAGAATTATTACAATTAAAGAGGGTTTTAGAGGGAGTAGCTCTTATGGGTACATGAAATTCAATGAGGTTAATAAAATCAAGGCTGTCTACACTACCATTTACAATTTTGAACATAAATATTAAGTCGGATATAATTCTTCGATCTGAGAGTTTTAATAAATTAAATTTTTTCATTAAGTAATTATAGTTTATACTTTCAATGGGAATACCGAGTTTAAAGTTAATGTGTCTTAGGAATTTGTGTTGAATTTTTTTTGTTGAATCTGAATGTATTTTATAATGTGGGGACCAGATCGAGGAGTTATATTAGACTTGACTTCGAACTAAAGATGTATATAAAATTTATGTATTTTATATAAATATGTAAACATACAATATCTAAATATCTTGCATGTATAAATATCTATAAACACATGAACCAAGTTCCACCACTAGAACAGCAGAGAATTTTTAGTCGTCCGTTTGTAGAAAATGAAAAGTTTAAGTTGGAACATGAAGAAGGTTTTTCCTGAGTAAATCAATGTGTGGCACTCGTAACATGAAAAAGTTATTTTCTTCTGTTCATTTTATTTATAAAACACATAATAAAACATTATAAAATTAAATTATATATGAAACATTAAATCACCATACTAGGCGACTGCCTGTTTCATGGTGAGTCTGCATATGACCCTTCAAACGGCTTTTTTTAGAATATGAATAGTTGAAAATGGAACATGAAAATGGTTTTTCTACACTGTGAGTCAGCATATGTCAAATTTCCGTTTCGAGAAAAGTCGCACTCGGAACATGAAAAAAGTTAATCCATTTTGTGAGTTAGCAAATGTTTTATCAAACTACTAATTTGAGAACATGAATAGCTAGACTCGGAATATGAAAAAAAGTTTTTCTCCATTATGAGTCAGCATATGGAGCGTCAGATATCTCTTTCGAGAAAATGAAAAGTTGCATATGAAACATGAAAAAGGTTTTTCTCCACTGTTGGTCAACATATGTTTCCTTAGATTGCTCTTTCGAGGATATGAATAGTCACACTTGGTACATGAAAAAGGTTTTTCTCCACTGTGGATGAGCATATGGCTCCTATAATGGCTTTTTCGAGAACATGAAAATGAACATGCATATGGAACATGAAAAAGGTTTTTCTTAACTATGGTTCAGCATATGTCTCTTCAATCTTTTGTTTGAAGAACATGAATAGTTGCACTCAGAACATGAAAAAGGTTTTTCTCCGCTGTGAGTTAGCATGTGGCGCGTCAGATAGCTCTTTTGTGAAGTTGAATAGTTACACTCGGAACATGAAAAAGGTCTACTGTGAGTTAGAATGTGGCGCGTCAGATAGCTCTTTAGTGAACATGAATAGTGGCACTCGGGACATGAAAAAGGTTTTTCTAGATTGTGGGTCAGCATATGACTCTTTAGATGGCTCTTTTGAGAACATGAAAAATTGCATATGGAACATGAAAAAGGTTTTTCTCCACTGTGGGTCAGTATATGGCTCTTTAGATGGCTCTTTCGAGAATATGATAAGTTGCATATGGAACATGAAAAAGGTTTTTCTCCACTGTGGGTCAGCATATGGCTCCTTAGATTTCTCTTTTGAGAAAATGATAAGTTGCATATGATACATGAAAAAGGTTTTTCTCCACTGTGGGTCAGCATATGGCTCTTTAGATTGCTCTTTTTAGAACATGAAAAGTTGCACTCGGGACATGAGAAAGGTTTTTCTCCACTGTGGGTCAGCATATGGCTCTTTAGATTGTACTTTTTAGAACTTGAAAAGTTGCATATGAAACATGAAAAAGGTTTTTCGCCACTGTGGGTCAGCATATGACTCCTTAGATTATTCTTTTGTGTATATGAACAGTTGCACTTGGAACATGAAAAGGGTTTTTCTCCACTGTGGGTCAGCATATGTCTCTTCAAATTATTGTTTAAAGAACATGTATAGTTACACTCGGGACATGAAAAAGGTTTTTCCAGATTGTGGGTCAGCATATGACGCCTTAGATGGCCCTTTTGAGAACATGAAAAATTGCATATGGAACATGAAAAAGGTTTTTCTCCACTGTGGGTCAGTATATGGCTCTTTAGATGGCTCTTTCGAGAATATGATAAGTTGCATATGGAACATGAAAAAGGTTTTTCTCCACTGTGGGTCAGCATATGGCTCCTTAGATTGCTCTTTTGAGAAAATGATAAGTTGCATATGGAACATGAAAAAGGTTTTTCTAGATTGTGGGTCAGCATATGACTCCTTAGATGGTTTTTTCGAGAAAATGATAAGTTGCATAAAAAAGGTTTTTCTTCACTGTGAGTCGGCGTGTGGCTCGTCAGATGGCTATTTTGAGAACAGAAAAATAATGGTTTTTCCACAGGATGCGTCTTTAGATCTGTCGACAAATAAGAAAAAAAATATGTATATAGGAAGCTAAACATGTCTTATAACCTACGTACAGCGTAAATAGGCTTTTTAAATTCGATTAAAATATGTAAATAAAAATGGTTACCGGATAAATCAACACACTGACGATTTAACACACATTTTAAAGTGATAAAATTTAAGTAGGTTAGGTTAGGTTGGGTTTTTTTTTCTTCGTTTCTGATGACTTTATATCACTTTGAAAATGTGTGATAAATCGTCAGCGTGTTGATTTAACATGGAACCGAAAATGCTTGTACTAAGCGAAACCGGTAATTTTAAGAAAATCAAATAAATAACTTGTTTCTCAAAACAAGCAGCTGGAATTATTAAAACTTACATAGAAATGTGGTTTGATCTGCAGTCTGGGAAATGCTTTCAAAGCCTTCTAAGTAGTTTATTTTAACATCGCGAAGGCCACGGAAATGTATCCCCCTTCATCTTCTCGGGGTACAAGTTCCGCTTTGATGGTTAACGCTTTTTTTAAAAGGTTGCACATTTATGCAACCTGTAAAATATACGTACATTGCTAAACCATACCAGAGAGAACAGAGTGATACCAGATAACATAAGCACTTTGAATTCATAAGAACGTAAAACATTGGAGAGCACGAATTGTTTGACGTGTTCTCAATAATCGGTTTTACCTGCTATGTGGGTAATTCTTTCGAAATGTTCTAAGCATTCCTTTTTAATATCCGGCAGGTCAATGTCGATCTCCTCGTAAGGATATCCCCCTTCATCTTCTCGGGGTCCAAGATCCGCCTTGATGGTAACTGTCTCCAAATTAATGCTACCTGGATAAACAAAACAACAATACTTATATCGATAATTGATGTACATCAAAACGTATTTGTGTTAGTAGAAAGATTTAAAAAAAATAAAAACATGAAAAAGAACAAGATCGAAACAAATAAAACGATAAATGTCTCTGAATTCAGGATTAAGAACACGATTCTAAGACTTGATTATACTAAAGACGTATCCCCCAGGACGACACTAGATCCTGGGTTCAATTCCTAGTTGTTACCTTTATCCTTTTATTTATACGTCTTATTCTGCCTACTGATATATAGGGTTTTCCAAGAAGAGGTGTTATTTTAAATATTAATTAAGGAATTAATGATTTTTTATGGCCGGAATTGGATGGTATTGATCTGGACAACGTTTACTTTCAACAAGACGGCGCTACGTGCCACACAAACAACGAAACCATTGATCTTTTACGGGAAAAGTTTCCGGACTGTGTTATCTCTCGAAGAGGTGATCACAATTGGCCACCGAGGTCTTGTGATTTCACACCTTGCGACTTCTTCCTTTGGGTCTACGTGAAAGAGAAGGTCTAGGCCAGCAGCCCAGCGTCGATTCAAGACCTCAAAGATGGAATTCGTGAGGCTGTTGAGGACATAAGGCAGACACTTTGCGATTTGGTTATGGAAAATTTCATGAAAAGGATATGATCCTGTAGGCGTGGTCGTGGTGGTCATTTGAATAATGTTATTTTTCACTATGAACGGCATACCTTACTCTTTATAATGAAATAATCATTAATTTATATTAAAAAATGGAATTTTTCTTCGAATATCACACCTCTTATTGGGTAACCCTGTATTATATTGATAAGTATAACCTCCAAAATAGATGAATATAAAAATAGGTTCCTGAAAATATTTACCATTGAAGATACCATTAAATATATCTGCTTAGAAGCGGGTATTTGCATAACACACTTAAGAATTTATTCCAAAAATAAGAAATACGAAGATGTCCGCTTCAGGGACTGATTCTTCAAGAAAGAAAGATCATTTGTTCATGAACATCTTCAGTACGGAGTGTGTTTTTAGTCAATGGAATGATGTGTTTTTCCATGAATATTTGTGTATTTTTTAATATATGTATAGTAAAGCATGTTACTTAAGCCATGTCACAAATTGAGGTGAAACTTGAGGAACAAGCCTAGCCCAGTCGGCCCGACATTTCATAACGGTCGTGAATTTAGAACATCCGAATTTAATGTCCTACATTCTTAGCATATGAAATGAAACTTACTGGCAGACGGAATACTCTCCGCATATAGCAAACATTCCTTCTTTACATTTGGGAGGTCGACATCTATATCCGTGTACGGTATTTCACATTCGTCTTCTTCCTGGGGCCCTGGTTCCGTCTTGATGGAAACATTTTCTGGATTTAGTAGATCCATGGCGCTGCTGTGGTAGCGATAGCTTTAAGTTAAAAAAATATATCTAAAACAAAACAGTGATATTGGAAAATCTTTTAATAAACAGGGGAAACAGTTTTTTTTTGTTACTGATATCTCAAACATAATTCTTGAGAGTGTTCAATATCAGAATTTGTTAGCGTTGGATTAAGTGGCAACAAATAAAAGTACGGATGGGTTTTTTTTTATCTAGAAATAAAAATAAAAATTTAAGAATACTAAAATGTATAACCCCAAAAAAGACAATAAAAAATAAATTAATTAGCATCCTACTATTAAATCTGTCTGGCAAAGGGCTTGCATAGGTAAAATGAAGGTGTGATACCAGTTCGTTCTTGATGCGAAATAGTAGATTCCGGCTCTTCACAGCCCCAGCCTCTTCACAGTCCCAGTTTATAATTTATCAAAAAATAATGTCGTAGTCCAATGCAAAACAGCCTCACGCTGCTGGTCTCCAAAAGGGTCCCTCTTAACCAATCAGGATCGGCAGATGCCATCCGATTCCATCAATCAAATGGTCAATGCTCCATATGCAAAGCTGATGCTCACAAAAATTGGCTAATGTATTCGTAGAACCTTAGCCAAGAGGAATGCCCGCTGATCTGGGCTGGTGATCAAAGAATGGCCACTGCTTCCAATGCAAATCACAGATTCTTCCTCGCTCAGGTTTGGCAACTCTCCAAGTCAAAATTCCAGGGCTGTCAATTTGACCAATAGCAAAATGACAATGTGTAGGTACTTAAAGGTCCCACAATCCAAGACCATAGATGCGATTTAAGTAAAGTGATGAACACAACTTGTTACAAATCTTACGTATAACAAATTTTATCATTAATCCTTCTGCTGGTGATTTACCAAAGAAACATTTTCCTCGGTGGTTATATTGGTGTTCGGCAACTGAAGTGTTTAGTTTAGGACATGCAAATATATATTTAAGTATTGTACGATTTTCAGTTTTGAATGAGTAATTAATTTTATTTTTTTCTATAAATAATTTGAATACTTATTTGAATTTTTCACAAATAACTGAATATTGAGAGAATCGCCATATATCATGGGATAACTCAATAAATAACAGATAATAATATCTTTCTCAAAATATAAAACCGTAGAACCTTATCCGCTTTCAAAAGAATATCGGAAATACTTATATTTTGTAAATGATTATTTAAATCAAATGCTAATTTATGTATTTATTCTGAATCTACCCGCGCATAATACGAAATAGTTTTAAATAAAACCTTTTGATTTACCTTAATTACTATAAAAGGAATTAGGCATTTGGGAAAATTAAAATTTTTAATTACGTGAATTGATCATTCGCTTTCGTTGTATGGGATAACAGCCGGAATAATTTCTGTTGAGGACATATTGAATTGTTTTACGATCATTTTATAAAGAACTTAATTTGCTACATTATACAATAAAACCGTAACCGAAAATGCGTTCGTAAGTAGGAGATTTTGAACTATAAAGCAGTTTTTATAGGCCTGATACATTATTTTTTTCTAGGCTTATTAAAAAACTTACGCAGTGCATCGCCTTAAGCTTTTTTAGTAGGCACCATTGTGTTGGAATATTGTATTACTTTTTTTTTTCATAAACGTTATTCAATTGTCTCTAGCCGTTTGATGTGCTTTCTTTGGCAAATTAAACATCTAAAGTAATTATTTTCTCGGCAGGATATGGTGAGACGTGCAAAAATAAGGATTTGAGGAGTCACAACGTTTTTCGACAGTTATATAAAAGTTTTGCCAACCTTTTATATAGCTGTCGAAAAGCGGAAATGGTGAGTGCTGGTCCCAGACGTAAAATCAGGATACCAGCGCGACTCTCAAGTTATTCTGATGAAAGGTTTGTTTAAATTAAACTATTAATTATTTGACATTTTTCGTATCAACTGTATTCTTTATACTGGCTAGTAGAGTAAAAAATCATTTGTTAATGCCAATATTTTTTTTTTTAACATGAAGTTCGTCACTTATGTAGAATCAGTAATTGACAGGAATTATTTGAAATGGCTGTCATCCCATACAAGGATAGCGAATTTTCATTTTACATAATTAAAAAAATAGAATGCTAATTTTGAAAATTTCCCAAATGCAGTGAGTTTCTTTTTATTATAATAAGAGTGAATCAAAAGGTTTTATTAAAAAATATTTCGTATTATCCGTGGCCAGGCATTCCGAATATTTACCCAAATTAAAAACCCCTAATCCGCCAATATAATTTAGCAACGTATTTACAACCGGCTGCGTCGAAGTTATTTGCATTAATGACTGTATAGTTAAAGAATAAGTCTTCCGTCCACCAGAATTGATTTTGTCAATACACTATATGAGTAACAATTGATTAGAAAAACAAAGAGCATTCGCGTGACTTTATAGAATGGCATTGAAGCCACATCTATTTGCCTGGCAACCATCTTTTATGAAAAACTTTAGAAATGATTTATACGCAAAGTGGTACATAATAAATTATTTTTATTTGATTTCTGTATTATTAATGAAATCATAACGGCTTATGAATGCGTTGAATTAGGTGACTGGATAACACGTCAGAATGACAATTCAACAGACATTTAAAAAGTGATGGAAAGCCATGAAAAGTGATTGAAAAAACCAGGTTAAATGGGTTAAATATCTAACCTAGTTTTTGTGTCATCACTTTTATTGACCTTATATAATTTTTTAAGGGTGTGCTGATTTGTCATTTTGATGACTTATCATTGCAGCATACACAATGTTACTGTATCACTCTAATACTGCTTAAGTCACAGTAGAAATTTAATGAATCTACAGAAGCACTAATTTTAAAATATGTAGACGTTAAATTGACAGTTTAAACGCACCTCGAATAGTTCAGCAAATGGATTCCCTAATTTGACATAAGAAACTAGGTCACGTTAGATACAGGTTCGTTTGAGCCTGCCATAGCTCAAATTAAAGAACAGTGGTCGTTCAGTAAGATTTGGAATAACGGCTGCTACCAAAATGAATAAAATATTATTACTTACCAGTAACTATCACAAGTTAAAGATGTATTATGTAGAATTACAGATTAGAAACATGACGCAACGACTAGTAGGGAGGAAATGTCAAAAAGTTGATTAGTTTTGCATAGACAATGATGAAGTCATAGACAATAATTAATCTATTGCTGTGTACCTTTGTTTGCGTATTTGTAATTGCGTATTATGGTTGCATGAATATTTTAATAAAATGGTTACAATAATACATAATAAATGGCCCAAGAACAAATAAAGAAATAAGCATTTAAAAGATTTTTTTCACCAATGAGGAAAACTAGAACATGAGATTGTTGTAGTCTTTGGAGCCCTCAACTACCTGTGTCCATAGTAATACGGTAAGTAAGTACAGGGCCGGTATTAGGTATTAAAGTTTAAAAAAAAATTGGCTAGAAGTACATCCATAATTACATACAAAATCACAAGTATTATAAACTGGTTTTGATAACATACTTCATACATATTATTGCAACAGCCGAGAGTTAATCATTAGTAACTCTAAAAAAACTCTAGCATATCTAAATTTTATTTTATTTAAAACCAAGTTACATAATGAAATAATCAATAAAAGATGACAAAGGGTCAGGACCTCTTGTGTGGGTAAATGTTAAGAAAATTGAATCAGAAAACAGGTTTTGAAATGCAATAAATTATAACTATATTGTTATTATCCAGGATTTTCCAATAAGAAGTGTTATTTTGATATTCAATCGTAAAAGATCAAAGGTTTCGTCGCTTGTGTGGCACGTAGCGCCGTCTTGTTGAAAGTAAACGTTGTCCAGATCAATACCATCCAATTCCGGCCAAAAAAAATATTAATCATCTCTCGATAGCGCAATCCATTCACCGTAACTGTTGCTCCAGCTTCATTTTCTAAAAAGTAAGGTCCAATGACTCCGTCGGACCATAAACCGCAAAAAACAGTCACACGTTGATGATAGAGATTTTTCAAAAATAACTCCTGGGTTTTCCGAGCCCCAGATGCGACAATTTCGCTTGTTGACGAAGCCACCGAGTTGGAAATGGGCCTCATCACACAAGATGATTTGCATTTGATTCACTAAGTGAATTTTAATAATTTCAATGCGTTGTTGAAGCGTGTATTATTCCATTTTAATTAATGGCGTAGTTTCTACTTGTCAAATGTCAAAAAATGACAGCTTCAAAAGTAACATCTACCGAAATAGCGAGCTATTTAAAATAACACCTCTTATTGGAAAACCGTGTATTATTTGAATTAATGAAAAATATTTAATTATCGAAGAAAGCAAACACTTTGTGGCTTGACATTATACAAAATGAAACAAACACTTAGTTTTAAACCACTTTATTTCGAGTTATATTCGTCGACCGGTTTCGATTGGACTCAATCTTCATCAGGACAATAAAATATAATACTAAATTATAATACAGAGTAAGGTATAAGGTAAACATAAAAGAAAGAGAAAGTATGTAGTAGAGGGAGAGAACATCAGAGACTGGTTGGTGGAGGGGTTGGGGAAGGGGTAGGGGGAGGGGTTGGGGGAGGACCAAAGGAAGGGTGGGGGTTATGGGTTAGGTTGGAGCAAGGAAACAACTTTAAAATCGGGCTGTTGGTTAATTCTATCTGTTTATTTAAAATTTGGGAATTATTTTTCGTTGATTTAGAGATTTCCAAAGCTTCCAAGTTATTCAGGCGTATTCCTATTTTATTTATTCAGGCGTATTCCTCCACCAACCAGTCTCTGATGTTCTCCCCCTCTACTACATACTTTCTCTTTCTTTTATGTTTACCTTATACCTTACTCTGTATTATAATTTAGTATTATATTTTATTGTCCTGATGAAGATTGAGTCCAATCGAAACCGGTCGACGAATATAACTCGAAATAAAGTGGTTTGAAACTAAGGACTGGTTGTTTCGGAGAATTTGAACAATTCTTCAAATTTCAAATCTAATTTTCAAGTTCTGTGAAAGATTTTTTCAAAATCTGTTATTATTTCAGTTCTTTCAAGCAACTAGCCTATAATGATAAAATAACAGAACTTTAATAGGACTTTCACAGAACTCGGAAATGAACGTTGAAATTTGATGAGTTGTTCAAATTCTCCGAAACAACCCATCCTAAGTGTTTGTTTCATTTTGAAAAATATTTAAATTTAATTATTTCAACATTCGAACCATATTGCGCTCCAAAACGTTATGTCTATAATTAGGACAAAACCTAGTCGATATTTACTTATGTCTGTTTGTTCTTTTAAACTACGCAATG
This sequence comes from Hesperophylax magnus, assembly GCA_026573805.1. NCBI lineage: Eukaryota > Metazoa > Arthropoda > Insecta > Trichoptera > Limnephilidae > Hesperophylax > Hesperophylax magnus. The sequence goes on along the minus strand of JAIUSX010000193.1, from coordinate 256,709 downwards.
GATTTTGACAGCGTTTTCTGGTACTAACGTACCCATTGTCATTCTATTATGTAAAAAAATTGTCCGTCGGCATATAATCTTATATTTTACAACCTTAAGGAACAATTTTAGTGGTTGAAACTTGATTATTGATTTTGAGTTACATATAAGTGCCCGACTGGCTTACATGTACCCGGTGTAGCTCGTAAAATTATCAAAAATATAATATACATGTAATATGAACCTTCGGGAAGAAATAAGTTGTTTCACCTCGACCAAAAATTGCATTATTTGTTCATGATTCACTTCCATGATGGTCGTTGCAGTGGTAATGACTCTGATAGGACTATTGACCAAATTGTTCAGGTTGATTCGCCTGCTTGTAAAGCATCCACATCAATTCACATTCCTGAGGAGTTAGCGCTATTGTAGTTATCATATTTGCAGTGGTGTTAAATGAGTCCGTGCTGTGAGCTAGATTGTGTATTCCAGAATAAAATACTGAGGCATTAGGCTGGTTCTTATCTTCATAATTAACTTGTACAAACTCAGAGTGTAGATGTATAGGACATGGTAGTAACTGCAGTCATAATTACTGTAGTTTCTTTAACCTGTTATTATTATTTCTCTTTCTTGAGAAATTGATGCAATGGAAGCTATTGTAACAGCAACAGAATTACTCTCTGCTATTTTTTCATTGTCGCTCTCTCTTCTATTAAAATCGTTGCTTAATTGAGCTCATTCACAGCTGTATATTTATTGATAGTGCATTGATTCTAATGGCTGCGATGTGTTTCTGGATATGTTGATATTATTAGTAATGTCATTACTCTCTGATGTAAATGGCCCCGTATCGGTAATACATCCAATAGTTTATTTCATCTCTTCGAAGAGTACTTCGATAATTTCAAATCCCCGAGTTTCAAAGTTCCGAAAGTTTGTTCTGTGGCTGAAGAAGTAGCTACATCGGTCATATTTGGTCTGGCATTAATCTCTAATATATAACACCCCGCTCTTATTGATTCAATTTTTGTATTGTAATAAGTACTTGTTTCACTTGATCGTGCCACGTCTTCAATTATTCACTTCCAAGTCATACATTCTCCTCAAACCTCTCTCTTCTTTTACCAAATGTAATTATATCATGTTTTCCTCGGACTCAAAAGGTTACTGTTAAAAAACTACATTATGTCGATTCACTATGAATGTTATTGTTGAAATGTATACCCACGAGATTTGCTTCGACGAAATACTTTCAAATTTGCATTTTAAACCGGCAAGAAGAATATAAATTTTATCGGAGGTGATTTCTTGGCTTATATTTAGTGTATCAACCTAATTATAATTAATTAATTACAATAATGAGTGACATATTTTGAATAAGTGACAGTTGTAAACTGTAAACAAAAGTAATTCAGTGACACTTAACAGTTTCACGAACTAAATAACAACCTTCTACAGTTTTACATAGTGTTTATATAGTTTATAAGTTATTTCACCGATAATAGTGAAAAAAATTGATAATAAAATGTTAAACGTCCCTAATGTCAGTTTTTGAAACAAACACAAACTATGTAGTGCTAAATATCATCATATTTTGCCCGAATACATAACAAATTGTGTACGAAATTTGTGATTATTAACACTTATATTTTCTGGTAAAGGATCTCAGGAAAAAAGAAACATAAAAACACTATAAAGCATTCATTTTGGTAAAGTTCATCGACCCAATAAAACTAACCATAGACAATAAATTGCCGTCCTAAATCCATTAAAAAAAAAATCACAGATACCAAAAACAGTTTAGATTGATGACTACTGAAGGTCATCTGAACTTAACCATAGAAAATCAGTATTCTGAGTAAACCATAGACAAAAAAACCAAAAAAACAAAGTTTCAGTTTATGCATATTCTTTGAAGTGCTTGACGGTATTTACCGTCACGGGAAAAAACAATTTATCATGTGCTCCTCTGATTCTGAGGATGATTCAGCTAAAATATCAATCATACTACAATCTCAACAAATTATAGCACAGCGACAGGAACTAGAGCATCTTCGAGCCCAGCTAGCGCGCACGAACATGGAGAACTCGCTGCCTCGCTTTACTCACATACGATCGGAGTCTCCTGTTAGCAGCCTCCATGGTGAGCTTCTGTCCGAATCAGCAAACCAATAAGGTGTCTACATTGCGCAGGAGATAGAAAACCTTTCAAGTAACAGGTCTGCATCAAGTCTTACAAACCAAACTGAAGTTATTTTAAACCCCACTAATGTTTGGATTGAAACTGAAATGGAGACAAACCATTCTAATGTAATGAATGTTCTGGATCCTATACTATCAGGCAAATAATATAGTATATGATAGACAGCATCAAGCAGATAATGAATGAGGGAAAAAACAAGATTAACAAAAAGGATCGATCTGCCATTAACAGTGCTCTAGAAAACATTAGGAAAATGGTGATGATAAATGCGATGGATAATACTGCTCAAACTTTCTCAGAGGTCCAAAAGGGAATTGAAGGAAAATTGGACAAGCTCATAGAAAAACACCGTCAATCTATCAAAAATTCCACATTTGATCAAAATCCTAATAGAAATACTTATGCAGGAGCAACTGCTGGTGCACCTACATTTATGTCAGTAGTTTCTGCCTCAAAATCGATCTCAATGAATGGTTTTGAGAGCGAACTTCCTTCCTTAAGACCAACCATTCTATTTTACCCGAATATACCATAGTGGAAGACATCTGACGAACTCCAGAGGAACTTTACCTCAATTCTAAACCCAAAACCAGATGGATTTCAGGTGGTAAGGACCCGAAAAATAAATGGCGCAGGAATTGCAATACAAACAACCAATTCCGGAGGGGTGGAGAATATCAAAAAGGTGAAAGAAAAATTTAGCGCCAAAGGGATCAAAATGATAATCCCAATGGGAAAACTCCCTAAAATAGTCGTATATGATGTACCGAAAGGCGAAGCGAAGGCGAATATTTCTTCAAATAGTGATTCTGCACTATTTGAAGAAATATTCGACAATAATATAAATGGGAAATGCAACCTCTCCAAAGAAGATCACATACGTACAATGAGGAGAGTATCCCTATTCGGCAAAAAAGATTCCGGCTCTATGAATATGATAATAACGTGTCATCCAGAAGCAAGAAAGGTATAAATAGATAGCGGCTTATGCTTCCTTGGGCGGAATGCCTGCCCCGCCCGCGATTACATTGGAGCCACACGATGTTTCAAGTGCCACCAGTACGGGCATACCAGAAAATTCTGCACACAAGAATTACAAACTAGTCACCACTGCGCTCTGACCGGACATGATTTTATGGATTGCCCCAAGAATTCACAAGCTGCCATCTGTGTGACCTGCACTCGCTTCAAGAAAACAGCAAACCATGCCACGGGAGGTAGAGTCTACCCTGCACAAAAAGCCGCGATTGATATGCAAGTCAGCATGACCGACTATTTCGTATTATCATACAGAAAAAGATGACGGGTTACTTACCGCGATATCATTTGTTTTATCGATCGATATCATTTGTTTTATCGATCGATATCATTTGTTTTACCGAAACATGGTTGAACTAGACAGTATTCAGTGTAGAATTGTTAGATGACAGATACATAGTGTTTAGAAGAGATCGCGAGTCCACCAAATCTGTGTCTAGAGAAGGTGGTGGAGTTCTAGCCGCCGTTTCTAAAAAACTTCTTATTTCAAGAAAAATTGAGTGGGAAAGTGACAATGAAGATTTGTGGCTCGTGATCAAGTCCAATACTCATTCAAACTTGTTAATTTTTATTTTTGTCGTATACATTTCACCTAATGTAACTGTTGATAATTATTGCAGTCAGATCGTAAAATTAAACTTGTGGTAGGAGCTGGAGGATCGAAAAAGCAAGGGAGAAAATAATTTAATTATTAAATATATCAACAATAGAGCTAAAATTATAACCAATATACCAAAAAACTTATAACCGCGCCACGTCACATCTTTTACCCGAACGTCAGGGGACTTCGGACTAAATTCAGTGACTTTAGAACTAATGCACCCACTATCACACAGGACATCATCATAATCTCTGAGACCTGGCTGGAACCATCGATATACTCAGCGGAGCTCGGTCCACCTAACCACAGTATCTACCGAGTTGACCGAAATCGGAACACCAGCTCCAAACCAAGAAGAGGAGGCGTCCTGATAGCAGTAAATAAAAAAATTCATCGAAAATATTAAAAAACAAAAACAGTGATGTTGAGCAAATTTTTGTAATGTTAAACGATTAATCCAAAAAACTATCATCGGATGTGTAGGGGCAACTGCTGTACCTGTGGACGGTTTTACCTATGGACACTATGCATATTTCACAAACTGTACAACCGAAAAATTACAAAAAAATATTAATATGTAGTAATTTTGTTATACGGCAACACTGACTAACGGCCATTTCTCGTCTGTCCCAACTTGGAAAGCGCAGCATACTACTAATACTAATATTTTTTTAATAAAAAGTTAGTTAATTACCATATTGAAACGGTTTTTCCTAATACCCGAATCACAAATTTCGATATGTATTTAGTTTTACTTGAGAAATAACATATCATATACCCATTGACGATATTTAAACCTTCTTAGTAGATTATCTTAGCCATTATAACAATTTTAGCTTATAATGTCAAAATTGTACTTGTGGACAACACGATGATTGTACCTGTGGACTGTCCACAGGTACAATCAATATATCTATTAAAGTTTAAGAATTTATTTTGTTTCTATTTCAAGTGCATTATATACCTACTCATAATAGACACAATATAGTTTTACATGACAAAATAAACAAAAAACGTTATATCATTGTTGTCGCTATTCCAAATTCCTGTAATATTCGAAAATCTGTTTCTGGAAAATAAGAAAATACACAGATTTAGGAAGTGACGTTGAAAGAATTTGGCATTCTCACACTAATAATGCCATTTGTTATTTCGGCTACTGGCATTATACCTAACTCCCTCATTTAAAATGTAAGTGTATTAGATCTGTCAAAGAATTTATATATAAAAATGCAAAAATCAGTCATTTAAATACATATAGGATTACGAAGATTTTGAAAATATTTATATTAAGGGATCGGTAGGATTTAAAGGTCCAGTTAGGAGTTCTACCGAGCCGAATACTCAGCTACGAATCAATTTCTAGGTGAATATGTGCATATGTTTATAACAATTTATTTTATAACAAAAAAAAATTATGTAAAGACAAAATTATTTTTTAGTACTTTATTTTTTATTTTTTTTATATTTACTCCACAGGAGGCCCTGAAGAAAATAATTTCTTATATGGCCTATGTCATCTTTGGGGATGCTGTGTGGAGGGTCTTTTTGTGGAGAGGAAGGAGTGAACATGGGTCTTGAAGAGTCCCATGTTGAAGGAGGGAGGAAACACAGAGGCCGGCAGTTCGTTCCACAGCCAAGCTGTTGAACTTAAGAACGAATCGTAGAAGCGACCCGTTCTCATGTGACAATGTCAACTGTGTACAAATGTTGGTCGCGCGTTTGGCGTGTATTCCGACTACGCACCGGTGCCGAAGGGATCAATGACGCTAATTCCTCAGAGCATCTTCCATTGTAATACCGATAGAACAAGGACAGCATACCTACCTGACGCCTGTGCTCTAAAGATTGCAGTCCGTTTGTTAAGATTGGGGAATCTATCAAACGGACCGCCCGTTTTCACACAGAGTCAAGGGTTTTTTTCAGGTATTTAGGCTCCGGACCAGAGATGGCTGCCAAATTCGACAGTAGGGCGCACTTACGATTTGTACAGGGTCAGCAGTTGTGTATTATTAAAGTATCTGGGGGCCCTGTACAGTACGCCCAGCTTCTGAGAGGCCAACTTTACTCTGGCTTCGATGGAGCCCCCGTACCTGAGCTTGTCACTTATAGTTATACCAAGCATATCAATGGAAGGCCTGTTCGGAAGATTGCTTCCGTTGAAGGAGACTAGATTATCATTTGGATCCCTTTTAGACGTAATCAGACAGGATTGGGTCTTTGAAACATTAAATTCGACGAGATTATTCTTACCCCAGGAGGAAATACTCTCAAAATAACCGTCCATTCTCTGCTTCAAAGCCCTCCGAGCCATTGGAGTTTGTGTGCCCTTTGGGGGCTTGTCAAACAAAAAGCTATCATGAACTCTACTGTCATCCGCGTAACAATGAATCGGTGCACATGTCAAAAGGTCATTGATGTGCAACAAAAACAAAGTCGGAGACAGTAAAGTACTCTACTAATCTGTTCTACAGTATATCTGTTCCCACGAATACAACTCTTATCAATAACAATATCATCTATGAAATATTAATCCACTCTGTTATTTTTAATTGCGACTTTTTTACAAGAGCTTTCGAAAGATTGTATTGTTTTAAAAGCCACCGACTAGAACATGAATAGTTGCAGTCGGAGAACGAAAGTGGATTTACAGTTTAGAATGTCTTCTTAAATTTCACATTCTGGAACAAGATTGGTTTTTTCATTGGTGTGAAACATTAAGTGATTTTTTTAAATTGATATTTCCGTATGCATAAATAATCGCAGAAGGTACACGATAGTAGCTCTTTCCCGATGTGCAGCAGCCTTTGTATCTATATATAAAAAATAATTATAATTTATTAATCTGATCTACTTGAACATGAATAGCGCAGACGTCTCACGAAAGAGATTTTTCTCTACTGTGAGTCAAAATGTGAGCTTTTAAAATATGTTTCCCAGAACATGAAAAGTTGCAATCAAGACACGAAAATGGTTTAAAACCAATGTGAGTCAGAACATGCCTATTCAAATGTGACTTTAATGAAAACGAATAGTAACAGTTAGAACACGAGAATGACTTTTTCCTAGTGTGAGTCAGCATAATGTGATGTTTTAAATCGGATTTAAGCGAACAAGAATAGTTACAGTCGGAACACGCAAATGGTATCCTCGTGTTGTGGAGCAACACGTGTCTTCTTATATATGCCTTGTTTGAACATGAATACGTGCAGTCAGAACACGCAAACGGTTTTTCTTCACTGTGAGTCAGCATGTGATCTTTTAAATTTGAGTTTCTAGCACATACATAACTGCATTTAGAACATGAGAATGGTTTTTCTTTAGTGTGAGTCAGCCTGTGTCTTGTTAAAGATGACTTTTTTGAACATGCAAAGTTACACTCGGAACACGAAAAGGGTTTTTCTCCGCTGTGATTGAAAATGTGTCTTCTCAAATCTGCGATTCTTGAAGAAGTATACCAGCACTTTGAACACGAGAATGGTTTTTCCCTACTCTTGGTCAGGACGTGACTTTTTATCTGTGACTCTTGAGAACTTGAAGCATTGCAGTGGGAAAATAAATTATCATTTTTATCCTCGCTGGAATGGCGTAGTTGCTCGCAATACTCTTCATCACCACTTGCTCCTGGAATAATAAATAAAAATGTGTGTCTGAAATAAAAACGTTAAGTCGAATTAATGTGATTCTAAACCAAGTTGATTTAGGCAAACATCCAGAATAACTGGACACGGTTAATATGTACAAATTAAATTCATTGTTGCAATTATATAATAATGAAAACCTACTAATCAGTCACCGGAAAAAGAAAATAATGCATTTTTATAGCTATTTCTTTAAAAATACGGAAAATTTGACATCTTTTCTTGACGCAATGTTTTGAGAGAGTTTAATATTAAAATAAATCAGGCTAGTTTACTTTGATAACTACAGAAAAAAAGGGATGCACCGCGGCTTATACGCACTTTAAACACAAAAACCACCGTGTATTAGTTAGATAACAATGAGAAGTAGGTATTCAGTGTTCTTAAATGGAAAATAATGCATTTTTGTAGCAAATTTAGAAAGAAATATGGACAGTATGGCGTATTTTCTACACGCCATGTTTTGAAATAATAAATGTAAAAAAAAATCAATGAAAACTTTGACATCAACAACGGCAGACAGGTAAAGATCGGTTTTAATTTTAACAGAATAACTATAAAAATGCATTATTTTCCATTTCCGGAAACTGTAATACTTACTTCTCACTATTATCTAACTACAACAAAGTATTTTCAGAACAAAATGTACGTATTAAGCATGTCCCCATTTTCTGTATATTTACTTATCTTTTAACCAACAATGGTTTTTTAGTTTGGATTCAATAATAAAAATCAAAACTAACGGAAAAACTTGTCGAATTCCGCACTAACAACTAACTGTCACATCAATAATAACGGCCGCCATGTGAACAAACAAATTTTAAGTTGAACGAAATCAATACATCATTTTCCAATCTGGTGACTGAAATAGTTGTTTCTCATTGTTATTAAGTTGACAGATATAAAACATTAAAAAAAATTGTGCGTATTAACCGTGTTCAGTGAACCTTGAATTATCGACATTTTTTTCAACATTAACGTACTGGACGCACAGATGTGTAAAGTTATTTTTGTTACCGGCTAGTTGGTCCATTCTCTTGGATTGCTCCGAGCATTATTAACATCCTGGACGTCTTTTGTATCCGTCGTTTCACCTCCGTCTGCTTTTTCAGTGCCTGGCTCTAACTTGATGTTTCCATCAGGACTAGCGATATCCATGGCGCACGACACTTCAATGACAACGGGTGTATTCGTAGTATTTAATACGCTCTTTCCCAGATATAAAGAAAATCTATTTTTCTGGTCCCCAATATTCAGTAAATTATTTCATAAGCCTTTAAATTACGATAAATAGAAAGATGCCAACGCAGTCGAGACAAACATAACCTACAAATATGTGACGTAGGCAATAATTGGTGATAACGGTGATAAGCCATAGATAAAACGGATTGAAGAAAAGTGTTGTATTTATGATTGCAGTATTTTGCCAATGATGGTTTGATGCTATTTTTCATGTCCTTATAATGTACAACTTGTGTATGGTTAACGTTCCATGCAGACAATAATTGGTTAACCAATCGGGAGGTATCGGGAAGTTGGTTATATTATGGTGATGAAAATTGTAGATTCGTTTTTTAAGTGCCACAGCAACAAAATTAAATATTTTAAAATGCTTATTTTTACTACCCAACCCTGAATAGACCTCGCTGTTTACATACAATGGACAGTTTGTAAGTTATTTACGGACGGGCAGGTACAAATGACACGATTAAAAATAATTATTTCAGGAACCATGATATTTTGCGCGCTGGAAACACCGGCCAAATTTTTACCATCATGCATATCCATAATAGGGCTGCTAATTCCCCAAATTGCGGCGAATTTCGATGATATTTCAAGAATTGGGTATTTTTCAGGAAGAACCTTTTTTGTGTGGAAAAAGCATGGATTCTGGTCATTTCTTTATCCAACCATATTTTCAAAAATATTTAAAATAACTGTTACAATGAACTATAATTTCTTTTTATTTGCAGCAAATTTTCAAAAAATATATTTTTTAAACCCTGAACAAAAGGGAAAACTAAAAAAATTACCATATAATACAAAATAAATGCTAACTTCAATGGAATTTTTGACATTTTGGGGGTAAATGAACTTGTGTGGATTTTGTAGTGAATTTTGACGTCTACTGTGGGTATTATAGAACATGTGCATTGGCAACCCTGATCTATAATGATATATCTATGCATCTATCGATCTATTTATATCTATGTATCACAGGATTTATAACTTCAAAAATCACACGTCTCTGAAGTGCGTACATATATTTTTTATTAAAACTATCAATTATTTTAGCATAAATTAAAATAAATTATCAACTTTCGTGGCATATTTTGATTTCTCCAAAACATACTGTGTAACAGTTTGTTTCAAACACATATTCCGGTGGTACCAACGCATTTGAAACACAGCCGTAGTACCAACTATATTCATCTATAAATATTTATAATGTTGCATTAATATTACTTGTTTTTCGTAAGTAATTACTTTTGTAGAGAATATTTTTTTTCTCCTAATCCAACAATACTTTTAACTTATACGTCAGTGGTTAAAATACACGATTCGCCCAAAATAAAGAATAGCAGAAAGTATCTACTACTTGTATTGATTGGAACCTTGTGTCAAAATTTCAAAGCAATCGGTGAAGAACTTTCGCAGATTTTTAACAAATGGACATAACATTTTTATGTATATAGATAGATACATGACATAATAAAAATCAATATAAATAATATATTATTTCCAGTGAGTTCAAACAACACATTTCGTGAAAGACAACATTAATTAAATAAAATTAACAATTTTTATACAAGAAAAATAATTTAAAAGAGAGTTCAATGAACAGTGTACATAGATTTTTAATTAGACTACACAGATATCACAGTTCAATGGAAAATATTTGATAAATACATTAAAAGAAATGAACACAGAAGTTCCAAAGAAAGATTGTGTCATTGATTAATACAACTGCTGAAGAAATAGCTTTTAAGAGCTTTTGCCAATGTTTTTTGTTCGGTGCTGTAAGTTTAAGGTTACTAGGTAATGCGTTGTATTCCTTATTAGCGATGTATTGTAAGGAATTAATTCAAAATTTAGTCGTGTAAGTAGACAACGATAAGTGTATTTGATTTTGTGCTGGTGTATGTCGGTATTAAATTCTGGTTTGGTGTTGGTTTGTAAGGAGTGTTGAATTAGTATGAGAAGGTCCACCTAGGACAGAAGGTTGTCTCATAAAGCATTACGTATTCGTTTAAGGGTAAGCTAATAAGCATATCTTGTCATCTCAGTCACACTCGTGGTGTAGTATATAGTACTCGACATGTGAAAATGCTACCCGGTCCTATCGTTTATTTTCTTCAAATGTCTATCTTTGTCATGCATGGACAGTGTTTAAATTAAGAATTTACTGGAAATGTTGGTTGCTTGTCACATTTTCTTTTAATTTAGTGAGACAATAACAAGACTACACATATTGTTACGCCACTGTTTGAAATATTCTCTCGATTTCCAGATAACCAAGGCAAGAAGAAATGGAGAATTCTATTCTAGAGAGGGTTACCATTAAGACAGAACCAAGAATCCTAGAAGAGGACGTAAACGAAATTTCATATGGAGAAATCGATATCGATCTCAATGATGTTAAAAAGGAATGCTTGGAGCACACTGAAAAAACTCACATTAACTCGGGTAAAACGACATTTTTTTAAAAATCATGAATCGCGTAACCTTCTTGACTTTCATTACAGTAATCATGTACAAGCTATTGGAAGAAAACAAAAAAATATTTTTCACGGTTTCTAAATTTTGAAATGAGTATCTCAGCAATTTTTTTGAACTATCACGCTCAGTTAAATGATCTGAATATGCTAATTTATTTAACTATGATACTCAGTTAAACCATCTGAATATTAAAATTTGTTGAACTATGATACTCAGTTAAAAAATCTGAATATTTAATTTCTTTGAATTATGACACTCAATTAAATTATCTGAATACGTCAGAAAGATTTTCACTGACTTTCTGTATACAATTTTAAATTGTGCATAATTTGATTTTTTTGCATTGATACGCTTTCGGACACCATTACCTAATAACAGAAGTCGGATTTTAGTTAAGTGCAGATATTCTTGGACTAACTACCGTACTCATCATCTCCCAGATACTTATGGAGGGTGATAATTATGCCGAGTGAGTGAACATCTTACATAATATTTATTTCAGATACATAAAATTGTGGCTGGAATAGTTCAGTTATGCATAAAAAATGGTATTTATTACATTCCCGTTTAGTGATATAAAAAGATGTTCATAACTAAATAACCCGATTTCATTGCAAACATTATTGTAGTTGTCAAATGGTAGCGTAGTTTGTTTGCGCTTTCACAACAGGCATGCGTTGTTGCTATTTTTTTATTATTTATTTAAATTTATTTTGTAAGACATAATATTGTTTAACATAACTCATGCAGATAAGCTTTTTTTGCAGTAGCTTAACGAAAACCAATTTCCAGTGTGTAATTTTTTTCTAGATGCTGCGATGAGTCTTAATACCATAAATTCAGATAAACAAAAATGCAACGGAAAAGGATCAAAGAATTCAAAATCTTTCTCATGCACCAAATGTGACCGAAAACTTACTTCGAAGTCAGGCTTAATAAAACACATGCACGCTCATACTAATGACAAACCAGTCTCATGTCCTCACTGTAAATATTCATGTTTACGGAAATCAATCTTAATAACACATATTCGTTCTCATTCTAAAGAAAAGTCTTTATCATGCTCTTATTGTAACTATTCAACTTCACATTCATGGAATTTCTTTAGACACATTCGTACTCATACTAATGAAAAACCATTCTCATGCTCTTACTGTAATTATTCATGTTCACGGAAATCAAGTTTGGTAATACACATTCGTACGCACACGAAAGAAAAGCCATTCTCATGCTCCTACTGTAATTATTCAAATTCAGATAAATCAAACTTTAACAGACACATTCGTACTCATACCAATGACAAGCCATCATCATGTTCTCACATTCATAATTCATGTTCATGTAAGTCACACTTAGCTAAAGAAAAACCGTTCTCATGTTCGTTCTGTTATTATATGTGTTCCCGGAAATCAACCTTAATAACACACGTTCGAACTCATACTAGAGAAAAACTATTTACTTGTTTTTACTGTGGCTATTCATGTTCACGGAAGTCAAGCTTAATAAGACACATTCGTACTCATACTAAGAAAAAACCATTCTCATGTTCTTACTGTAGCTATTCATGTTTGCGGAAGTCGAGCCTAATAACACACATTCGTATTCATACTGAAGGAAAACCATTCACATGTTCTTATTGTGGCTATTCATATTCGCGGAAACCAAGCTTAATAGTGCACATTCGCACTCACATCGAATAAAAATCATTGTAATGATCTTACTGCAATTATTCATGTTCACACAAATCAAACTGTAAAACACACATTCGCACTCATACCAATGAAAAACCATTATAATGTACGTACTGTAACTATTCAAATTCAGATAAGTTGACATTCTTACTCATACCTAGGTGATATCATTCTCATAAACACAAAATATAACCCTTTTAAACAATTTATTTAATTAATTAATTAATCGTACTTCAATTGTCTTGTTGTCATAATTCAACATTTGTAAATAATTCCTGTGGATAATAAATTAAAATAATTCACCTAGTTACCTGTATGTCTCTTTTTCATGTTTTCCTTCACATCTCAGGAACATGCATCTGTAAGCTGTAGTTATTTTATTCGCCCTAATTTTTTTTAACTCTTTGTAGTTTATAGTCAATAAATATTGCATTGAAATGTTAAGAGTTAGTATATCAGACCGGCTAGAGTATCGGGGCTCTATAGAAGCCCGAATAAATCTGGCTTCCAAGAATCTGGGCATCTTGTGTAGGACTAGCGACCAGCTGTCGACCCTGTACAAATCTCAAGTATGCCCAACAGTTGAATTTGGAAGCCACCTCTACGCGGGAGCCCCAAAATACATGAAATCGGGGTCCGTTGTTAACAGAACTATTGCCATGAATGCACAGACACAATATAGGCATGCTGAGTTTATTATGTGGTTATTTTAATGAAGCCTGCTCTAAGGAGCTAGTAGAATAGATCTCAGTTGAACGGTTTGTTTCTTCGACTCGTTTTTGCGTAAATCGACTTGTATGTGGAACGAGCTAACGGCATCTGTTTTTCCTCCTTCACATAATCTGGGCCTCTTCTAGACCCGCATTAATAAATCCCTTCCTTAACCCGCTTCACAATGCTGCTCAACTGGGTGGCGACACAGTACTCCCGACTTTACACTACACAGACAGGGAGGCTCCTGTGTGTCAAGTATACATGTTGGTGGTAAGTATACTTGCCGATTATCTTTTCCATCATTTAGAATAGAAGAAATGATATTTGTTTAGAGAGGGACAACCAAAAAATATGTCGTCTATAGTTCCCACTTCTAGACCACAGAAAGTACAAGCTGAGGAGTCAAACCCGTGATTTTTAAAAAGGTGAGGAGTAATAGAACAATGTCCATATTCTAAAATTTCAATGTCCACCGTGAATCTGATCAATTATTTTTGTGTTTTCTTTTTGGTACCTAAAAACGTACGGTAAACTGTACGGGTCTTAGGTCCACCGTAGAATAATTTGAATTGGACTGTTTTTTGGGAAAAATTTCCCCCAGGAAGCTGTTGAAATATTACTTGCTAGGATTTATCTTTATGCAACACGTCTAGAGGTCAGGTCACTTCAGATAAACGCGGATCTATTAAAACAATTCAAGCTTAGAGAAGCCACAGTTTTGCACACATAGTACACTATATTTTTTTTAATCTCTGCAAATTGTATGTTGAGTATAATACTATTTACGTCTTACAAATAAGTTGTATTGTACCTGCTTATATAATTCATACTCAGTTTATTATGTTATGTACACCTATTATTATACTTCTGAACAACTTACCAATAACAGTGTTTACTTACAAAAGCCTTCAAGGCATGTTAAATAAATAAATGAAGTTAATTGTTTCAAAATAGTTCCAAACCAGTTTGAATCTCTATCAAACGTGTTCTTTTTTTGCCTAAACCTTTATTTGAAAAAAAAGATTTTTGATGCGGCTTGTCGCGCCGTTTTATTTAAATTTTTTGTGTCTCTTTTACTGAAAAGTTTTCCCAAATTACAAAAAAGTAACGATTCAAAATTTTTAAGTTCTGCGCATCACTAACGACACCATAGAAATATTACCTAAATTCACGAACTGTCATTAAGTTACTGCAAGTTAGCTTATTGTTAAAACATATCATTATTTTGTATTGTTAAGTGTTCATTGCTAATTATAACTAACCGTTTGAAATAAAAATTAGATGGCATCAACGCTGAACGTTTTTAACGAAAATTTGCGTCAATGGTTGATAATAGAATATCTGTAACTGCATACGAATATTAACTATGATTGTTTTACAAAAAGGTGCAACAGTTTCTTCGTGAACGAAATTATTAGCATAATTTCGAATATTTTTTTGGTTTTATTCCATATATCTTTCTAATATTGTGAACAGTTCTGTAAATCTACGTATTTGATGTTATTGACAATTGCTACTTCACTGTAATCTGTGGCAATTGAAGCCGACTTGGGAATGATGTGTATTTTTATTGTGTGCATAGACGCTGAAGCGGCTGAACGATCGTAACCCTGTGCGATTGACAATCGCTGGTTCAATTGTTCTATCGACTCAGTTGCCAAATTTACTATAAACTAGTAATTAATTTAACAACGGCGACAACAACGGAGTTGATTAATAAAAGAAATAAAATTTCAAAGTGCATATTTTTTCATCTCTCCCGACTTCATTTTTTGAATTAATAAATCTAATTCCATTTATTTGAAACTGAAATATTGCGTATTAACCGTGGAGCGGAATAAGAGAGCAATATAAGAAGAGCCGTGGTTTTCATATCCAATATCAAAACAAATAGAGGACATTGCCGGAATACATTACAATTTAACGTAAAAAAATATTAGAGCAGTGCCAAATATCAATGTGCCAACCCTGATTTTGCTTTCTTTTCGGATTGGTTTGTTCAGTACTAACCGAAGCCACCGCGTGGAAAGGCTCGGTCATTAGTCCGCCGTTTCCCATAGTCAAGCCCATTATTCGATCCCCTCCCATATGTTTTCTTAAATACATTGGCATCAATATTTTAAATTATGACAATAGTAGTGAAAATGATTTGCAAAGTGAACAACCATTTTCTTCAAAAAAATCCAAGTTTGCAGCGTAATTATTTCATCCGAATTAATTCAACAAACCTTTTTTTAAACAAAGATTTTTTTTATATTAACAGCTAATTTATTTTTTTTCCTCGCAATTAACACATTTTATGTGGGGCATGTTATTTGTTTTATCTAGATTCTAGATAGTATAAAAATATTTCTTATGATCTTATTGTGAAAAAAAAGTGTATTTTAAAATGTTGTTCTATTTCTATATTTTTTCTATCTTCCGTTTCTATAATAACAAAAATAATATCAACCTTTGTACCTTATTTTATTGTATTTTTGTTTTATTTTTTTGGTCAGTTAGTAAATGATCTCTAATTTTAGTTTCGCAGAGTAATGTTTTTAAAGTGTAAAACTTTTTTTCATATTATAATAGATTTTGATTCAACAATAAAACGTTAAAAATAAGAACTGATCCCAATTGTTGTCATTGTATTGTAGTTACCTATAATGTCTTATAATTAATATTATTATTACACACTAACTACACCCATTTAATTTTCGGTCACATAAATAGGCAGTTGTCAAAATAATGAATTGGTTAAAATAACATTATATTATGCAAGTATTTTAAAATTAAAATTGATATTATAGAAGCTTTACCTCTCTTTTATTGATTTTAACAACGCTTTCGGAAATGCCTGTTTGTGTTGCTTTTTATTGAGAATTTGAGAATTATGAAACAACCTCATTTACAATGCCACAATAATTTAAAAATATAAATTGAGTTTGTTTATATTGCACTTCGAATATAAACCATTAGTAAAATTTAATATAATTCTATGGTTACTATAAAATACTTTTACAGTAATACAAACAGTTTTTGTAATTTTTGTTTAAAACATTCATTCTTCCATTGAGGTATAATATTCAATGCATTTTTCACGTTTTCGGACAACCATAAAACACAAAAAACATCAAGTCGGCTTCCCACCCCTCCCCAAGTCCCCACCGCGACTTACTCCGCGGGCAGCGGTCAGCTATATCTCGCGCCGAACGGCTCGCTTGCCCCCCGTGCGACTAGCCCCACCCATCCCCTTACCCCGCGGGCTCCCGTTCATCCAAAAATCACGCGAAATGAGCGTGCGTTCGAAATTAATTTTAAAAAATAGGTTGCCGTTCAAATCGTTGCTGGATCTTTGCAGAAATCGTTCTTACATAGCTATCCCATCAACTTGGCGTAAAAAAATTGGACGGAGGATTTTTCCGGAGCGATATTTTTGACTGACATCAAAAAAGCATGTTCCAAAAGAAAAAAATGTTGGATCTCTTGATTCATAGAAAAAACAGTATTTCACAATCGAAATAACATATCGAAATTTATTCATACAAAATAACAAAATTATTTAGAAATTTTCAGTACATATAAAAAAAACTATAACCTAATAGGGCTTCAATTGGGGATAGCGTTCAAAACACTTTCCTTTATTACGCAGGGGCACATTGCAAAACTTGCACATGTACCGCGTTTCACTGCGTAGTTTGTGAGCGGAACATACGCGACAACGATTTTTTTTTTTTTTTTTTGTGTTTCAAACTCATTGTATTGACAGGTAGATAGATAAGGTACCGCCGACAATAGAAAACACATGACCCCGCACCCATTTAGAACCCCTTGTTTACAAGATTCCCGCTACTTACCGCTTTGCGCAACAAAACGAGTAAACTCGTCTCCCGCGTCTTACTGTAAAAAGGCGTATGACGAGTTTTCTCGTTTCCCGCAAAGAATGTGTTAATAAAGACAAATAAAATGTTGATTTCGGCGCCCGATTAACATAGTATATCATTTTAATCGCCGATCTCATTCTGCAAAAAAGTAACATTAAAAAGTTTTTTTAAATCATTATATTATTTTACCATTCTTGGGGTTGTCTTCGTTGGACTCCGAACATTCTACCTTGATATTCGGGGGATCCATAACGATCTTCGTTTGAAGCATTTTACCTCCGTCTTCTTCATGTGGCCCTGGTTCTGTCTTGATGGTGGGAACACCTGTGTTGACATCCATGGTACTGCAGCAAGATTAACACTAGTGCACGGTTCGGCGTTATGCAATTAGTATTGTATGTTGACGTTGACAATTCGAAAAACACTGCTAACTCAACTATCGTTAGTGATTGTCCGTTGAAAATAACCGTTGGAAATAACGCTGATATTGACGCTAACAATAGCAAAACTGATTTTGGTAGAGTTGCCGAATTCGGCTGCACACACATTTTCAAAAAAATAACACTTTGTTTCAACTTAATTATTACTTCTGGAAACAACGATTTAATAAGGGGAGATGGAAAAACAGGTAATTTTTGGATAGGGCCTGACACGCTTATTACGAATATTTTTTAGAAAAAAACTTTATATTCGCCTTAATTACTATAAAAGATAACTTTTTGCATTTCAGACGGCGGAAAATTATGAATTTAAATTTTCAATTGCGTTAACCAAAATTCACTTCGCGAATCGATGCGGCGGCAATCAGCTGCCATTAGGTACGTCACTGTTATGTTGGTATCCCTGATACATTGCGTAGATACGACTATGGCTAACTTCGTGGAAGACAAATGGATTTGTATCACAAACCATATTACACAAACCTAGCGTAGCCGGTAAACCACTTGAAAACTGGGATGTTTTTCTTGCCTTGACGCGAGCAGGCGTTATTAAGGGGCACTTTCCTTTGTATCACAAACCATGTTACACAAACCTAGGTATCCCACGAAGATAGCAACGGTCGTATTTAGCTCTTGTTAATGCATCAGTGATACCAACATAACAGTGCGTTCCTAATGTCGCCACATCGATTCGCGAAGTGAATTTTGGTTTTACGCAATTGAAAATCAAAATGCATAATTTTCCGCCGCCCGAAATGCAAAAAGTTTTCTTTTATAGTAATTAGGCGAATATAAAGTTTTTTTCTAAAAATTATTCGTAATAAGCGTGTCAGGCCCTATCCAAAATTTACCGAAAAACATTCACCAAATATGTCTTTATATTCTTAGTATGGGTTATTTAAATAATTTGTGCGTATTTTCTAACCGTCAAACATAACTCTGATCACACAGACATGAACAAATGGGCGGATAACTGTCAAAACCTGTGGAATTTTTCACTATGATTGATAGAAAATGAAACTTTAATGCATCTTTTACCACCTCCCCAAACATAAATAGTTGTTTTTTGTAGTAATTAAGTTGAAACGTTATTAGTTATTTTTGAAGAAAGTAGAAAGTTTTTGTTCTTAAAAAATGGAATTACACATACATTGCTAAGTAAAAAAATAGATACATCTTTTAAAAGTAAAACACTGAAAGTTTCATCGAAAAATATCAAATAGATCATAAGATATGAATATTTTTCGGAAAGTCTAATTTTGGCGCTAAAATTTAAAAAAACACTCGCGCTTTGCCCCCAATTTGGCGGTAAAATGCCCGACCATATAGTGTTCATTATCGACGCCCTGATGTGGATTTACATGATTGTTTTCGTTGAACGTGATTTAGGACACGATACATAGAACAATTTTTTTTTGTTGCTTAGTTTTTTTACTATTTATTTATTTGTTAACACCCTTTTTAGTTTTTTTTTTCAGAATAGGAGTAGTAAAAATTATACACTTATTACTGACCTACTCCTGTGACAATCTTTTGTCTCATTTCTTTTAATCTCAATGATAATTATTTTCCTCCGTCAGCATTCTGGGAAATGCTGAATATATATGGTAGCTAGTCCCAGAATTTCTGCCCTGGAAAAGTCTCAATTTTTAGGTGCGTATAAGTTCGTGTTAGATAAAAAGAAAAATCTAAAAAAAATTTAGATTATAGAAATAAGGTAATGAAATAAATATTTGTTATAAATTCTAAGTGATGGTGGTAGATAGTAAAAAGCTACATAAAAAAATATTTCAAGTATGAATCTCGTAACTTACATTTAATGTCTATTTATTACACGCTCTAGTGTGCATCTTTAAATATTATAAAATAAAGTCGCTATCCGCGTCTGTTTGTGCGCTTAGTTCTTTTAAACTAAGCAATGAATTTCGATAAGGTTTTTACTATCATTTAGAGATTTTTTTCCGGAAGTTTTATATATATATATATAATACATGCATATTACACTGATATAAAGTAGAGAAAAGAAAAGTAAAAAATATATTTTCTGGCTCTTACATTGCTAACGCTTGCTAAACCTGAGATACATTAAAATAATGTATGACGGAATTATAAAAAAATCTTAAAAAAGCGTACATAAATGTCAAAAATGGTATATGTCTAATAATAATAATAATATCTTTATTTAGGAAAGTTTACACATTACAACTATATATACATATTATGGTGTACATTGATTTGTAACTTTTATATTTAAGGTTATAAAATTTACAGAAAAATACAAACATAATATTGTGAATGTAAAAAGAAAATAAAAGTACAGTCGAGGTTTCTAAAATACCGCCTAACTAGGCTAGCCTGTGTTGAGGCAGAATTATTCGTGTTAGTTCCTAATACCTTTGAACATACCTATACTTATATTATGAAGTATTCGCTCAACAATGTGGTGACTTTAATAACTGCGAATTTGGGTGAATGCACCGGTGAAGGCCCTATTCTTATTTTTGATCCAAATTTTTACATTATCTTTGAAAATTTTTTGTGAATCACATTGTTTTATGCTGTCTGGAAGAATGTTGTAGAGTCTTGTCGCCAAGTATTGAAAGTTTCGTTGACCAAACGTAGTATGTGTTATCGTTATTTGTAGTAAGTTTTTGTTGTTGCTTCGAGTACATCGTGTATTTGAACTTTTTTCGTAGTATTTATATATATTTGAGTAGGTATAGATGATTTAGGATAGTTTTTGCATATAGCTGCCGAACATCAAACACATTCATAATATTAAAAATTAGATTCGAGTCTGTAATTATAGGTAGCCTTAGCATTATTTTTAAAATTGTTTTCTGAGCCTTTATGATTGGGTCTAGTGCAGATGAAGTGCCGCATCCCCATGCTATGATACCATACTCAATAATAGATCAGCAGACTGCAGATCTAGTCTATCTCCTAAGTATAACCCCCAGCATCGCCGGGTATACGTCAGCTAGTTTACGTTGTAATTTTACAAGTCTTTTGTACCACTAACCGATTGTAAATACTTCTTTAAAAAATAATTCAAGAAAATATAAATAAATGAAAAAAGTAAGCAACAAAACAAACAAAATGTCAACAGGAACTAAGAATATCAATAAAAACTCTCACATAAACTACAACAAATTTGATTAACTCTCTCATCTCTGATATTCAATATAACAAAAAATACTCGAGGTGAATTTGTTTCTAGGTGCATGTATTAGGTAGTTAGTTCTGTAATGAATATATACAAATATCGAAAATTTTAAATGACAGGTTGAAATATTCAGCCACCTCATGTTATTACCATCTTCCATATAGTGTATCTTATTAAACGGTCAGTGGCTGAGTTGGCATTTGTTTGGGTCCCACCCTAGCGACGTCAGTTCAATTTCTCGGCTGGATAAGTCCACCATCATTACATAAGCAACATTATCCTCTCACTGTAGTGGTAGTAGAAAATTTTCAAATATTGCCAGATTATTCGTAACCCGGAATTTTTTGTCTTTCTTTAAAAATAAAATTATTATTTCGTTTTATTTTATATATATAAATTACAAACTATACATAACAAAATGAACCTTTGTCTGTCCAACTGGGAAGGATTCCCGTTTCAGGACAGTCAAATTGTGTATTTAGTACATAATATTCTTACAATGGAATGGCGATGCTGTCAAAACAAATTTTGGGAACATTGTTGATTGCATTCGAAGTGACAGGATGGTTTCTTTATCCTTGAAAGAATCGCAAAGATGTAATTTGTTACCAGGGTCAATTTGGATAACATTAGTAATTGCATTCAGAACAGATGAATGGTTTCTATCGGGACATCACAAGTCTGAGATTCTTTCCAGGGCATTTTGGAGAACACTTACAATTGTATAGTTAGAATTTCCACATTTATAAATCAGTATAAGACATATGAATCCTATAGTACTTTTTTTTGAATTTCTTAGGTGATAGAAATTACCCATTACTAGACCAGAATATATGCCGTATGACATATGAATTTCCAATTTTAAAATATCGAATCTTTATTTATTAAATGGCTAGTCATTATTATACATTAATCGTACTATACAGATTCGTAAATTTAAATAATAACAACAATGAAGATCAAGTATTAGGAAAAAATAACCATTTTTAAACTTAAAATAAAAAGTGACTTTAGATCCTATATCCTAATTATAATTATAATCTCAAGAAATCTTATTTTTCTTCATCTTTAAACTTACCTTGTTTCTTCTTTTCTTGTACTTTACATTAACTAAGGCTTTGTTAGCTAAAGCTTAGATACTGATATTATTTTGATAACTTCATTTTTTTCTCATTACAGAGGTAAAACGTAACAAAATGGAGGAGACAAACAAGGGAAAAGAACGTGGCCATGAAAATAATCAGCATAAAGTCAGCACACAAATTTGTACACCTGATTCTCCCACTACTGAGAAGAAAGAAAATTCCACGGTGACCAAGACTAGAAAAAGACCCTTTTCATGTACCGAATGCAAATTCTCTTGCACACTTAAGACAGCCTTAAAACAACATATTCTAACACATACTGGTGAAAAACCATTCTCATGTTCCGAATGCAGCTATTCAAGTTCAAGAAATACAACTTTAAAAAGGCACATGTTTACGCACACATTGGAAAAACCATTCTCGTGTTCAAACTGCTCTTATACATCTTCTCTAAGATCAACTTATAACGCGCACCTTCTAACTCATACAAAGCAAAAGCCATTCTCGTGTCCCAACTGTACATATTCAAGTTCCATGAAGTCCACTTTGAAAGCCCACATTCTCACGCATACTAAGGAAAAGCCTTTCTCGTGTTCCCAGTGCAGTTATGTGAGTTCGCAAAAGCAAACATTAAAACGGCATATGCTCACGCATTCTGGAGAAAAACCATTCTCATGTCCGGACTGCAGCTATTCATGTTCGCAGAAGTCCAATTTAAAAGCGCACATTTTGGCACACATAAGTCGTGTTCGTAAATCTAAATAATACCATTGATGTATGACGGCCTCCGTGATCGAGGAGTAAGGCTCTCGACTAGCAAGCTTGAGGTCACGGGTTCAAATCCCAGCGTGGGCAAGTAAAATTTATTAAATTAATTTGTTTTATATCACAAATCACTAATTAAAAATAATATATAGTATATTTGTGGCACGTTTCAGAGTTGAATATACTCTCAGTAACGCTCTGGTGTAAGACCACCATTCAGAATTGAAAAATTGCTTGAAATGGCTTTGGCCGTGTTTGGTGATCAGATCTGAATAGCCAGGAAGTTCCTACATCTTCCTCTTTCCCATCTCATTCCCATCCCCACTACCTTCAACCTCCCAACGTATTCCAAATGGGGATGACATAGTCTCACTTTCTCCAGATGGTTGAAAGCATTTGGGAATCTTGTGCGGTTTCAATTTAAAAAAAAAACATAAAGCTGGCCACAGACATAACCTAACCAAACAACTCTTCACGATACACTAACGCCATTAGCAAAAAACCGTCCAGGTGCGCCAATAAACAAAAATAACATTCGCGACTCTCGACTTGGCCGGACCACAACTCTTCACCTTGTTCGCTTGAGCTGGTATTTCAGTTGCTTTTTAAGCTTATAATGATGTTTACATTTTTCAAGTTACAATCGTGAGGTTTCCTCATAAACCAATCTAACTTATAATAGGTGTACTGAAATACCGGCACTACTCAACTATTTTTCATCCAATATTTTGATTTTAATTGTTAAATATAATAAATACACATGTAATTTAATCCCTTCTGAATTAGGATATGTTTTATTAACTATTGCAACCAGTCTTCAGAATCCTAATATAAGTTCTTTTGTGGCGTCTCTCTGTAAACTCATTTGAAATACATTTATAGATTTGCATAATGTCGGTGGTCCGAGAAGAAAAGTCCACACTGATAGATACTTTTAATATCGCCCTGGTAAACAGCCAGGTACATGCCACCTTCCTTTTTCTTATCTCCTTCCCTTCCTTACTATCTTTAGTCTCACAAAATACCAGAATTGGGAATTCTATAGTCCCACTGGCATCAGATGATTGGTCATTTAGTTGGAGTCTTATGCGGTTCCACGGTGCGGTGTTGACACTCTTGAGGAAAAAAATATCCCTCAGGGCTTATGTCACCTTTGGGAATGTTGTTTGGAGGATCTTTAGGAGAGGAAGTTCTGGGAAGGAAAACAGTATAAAGGGTGGGAATCTAGGGATCAATGTGTCCAGAAGTGACGGACGAATGATCTATCCCTCCCGTTGTGGCGCAAGGCGATGTGTCAAGACCGATGAGACCATTTGGAGAGGTCTAAGGGTCTCCCCTCACCAGCCTAGTTAAATTCAGCAGAATTAGTTGGTTTGGTGACCACTGATTTGAGGAACTTACTAAGATCTCTGACGCAGCAGCAGAGTTAAATAGAAGGCAAAATTGCCAGCTGCGGTAGAGGGCAACGAGTCTTCCCCATCTACAACTTCTTGTCTTATATGTGGAAGAATATTTTATCAAAAGGAAATTATACTAAACACATAGAATGGGTAATATATCCCTACACTTATCGCACCGGAGATGCGGAAGTTTTTGTTTCTTTTATAATGATTTGTGTGAAATTGAAAAAAAAATTTTTGTAATCTCATAAAATATGTAAATTTTTGTATTATTAAAACTTCACAAAATCGCCCAAAACTGACTTTAACTTTAGTTTATTGAGTTCCATTACAAGGTAGGCTTTAATTCCAGACAGTACTCATTAATTTCAATTCATTAATATGTATGTATTATTTTTAATTAGCAGTTTAAAATATTCTAAACCAGATCAAAGTGGTCAAAAAGAATTCTATAGAAACCCCCCACATATTCAACAGAAACGCTATTCGCAGATTTCAGGGTGCCCCGAGTGAAGGATATCTTCAAGAAAAATGCAATTATCCAAATTTCCAAAGATAATATCGTCAAAAACTTTAAAACCCCGCTATTAAAAAGATATCAACATCAAAATACCAAACTAATGCACAACAATTATATCTATTTAGGAACAATGTATTTCAACAACCTTCTGATTGAAATAAAGAAATTAAAAGATATCAACAAACTGAAGTTATACTTGTCAGGAATAATTAACTAAATACTTGCCCGTTTTTCACTTTCTTAATATTTATTATCAGTCTATATTCAACTCTACTTTATTTAGATGTTTTTATTTACTCTCTTAATTTATCATTATTTAGTATGTAACTGTTGTGTTGTGCAGCTTTCGCTGGTGGGTAGTAAGATCGGGTTAGTTGCAAGACTTCGGGATTGCCGGAGATAACTTCCCGCTCCTTGAGCTAGTCCTAGTTACTCAGTGATTGTATCTACAATCACTGAGTAACTAGGAGTTATCAAGTTCCACTGACAGTAGAACCTAACGTGTATTATTGGAAAATACCCATTTTCCAGGAGCATCTTAGACTGGAGATAAGGGCCCAGTCTAAGAGAAAAATATTGACAGTATCTCTGGAGAGATACTGTTCGAGTACTCATTGGGGTATATTACAGTAACAAAATCGTATACTCATATATGTACACAAGAACCAGTTTCTTCTTTGTTGAGATTGCGATAATAAATATATTTTGTACCCATATGTAATTTAACTCTTAAACCCTACCTGGGGTACTGGAGTACCCCCCTGGTGTTTAAAATATCAACAATTTTGACAATATTGCGCTGTTGCAAAAATCGCTCTAGCTAATCTACTCTCGATAAATGGCGCGTAAGTACGTCGGTAAGCCGTGACCTCCCGGCAAGTGCAGTGGCGTCCACAGGTGTTCCGGGGTACCCCAGTACCCCGTGGTATAGTATTAGTATTAGGAATAGTATTAGTTCTTCCTTCCAGTTATACTTGAATTACTGAAGTTGTTTTTCGACACCTCTCTGGTAAGTTTACACATTATTTATGATTTACTTTACTTTGTGATAATGGATAGAGTACAGAGTTGATAGAGAGGGCCTGCGCCCAGTAACGAGACATTCATGGACTAATAATGTGTTGTGAATGTAATGACAGTGTATGCAGTGTAATGAGGTGTTGTATTGTTTTCAGATATGGAATCCCAGACTCGAAATCTTGGGGGGGGGGGGTAAAATTGCAGCTGCTTTGTTGGTTTCTGACGACGAAGAGCTAAACCTAGGAGAAGATTCAGAAGATGAGCCCGACGGTGTTATCGAGGATTTCTGGGACCATTCTGAAGTCCCATCTCATGAAGACGGTGATCAAGTGGAAGGAGATGAAGAGTATTTATTGCCTGACAATGATGGGGATGGTATAAATGAAGAAGTTAGGCGCTTGGTTCGTGTGCTAGATTCTCCATTAGTTCTGTACAGAAAATGTCATAATAATGTTATGGAACTCACTGCTCCTGTACAAGGTCTTAACAGAAACCTGACATGTAACAATTGGTTCACGTCTGTACCCACGGCCAAGAAGTTACTGGAAAAGGGGATAACATTAGTTGGAACTGTAAAGAAGAATAAACGAGAAATTCCTTGTGTATACTTGGACACTAAAATTTGAGAAAGATGTGTGGGACTGCTTTATCCCATTCCACATGTGATAACACTTTTCAAATTAATCCGCCGCCTGAAGCCCCGGAAGAGCTAGGCGGGAGCGGGAAGAGAAGTCTCCGTTCATTCTAGTTCCAACTTTCGACCAGACCACCACTCTCCACTACCACCGTCTCCGCGTTCGTATAAATTGTAAATTCATTCTCCGAATAAATTCAACTAAGACGCAGACCTTTATTTTTCAATCATCCAAACTCCTTGAACACTGATTTACGGTACAGACAGCCACCATACGTTACATAAATACACACATCACCGCCACACTGTTGACTCCACACATTGCTGCCATATTGGTGACCCCCGACATTTCTATGGGTGATAATAATATTCAGTGGACACGGTAGGTCGAACGTTGAAGCTGGAATCCTGGACAATTGA
Organism: Hesperophylax magnus; assembly: GCA_026573805.1. Classification (NCBI taxonomy): domain Eukaryota; kingdom Metazoa; phylum Arthropoda; class Insecta; order Trichoptera; family Limnephilidae; genus Hesperophylax; species Hesperophylax magnus. Next base: position 229,803 of record JAIUSX010000193.1, on the reverse strand, counting down.
GTAAGTAACTTTCAATCTCAGTATTTATTTCAGAGCATAATGTCTTTTCGAGGAGCAGCAGCATTGCCTTTGATCCTGCCATAGGGGTCCAAGAACATTATGAAGGTACATGTATGATTTATATTGAAAGTGAATAATATTCTATGATTTGTTCATAACCTTTAGATAACGTGTTTAATGTATTTATTTCAGAGCATAATGTCTTCCCAGGGAGCAGCGGTGTTGCCTTTGATCCTGCCAAAGGGGTCCCAGAATATTATGAAGGTATACATCGGTTTTATATTGTTTACAGTGAAACTCGCTTAAGAAGTTTTGTTGTTTTTCGGTCCCTTGAAATTCTGCAGAAGCTGCAAAACACAAGATTTTTTCCCATACAAGACTAGCTAAAACTGCTTCCCGCATCAGAATTTTTAAAAGTTCGGCAGTGAATCCATCACATACGTTAACCAGTGGATAAATATACCTGAAAATGTCCCCTTTTCCCGAAAGTCATTAAATTTATTACTGTGTTTTTATTGCCTGCATCCTATTTAAGAGGTTTTAGAAGTTTGGCAGTAAAATCATCATAAACCGAAACTAATGTCACAACATGACAACAACACGATTATTACCTGAAATAAAATGAACCTTTTTTCAACAGTCATAAAATTTACAACTTTGTTGAAGCAGATTACGCGAGTTACATGGTGGCAGCTCGCGATTTTCGTATTTCGTGTAATTGAAAAAATACAAAAATGTTTGATGTTGTTGTAGCAGGCAGCAATAATATATTTTTTAAGTAATTTATAAATTAATTTTTTTAAACTACTTGAAAGGGAATAATATTCTGCATTTTGTTATTTCATGTAGATCTTTTCTTCCATTCCTTAAAGAACCAATATATATATATATATATATATATATATATATATATATATATATATATATATATATATATTTTTTTTTTTTTTTTTTTTTTTTTTTTCAGGTATAAGTGTTTCTGTAGGACCCGGCAGCAGTTATTCAGTCGCCACACATAAAAAACAACAGTTCTACATGTAAGCATATTTAAAGTTTTTTTGTTGGTTCATCAATTTTTGGTATCTTTTGTTGTGAATAGTGTAATCGTTAGCCTCAAATAATAATGTCTTTTTCTAGGTAGGAAGAGCATTTTGAGCTACGTTGGGCCGACGGCAGCCCTTTCTCCCAGGAAAAAGAAGATGCGTTCAGAGATTTTGTGGACCAGGCGGTAACTAGGATATGTCAAACGAAAAAAATTATCTCTGAAAGAACGTATCGCTATGGCAACTCGCTATAGAGATAGAAACAGCCTAGAAGATTCTCTTTCAAGTTTTAATCCCGTTCTCTCTAGATTTATTTTGTCACAAGCAAAGCTTAGCCCACGTCAAAAAAAGGTCGAAGATATAGTCGCGAGGATAAATCTTTGGCACTTGCTGTATATAAGGGAGGACCAAAATGTTATCGATTCTTGTCCAAACTTTTTGTGTTACCTTCGCCTTTGACCCTGAAAAAAGAATTAGCTTTAGTATCTCTTAAACCAGGAATTAATCAAAATTTATTTGACCATTTAAAAAAAACAGTAGAATCTATGAAGGATATTAAAAATTACTGCATTTTAATGTTTGATGAAATGAGTATTTTTCCTCATGTTAGCTTCAACACACGTAATGGAAATATTGAAGGCTTGGAAGATACGGGAGATAAAAGAAGAAAAAAAATTTCTGATCATGCCTTAGTCTTAATGATTAAAGGTCTTACCGATCCCTACAAGCAGCCAGTTTTTTTTTCGTTTTCGGAAAGTGGAACCAACTATTTCGACTTCGAAAGAAATTCTTCTAACTGTTTTAGGCAAATTGTTTGAGTGTGGTCTCAGCCTTGCAACTGTGTGCGACCAAGGCACCGTTAACTGTCGGGTAGTGAAAGCCTTGCTTGAAGACACTCGCACAAGTTGCCTAAGGGATAAAATAGAATATGGGGGTGGATACTTTATGGTAAATGAAAACATGATTTTTCCATTGTTTGATGTACCTCATCTTTTGAAGTGCGTTCGTAATAATCTTTTAGATAAAGATATGGCTTTTTATGAGGATGGGGTAAAAAATTTAGCTTCGTGGGACAATTTGGTGACCGCTTATAATTTGGCACCAACCGAATCTTTTAAAAGAATGTATGGAATAACGGACTACCATATTATTCCTAGTAAAATTAAAAAAATGAAAGTCAAACTTGCCTCTCAAGTTTTTAGTGACAGAGTGTCTGCGGCACTGGAAACACTAAACCATATTCGTCCAGAGGCTTTTACTAAAAATCCATTAGAAACTGCACGAATTTTGCAATTTTTTGATTTTTTATTTGATATTGTCAATGGGACATCAGTACATCCCAAGGGGGGCAAAAAATATCGTGTGGCTTTATCGAATGACTCCCCACATATTCAATTGTGGAATGAGTCGTTAAAAACAATGAGCACGATGAAATACGTCCATCAGACAACAGGCGCGAACATAAGGACTTTAGCTCCTGTATTAAATAATTGGATTTTTTCCATAAATGGAATTACAAAATTGTGGAATTTTCTTCGCAATCACGGCATTAAATTTTTAAAATGCCGCTATCTGAATCAAGACCCATTGGAATTTTTTTTTGGATCTATTAGAAGTCGTGGTGTCCGAAATCCGTCTGCTACCTTGTTTACGGCTGAATATGACTTATGATTTATGATTTGTAATTTAGTGTCTGCTCGTTCACCCGGTACCAATTGTGAAGCTGATGATTCTACTGTTTTTCTGTCTAATGTTGCTGATTTTATTTATACTCATTCTACCTCTTCCACTTTAAATCCAAATATAACTTCATTTTTAACTATACCTGATGTAAAAGCCCAATTTGGGAAAAATTGCAATTCATTCTCAATGCAAACATTACGTATAGACTCCTATGTTGCAGGATTTTTGTTAAAAAAAAATTTTTAATGTCATCCAAGGCTGTGAGGAATGCAAGTCATCTTGCATTGGTGATCCTTATGATCCCATGAACTCTTTTATTTTAACTAGGGAATACCGCATCGCAGAGAGATTTTGTCTGAACGATTTTGTCTGAACTGTCTACGAAAAGTTTTGCCCTTAACGTTTGGAAATTCATTATGTTGTCGAGTATGTTCTAAATCATAACTGTGAAAATATTCATCTTGTGCACATTATTAAAAAACAATTCTCAAATATGTATGTTTTAATTGGATTAATTGTCAGGGCCATAAAAAAAATTGACAGAAGCTATTTTGAAATTTACTGTGCCCTTCATTATTAATGCTTGGTGTGCAGACATAAATAACAAAAATAAGTGGCAAAGATACTAGACCATATAGCGGACCAGATTCGATGAGGAAGATGGCCGTACAACGGTACGTAAAATATTCTAAATATAGAATAAAATGGTCATCATAATATACCTAGTTTTTTCTTATCGATGTTTCCTTGTTTATATTCATTTATTTTCCTATTATTCATTCTTGCTTTGTTGTTTACCGATTTTCTTGAATTTTATATGCCCACAAGTGCTTTTCATTGTAGATTGTGTATATTTCTTATAATATGTAGACATCTTCTCAACTTGAAATATATTTTATTTTTTATATTATGACTTACCCATAAGTATTTACTTTATATGTCATCTTTTGTCAAATTAGTTTTATTTATCATTCCAATATTATATTATTTACATAGTTTAATTTTTACTTTGTTATTTATTCATGTTCCCAACCTCTATTTTATAATATTCTTTGTTGTTTTTCATACTCATAACGGCTTTTTATTACTTATGCAATTCGTATTTCTTCTATTTTGGTTGATGTCTTATATTATTATTTGTATGATTCTTTTTTATTACTTCCTCGACATCATAATAAATTTCTTTCAACACCTTCTTTAACATGTGTTTTGTGCTTGTATATTTTTCTATTTTGTGATGTAGATATTCTTTTAATTTGTGCTTGTATATTTTTCTATTTTGTGATGTAGATATTCTTTTAATTTGTGCTTGTATATTTTTATATTTTGTGATATAGATATTCTTTTAATTTGTGCAATGTGATTTGGTATGTCTAAACATTATAGTATGTTTTATGCTTACATATTCTTGTATTTTCGTGTATTCTATAATGGGCAGCAAAGTTGCCTTCCAAGCAGTTGTTCCGAGTTCGATTCTCGACCATCACTTGAAAGTGAAATAACACAAAACTGCATTGTATAAATGTTACAATATTATTATTATTAGGAGGGGCGCAATAAGGAAGTTGAGTGTAAAATATTTTGACTTATAAAAAAGATGTTCATGTAGATCAAAAAATATCGATTCTAAATATATAAATATATTTCTATATTATTATTCTTAGAATTAGTTAAACGTTCTTGAAAAAGCATTCAATAGCAATTGACTGTATACGCTCCACGATTGGTCGAAAGAATTCTGTCGTCACATGTGTCGTTACTTGTACGTACAACGGATCACCTATGGTGCATCTCTTTCTATTACATGAGAGATGGTCGGTTTAGATGAGAGAGGTGTATAGGCCAAAGGTTTATTTGGGTTTGTCAAATAAATGTACGTATTTGTTATTATTATTATATGAAATGGATTTCTAAAGATACATATTCGTATAGTGCTTTATAATAATATGTTGTTTATTGCATAACTTAGAAGTTTTATTATTATACATGTCACATAGCATGTGATACACTTCAGGCCGCCGGCCGCTCAGAAAAGTCTCTCAGTGAACTGGGCTGTAAACCGTTATTTTACTTTTGGTCTCTACTTTTCTGCGCGGTGGTCCTGAATTCGCGCGTGGAACGTCAACAAGTAGCGACGGCAATACCGTACAAGTACCGTACCGGGCGTGAAAAGCAAATATTCTAACTTAAAATATTAATTTAACTATGAAATCTTAATCAATTTTCTTTTTTTTTTAATAACATCAATTCTAATAGACGGTTAACATTGGTAAAAAAATTACTGGAATTCCTTGTTGAAGAATTAAATTTTTTTCCATACAAAATGCTTAAGCTACGTGGTTTTCACAGTTCCAATGACGTCACACCCACACCCCGCCTCTTACCGCTCGGATTCCGCTCGTTTTGGCGGGCTTAATAAAATTTAAACTTTGAGAATTAATTTAATTATGAAAACAAACTTAAAAAAAAAAAAAAAATACCAGTATTTATGTTTGAATGCGAACATTGATAAAAAAAAATAAAAAAAATGGACTCAACTTCCTTATTAGTAATTAATTAAATTGAATTAAATCCTATTTACAGATTCAGATGGTATATAGCTCCTGTTGATTCTATAATATAATATTTTAACAAGTAATTGTCAGTTTTTATTTTTCTTTACTAACAGAAAAATATCAAAATTCGTCACTGTCGTAGAAAAACACAAACCATCATATTTTTAAAATATTCTTACTTTTGTTAGGAGCTCATATTTAGTCATTTTAGGTGTTATGCGACTGCTTGATTTATCATTTCTTAGGAATAACTAGTTTCCGTCTGAAAAGCTTTCTCGTTAGAAAATGAGCTGTAAAGAACGATACTTTAAAGCTCAATTTCTCAGGACAATGCTCTGTCAGATTGAACCTTGTTGTTCTGAGGAAATTTTGGCATTTTTCTGCTTAGAGGACATTTTTATTTTTATAATAGTTTTTTTGGGCTAGTGAATGAATAGAGTATGCTGAGAGCAATTATGTTGTCTATGGTCGCATCTTTTTTTAAATGGTCTTGAGTTTCCTCTACCTTGTCTACTGCTCTGCTCCGCACGGTAGGTACTGCTTGTATGCTGCTTGTATATCTGTGGTTAAGTAGTGTATAATTCCGTTACATACAAAAAGCCCGAAAATATCGATCTAGAGGGTGGTATTTTCTTTAGCGTCCATTGTTTCATCCAGTTACCTGTGCAGCTTAATGCATAATCCCATACTTGTGATAGTTATTAAGTATAGCACGATAGTTGATATTAGTTAGTGATATTATATTATATTTTCATTGCTCTTCATTTGGGTAGCGACCACGTTCTTATGTCATGCTCAAATGTCTAAAACTATCTAGTTTAACTTACGCCACTCTAGTTTAACTTACGTATCGGTAATTCCTATTTATTTATAAATGTAGAGTTATCTGACCATTAACGACAACTTTTTCAACCGTTTTAAAATGTTTTAACTTCAAGGTCAAAGTACACACGTAATTAGGTATATCGTAATTTCCAATAATGTATTATAAATACTATTTCATTGTTTTTACAGAATATAACAAGCCAAACCAAATTTTAACAGCAGATACAAATTGGCGTTCCGTCACAACTATGTTCTTTTTCAGGTATATTTGTTTGGCTGGAACAAATTACCAAACGCTACCACAGCAGTGCCATGGATCTACCAAATCAAGAGACTGTTTCCATCAAGACGGAACCAGGGCCCCAGGAAGAAGGCGGAGATGAAATATTGTATACGGATATAGATTTCGATCATCCAGACATAAAGAGGGAATGTTTGAAATATGCGGAGAGTACTCAGACAGACGGTTAGTTGCATTGCATACGTATAAAATGTAGAATATTAAATTAGGATATTCGGAATCCATGTCCGTTTCGAAATGTCGTGCAAACAGGACGTATTTACTTTAAAATAAATCTTTGCTATAACTGCTTAACTACAAAACTCTTTTAGCTCAAGTATTGCTCACAATAAACGCTCATCTGTTTTTAACATATCTTCGTGTCGATTAACTAAATATTTACGAAAGAAAATATCATTCCATTGCCTTTTAACAACAAAACCGTGTTCTGAAGGAAGTCAAGAGTAAATGTTTTCCTTCTTGAAACATCGGTCCTTGAAGTGACATCTGGCATCTTTATTATTTCCTTAATTAAGCTTAAACTCTTTTCACCTTATTCTTGCTCCTGTGTGGTCAATCAATGTTATCTTTTGTCGTAGATATTTTACTTTAATTTAAAATTTTTAATTTTAATTAAAAACAAGTTTTTTTGTACATTGACGGTTAATATACTTTGTTGTATTGTCTTTCAGGTTGCTTTAATATAGAGTCTGTTACCATCAAGGCGGAGCTTGGACCCCGAGAAGAAGATGAAGGGGGATTTCCATATACGGAAATTGACATAGACCTGCCGGATGTTAAAAAGGAGTGCTTAGAACGCTTTGAAAGAATTGTCAAGACAACAGGTAAAATGTTTTTTTCATTCTTAGTAGTCCAGTTAATCTAGACAAAAAAAACTGAATGTTGATGTTTTCTGGTAAAAAGTACCTAAAGGAAGTTCTAAGCCATTATGTCTCCGAAACTAATACATGTGAAAATATTAATTCCAATGTGGAACTCCTTATAAAACTACATACAAATAATTGTGATATTACGGTTTAAAAAAATTACTTGATTTTAAATAATTTTTTGAAGCTTCAATTTTTTCATTTATTTTATTGTCAACGAAAAAATGCTCCAAACGTAATATTAGCTATTATTACTATAACATTTCTAAGGCAGTTACAAAATAAATTTAGTTTTCTGGAAGGCTGCATTTGTGACAAAAGATGCTTTTCATGTTAAGCTCATGAATATCGCAAAACATAAATACGCAAATGGAGAGCAAAAGTGAAATCTAAATGGTCGCGTGTGTTTGATTAGGTTGCTGCAGAAGTAATTTCGTAGTAAATACCAACAGTTTACAATTCAGAAATAAAGGGAAATAATAATAAACATTTGTCGCACTGATTGTATTCACATAAATTCCTGAAAAAAAAACAACCGAGCAGTTTTGGAGAGTTCTGTTATATGCGGCCTCTGAAATGGTTTATCCTGCAGCAACACGTCTGAAAATACTGATGAGATATTTGAAGATGAATGTGATGCCCGGTAAATGAATATTTTCTGTAGCTAAAAACTATGATCTATGTCTTTGTTAGAATAATAATTTTTAATTCTTAACATTACATTGCAATCACTATTTATTAATAAAATTGTTTTATAAAGTAAATCTATTTAAAACTCGACGATTCAATTCAAAAGTATAAATAAGTGCAAGGCACAAATTAGTCACCTGTTCCTGTGGGAACCTATTTTTTTTACTTTCACAAGAGTTATTTTCTGACACGAAAGTAATAAGTCACATGAAGCTTACTATTAATCCTTTTTTTTCAAAATTATCGTCAGATCTGAGGACACAATCAACTGAAACCACGGAGTGCCACATGCTGACTCACAGTTGCAAAAAACTTTTTTCATGTTCTGAGTGCAGTTATACATGTAATCTTAAGTACCTACTGACGAGGCACATGTTGACCCACATCGGTGAAAAACCTTTTGCATGTTCTGTATGCAACTATTCATTCGCTCGAAAGAATTATTTGACGAGCCACATGCTGACTCACACTGGAAAAAAATGTTTTAAATGTTCCGAGTGCAACTATTCATCTTTCTATAAGAAACATTTGACTAGCCACATGCGGACTCACACTGGAGAGAAACCTTTTTCATGTTTGGTGTGCAACTATTCGTTTTCTCAAAGAAGCTATCTAAAGAAACACATGCTGACTCACACTGGAGAAAAACCTTTTTCATGTTTGGAGTGCAACTATTCATGTTCTCAAAAAGGCACTCTAAAGATACACATGCAGACTCACACTGGAGAAAAACCTTTTTCATGTCCTGTGTGCAACTATTCGTGCTCTCGAAAGGGAACTTTGACGCGCCACATGCGGACTCACACTGGAGAAAAACCTTTTTCATGTTTGGAGTGCAACTATTCGTGTTCTCAAAGAAGTTATCTAAAGAAACACATGCTGACTCACACTGTAGAAAAACCTTTTTCATGTTTCGAGTGCAACTATTCATGTTCTCAAAAAGGCTCTCTAAAGATCCACATGCTGACTCACACTGGAGAAAAACCTTTTTCATGTTTGGAGTGCAACTATTCGTGTTCTCAAAGAAGCTATCTAAAGAAACACATGCTGACTCACACTGTAGAAAAACCTTTTTCATGTTTCGAGTGCAACTATTCTTGTTCTCAAAAAGGCTCTCTAAAGATACACATGCTGACTCACACTGGAAAAAAACCTTTTTCATGTTTGGAGTGCAACTATTCATGTTCTCAAAAAAGCTCTCTAAAGAACCACATGCAGACTCACACTGGAGAAAAACCTTTTTCATGTCCTGTGTGCAACTATTCGTGCTCTCGAAAGGGAACTTTGACGAGCCACATGCTGAGTCACACTGGAGAAAAACCTTTTTCATGTTCTGTGTGCAACTATTCATTTTCTCTAAAGAATAATTTGACTAGCCACATGCGGACTCACACTGGAGAAAAACCTTTTTCATGTTTGGAGTGCAACTATTCGTGTTCTCAAAGAAGCTATCTAAAGAAACACATGCTGACTCACACTGGAGAAAAACCTTTTTCATGTTTTGAGTGCAACTATTCATGTTCTCAAAAAGGCTCTCTAAAGATACACATGCGGACTCACACTGGAGAAAAACCTTTTTCATGTTCTTTGTGCAAGTACTCATATTCGCAAAAGGGAAATTTGATAAGCCACATGCTGACTCACACTAGAAAAAAAGCTTTTTCATGTTCTTTGTGCAATAGCTCAGTTTTTCAAAAGGGAAAATTGACGAGACATATGCTGACTCACAGTGGCAAAAACACTTTTTCGTGTTCCAAATAATTTTTTTAAGTGCAACAATACATGTACTCATTAGAAATATTTGACGTGCCACGTGCTGACTCACGCTAGAGAAAAACTTTTTTCATGTTCTTTGTGCAACTATTCATATTCTTAAAGGGGAAATTTGTCGAGACACATACTGACTCACAGTAGAGAAAAAAGTTTTAATTTATCAAAGTGCAACTCTTCATTTATTCGAAAGAAAGAATAACGTGCGTTTTTACCGTCCAGAAAGACCCTTTTCATGTTTCAAGTCATATCTGAAGTGCCACATGCTGACTCATACTGGAGAAAAAACTTTATATGTTCCTAGTGCAACTATTTACATTCTCGAAAGTTTTATTGGCCTGATCTGTTTTGTGCCGAACAGAACTATTCATCTCCTTAAAAGGGAAGTATAACGGTATAAAAACTTTATAAATGTCCCATTCGATTTATTAATGTTTTTTCATAATCTTTCTTCATTTTATCAAAATATATATAATACGAGACATTTGCTGACTCACCGTCAATAATAAACAATTCATGTTTTTTTTTCTTCTTATTATTCTCACATAGATCATTCCAATACTACAGTAACATTTCCAAAAATAAGAAACCGATCAAGACCACGTGGCAATAAGAAATTCCATAATTTAAATTGAGTGCTTCTCAACACCATTACACTTAATAATAATAATAATAATACTTGGATGACTTGTATAGCGCCGTTTTTGTGCAAAAACACCTCAAGGGCGCTGTAAAGTTATCAAGGTTTAATTTTTTTTAGTGCACTCCCACATAAAATCAAAATTATAATGTTTTTAAATCACAAATAAAACAACTCCTTGATCAACCCAATGATAATTGTAAGATTTAATTTCAAATAACGATTTTTTACGTATCTTTTGATTAAATGTTCATATTGATCAAATGCAAATTTTAATATTTCATACTTATTAAAAGTAAATTATTTCATTTTATCATTAATTAACAAAAAATACATATGTATATAAATATATATTTATTTTTTTTAACATATCCTCTTGAAATATTAAATCAGAATTCTAACTAACCAATAGCTTATTGTCGCAATTTATTATGTACCTACTCTTGCAATATTTTCAGCTCTGCTTTATTCCATCTGAATAGAATAACTTTATGTACTTACCACCTACTTATTAATCGAAATTTAAAAATATTATTTTTGTTTTACAACATCCATATTCTTAAATTTATTTACATTTACTGTGTATCTAATTTAGCAACTGCTATATTGGTCGATTTCATTATCCATACTTTTGTTTTCATGCCATATTATTATTTTTTTTCTTACTTATAATTAAAAACTTTCTTTCTTTTCTCTACCTTATGTATACTGTAATGGCACTACTCCCCAACTCAAATACGAGAAACTTTTTTTCTCTATTGAATTAGATAGTTATGTTAAAAAGAAAACATTGTGATTAGTTTTTAAATCCACATGCCTTTCTTCTGTAAATCTGTTATATTTATGTATTTTAAATAAAAAAATGTTTAAACAACTACAACGTGATGAAACACGTGCTGAATCAAAGTGAAGAAAATTTTCAAATTTTTTTATGTTTGGTAACTATTATGTTACTAATTATTCATATTCTTATAGGGATGTTTATATTAAAACCCCCATGACCTATGCTTCTCTAACCACTTTTAGTCATTACTGTATTTGTGTACAATTTACTATATTGTCTAATATAGTGTTCGTGTGACGTTTTTATAAATATTGTGTTCGTGTATACTGGTACATTTTGTATTTTGTAGTTTAAAAGTCATATGTTTCTCGTATATTCATACAATTGTCTTATTTTTAATTAGTTAATTTCTTCGGATAGTATTTTCATGGGGGCATCTAAGCTATAGTTAATGAGTTTTATTAATAATTTTATTTTGAATTATTTGCTAATCGTTTAAGTTATTAATGTGTGTGTTTCTTCATATTTATATCAGATAATTTGGGTGGGACTGTATTTAGTTAATGTATAAGCCCATCTTTACTTCTGTTAGTAGAAGATATTCTTATCTTATCTATAGATATTCTTCCAAATACATTAATTAGTTGAATGATTTTTTCTTTCAGCTTTTCTATGTGATGTTTAAAGGTCAAGTGTTTGTCAGTTTGTAGCCCCAGTTATATTTCACATCTGGAATATGTAGGTTTTTTTCTTCTGTTTGTAATTGTTTATGTAACGACGTCATTTTTTTAGGTGACCTTAAGATAATTTAACCTTTTTTTAGATATTAACCTATATTAGTATATCTGATAGGATATTTTTAATAAGCCAGTTTTTCAATATATTAAGATCGATTTAAGATTGTTCTAATAAAATTTCACAGTTTTTGCTTTCGTAAAATATGGCAGTGTCATCTGCGTATAAGAAGATTTTGCCATTTAGTCAATTGACAAATATCATTTTTGTTCATTTGGAATATGAGTGGCCCCAGTAAGGATCCTTGAGGAACTCCATAGTTTTTGCTCTCGAATTATCTCCCATGCTAACATATTATTTTCTGTTATTTAAAAACAATTTATAAAAATAAAAACTCTTTATATATATGTTGTAAGTATGTCTCATGCCCAGGTTTCGGGTAGGTATATAGTAAAGGGAAAGATAATCTCAAACACCTATTCTGCTGTTTTTCTCAACATACTCAAGTATCTGGTTCACCTGATCGACGCAATATAGTCGGGCGTCTTTTCTTCTACCATTCACCTTCGCGTTATATTTTATTTTATAACGAAGATCATCCAAGTTTCGAAGTTGGCGCACCTGGTGTTTAACAGTACCTAAGTTTGTTTGGTCCCGCATGTTTGTCGGCCATTGTTTTCAGTCACAGTAAATTCTTCAGTTAGAGATGTCATCGTGCGCTCCCGCCACCTCACGTCCTATAAGATCCGCGTGAAATTCTGGATCATTTTGCACAGAAGAGCGAAGTTTTTCTGTACTATATCTTGATGGGGGATGAGACGTGGATGTGCTACTACACTCCAGAATCTAAAATACAATCACTTCAGTTACGTCATGCATCTTCCCATTCAGCCAGAAAAGTCGACGGGTGGGAAACGTTTTTCGATTGTCTTTAAAATACCTTTATAGGGCTTCATCACATTATCAGCTTGATGTGATTAATTGTGACCTCAGAACGGGGTACCCCGGTAAAGTCACACTTTTTTCAAGCATTGTGAAAAATCAATAAAAAAGGTTCGACTTTTTTAAGTGTTTTATTGGGTTATTAAAGATATCAATTTAATTATTAATGCCATGATTTTTTTTTTGTAGATACATGTGGAGTGTTTCTAGTGTTGCATACAAATATTAATAAATTAATGTTTTTACTTTTTTATCCTAACGTCTAACAATTATTTTATTTTATTTTGTATTTATTTATTTATTAAAATTAAATGTGTGAAGATGCAAAATGTGTCCTAGAAAAGAATAAAATGGTTTTCAGAATAACGTTTTAAAATACTGTTACCCTTTCTGTCTAAGAATCCCTGATTTTTTTTTTAAATTATATTAACTTACATTATATTTAGCGAATATTGGATTTATTTTAGTTAAACTGATATATTGACGATTGGTAATATTTAGAAATAAGTCATTTTTTTGTAACAACAATAATAGATCTAAGTTAATTTTTAAAACAGACAGTCGTCAGCGAATAATTTGAAATGGACTCCTTCAAATAAAGAAACTCCAATCCACAAGCATTTTTCGCTATAATTTTTATTTCTTTCCCACAAACTTTATTCTCTTTTACCTGTGTTTTCCACTACACGATCTCTCTATAGATCACCCTTACCAGCATTGTTAGTAATAAACGGGGTTATAAAGAAGAAAAAAAACAAGCTTTACAATCGAAAATAGAAGTTTACCACAAAATAATCAAAACGTACACCTCTTTGTAACCGAAAGTTCCGACCTTTTGTAATAATTTTTGAACAAGACAAAAAAAAGTGAGGTGGTGATAATTCTAAAAATACATTTGTGTAATAAAATGTGTATTTTTTCGGTACCCGTAATTTAAATTCCATTTTTACACGTTTAAACTTAACCGAACCATTTTTAAAAAAAAGTTTGTGTTTGCACCAAAAAAATGTATTTATATATTTATTACTAAATGTTAGAAAAAATAATTTTATTTTGTTTTTGTTTTCTGATTTAGTTTGAGAATTAAGTTGGAATTAAAAATAAGAGAGTTATGCGACAGTTATAAAAATACTTACAACAGATAGAATATTCAATTATTTTGATGTGAATATTCGTGTTAAATTAGTAACAGATTGATGGAACCATGAACGGAGTTGCAGCAACACTTTAACATGTGTTTAATAATGAGAATGAAAGACCTATAGATTTCGCTAGTTGTTTTTTAAGTAAGGCAGAACATAATTATTCTATCCGGACATTGAGAAAACGGCGATTATTTTCGTGGTAAAGAAATTTTATCAATATTTATACCGTAGAGAAATTATTTTATCAGTGGATAATCAACCGTTAGTTAGGATTTTTGGAAACGATAAAACATCCAAAGATGGCGGCATCAAGATTGCAACATTACATAACTTTTCAGATCTTCTAAGTACATGACCGATAGATAATAATCCTTCTGATGATAAATTGGAATCAGGTCATATAATTATATAGTAAATTATTTCGAAAATGATGGGTCAAATTTGTAATTAGAAAATAAAAAGCGAAACTGAGAAAGTCAATGTATTGAGTCAAATCAAAAGTCATCTTATCGAAGGTTGGTCGAAAAAGATACAGGATGATATTTAAAAAGAAAGGGTTTTGAGACAAAAGATTAGAGTTGTTTATAACTAACGGATGTATTATATGTCAACATAGAGTTGTAATTCCAGAATTATTAAAAGAAGAGGTTTTGTAAATGTTGTTTGTTGGCAAATATCACTTAACGCACATACGAAAACCAAGACATGAGTTAAATGTGTGAGGATGTTCACAGATCAGAGAAAAGCATTTAACATCATCTCTCGCATAAAACTTATAAGATAATATTAATAACTTCATAACATAGACAGTTTGACAAAACATGTATTCCCAACACATCATTTGCGTGACATTAGCACAATATTGAACACACTGTACACATCTTTAGTAAGAAGTCAAGTAGAGTATAATTCGCCTATTTGGTCCCCGTTTTATAAAGTACATTCCAACAATATTGAAAAGGTACAACACAAATTTTTAAGATTTATTAACTTTAAACTGAATATTCCAATCCAAAATATAAATTATATCCAACTCATGCATCAACTAAATTTGATTACGCTGTCAGATAGGCGAATTATCTCCGACCTTGTTCTACTAAATAAAATTATTAATTATAGAATCGAGAGCCCTGAAATTCTTGCCACAATAAAATTATTTGTACCTTCCAAAAATACGAGACAAAATTCCACCTTTTTCTGTGACAATTTCAAATCTAATTATCAAGCGCACATATCGTTAAATCGAATACAAAAATTTGGTAATAAATTTGGTAATGTTGTTGATATATTTAGAGATTCTGTAGCAGTGCTTAAACGAAATCTACATAAACACTTTGCTGAAATGTATGACTTCTCCTCTCCATAGTGAAAAACCCATTTTTTAGCTTCTGTTTTTTCACTCTTTTCTTTTATGACTTTTAACTTTAATATATATGTTTTAACTTTACAAATTAATATTGTAATTTAAATAACAATTCGAATATGATTTTAAGTCCCTATAAATGCT
The DNA here is from genome assembly GCA_026573805.1 of Hesperophylax magnus. NCBI lineage: Eukaryota > Metazoa > Arthropoda > Insecta > Trichoptera > Limnephilidae > Hesperophylax > Hesperophylax magnus. The sequence goes on along the minus strand of JAIUSX010000193.1, from coordinate 214,317 downwards.
GATTAATTTCAATCCATTTATTTTTCTAAGCAAGTAAAAAAAAAAAAGAAAAAAAAAAACTGTTCTCCATAATGGTATTCTGTATCATTTGTAAAACATTTATGTACTACAGATATAATAACTATTTTATTTATATATGTACGTAAACTTTTAAATGTCACATAGTTAATGTAATAACAATGTATGTAAAAGCCCAATGGGCGTTTAAATAAATAAATAAATAAATAAATATTAAATAAATATCTAGGGATAAAAAAACTTCACACAACCTGAAAATATCGGAACAATACTACAAATGCCCAGTAAAAGCAATTAAACACCGAGTCAATGTAAGAAAAAGTGCGTTAACTTGATTCAAAACAATTTACTTTCTTACCAAAATTATAAAACATAATAATCAACCAAAATTATCCTAAATTTCCATACAACAATAAAATGTGCATATTTACTTTCAAACCCAGATCAAATAACTATAATCATTCTGATGCTCATTCCTTTTATAAACACAAGCGTAGACTTTTAAAAAATGACTTGAATTGGATGCCTGAAATTAATCGTGAAGATTAAACCCAAGACGTATCAACAAATAAAATACGTATTTCGAATATCGAATTTAAATATTATTTCTGCTAGGTAGAGTTCTTGACATATCAGTTCCAATATTGAAAATGACACTTAGATTCAAAACAAATCCGATTTCATTGAAGCAGAGCTACTGTCGCCCACAGAAAAACCATCAGCAATTTTTTTTTTGTATTATCCTTAATCGATAAATCTGATGCAAATTAAAGATAAGACCAAAACTTATCACTTGTAAAACCATCACTTTTTTGTCATTGAAGCAGAGGTACTGTCGCCCACAGAAAAACCTTCAGCAAAAAAAAAAGTTTTTTTTAGTCAGATTTACTAGAGCACGACGAGATATTTTTTATTTGCGATGAATAAACAGGTGCTTTGTTAAATATTACTTTCATGAACAAGAATAGTAGCACTCGGAACACGCGAAAGCTTTTTTTTCACTGTGATCCACCATGTGAAATTTTAATTCGCACTTTTTGGAACATAACTAGTTGCAGTTGGGACAGGAGAATGGTTTCTTTACCACAAGTCAACGTCAATTTTGTAGGGGGAAATTTTGTCCACTATTTTTTAACCGATGACGTCATTACAGCCTTTGATTTCATAGACAAGGTAGCCGAAACAATAAAAAAAAGGCGCGGCCATAGACAATATGATCTTTCCTAGGTGCCTACCTAGGAAAGATCATATTGCCATTCATCAGCCTAAAATATTATTTTAAAAATAAATGTTAGAAATGTTAACAAATTCTCTCAGGACGACAAGGTTCCAACTCACAAAGTGCGGTCCTGCAAAAATGAGCTATAAGGTATCTTTCCTTACGGCACATTTTCTCAGGACGGCGCTTTGTAAGTTGAAAATCTGTCGTCCCGAGGCCGTCGTAAAAATAGCTTCAAATTACTTGAAATTTGAATTCCTTTACTTTAAAAGGAAAAACATTTTCAAACAATTATTGTGCTTTTCTACGACATTGTTGAATGTTAACATTTCTCTGTTTATCAGAAAAATGAAAAACTTTGTTACATGTGAAGTATTTTTATTTTATTTCACTAATATAACAGAAACAAGAAACACAAATAAATTTATAAGCACAAAACACATTTTAAATGTAAACCAAGTCTGCGACTGAATCTTGTTGTTGTTTTAAATATTCATTTTAGTCGCTAATATTGTTCTAAATGATAAAATATTTCAATTTGAGGTTTTAGTCATAAAGTTATTCAAAAAATAATTATGAATACAGCATTCATGAGCACAAAACATGATTATCAAACAAGAAGCTATAAATATTCTTACACAGGGGAGCATCGTTTTTTCGTGTGGCGACTGAATTACTACCGCTGGGTCCTACAGGAACACTTGAATCTGAAAAAAAAATTATCTTTTAGATCGAGGAAAGGAATTAAAAGATCTGCATAATGGATGAAGACATTTTCGAATATTTTCAAGTAACATAGAACAGATGTTTACCTTCATAATCTTCCTTAATCCTTTTGGAAGAAGGATTCATATCTCGCAAGACGTAATATGGTCTTTGGTGACATCACACGGTCCTGTAATGTAGGGTCCTGGCGGAACATGATTTGCACCTGTATTTTCGTCACAACGGGTCCGATATTGTCGTAAATCCGGCTACCAATGCCGGGAAGATTTAAAGTCGGCAGTGCGGAACTTCGAAGTGATCCATTCGGCTTTTTGTTTCTGATGGAGAAATGGCAGCCACAAACGAATATAGGTTAAGATACGAATTCGATTCTGTCGATTCTACAGGCCCATTCACCGAAGCTCTTCAAAGCTTCAGTGTTTTGGATATTTATGTCGAGTCGATTGTCTGTCAGTACAGCCCTTCACACAACACGGCTTGATAACTTTACCTTCAGACATTTTCACATAACAAACAACTCAAAACAACAATATGAACTGTCAAGATGGCGTCACATTCACATCCGTCACATGGTTTCAGGCATTTCCGGGGAGGTGGAATGTAGCCTCTCTTTCTGTTACACGGGTCTTATGCTAGAGAGAGTGAGAGATCAAACCACGACGGCTTTTCATTGGTCGGGCTGTAGCGACGTCATCAAAAACCAAAAAAAGTATCGGAGTTATACCCCCCTGATAAGTGCATTGCTAGATCTTTAGTTTCGACATTTGCATTATGGTCGGTACTGGAGCAACTAAAATATATTTCAGTGGCTAATTTCACCACTTTCCGATACACGCGAAACGTAAGGGTTTTTACAAAGAATTAAAATTATGTTAGTACTATTTCGTAGTTTTTTTTACATTATACCCACAAAGGAGTATGAAGTTATTTTTTTTCCATAAAGGTCTGTCATATTTGGGGATGCTGTGTATTTTTAAGGAGAGGAAGTTCAGGGAAGGAAGATGTATGAAGGATGGGTAGGAATCTAAGGATCAGTGTGTCCAGGAGCATCTCACAACTGCGTCACTGACTAACCCAAAATAAACGCTGTGACATCACAACCACATCATGTTAAATAATGTCAAATGTGAATCGTAAAGTTTTACAAAGATGCAAGATAAATACTTATGATAACGATGTTAAAAATATTGAACAGTTATTCGCAATTTTTTTGTGAAAAAAAGTAAGCGAGAGTATCATTGCAATTTTTTTTATGAAATGAATGTTTAAATTTTTTTTCAGTGTGACGAATGCAACGCCGTTTATGTTGGATAAACTGACCGGTCCTTTAATACTAGGTTCAAAGAACAAATAAGATCTTTTAAAAATAATAATAAAATACAATCACAATTTGCCAAACATCTTCTAGATGAAAATCACTCACTTAGTGATAATAATAAACCAACTCCGTTACACGTACAAAATAAAGGCCGTAAACTGAATCTTTTAGAGCAGTTAGAAATTAACAAAAACTCTAATAATCCGAAAGCTATTCTAATTAATGAACAAACAAATATAATTCGTTCACCCCTACTAACCAATGGAGCGACCACGCGAAATAAATAATTTTGCCTCGATTGCTCGAGATATCCAGACGATCATTTTTTTAATTTTTCGCCAACATTAAAAACAACATAACTTAGATTTTTTACATGAAGTCATACAAACTTATTATAGTGATATAGCCAATAAGTTAACCTGTATTTTGTTGTTTGTTTCATTTTTGTAGGATTTATAGAAAAAAATCGTAAAGTTTATAATCGCGTGAATCCTGCGTATTTTTTACTTCGAAACTGCTGTGACAGGTACTTTTTCGAGTCAACATTAAATATTTTATATTTCTGTATGTTGTCTGTGGTTTACTTGATAATAAATGATACATATCTATGGAAAAAAAGACTTGCTTTTAACCGTAAACAACCTTTCTGAGATCGTGGGTAAATTTTTTTTTAATGAATTTGATCACGGACTGTCCAAATGTAAAGAACTAAATTACCATATTTAGTACATTTAACACACTGAAATTGTATAAAATTAGAAAGATAATTTCATTGTCTACAATTACCAATAACAATTATTACAATTTTTGCCTTTTTTAACTAATTGAATAGTATAATACAGACAGTCTATTTTACAATGTCAAAATCGAAGCGCCGTTTTTTATATAATTGAGATCTAATACTGGATATTTTGACCATGTTTTTATATTGTATAGTAAAACAAGAAACAAGGTTTTGGTAATTATTTACCTACGACTACCGTTTGAGAAAATATTCCGTACATGTTAGGTTAGGTTGGATTAGGTAGAATTAAATCACAAACCAGTCTATACAAACCTAGCGTAGCCCACAAACTACTTGAAAACTGGGATATAACTCTAAAGGGGACGCGAGCAGGCGTTACTAAAGGGGCAATTTTTTGTAGTAGTAAAAACGGTAGTCGTAGGTAAATATTTACCAAGGTTTTTAATAAGATATACGTACTAATCTTTCAGAAAATACTTTGTAAATTGCTTAAATTCCGTGTTATTTTGAAATTTTTCCTTCAGAATATGTGATTTGACAGCGTTTAAGCTCAGTTCACACCGGGTGAATTAACCTAGCAAAGTTGATGATGGTGATGAAACCTTTCATGTCAAACTTGTAGGAGCTTAGAACGGTAATTAAAAACAGAATGATTTTTATACCTAAAAGTTGGGTTTTGAAAAAAAAATGTTGGGAGGGAAATAAATTATAGAACAAACAATTTATTTATTTATTACTTGCAATAAAAATTAATTAAATTTATATTGGTTTCATATAATTTAAACAAATCAATACATAGTATTGTTATGCCTCGTTCCAGAGTGATACACTCAGTATCGCCCTGTTGACAGACCACCATTCAAAATTTAACATTGCTTGAAATGGTTTAATTAAGTTTGATGACTAGATTTAAAATAGCCACTTTAATAGATATAGATAAACTGATCAAACATATTATATAAAAAGACAAAAACAAAAAAATTATGTGCACAATATACAGGAAAAAACGAGAATACCTATGCATTTATCAATATGTATATTTCAATGATCAGAATTGAAATATACATATAAAACGTCCACCAAACCTTCTCCAAAAGGACCCCAAAATCGAACAATTGAGCGCTTTGTCGTAACAACATTTTAATGAGATGTAAATATGCGTAAAGATCCTGGAAAGAATGCGGAAAGATCTGGTCACCAAACACAAGTGAATAGCCAAGAATTGTGCCTTCACAATGCGTTGATCTGCATACCTGTTGGTCTCTCTCGCGATCATTTCAACGAAATCTGCGTCAAAGATTTTAAGAAAGGCATCCACAGGTTTGCAAATTTCGTTGGTATTGAAAGTTGGTCCTGGCGTACCTGTAAATGTCTCCCTTATCCCATTAAAACGCGATATATCACTGGACCAATCGAAAGAGTAAACATCAGGCGGCAGAATCGATCGCATTGCCTGCCTATCATCCTGGTATTGTCTCCTAAGTTCTATGGCCAAAGCGGGGTGAAGTGCATTGCTAAAAATTTGAGATGGTTCTGGTAACATGCATAAAGTGTCCTCATTGCTCACTACGTGGTCGACGTCGCTTGCTTCATCGTCCACGTCGCTCGCGCGGCAATCCTCCATGTCCGTTTCTGAAACAACAGAAATCACAAATTAATTTAATGGATCATTATTTTTCGGAATAACTTTTATTGAGTAAAAACCTCAAATTGTAATATTTAAATATTGAAGACAATATTAGTGATTTTTAAACGAAAATCTGAAACAGAAAAATCAGAAAAGATATGATAAAAGATGATAAAAGTATATGATTATATTTTTATTTTTTAAGCCATAGTGTTTCACTTAAGTTTCTCATTCCCAACTATCTAAAAAATTTATGGAGAATCTGGCAGTTGATTCGTGCTCCCGACAAGATAGGGTTTGCATCTGCAAACGAGATTGGCGTGTAATTTAGTGCCCGTTCGATGTTAATTAAAACCCCGAGTCGAGCAGATATATCTTATATATCAGATATATTAACTCACCCTTTCCAAAGGCAGACACTTCTAGGTAGAGTGGGACGTCCAGCCACAGCTCGCTATCATCACCCCACAGCGGTTCATCCCGTGATGTCCCAGGTAGGGGAGTGAAGGTAGCGGGAGATGTCATCCATAGTGGAGGAACTGGCAAAGGTAATGTTGCGGGTGTCCCTAGTAAAAAAGGGCACCCGATTCTCTCCGGAGATGGAATTCTGAAAAAATATACATAATTCACATTAGCGGATTATTCTCATTCACGCGTGAACTGAATCTGTAAAAAGCCACTAGGTAAAGTAAATAAAAAATCAACGTAGTGTCATGGATAGCTCCGATTCTACCTCATGTATACAATGCAAATATAACCAACGCTAATCCAACACACTCTCACTGTTGCAGAACACTCAGGAAAACAATAATATTGTATCATGCATATTTAAACACGTTCACTTACTTTTTTTTTTGTTTTTCTTGCGGGCGCAGTGGGGAGAAGGATCCGCGCCGCCTGCTTCTGGAACTTTCTGCATTCAAATTCCAGTTGGAAGGAAGCAGACTGGGCCCTTACTGCCTTTTGGGCCTTGGCGCGATCTTCTCTCACTATTAGTAAAGCTGGATCACTGTTAAAATATTTAAAAAAATATATGATAGCACAACACAGATCGACAATAAAAGAGCGACTTTAAAAATATTAAAAAATACTAACACTCCATACCGAGCTGTAGCTACAGCTCCTCGCCTACGTCCACGACCTCGCCCTCGTTCTGCAGCTAGTGCTGATACTGGAGCGGCACCAGCGGCTGGCCCAATCCCTCGTCTCCCTCTGCCTCTCATCAGTCCACTATATATTTTATATTCAAAATAATTAATGTAAATACTTATATTTTGTAAAATACATTCAAACCTTCAAATTTGAAATAAATTAATTAATCATAGAACGAAATCATCGAAAACGTATTGTGTAGTGGGACCTTTATTCCAGAAATGGCCTGATATTACGAATTTATGTTCATAAATTGCTACAGATTTCAAATGAAAGTTACTTGTTTAAAAAACACCCAATCTATATAAAATTTATATTTTTCTCTTTGTTACAAATCACTATAATGGAATAACTTTATTTCCAATGCACACGTGAATTAATTAAATCGATTTTTGTAAAAACAAAACACATTCTGTAATGCCGTCACAAAAATTCACATTTGGTTTTAGAAATGTATTAAAAACAATATTTTTTTGTATAATAGAGTTGAAAACGCGTTAAATAGTTATACAAATGATAAGCAGATATACTGGTACAATAATATTAAATTAAAATGATATATTTACGACATTTCAATGATTTATATATCTGACAGTTGTAAAACACACGCGAAAAAAACACAGAGAATTTCTGAATAAAAGATGCAACTTGAAATTTCCATAGAAGACGAATTAATCCTAGGATTTGCGCCATATATATTTAACGGATAAAGAATTTCAATAGCTTCGAATTTAGTGCAAAATAAAAGACGCGAGAAGGGCTAAAATTTTAAAATAAATATTTTTCTGAATCACGAGGTAATTTGAATTTTTTTTCAATAAAGCAATCGGAGGCATTTAAATTGGCGCATTTATATTACCAAAAGAAATCCTGTGGAACACATGTGACAAAATATTAAAACTGCCTGTGTAAACCTTTTAATTTGTAATCTTCTCCATGATATATTGGTGTATAACCGTTTCATGGAGAACATGAAAAAAAAAATAAAATAAAATAAATACCGTTTTGGACAACACACAAATGTGCTGGGAACATGTGGGAATACGCAACTTCCCATCGCTTACTTAAACACATTTTCAACATTCTTATCTATTGAATTTTACTGTAAGGCCAATGGTAGATGTCAGCACAGTACCATGGCCGGAAATATGATTCCCAGGGCCTCAACACTGCTAAATAGAAGGTGTGAAGCATATTTCCCTGTGCCCTTCAGGAAATCAGATATTTTTTTGTTGAAAATATTATTTTATATTTTTTACTGCCTACCAAACCAATAATTTCTGTTTTTGTAGGGTTCTATTATTTTTAATTAAAGTAAAACATTGTGGCTTGTTTTCAGATTCTGAAACAAGTGAAGGCAGCCCTTCAATCCACAAGCCCACCTAAATGTGTGCTACGTTATTACGTCTCGGCAACCGGAGAAGCGAACCACAACCACAGCAGAGACGCGGCCAAGATGACCCAAGAAATTCATCCTGACCTGATACAGGAGATTAACAGGCTTGTTGAAGCTGGAGTTGATGAGGCAGAACCTGTTCGGCTCAATGCAGGGTTTATCTGTAATGTTTTTAAAGGGGTTTGTTCCATCAATGTTTATATTTCCTCTGTGTGGTGTAATGTATTATTTTCCATTAATAAAATAATATCAAATATGTATCAATGAATTGCCCAACTTCCTTCATTGCTCACTTATCCTTCAACATGCTATATGGCATCCAAATTTTCACATAGTCTCCAAATAATGCTAGTTTTACTTTCCCATAGGTGTACTGTTTTGTAATGTAAAAAGATGAGATACTTTGAGTATATATAGGCCTAGTACGAATCTGTACAAAAGTTGAACATAGGGCCTACCACAAGTCTTCTATTGTCCAAAAGTTAATTATATTTGCAGGAATTAGAATGTGGTTGCCATACCAAACAGTCTTTATTAAGGTTTTGGAATCGACTTTGTGATATTGGCCCTATAGTAACGTAATCTAAGCAAATGAAATCAAGGTGCAAGAATCGTATGAAACGAAAGATGAAAATTAGCTATCGGCTGCTCGGCAATATTCGGAAATGCTCGGCCGTGACGTCACTAAAAAAATCTGAACGGAGAACCAATTTCAAATAAAGCGCCGAAACACTTCACTTCGGTTATGCTCGGATATGTTGGCCACGCCCCCTGTCGACTAGTCGCTGTGCATATAGCGACTCCCCGACGAGATCGGGTTTTTGGAAATTACAACAATAATTGTCTATGACTTTACTGTCTATGTGTAACTCATATATTTTTTGACACATGCTTTCTTTAACGTCCATTGTTTCATCCAGTCACGCGCCCTGTTTAACGCATAATCCCATACTTGTGATAGTTGTTAGGTATCGTTAAGATAGTTGATATTAGTTACTGATCATTTTTATTTTCATTGCTATTCATTTTGGTAGCGACCACTGTTCTTATGTCATGCTCAAATGTCTAAAACTATCTAGTTTAACTTACGCCAATCGGTACCCAAAGCGGAACGGTAATTCCTATTTAAATATTAATATATCTGACCATTAACGACGACTTTTTCAACCGTTTTCAGTTGTTTTAACTTCAAGGTCAAGGTACACACGTAATTATATTCTAATTTCCTATAATGTGATATGAATACTATTTCTTTGTTTTTACAGAATATTACAAGCCAAACCAAATTTTCACAGCAGATAAAAAGTAGGGTTCCGTCACAACTATGTTCTTTTACAGGTATATTTGTTTGGCTGAAACAAATTACCAAACGCTACAACAGCAGTGCCATGGATCTACCAAATCAAGAGACTGTTTCCATCAAGACGGAACCAGCGCCCCAGGAAGAAGGCGGAGATGAAATACCGTATACAGATATAAATTTCGATTTTCCAGATATAAAGGAGGAATGTTTGCAATATGCGGAGAGTACTCAGACAGACGGTTAGTTGCATTGCATACGTATAAAATATAGAATGTTAAATTCGGAATCCATGTCCGTTTCAAAATGTCGTGCAAACAGGACGTATTAACTTTAAAATAAATCTTTGCTATAACTGCTAAACTACAAAACTCTTTTAGCTCAAGTATTGCTCACAATAAACCCTCATCTGTTTTTGACATATATTCGTGTCTATTAACTAAATATTTATGAAAGAAAATATCATTCCGTTGACTTATAATAATAAAACCGTGTTCTGAAGGTAGTCAAGAGTGAATGTTTTCCTTCTTGAAACATCGGTCCTTGAAGTGAAATCTGGCATCTTTATTATTATTATTATTTCATTTTTCTTTTTTTTTCTTAGGTTTGTCAACAGTGATTCATATCAAAGCTCTCGAAATACAATTACATTAATTAAACTTGGTTGATACTATCACTAATTACAGACAAACACAACATTGATGAACACAACACTGTAAGTAAAGACTAATGTACATGTATGCACCTACATGCATACATGTATACACACATACATACACTTAGTACATATACATTTCATAACAGCAACAGTAATTATTTTTTAGATCAACACGATAGGTAGCTTTAAGTCTTGTTTACGTTTGATTTGAAGGTGGCCAATGATGACATTGACAAATCAATGGGATGACTTTTATATGTCTCGTTAAAATAACGGCACATTCTTGGTAAAGGTGAGTCATACCCCAGCTTAGTTTTATATTTTTTAATATGTAACGGAATATAATGTATAAGTCGGCAACCAATTCTAGGAACGTTGAACATAATTTGATAGAGTAAAAAAGGGCAGTTTATTAGAGCATTAACAATTTTGAAAAGAAAATTTAAATCTATATTTAGTCTTCTCTGTTCAAGGGTGCGTTCATTATAGAAATTTAGTCTATCGGTGTAATGAGGAAGTGATCGAGCTCGCTTATCACAATACGCTAGGTGGTACATAAAATGTTTTTGAACCCGCTCTATTCGCTGAATATGAACTTTGTAGGTTGGACTCCATATAGAACTTGCGTACTCCAACACGTTTCGGGTGAAGGAATTGTACAGCGTTATTTTTGATTTGGGATTCTGAAAATTTTTACTATTTCGTTTGATAAATCCTAGCATTTTCAGGGATCTAGAAATAATGCTGTCGATATGAGGTGTGAAAGTTAGTTTTTTATCAATTATTACGCCTAGGTCCCGAATGGTTGTGACTTCCTGGAGTTTAGTACCGTCGATAAAATATTGAGTTGAGATAGAGTTGCGTTTACGTGTAAAAGTTATGTGGACACATTTTAAAGAATTCAGAAACATTCTATTGTCAATGCACCACTTAGAAACTCTGTTGATATCATTTTGAAGAAGTATTGAATCAAGTAATGTGTGGATAATTTAAAAAATCTTACAATCATCGGCGAACAATAAAATTTCAGAATCCAAAATAACATCGCACAAGTCATTTTTAAAAACATATTTATTAAAAAAATGTGATTTTGTGGTTTAAAAAAATTATTTCATTATTATATATTTTTTTAAACTATAATAATTCCTTTTTATTTTAAGGTAAACGAAAAAGTGTCCAAACATAGTATTTTCCATTATTATAACTACATTTCTAAGGCAGTTAGAAACTAACTTAATTTTTCTGGAAGACTGAATTTGTGAAAAAAGATGTTTTCGATGTAAAGCTTATGAATATCGCAAAAAATAAATACGCGAATGGAGCGCAAAAGTGAAATCTAAATGGTAGAATGTGTTTGATTTGGTTGCTGCGGAAGAAATAACGTAGGAAATACTCGACAGTTTACAATACAGAAATAATAATACATATTTCTCTCACTGATTTCCCTTATTCACATAAATTCCTTAAAAAAAACAACCAAGCACAATTGGAGTGTTCTGTTATATGCGGCCTCTGAAATGGTTTATCCTGCAGCAACACGTCTGAAAATACTGATGAGATATTTGAAGATGAATGTGATGCCCGGTGAATTTTTAATTCTTAACATTACATTGCAAACTCTATTTATTAATAAAATTGTTTTATAAAGTAAATTTTTATAAAAGCCGGGGTTTCAATTCAAAAGTATAAATAAGTACAAGACAAATTAGTCACCTGTTCCTGTGGGATCCTACTTTTTTACTTTTACGTGAGTTCTTTTCTGACACGAAAGTAATAAGTCACATCAAGCTTAGTGTTAATCGTTTTTTTTCCAAATTATCGTCAGATCTGAAGACACAACTAATGGAAACAGCGGAGTTCAACTATTCATATTCTCAAGAGGGAAATCTGAGCCACATGCTGAATCACAGTGGCAAAACACCTTTTTCATGTTCTGTGTGCAACTATTCATTCGCTCGAAAGAATTATTTGATGAGCCACATGAGGACTCACAGTGGAGAAAAATGTTTTGAATGTTCCGAGTGCAAATATTCATTTTTCTATAAGAAACATTTGTCGAGCCACATGCTGACTCACATTGGCATAAAACCTTTTTCATGTTCTGAGTGCAATTATACATCTAATCGAAAAAACCTACTGACGAGGCACATGTTAACCCACATCGGTAAAAAACCTTTTTCATGTTCTTTGTGCAATAACTCATTTTCACGAAAGGGACATTTGATAAGCCACATGCTGACTCACACTGGAGAAAAACCTTTTTCATGTTTAGAGTGCAACTATTCATGTTCTCAAAAAGGCTATCTAAAGATACACATGCTGACTCACACTGGAGAAAAACCTTTTTCATGTTTGGAGTGCAACTATTCATGTTCTCTAAAAGGCTCTCTAAAGATACACATGCTGACTCACACTGGAGAAAAACCTTTTTCATGTTTGGAGTGCAACTATTCATGTTCTCTAAAAGGCTCTCTAAAGATACACATGCTGACTCACACTGGAGAAAAACCTTTTTCATGCTTGGAGTGCAACTATTCATGTTCTCTAAAAGGCTCTCTAAAGATACACATGCTGACTCACACTGGAGAAAAACCTTTTTCATGTTTGGAGTGCAACTATTCATGTTCTCTAAAAGGCTCTCTAAAGATACACATGCTGACTCACACTGGAGAAAAACCTTTTTCATGTTTTTTGTGCAATAACTCATTTTTTCAAAAGGGAAATTTGACGAGACACATGCTGACTCACACTGAAGAAAAACCTTTTTCATGTTCTTTGTGCAATAACTCATTTTCACGAAAGGGACATTTGATAAGCCACATGCTGACTCACACTGGAAAAAAAGCTTTTTCATGTTCTTTGTGCAATAGCTCATTTTTTCAAAAGGGAAATTTGACGAGACACATGCTGACTCACACTGGAGAAAAACCTTTTTCATGTTCTTTGTGCAATAACTCATTTTCACGAAAGGGACATTTGATAAGCCACATGCTGACTCACACTGGAAAAAAAGCTTTTTCATGTTCTTTGTGCAAAAGCTCATTTTTTCAAAAGGGAAATTTGACGAGACATATGCTGACTCACAGTGGCAAAAACACTTTTTCGTATTCCAAATAATTTTTTTAAGTGCAACTACACATGTTCTCAATAGAAATATTAAATATTAAACCATATTAATCTCACTGTTGAAAGAATAAGAAAACTTATCTATATTTTCTATAATATACGAAATATTTTAAATAAGAAAACTATCAAAATTGTCTATTATGCATTAATTCAGTCCTTATTGCAGTACGGGATTATTGGGTGGGGAGGGGCTTTTAAGGCTTCTTTACAGCCCATAATTACAATTCAAAGAATAATTATAAAAATCATCCTTAGAAAACCATATGACTCCCCTACTTTAGAGATATTTCAGGAATTTAATGTACCATCTATAACAGAATTGTATAAGAGATTCGCCTTATATCAAATTTATAAAGAATATTTTATTTATAAAATTCACCCCTCAGATAGCATAAGCAATAGATTCAAAACTAATGGCTTAATAGCCATTCCCATGCTTAGGACGACCACGGCTCAGCACCACTATTCGTATTTAGGTGTAAGATGGTACAATATATTATTGTCCAAAAATAAAATTAGTGTAACCGAAACTGTGAATTATGAACAATTCAAAAAGTTAATTAAGTCCCTCAAATTGGATAATGATATATTGTACCCCTAATTTTCTTACACTTACTCAATCTGTAAAAAATATATATTAATTTGATTGTCTTTAAAAAAAAAAACTATTTTTCTAAATTTTTCTTGATAAATTGTACCCTTAATTTCCTCACGCTTACTTAATCTGTAAAAAGATGTATTATTTTAATTATCTTTAAAAAAACAATTTTCTAATTTGTGTACCTATGTTAATATTATGTTTGTATTTATTTCAAAAGTTTTTGATTATTGTTTAAAAAATCATTAGAACTAAATGTAAAGACTCCTCCCATAAACACGAGCTCCTGGAGCTCAACTTATGGAGAAATAGAATAATAACGAAAAAAATTATTTATAAGTCTGCATATTGTAATCATTTATAATGTTAAATAAAAAATAAAAAAAAAAATAAAAAAAAAATAAAAAAATAAAAAAAAAATATTTGACGTGCCACGTGTTCTTAGTGCAATGATTCATATTCTCAAAAGGAAAATTAGTCGAGATACATACTGACTCATAGTAGAGAAAAAAAGTTATAATTTATTAAAGTTCAACTCGTCATTTATTCGAAAGAAAGAATCACGCGCGTTGTCACTGTCCAGAAAGACCTTTTTCATGTTTCAAGTCATATCTGAAGTGGCACATGCCGACTCATACTGGAGAAAAAACTTTAAATGTTCCGAGTGTAACTATTCATGTTTTCGAATTGAAAATATGAAGAAACACTAACCAACTCACAGTGGAGAAAAACCTTTTTCATTTTGCAAATGCAACCACTCATGTCGTCAAAAGCTAGGTTTAACGAGCCACATGCTGACTCACAGTGAAGACATTTTAAATGTTCCGAGTGCAACAATTAACGTTCTCGAAAGTGTTATTGGCCTGATCTGTTTTGTGCCGAACAGAACTATTCATCTCCGGGAATAAGGAATCTCAAAAGGGAAGTATTACGGTATAAAAACTTTATAAATGTCCTATATTTAGTTTTTTCATGATCCTTGTTAATTTCATCGAAATATATATAATACGAGACATTTGCTGACTCACCGTCGATAATAAACAATTCAAGTTTTTTTATTTTCTTATTATTCTCACAAAGATCATTATCAAGGTTTAATTTTTTTTAGTGCACTTCGACATAAAATCAAAATTATAAAGTCTTTAAATCACAAATAAAACAACTTCCTGATCAACCCAATGTAAATTGTAAGATTTAATTTCATATAACGATTTTTTAAGTATATTTTGATTTAATGTTCATATTGATCAAATGCAAATTTTAATATTTCACACTTAGTAATAATAAATGATTTTGTTTCATTATTAATTATCAAATATATATATTTATATATATATAATTTTTGAATAAGACAAAAAAAGTGAGGTGGTGATAATTCTTAAAATACATTTGTGTAATAAAATGTGTGTTTTAAACTTAAGCCGAACTATTAAAAAAAAAGTTTGTTTTGCACCAAAAAGATGTATTTAAAAAATAATATGTTTATTTCAAAATGGTAAAAAAAAATATATATAAATATATATATTTCTTTTTCTAACATATCCTCATGAAATATTATATCAGAATTCTAACTAACCAATAGCTTATTGTCGCAATTTATTATGTACCTACTCTTGCAATATTATTAGCTCTGCTTTATTCCAACTGAATAGAATAACTTTATGTACTCACCACCTACTTATTAATCGAAATTCAATTTTTTTATTATTTTACAACATCCATATTCTTAAATTTATTTAAATTTACTGTGTATCTAATTTAGTAACTGCTATATTGGTCTATTTCATAATCCTTACTTTTGGTTTCATGCTATATTAATTTCTTTTTTCTTACTTTAAAAATAAAAACTTTCTTTCTTTGCTTTACCTTATGTATATTGTAATTGCACTACTCCCCAACTCAAATACGAGAAACTTTTTTTTCTCTATTGAATTGGTTAGTAACTTTAAAAAGAAAACATTTTATTGTGATTAGTTTTTAAAACCACATGCTTTTTTTCTGTAAATCTGTAATATGTATGTATTTCAAATAAAAATGCTTAAGCAACTACAACCTGATGAAACACATGCTGAATCAAAGTCAAGAAAATTTAAAAAAAAATTATGTTTGGTAACTAATATGTTACTAATTATTCATGTTCTTATAGGAATGTTTATATTAAAACACTCATGACCTATGCTTTTCTTACCACTTTCAGTCATTACTGTATTTGTGTACAATTTATTATATTGTCTAAAATAGTGTTTGTGTGACGTTTTTATAAATATTGTGTTCGTGTGTACTGGTTCATTTTGTATTTTATAGTTTAAAAGTCATAATATGTTTTTCGTATATTCATACAATTTTCTAATTTTTAATAAGTTCATTTCTTTGGATAGTATTTTCGTGTTGGCATCTAGGTTATAGTTAATGAGTTTTATTAATAATTTTATACTGAATTATTTGCTAATCGGTAAGGTTAGTAATGTGTGTGTTTCTTCATATTTATATCAGATAATTTGGGTGGGACTGTATTAAGTCAATGTATAATACCATCTTTACTTCTGTTAGTAGAAGGTTAGCGATTCTACCAAATACATCAATTAGTTGAATGATTTTTTCTTTCAACTTTTCTATGTGCTGTTTAAAGGTCAAGTGTTTGTCACTTTTTAGGCCCAGTTATATTTCACATCTGGAATATGTAGGTTTCTTTCTTCTGTTTGTAATTGTTTATGTAACGACGTCATTCTTTTAGGTGACCTTAATATAACCGTTTAACCGTTTTTTTTGGATATTTATTTATTTGTTAAGACATACACAGTACAATTAGATACAATTAGATATTTTTAGTTGTTACATTGTTGTAGTACCTATTACGTATGTCCATAAAATATCATTACGTAATTTCGCCTGAGATTGTTATGAAAGGAAGGAAGTGTGTGGATAATAATAAAAATAATAAATAATAAATGAATTGAAAACAAGAATTATAATAAGCTCACGAATTGTAATTGACTGTTAATAAATAGGAGTTTTGAAAAATGATGTGAAAATATTTTTGAAATATGTCATGCTAAGATATTTAATAAGTTAGTTTTGTATGTTAGAAAGGAATCATGAAAGATGTCTAAATGTAGTAATTTTTCGTAAAAAAAAAAAAAAAATTTAACCTATATTAGCATATCTGATATAATTTTTTTTAAAAGCCAGTTTTTCAATATATTAAGATCGATTTAAGAGTTTTCTAATAAAATTTCACAGTTTTTGCTTTCGTAAAATATCGCAGTTTCATCTGCGTATAAGAAGATTTCGTCATTTAGTCAATTGACAAATATCATTTTTGTACATTTGGAATATGAGTGGCCCCAGTAAGGATCCTTGAGGACCTCCAAAGTTTTTGCTCTCGAATTATCTCCCATGCTAACATATTATTTTCTGTTATTTTAAAACAATTTATAAAAATAAAAACTCTTTATACATATATTGTAAGTAAGTCTCATGCCCAGGTTTCGTGTAGGTATATAGTAAAGCGAAAGATAATCTCAAACACCTATTCTGCAGTTTTTCTCAACATACTCAAGTATTTGATTCACCTGATAGACGCAATATAGTCGGGCGTCCCCGATTTCTTCTACCATTCACCTTCGGGTTATATTTTATTTTATTATGAAGATCATCCAAGTTTTGAAGTTGGCGCACCTGGTGTTTAACAGTAAGTGTGTTTGGTCCCGCATGTTTGTCGGCCATTGTTTTCAGTCACAGTAAATTTTTCCGATAGAGATGTCATCTTGCGCTCCCGCCACCTCACGTCCTTATAAGATCCGCGTGAAATTCTGGATCATTTTGCACAGAAGAGCGAAGTTTTTTTGTACTATATCTTGACGGGGGATGAGACGTGGATGTGCTACTACACTCCAGAATCTAAAATACAATCACTTCAGTGACGTCATGCATCTTCCCCAGCCATCAAAAAGTTCAAGACGACCCACTCAGCCAGAAAAGTCGATGGGTGGGAAACGTTTTTCGATTGTCTTTAAAATACTTTTATTGGGCTTCATCACATTATCAGCTTGATGTGATTAATTGTGACCTCAGAACGGGGTACTCCGGTAAAGTCACTTTTTTTTCAAGCATTGTAAAAAATCAATAAAAAAATGTTCGACTTTTTTAAGTGTTTAACTGGGTTATTAAAGATATCAATTTAATTATAAATGGTATAAATATTTTTTTCTATTTATTATTATTTTTCTAATCTAGGATCAATGTGTCCAGAAGTGACGGACGAATGATCTATCCCTCCCGTTGTGGCGCAAGGCGATGTGTCAAGACCGATGAGACCATTTGGAGAGGTCAAAGGGTCTCCCCACACCAGCCTAGATGAATTCAACAGAATTAGTTGGTTTGGTGACCACTGATTTGAGGAACTTACCAAGATCTCTGACGCAGCAGCAGAGTTAAATAGAAGGCAAAATTGCCAGCTGCGGTAGAGGGCAACGAGTCTTCCCCATCTACAACTTCTTGTCTTATATGTGGAAGATCAAAAGGAAATTATACTAAACACATAGAATGGGTAATATATCCCTAAACTTTTCGCACAAGAGATGCGAAAGTTTTTATTTCATTTATAATGATTTGTGCGAAATCGAAAATAATTTTTTTGTAATCTCATAAAATATGTAAATTTTTTTATACATAAAACTTCACAAAATGGCCTCAAACTGACTTTAACTTTATTTTATGGAGTTCCATAACAAGGTAGGCTTTAATTCCAGACAGTATTCATTAATTTCAATTCATTTTTTTTTTAATTTTTCAATCGGTCTCGACATTGCTAACCTTTTCGCTGAACACTTCTCCTCCGTCTATTCTGATACCTCGTGCACTATCCCTCCACTCAACTATACTAATACTATTGATTTAAATAATTGCCAAATCACACTTATAGATGTCTTTAACTCCTTAAAAAATCTCCCCATCAAAACAAGCACTGGTCCTGATGATATTCCAGAAATATTACTGAAGGAATGTAAATTTACTATATCTAAGCCAATTTGTTTGTTATATAACTTGTCAATATCATCTGCCACTTTTCTAGAATCCTGGAAAGTTTCTTATATCAGACCTATTTTCAAATTAGGCAATAAGTCGAACGTAGAAAACTATAGACCCATATCGATATTATCCCATATTCCAAAAATATTTGAGTCAATAATCACGAAGAAAATCACACCTATCTTTAAAAATGTACTGATCGAGGAACAGCATGGATTTAGATCTGCTAAATCTACTACTACTAACTTACTATCCTTTACCAATTCCATCGTCAATGGTCTAGAAGATAACTCACAAATAGATGTTCTATATACCGACTTCTCTAAAGCTTTCGACAAAGTAAACCACTCAATCCTTATGGCCAAACTATATGCTATCGGTATTAGAAACCCCTTACTATCATTCTTTAATTCTTATTTAAGCAATAGATAACAAAGAGTTAAATTAAACAACTTTGTGTCTACTATTATTGAAGTAACGTCCGGCGTACCTCAAGGAGCACATCTAGCACCGCTTCTTTTTAACTTGTTTATAAACGACATTATTAGTATTTTTTCTCATGAACGCTTTTGGCTTTTTGCGGACGACAATAAGATTCTAAAGATAATAAAAAATCACGATGACTGCCTTCTTTTCCAATCGAATATCAACTCTTTCAATGATTGATGTAAAATTACTTGCTTGAAACTAAATGTCGATAAATGCAAAATTATGTCCTTCTATAGATCAAAAAATCCGATTGTCTTCGAATACAACCTTAATAATATTTGCTTAACAACTGTTACATCTATTAAAGACCTTGGTGTCTCTCTTGATAGCAAGCTTTCTTTTCGGGATCACATAACTGCAATCGTTAATAAATCGCTCAAACTACTTGGTTTCATCACTAGAATCACTTCGGACTTAAAAACGTAAATACCCTTAGAACTCTTTACTGCTCCTTGGTTCGCCCCCATCTTGAATATGCTTGTGTTATTTGGTCTCCTTTTTATGCTGTCCACATTCGACGCTTTTAATCTGTTCAACATCGGTTCTTAAGAGGGATTGCTAGGAGGCTAGGTTTATAAAAAGGTAAATACTCATATGATGAAATTGAACGAACTCTAAACCTCTCTCCTTTGGAAGTCCGTCGGGAAAGAAATGACCTCATTTGCTTCTTCAAAATTATAAATGGTTTTATTGATTTACCTACGCTACTGCAACTCATTCCCTTTAATATCCCCTCGCAAAGACTCAGAAATAATGAACTGCTCTTCCTCAACCATCATTCGACAAATTATGGATATTATTCACCATTGTCCAGAATGTGTAGACTGGTCAACTCAAGTCAAAACCTTAACTTTTTTGGGATAAGTCTAAATGATTTTGCCAGTCGCTAAACAAGTGACGGAATATTAAGTGTCCTGTGGTCCTGACCCACGGCGTATTCTTAACTTGATTCGACTTGTCACTTTATTTTCTAATATTATTATTATTATTATTTTTTTTTTTTTTAATTGTTTAACTTATAACATTGTTACATTGTACATAAAATTAGGTAATAATAGGTAATAGTGTAAAACATAAGTTATTGAATTTCTACTCCAATGAAGAGTGCTAGCTCTTGAGCTTGGCGTAGGAGTTATTTGACAATTATTTCATGTTTATATCAGTAATTAACATAAATACAGTACAATAAATATAAACTTAAAAGAGGATTGTGACGTTAATTTTGGTTGTAACATGAATTGAAGTTATAACATTTGATAGGTGATATTAATTTTTTTTAAAGATAAATTTGACCTTCTTTTTGAATAAAATAAAATCTGGTATTTTTTTCACTTCTTCGTGAAGAGTATTAAAATATCTTATGCCTTTGTAAATGTAGTTATTGTGCATTTGTTGTGTTGAAAATAGAGGAATTTGGATGTTAAAATTATGCCTTAAGGATGAGTTAAATTTAAGTTTTTTTACTACAGTTTCTTTATATATTTGTAATATTGCATCTTTTTTATAGAGGTCTTCAATTTTTGGTACTTCGAAAATTTTGAACAATGATGCTGAAGAGAAAGTTGGTTTTTTTTTCAAAATTACTTTGAAAATTAGTTTTTGTACCACTTTAACAGAGCTTAAAAATTTTTCATATGCACCTCCCCACCCAATGATTCCATACTGAAGTAATGATTGGACTAGTGCGTAATAGACTTTTTTCAGGTTGTTTAGCTTGAGAACATTTCTTAATCTAATGAATATATAGATACATTTTCTAATGCGTTTAACAAGTTCACATATGTGTCTGTTCCATTTCATATGTTGGTCTACAATTACACCGAGGTATTTTATTTCAGTTGTTTGGTTTAGTATGGTACATGATTTATTACAAACATCTTTGTTACATTTTTTGTTGTGTATTATTATATGAATGTTGGGGTTAGTTTTGAATTTATTTATTGTGAATGGTATATAAACTGTTTTTTTGCGTTAATTGTAAGTAGATTTGTATCGAACCAGTTTTTTAGGATTTGGATGTCATTATTTGCATTTTCATTTACAATTTTCCAGTCATTACCCTTAATTATGATAATTGTATCATCTGCGTAAGATATAACTGTTCCACTGAGGTTTCGTTTGAAAATATCGTTTACGTACATGATAAAAAGTAAAGGACCCAAAACAGTACCTTGTGGTATCCCAAAATCACTTGTGAGTGGTAGACTAGATGCGTGATTAATTTTTACAACTTGTGTTCTTTGGTGAAGATAACTTTTTAGCCAACTTAATGCTGTGTCATTAAAACCTACGATCTTTAATTGTTGTATTAGTTTGACATGAGATATGCTGTCGAAGGCTTTTTGGAGATCAACAAAAATACCAACACATTTTAATGATTTGTCTAAAGCGTCTTGTATGGTACTAGATAATTTAGCAATGGCGTCTTTTGTGCTTTTGTTTTCCATGAATCCAAACTGGTTTTCGTGAATTATATTATTAATCTTTATGAACTGAGTTATTCTTTTTTTGGCAGTTTTTTCAAATATTTTTGCAATGTTTGATAGTAAAGAAATAAGGCGGTAATTGGTTGGTTCTTCCGGATTGCCGGTTTTAAATATTGGTATAATTACAGATTGTTTGTACATGGATGGAAAAACTCCGCTTTGAAAACTTGTATTGATTATATGAGTTAATGGTTTTGATACTTGAGATTTTATACATTTCAGTGTTTGTATTGTGACCCCATCAAAACCAGGGGCAGAACCTCCTTTCATACCTGTAATAATTTGTTCAATTTCTTCTGGTGTTGTTGGTTGAAATAATTCAAATTTATGCTAATTATTTACTGTAGTATTTGGGTCATTTGGGGTAAGGCCATGTTGGATTTTTTTAGCGAGGTTTTTTCCTACATTAGCAAAAAAATTGTTAAATACATTTGCGGCTTCTAGAGGTTTATCTTTACAGCAGATTTTTGAATCATTATGATTTACATTGTTGATTGTTTTATTTTTTAAATGTTTTTTATCGACAATTTCATTTATGATGGACCAAATCCTTTTACTGTCATTTCCAGATAATTCAAGTTTTTGTTTGTAGTAGTCATCCTTTGTGTTTTTTATTAGATATGTAAGTTTTTTTTTTATAAGCTTTGAAATGTTTTTGTAAAGTTATATTTTCCGGTTGTTTTGTATATTGTTTGTAGAGTGTTTCTTTGTGTCTAATTGAGATGATTAATCCGTGAGTTATCCATGGTTTGATTGGCTTTAGTTTTGAAGATGTTTTGTTAGATTTAATTTTTCTACAAGCATTTATGTGAAAACTCAGTTTTTTATCAAATATTTTGCAGCATTCTTCTACATCGTTACATTGATATATTTCTTGCCATTCTTTTTCGTTACTTAATATTTTAGTGAGAGAATTTATATTAATACTATAGTTGTATTTATTAGTATTATTAACGGCCGTTGTGGTTGGTAATGAGAGGTTTTGATGTTTGTAGTCATATTTAAATATACATGCAAAATGATCCGTTACAGCTGTTTTAATTACCGCAGATGATATATTTTGTATATCTTTGGTGTTTGTGAATATGTGATCTATACAAGATGGTCGTTGTCCGATAATGTTTCTGGTGTATGAATTTATACATGAAATGTAATTTAATTCTGCTAACATATTTAAATAGTTATCTTTATCGTTAGAGGAGTAGTCATTAGCGATATTTAAGTTAATATCTCCGATGAGTATTGTTTTTTTGTTTCTATGATGTTGTAATATTTTTTTTAATTCTTCTATGTATGTGGTTATAGCAGAAAAGTGTGTCCGATAAATAGCAATGATATTAAATGAATAATTCATAAAATTTATCTCCAAGTTTAATAAATTGACATTATTCACCATTATTTCATTTACACTTGTGACAGCGTAAATATTTGATACAAATATGGCGGCGCCGCTATTTCTGTTAATTTTATATTTTGTTGCATAGTACGAGTAACCCGGTATATTATAATTAATTTCACTCGATGAATGCGTTTCTGATAATATTATACAGTCAAGTCTATTTAATTGTTTAATAGTTATTAGAAATTCTTCGAAATTTTTTTCCAAAGATCTAACGTTCATGTGTATTATTATTAGGCTGGCTGTAGGTTTTATATCTATAAAATCGTTTGTATTATTTACCGTCTCAAAAATCCTTTCGTCTATTTTATATGAATTATCTATTGCGTTTATTATAAAGTCGTTCATTTTGAGGTAGTAATAAAATTAACAATAATGTTGGCGCTGGGAATACACTTCACATTTGCAATTATAATATTATATGTGTTGGCTTGTATATTATCACTGCGTGTTAACACTTTGCGGGCGGGCTTTTCGTAATATTTTTTTGAATTATTGTGCATATTATTTAGGTTTTCGTTACACTTGTAATTAATAATATGCATCATTAGTCGTAATCGATGCGATCCCTCGCAATTTTCAGCATTTTGTTTCTATAGTTGCCCCTAATACTGTTGGCTGCGTGGTCCGTGGTGTTTTTTTCTCCATATTTAGAATTTTGTCTGGTGCAGTTTACACATGCTGGTACTGTTTTTTCTCTTCCCGGACATTTTGAAAGGATGTGATCGCCCATGCAGTGTGGGCAAATTGGAGGGCTGGTTCGGTGTAGGCATCTTTTAGCCGTATGCATGAACATACAGCAATGAAAACATTGAGTCAGTGGATCGCAATCTTCAATTTTTACTCGTTGAAACTGTATATTTAGTTTACCGAGTGCAAGGAGACTTTTTCGCATTTTGCCACTAGTTTCCATGATGTAGCTAGTAAACTGGCGCTGCTTTTCGTTTATGTTTGTGTTTTTTATCTCCGTTATAAGTGTGATTTTGTTGTCTTCACTTTCCTTGTAAACATCTTCAATTCCTTCGTTCTGGGTAATTATTCCGCAAACTATTTCGTCTTCAGTAAGATTGGATTTTAATCCTTTTATTATTATTTTTGGTCTTTTCTTTTGAATTTCATTTACCACCAAATCGGTATTCAGTTATTTTATTTCGGCGGTTAAGGTATTTGCATATTCCTTTTTTGGGCATGATATTATTATTTTTTCTTCTTTTGTTTTTCTCAAACCATTTATTCCTATCTTTATGTTGCTTAAATTTATTTCTTTTTTTATTATCTTTTCAATTTCTTCTGCTTTAGCATTATTTTTGGTCGACGAAATGATGATTGAAAATCTCTCTTCTTCTCGAGGAGTGACTTTGGTTGTTGATAATACCTGTGCATAGGATGGTGTTGATGCGCTTTTCATTATTTTTTCAAAGTTTCCCACCAGTTGGTCGTTTTTTTCTATAAGTTTGTCTTGTAGTTGAATTTTTTGTTGTTGCATTTTTAATATTTCAGATTTCACTTCATTGTCAAGATCAATAATAATAATAATAATTATATCTACCATATTCCTCTGCTTTCATGTACCTTTGTCTTCTCCTATATTTTTCATTTTACTTTATTCGTGTTATTATTTGGTAATTTGGACGATGTCCGTTAATAAAAAATAAATAAATGTATTATTTTTAATTAGCAGTTTAAAATATTCTAACCCCAATCAAAGTGGTCCAGAAGAATTTTATAGAAACCCTCCACAAATTCAACAGAAACGCTACTCGCAGATTTCAGGGTGCCCCGAGTAAAGGATATCTTCAAGAAAAATGCAATTATCCAAATTTCCAAACATAATATCATCAAAAACATTAAAACCCAACTATCAAAAAATATTAACATCAAAATACCAAACTAATTCAAAACAATTATATCTATTTAGGAATAATGTATTTCAACAACCTTCTGATTGAAATAAAGAAATTAAAAGACATCGCCAAAATGAAGTTATACTTGTCAGGAATAATTAACTAAATACTTGCCCGTTTTTCACTTTCTTAATATTTATTATCAGTCTATATTCAACTCTACTTTATTTAGATGTTTTTAATTACTCTCTTAATTTATAATTATTTAGTATGTAACTGAAGTGTTGTGCAGCTTTCGCTGGTGGGTAGTAAGATTGGGTTAGTTGCAAGACTTCGGGATTGCCGGAGATAACTTCCCGCTCCTTGAGCTAGTCCTAGTTACTCAGTGATTGTATCTACAATCATTGTATCTACATTCACTGAGTAACTAGGAGTTATCTAGTTCCACTGACAGTAGAACCTAACGTGTATTATTGGAAAATACCCATTTCCAGGAGCATCTTAGACTGGAGATAAAGGCCCAGTCTAAGAGAAAAATATTGACGGTACCTCTGGAGAGTTCTACCGTTCGAGTACCCACTGCGGTATATTACAGTAACAAAATCGTATAGGTACTCGTATATGTACAGCTACACATATAGATAATAATAGTCGTACACGACATACAGTGCTATTCCACACGCTAAATTATAAAACAAATGCAGCATCTAATTCGACAATTAACCGAGCTCTTCATACTCTAAATAATATTTGTCTTAACTCTAACATTGACATTTTTTCGGATCCACTGCCCAAATTCAAACGTGGCATCATGTCAATAATTTAAAGTATTCAATGGGCATACATACCTATAGACCAGAGATGGGCAAACTTTTTAAGGAAAGGGCCAGATAAAATAAAAAAATATCTAGGCGGGCCGGAAAAAATTTTTAATAAAATATTTTTTTATAAGTGATATAAGTACTTTATTTTTTAATTTTTACATCATGCATAATATTGAGTACATTAAATGCTAAAATGGTAAAAAAGTAACAAAAATTGATTATTCTTTAAAAGAGTATGAAGGCGTATGTGACAGATGAAACTATGGCTGAGCTTCTAAAAGTTTATCATAATCTGGTAAAAACTGGGATGAGCTGATTCGCAGTAGTGAAGCTAAGGCTGGCCGCATACATACGTTTTCCGTATTCGGAATTCCGTGAGACTAGCGCAAACGTTCGTTTTTCTTCATTCGGAATGTATAAACGTCAGTACCAGTGTTGCCAACAAGGGCGATATATCGCCATTTAGGCTACTCAGAGCGAGAATCGGCGCCGAAAAAATCTAAAAGGCGACTGGTCGCCAATTAAGCTACTTCAAAAACATCAATTTTAAACATGTCCCGAAATTCTCTAGCCACCCCCCCCCCCCCCATGAAATTTATTTTTTCACGTAAAAACATCAATTTTAAACATGTCCCACCTAACAGCAAATTCGGCTACTTTACGCTACCTTATGTATGAGAAACGGCGATATTAGGTCAAGATCCGTTGGCAACACTGAATTACGAACGGAAATTTCCGTACGTTTGCATCGGCACAAACAAACTGTATGCAATAGCTGCGTTCCACATGACGTCATTAGGTTTTTTCCATTCGGTTTCTCCGAACGCGCCGGCTCGCATTCGGAACGTGCGTAAGGAATTTGTTCCGTTCGGAACTAAAACGAACGTGTGCGGCAGTTAATGTATTTTCTACTGATTCCGTGCATTCGGATGTCCGAATACGGAAAACGAATTCGGAAATCGAATTCGAAAAACGTATGTATGCGGCCAGCCTTAATGGTGGTCAGTCAATGGTAGCGCCCGATTCGTCCCGAACTTAGCCGAGCAACACACGCATTGCACTTCACATCGCCATGCATTCGCCATGCTACCGATCTGCAAAGCGCGAGGTTGTGTGCAAACTAATATTAGATGCAATAATACCGTACTTAAAACACAATGAGAAGGAAACCGTTAAGTATTCTATTTTATCTACGTAGAAAATACATTTTGTTCAATTGGTAAATTGTGGTAGGGTTATTCAAAACAATGTCGCGGGCCGGATTGACTAGCCTGGCGGGCCGGACTTGGCCCGCGGGCCGTACTTTGCCCATCACTGCTATAGACACACACACACACACAAACACTCAAACATACATTACACACGTCACACACACACCTATAAACTACACAAGTCACCTGGTAATTAAGGAATAAACATACCACTTAGCAGACATTACAAGGAAACATATCATAGGCACACAACATGAAGTATCTTATTCCTGTATATTGTTTCATCTCTGTAAATCGAGTACTATTTGTTTCTATAAAATAAAATAAATAATCCAGAAGCTTCAATTGTTTTTATTATATATATACTTACCTATTGCATAATGTTATTCTATTTTCCTTATAACTAATTTTATTTGATTAATTTGTGTTATTTCACAATTAATTAATTAAAATAATATATAGTATATTTGCGGCACGTTCCAGAGTGGAAGATACTACCAGTATCGCCCTGGTGTAAGACCACCATTCAGAATTGAAACGTTGCTCCAAATGGCTTTAGCCGTGTTTAGTGACTAGATCTGAATAGCCAGGTACTTCCCAATCTTCCTCTTTCCCTTCCCCACTTACCTTCAGCCTCACAACATCCCCCAATTGGGGATGCCATAGTCTCACTGGCTCCAGACGGGAGCAGTTGGGACTCTTGTGAGGTATTAACTATAAAAAAAAAAAATAAAAATAAAAAAAACTCGCTCACCAAGCACAAGAATCAGTTTCTTCTTTGGTGAGATTGCGATTATAAATATATTTTGTACCCATGTGTAATTTAACAAGACTAGATTTAGAGCGCCGGGTCCAAACCGTGTCTTCAGCCGATAGTGATAATATACAGTACAATACTTATAATACAAACTTATTATACATTTCTAGAGTGATCTATGTTATTACTAACTATTTATGGAGATAATATACAGTACAAAACTTACCTGGTAGGTC
Source organism: Hesperophylax magnus (assembly GCA_026573805.1). Lineage (NCBI taxonomy): Eukaryota > Metazoa > Arthropoda > Insecta > Trichoptera > Limnephilidae > Hesperophylax > Hesperophylax magnus. Next base: position 186,157 of record JAIUSX010000193.1, on the reverse strand, counting down.
ACTTGAGATTAACACTTAATTAACATAATTTTTTGTTAGCGAAATTTAGATACTGGATTTAGGACTTAATTGGAAAATTGAATATAACTGGACATTTTCTTATGAATGGTATATTTAATTTAAGGGTACGACAGCTTAAAAGGGTATTTTTTAGTTTAGACCTGAATTCTGTTGGACTTGTTATGGATCTTAGTTCCGGAGGGAGTTTATTCCAAGCCTTCGGCCCAGAAACTCCGAAAGCGCGATCACCAAACTTAGTATTTGGCTTGCGCTTAGGTTCTATCAGTCGGCCTACAGCTGATGATGTTGCTGATCTAAGAGTTGACTACCTCAGACCAGTATTTTCCGGGACGCATAGTACAGAGATGTAGGGTGGGGCCATTTCATTGATGGATTTAAACACCATCCAGCACAGTTTGTACTGGATTCTTTCAGGGCACTTGAGCCAGTTAAGGTTACGAAGGTGTTCTGAAATGTGCAAATATTTAGAAACCCGGTTATGAGCCGTGCTGCTGCATGAAACACTGATTGAAGTTTGTCAATTTGATATTTTGGAAAGCTGGAATAAATGCCGTTGCAGTAATCGAGACGTGAGACTACGTAAGAGTTGATAAGTAGTTTTGTTGCTTCTGTTGGAAGGTTAAGGGAAGACTTCTAAAAAATACTCGATTATTTCAAAGGCCAAGATGTATTCTACTCGCAGTCTTTAATTAAAGCATCTGAAACATAGAAAAGCGACCAAATTTTCAAACCAAAAACACATGATTTTAAATTACTACGTAGTGCATCGCCTTAATCAATAAATATATTCAGCTCAGTATGGAGTAGCGATGAGTCGTTCATAAAGTAGTTCTTTTTGATGAGCCCTGTTTGTACGACTTTCGGTAAATTGTACGTAAATTGAACGGTTACTATTATACATCAGGAATTATTTTAGAAAAATATTGAGCTGCTACAGTAACTCGCTCTCTTAATAAAATAAAACGTGACCCATCGCTAGGAGTTACGCGACCAATCGTCTTACTCCTACAGCTTTGAGCAGTTGGAACAGATGGCAGATTGAACTATCAAATAAAAAAACAGCTTGAAATGAATGTTTTAATACAATTATAATACAATAGTCTTAGAGCGGCTTGCACCATAAGTTAAATTTGGTTTAAATATCATTTTAAACACAATATATGAATTAAGTCGACTTGGCGTCTTACACCACAAAATTTAAGTCGTTAAATGCGTTAAAAGAACTGTCAAAGTTAAATACCCAAAAGGGGCTGTTTAATCGAGAAACGTGTTTAGCTCTACTCATAAACAACTAATGTAATTTTTTTAGGTTATCCCTTCGATTTCTGATTGTGGTTAAAATCTATCTCATTTTAATTTGTATTCACAATGAACAAATTATATTATAGAAATTATAAAATTACAGAAAATATAAATAAATTATACTTAAATGTGTATATATATATATGTATTATAAATATACATAAATATCTAAACATACCATTTCAAAATATCTAACATGTATATATATCTATAAACACACGAGCCAGGATCCACCGTGGGAACAGCAGTGAATTTTAAGTCGTCCGTTTGTAGAAAATGATTGCAGTTGGAACATGAGGAAGGTTTTTCCCGAGTAAATCAATGTGTGGCACTCGTTACAGGAAAAAGGTTATTTTCTACTGTTCATTTTATTCATAAATATGAAAAGTTAAACATGGAACATGAAAATGGTTTTTCTACACTGTGAGTCAGCATATATCTTATCGAATTTCCGTTTCGAGAAAAGTCGCAATCGGAACATGAAAAAAGTTACTCCTTTTTGTGAATTAGCATATGTTGTGACAAACTACTATTTCGAGTAGATGAATAGCTATACTTGGAAAATGAAAAAAGTTTTTCTCCAGTGTGTGTCAGCATATGGTGCGTCAGATATCTCTTTCGAGAAAGTGAAAAGCTGCATATGAAACATGAAAAAGGTTTTTCTCCACTGTGGGTGAGCATATAGCTCCTTTTATGGCTCTTTCGAGAAAATGAAAAGTGGCATATGGAAAATCAACAATGTTTTTATGAACTATGGGTCAGCATATGTCTCTTCAATTTTTTGTTTGAAGAACAGGAATAGTTGCACTCGGAACATGAAGAAGGATTTTCTCCACTGTGAGTTAGCATGTGGCGCGTGAGATAGCTCTTTTGTGAACTTCAAGAGTTGCACACGAAACGTGAAAAAGTTTTTTCTCTGCTGTGCGTTAGCATGTGGCGCGTCAGATTGCTCTTTCGTGAAGATAAAAAGTTGCACTCGTGACACGAGAAAGGTTTTTCTCCACTGTGGATCAGCATATGGCTCTTTAGTTGGCTCTTTTGAGAACATGATAAGTTGCATATGGAACATGAAAAAGGTTTTTCTCCAATGTGGGTCAGCATATGTCTCTTCAAATTATTGTTTAAAGAACATGTATAGTTGCACTCGGAACATGAAAAAGGTTTTTCTCCACTGTGAGTTAGCATGTGGCGCGTCAGATATCTCTTTTGTGAACATGAATAGTTGCACTCGGAACATAAAAATGGTTTATCCTTACTGTGAGTCAATATATGGTCCTTCAAATGGCCTTTACGAGAACTTGAATAGTTGCACTCGGAACATAAAAAAGGTTTTTCTCCACTGTGAGTCAGCATGTGGCTCGTCAGATGGCTCTTTTGAGAACAGAAAAATAATGGTTTTTCCACAGGATGCGTCTTGAGATCTGTCAACAAATTAGGAAAAAAATACGTATATAGGAAGTATAAACAAGTCTTATAACCTACGTACAGCGTAAATAGGTTATAAGACTTGTTTGGCTTTATCACATTTTTAAAATGTGTGATAAATCGTCAGTGTGTCGATTTATCATGGAACCGAAAATGCTTGTACTAAGCGAAACCGGTAATGTTAAGAAAATCAAATAAATAACTTGTTTTTCAAAACAAGCAGCTGGAATTATTAAAACTTACATAAAAATATGGTTTGGTCTGCAGTCTGGGAAATGCTTTCAAAGCGTTCCAAGTAGTTTTTTTTACCATCGCGAAGGCGACGGAAATTTATCCCCCTTCATCTTTTCGGGGTACAAGATCCGCCTTGATGGTTAACGCCTTTTTTACAGGTTGCACATTTATGCAACCTGTAAAATATACGTACATTGCTAAACCATACCGGAGAGAACAGAGTGATACCAGATAACATAAGCACTTTGAATTCATAAAAACGTAAAACATTGGAGAGCACGAATTGTTTGACGTGTTCTCAATAATCGGTTTTACCTGCTGTGTGGGTAATTCTTTCGAAATGTTCTAAGCATTCCTTTTTAATATCCGGCAGGTCAATGTCGATCTCCACGTAAGGATATCCCCCTTCATCTTCTCGGGGTCGAAGATCCGCCTTGATGGTAACTGTCTCCAAATTAATGCTACCTGGATAAACAAAATAACAATATTTATATCGATAATTGATGTACATCAAAACGTAATTGTTTTAGTAGAAAGATTTAAATAAAATAAAAACATGAAACAGAACAAGATCGAGACAAATAAAAAGATAAATGTCACTGAATTCAGGATTAACACAACGTTTTGAAGACTTGTTTTTATTAAGGACGCCTGTCCCAGTAATACAAGAGATCCAGGGTTCAATTGCAAGTTGTGACCGTTATTTGTTTATTTTAATATCTTTTTCTGTTTGATTATATGTTATATTGATAATATATCACGAGTAAATCTTTGAAAATAATTGTATTTATACATAGAATATCGAAGCCATTCAATAATCCCCAATCCAATATAACCTTGTACCATTCATTGGTCAGAAGCAAATTGGAATATGGGAGTGTTGTCTGGAACCCACACTACTTGAAATATTCAAAAACTATTAAATCTGCACAAAAAAAAATCTAAGATTGTTATCATTTAAACTTGGACTAAATGTACGGCATTTAGTCCAGTCTTACGAGGAACGACTCCAAAACTTTAACTTTACGACCCTGGATAAAAGAAGACAATGTGCTGACTTAATATGTCTACACAAAATTGTTCATGACAAGCTTGAAGCAACTCATTGTCTGAGCAATATTCTTATTAAAGTTCCTCATGGACGTAATTTAAGAAGGCAGAATTTATTCCATCAAGAATTTTTTAAGAACAATATAGCATACTTCAATCCATTGTCTCGAATTTGTCGTCTGTACAATTCTATTGAGTGTAACTACATAGATATATATGCAAATAGTCTCGCTTATTTTAAAAAGCAAATTAGCAATAGATTGTGAATGTATCTTGTCTTTTTTTATTAACTGTGAATGTTTCTTTGTTTTTTATTTCTCTATTTGTTTTCTTTTTTTTTGCTTTTGTTTTTTAGATCACATCTATATGATTTAAAAAAAAAAAAAATTATAACTCTTTTTTTGCCTTGTTCACGTTTTACTGTTATCTTTTCTTAATACACAGTGTAAAATGACACTTAAACTGTGCATGATGTGAACATTTTTAAGTGGACTGTTGACATATGTTTTTTTTTCATGTTTATAGTCTGTAAATGTTCCTTAACAATAAAATAAATTAACTATAACTTTCAAAATAGGTAAATATAAAAATTTACATGATATGATATTTATAGGGTTTATATAAGAAATAAGAGACACCAAGATGTCCGCTTCAAAGATTCTTCCGATTCTTCAGCTTAAAAAAACGTTTTTTCTTGAGCACTTTCAATGTGGAGTATGGTAGTTAGGAATGATGTTTTCTTCCATCAATATATGTGTATTTTTAACGTACAATAAAGAATGTAACTTAAATCATGTCACAAATAAATTTTCGACACGACATTTCAAAACGGTCATGAATTTACAACATCCGAATTTAATGTCCTAAATTTTTAGCATATGCAACTTACTGGCTGACGGAATACTCTCCGCATATTGCAAACATTCATTCTTTACATTTTGGAGGTCGATGTCAATATCCGTGTACGGTATTTCACCGTCTTCTTCCTGGGGCCCTGGTTCCGTCTTGATGGAAACATTATCTGGATTTAGTAGATCCATGGCACTGCCCTGTGGTAGCGATAGCTTCAAGCCAAAACAAACATACCTGAAAAGATCAGTGATAATGGAAGCGAATGACCTTTAAATTTATTTATTTTTTCTAAAGTTTTTTTCAGACAGATAGGGGAACAGTTTTTTTTGTTACTGATATCTCTAACATATTTCTTGAAAGTGTTATATCATTAATGCTTCTGCTGGTGATTTTCCAAAGTAATATTTACCTTAGTGGGTATAGTGGTGTTCGGAAACTGAAGTGTTTAGTTTAGGGCATGCAAATATGTATTGGATAGTACTATTTTCAGTAATCAATCAGAAATTTTCTTATTCTATAAAAAAAAATTGAATATATGTTTGAATTTTTCACAAATAACTGAAATTTGAGAGAATCGCCACCAATTGTGCAATAACCCAACAAATAATACATTACAATATCTATCTCTAAAGATACACCGGTATAACCTTTTCCGCTTTCAAGAGAATATCAGAAATCCATATATTATTTATGTGAGTATTTTAATCAATGCAAACTAAACACCGTAATCCGCTAATTTAATATGGCCACGTATTTACAGACGGCTGCGTAGATGTTATTTGTATTAATGAGTGTATTGTTAAAGAATTAGTTGTACATTCGTACACCATACTGGATTTTGTCAATACACGATATGAGAACAATGGAAATTACTATGACTGACGTATAAGCAATCAGAGACTTGGATTAGAGGAAGAAAGTGTGAGCAGATATACCGTAGCATTAAACTAAAAGCCCTGGACAGAGCATTATAGCGATTTTTTATGAATGGCATTGAAGCCATATCCAAATGCCTGGCAACCATCTTGTATGACATACTTTTGAAATTATTTATAATCAAACTGGCGCAAATGGTAGACAAATTTAATGAATTATTTTTATTTAATTTCTGTATCATTAGTGCAATTAAAACGGCTCATAAATTTATTTAATTTGGTGACTGAATAACTAATCAAAATGAAAACTCAACATACATTTTTTTAAAGCGATGGAAAGCCATGAAAAGTGATGCAAAAACTAGGTTAAATATCTAGCCTAAATTTTGTTTCATCACTATTATTGACCTTATATGATTTTTAAGAGGTGTGTTGAATTGTCAGTTTGATGACTTGGAATCATGGAAGCATATAAACAGTGTTGCTGTCTCACTTTAATAGTGCTTAAGTCAAGGTTGACATCTAATTATTCTACTCATGTTCTAATCATACAACTTGGCATAAGAAACTAGGTACCTATATCATATAGAAACTACATCGCGGTTGTTTGTTTTAACCTGCCATAGCTCAAATTAAAGATCAGTGGTCGTTCAGTTACAATTGGAATAACGGCTGCTACCAAAATAAATATGAATATTATTACTTACCAATAACTATCACCTGTATGGGATGATAAATTTAAGTGCGCGGGTTAAACGTTGAAAGGGGTATTATGTAGAGTTACAGATTGGAAACATGATGGAACAAATGGCGGTGAAGAAAGGATGTGTAAAAAATATTGCTAAGTTGTACATAGACAATAATGAAGTCATAGACAGTAAATTATCTATTTGAGTTTTTCAAATAATTTGAGTTTTTTTGTATGTTTATTTAGATATTTTGATAAAAATTTTACATAAATCTGAAAATATTTTAACGCTATCGTTTGGACGGTTTCTGCCCTGTGATTGAGCAATTTCAAATCGTATGATTCGGAAGAATTCCGCATAGCCGTCGCGCAAAATAAATAAAACGGTGGTCCGGTGGTACATATTATATTATATGACTATACGAATATACACTGCGCTCACGTCATTGAAACACTTCCTGCTAAAATATAAATAAATAATTACTCTCAATATAAATAAAAACAATAAACATATATAAATAGTACCTGATTCAGAGCTACTTTTGTAAAGTGATTATTAAGAGTATTTATTAAGTGAAATTGTGTTATGTATCGTTTATTTAGTATAAAACATCACCGCTATAAGGTACCAAATTTCACACAGCGAGACATTATCGTCGGTTTCTTCACTGGAGAAACCCTCCAGAAGCAGGATCGTCGATATGTTCTGTGAGATCTGTCCACAATACGTCCTCCAGCATTTCATGTAGGGCAGATTGTTTCTTTCTATGGAGTGGGAATCTACCTCATAGGCGATGTCTGGCGTTGATGGGTTTGTACCGTTAGTCTTTATCGGAAAATAATTTTATTTGGAGGTGTTTTACGACATTAACTAAATCATTAATATATAAAATAAAAAATATCGGACCGCATTTGAAGACATCGTGTTTCATCGTTGACATTTACTACACGCAAGGCAACAGTCGGGTTTCACATATCAGATTTGATGCACAAAATCAACCTTCTTAACTCTTAAACCCTACCTGGGGTACTGGAGTACCCCACTGGTGTTAAAAATATCAACAATTTTAACAATATTGCACTGTTGCAAAAATCGCTCTAGCTAATCTACTCTCGATAATTGGCGCGTAAGTACGTCAGTAAGCCGTGACCGCCTCGCAAGTGCATTCGCGTCCACAAGTGTTCCGGGGTACCCCAGTACCCCGTGGTAGGAATAGTGTTAGTTCTTCCTTCCAGTTATACTTAAATTACTGAAGTTGTTTTTCGACATCTCTCTGGTAAGTTTACACATTATTTATGATTTACTTTACTTTGTGATAATGGTTAGAGTACAGTGTTGATAGGCAGGGCCTGCGCCCAATAACGAGATATTCATGGACTAATAATGTGTTATTGAAGTGAAACTTCTTTACGCGCGTCATGCAATTTCGAGGACCGGAGTAAAACCGACTCATGACCGAAACGAAAATGCGGGACCACCGATTAAAGTTCATTTGATCTAGTCAAAGTTTTGAAGTAACATATAAATGCTTCTTAGCTCATCCCGACAACTGGCGTTGGTGGTGTAATGGTCAGCATAGTTGCCTTCCAAGCAGTTGATCCGAGTTCGATTCTCGGCCATCGCACATTATTTTTTTGTTTTTAACGCCTTTTTCATTCAATATCTTATTTTTTAGTAGGTCAGAACATTTTTTAAAAGAAAATAATATTGCAAAATAATAAAAACACTTATCTCACTGTGATAAAACATTACTCCGCTAGAGCGCGCTTTGCGTTATTGTGTTGGATTAAAATTATTATCTAATCCGTATATTATGATAATTGTATTACATTTATTTAATTAATTTATTTATTTTGATAATATGTAATAATTTACAGAAAAAAAAAATTAAAACTATCTCCCTCTGATAAAATATCCGTTCGCTAGAGCGCACTACGCGATCTTGTGTGGGATTCTATTTCTGTACATTGTACATTATTTTTAAAAATATATTATATTTTGGGTGTGATGTAGGTATCATTATAAAACATAACAAGCTCTCATATTTTCAGAACCTACATAATATAATCAATTTATGCGGCTTTGCTTACAGTTGGTGCTCAGCGTGGTTGGCTTTCAATCAGTTAAGCGAGGTTCGATTCTCGGCTGTGGCATTTTTGAAGTGAAACCTTGTTGAGGTGGGGGAGCCGCTCACGAACGTTCTCTCTCTTCTCTTCTTTCCTCTCTCTCAGACACCAGCGAACTGCGCCACGCCAAGCATCAGCTGAAACTAGAAGTTTCACTTCTGTCTTGCGTAGGCTTGACACACCCACTTTTTTTTTTTTTTTATTATTGTACGACAGACAGGTAAGTCCAATTATGGTACAATTTTATTAAAACTAACAATACATGTACATATATTTTTTAAAACATGGTATAGTGATATTAAACACATCTATATCCGCTGGTAGGGCATTTAGTAAGGTCATACCTCTTGTCATGCTATGTCGGGCAATGACATCTGTCCGACCCTGCGGTATACAGAATAGGTCGTGGCTACGATTTCGACAGTATTTATCAGGAACGAATAATCCACAGCATGACAGGAGATATGGGCAATCGATAAGGTTTTTTAGTAACTTTAATTCAAATACCATGAGTCCGGCATTACGCCTAGTCTCCAGGCTTTGGTAATTTGTCTCCTTTAGCAGTTCCACGTGATGCATGAATTTCGGATATATTCCGTATGATCGCATGTAAACATACCTTAGGAATTTTTTTTGAATTTGTTCAATCATATTTATGTATTTAAGTTGATAAGGTATCCAGACAGTAACTGGCGTACTCCAGCTTGCTTCTGACCACTCCGTTGAACATGGAGGTCATTGATTCTTTGTTATTGAATTGTTTGCAAGTTCTAATTACAAAACCAAGAGTTTTGGAGCAAGCCGAGGTAAGCTGGACTATGTGGTTTGAAAATGTCAGCTTGGGATCAAAGATCACCCCAAGGTCCTTGATGATGTTTACGCGTGTAAGTACTTCACCATTCATTCTATACTGGCAGAATACCGGATTTTGTGAACGACTTTATAAGTCATAACAACGCATTTTTTAATATTGAAGTTAAGTTTATTTTCTACCGACCATATCATGATTGAATCGAGGTCGGCCTGCAGTTTCGAATAATCATAATCTGATTCGATTTCCTTCATCAGTTTCATGTCATCTGCGAATAGTAGATATGAGCTGTGACGTATGCAATCCCGAATGTCATCAATCAGAATGAGGAATAACATGGGACCGAGATTCGATCCTTGAGGAATTCCTGACAGAGCTGCGAACTTATGGGAGTCGTATCCATTTATATTTACATACTGACTTCTATCTTTTAAATATGACGCAAAAAATGTCAATAAGGGTTGATTAAAACCTATTTTATGCATCTTTTTTATTAGAATATCGTGATCTACTCGGTCAAATGCCTTTGCGAAGTCCGTGTAAATTACGTCCGTCTGATGCCTACAGTCTAGTCCTTGTGCTACCCGTCGAGAGAAAGAGAGTAAGTTGGTTACCGTTGATTTCTTCGGTAAGAAGCCATGTTGATTACCTCTTAAGAAAGGCGTGATTTGTGGACTGATTTTATCACAGATAATCATTTCAAAAAATTTTGGAATTGTTGACAGTACTGCAACTGGTCTATAATTTCTGACGTCAGTCTTTTCATCAGCTTTGTGAATGGGGTTGACCCTCGTTAGTTTCCAACACTGTGGAAATGTGGAAGACATGATGCAGAGATTAAATATGTACGCAAGGGGAACACAGATATTTGGAGAGATTTTTATAATTATCGAAGGAGGAATACCGTCCGGACCAGTAGCCTTATCAGGTCGGAGATTCCGGATACAAGTTAATTAAATAATAATTGCGTTATGAATGTAATGAGAGTGTATGCAGTGTAATGAGGTGTTGTATTATTTTTAGATATGGCATCCCAGACTCAAAGTCTTGGGGGGGGGGGGGTGAAATTGCAGCTGCTTTGTTGGTTTCTAACGACGAAGAGCTAAACCCAGGAGAAGATTCAGAAGATGAGCCCGACGGTGTTATCGAGGATTTCCGGGACCATTTTGAAGTCGCATCTCACGAAGACGGTGATCAAGATGGTGTGGAAGGAGATGAAGAGTATTTAGTGCCTGACAATGACGGGGCTAGTGTGCTAGATTCTCCATTAGTTCTGTACGGAAAAGGTCATAATAATCGAAATAAGTGGACTGGTGTTAAGCCTTCACGCTCAAGAATGCCTCGCCGCAATATTTTGTTGCATCCACCTGGTAACGTCTTAACAGAAACCTGACATGTGACAATTGGTTCACGTCTATATCCACAGCCAAGAAGTTACTGGAAAAAGGTATAACATTAGTTGGAACTATAAAGAAGAATAAACGAGAATTTCCTCCTGTTTTCTTGTACACTATAAATCGAGAGAGATGCACATCAATGTTTGCCTGCGACGGACCTGTCACACTTTTGTCGTATTATCCTCTGAAGTCAGCTAAGAAGAAAATCGTAATCATGCTAATCAAGTGTACCGTCCAGAAATAATATATTTCTATAGTAAAACCAAATGCGGGGAGGATGTGCTCGACCAACTTTGTAAGAAGTACTCGACGTCCAGGAAGATCAAAAAGTGGTCCATGGGACTCTTCTACGGGTTGCTAAATGCCGTTGGTGTCAACTCTTGGGTCTTATTTAAGCTGTCAACTAACATTGATAAAGAGAAAATAACCAAGCGGCGTGAATTTCTCAAGAGTTTGTCAATGGCACTCATAAAGCCTCATATGAGAGCAAAATTACAATAGCAAAGTTTAACCCGGGATATCAGAGAAACTATGCGTGCAGTCTTGAATATTCATAGTGAAGATCATAGGCCGGTCTTTGATAATCCCAAACCTGGTCGCTGCTGCTTTTGACCGCGCACAAAAGACAGAAAATCTCGATCTGACTGTAACACTTGTCGCCGCCATGTTTGTGCTGACCATCAATACAAAATCTGTCCTTCATGTAACGACAAAAATGTTTATTAGTTTTTATTAATAAATTTTATTGTCTTTTCTTATTACTTTGCCATAGTAAAAATAATTTTCAAAAAAATATAAAAGACTTTTATTTTATTCATTTTTTTTGCGCGGGGTACTTCAGTACCCCGTGGTAGGAATAATAACATTCCCAGAGTGGTAGGGTTTAAGAGTTAATCACAATAAATCAACTTAAGCCAATGAAAAATATTCACAACGATATTTTTTACAAAGAAATCGAAATAATTTTCGAAACTCACGGTGTAACGGTGTGTTACAAGACGTATCATTACAAGAGTGTATTAAGTATAATATATGAAGTTACCCAACGAAGCAAGAAAGCATGTAACCCACGTATACCAAGAAACTAAAACAAGTGGGGAGAAGGTTATAAAGCTTACGCTTAAGCTAAGGTAGATTCGGTGGAAAATATTTTCGAATTTCGTTTTGTTTCAGATAAAATCGCTTTTTGATTATGAAGAATATTTCAGAAAATTGCCCAAGGAGTTTTTAACTTAACTTTACATGAGAATTGAATTTATTTTCGTTTTTAGACAGTATCCGTGTTCCACCAGGATCATACAGCACGTATTTTGATGCCCTCCAAGATCATGACTACACCCTAAAAGGTATTCTATACTGCATCAGCCTATAATAATAATAATATGTTTTGTTAATTCGGTTAATGTAATAATAATATTTATTTCAGAGCGTAACATCTCAACCAGTAGCGTACCCGATGCTGTACAGGGGATGCTAGTAGAAAATGAAGGTACATATCTGTTTTATATTACTTAAAAGTGAATAGTATTGTTAGTTTTGTTCGTCTGATTACTAATGTGTCAATCTTTACTTCAATTTCTTCAAGAACTGATTTTTTTTCCAGACATAAGTGCAGGACCCAGTCATGTCTTCTCTGCAACCATCAGCGTTGCTCTTGCTGCACAGGGGATGGCAGAACATAGATGTAAAATATCCTGTATAGGTGATCCATATGATCCTACAAATTCATTAATCCTAGCAAGCGAGTACCGTCACACAGAGAGGTTTTGCTTAAATTGTCCCACTAAGAAATTTGCTATCAACGCTCTTGAAATTCATTATTTCGTCGAGTATGTACTAAATCATAATTGCAAAATTTATATCTTTTGCCCGTTATTAAAGAAACCATTGCCAAATATATATTTTTTTGATTGGCTTAATTGTAACGAACATGAAAAATTGATTCAATTCATAATCAAAATTACTTTACCATTTATAATTAATGCATGGTGTTCCGATGTCAATAGAAAATTAATTGGCAAGGATACACGACCATACAATGGACCTGACTCCATGAAGAAAATGGCAGTACTGCGACATCTAAAATATGCTGAATATAGGAAGAAATGGTTGTCTTTACTAATTTATTTTAATAAGGTAAAACCAATTAGGACATCAATTTTTTTCCTATAAGCGTATTTTAAATATCTTAGTACTGCCATGCTCCTCATCAAATCAGGTCCATTGTATGGTTGTGGTGTATCCTTGCCAATTCATTTTCTATTGACATCTCTATATGAGTAGTAGATTAATAATGAAAAAATAAATATGTAAGTCAAATATTGTTATCGTTTGTAATGTTAAGCCAAATATTTTCTGATGCGGCGTTTACATTATTCAATTTGGACGTATTAGTCTGCAGCCCATTTTCAGTCACCGACTAGTGTTAATAAAAAAAAGTCAAATGAGTTTATTTTATATGTCTAGTTTATAAATAGTTCTAGTTTTTATTACATACTTGACATCATAATGGATATTCTCTCAACACCTTCTTTCACGTAATACCCGGAGGTTCAAAATAAAACACATGCGGCAATGGTGGGTCCAGATTGACCCGGCTGAAATGATGAAATTAAAAGGCTTTTTAAACAAAATCACGAACAAAAATCACAATACTAGAAATGTGCCCGAATGGTTGACAACATCTGCGCGGGACTGTCAGAGACAAAGACGGAAGGACAGAGCAAGAGATATGCTGTTTCGTCGGCTGCTCGAATTCAACTGAGAAGAAATGGAGTTTTTGCGTGTTTTTATACACAATTATTCTAATAACTTTTTTAAAACGTGTTCGATTTTAATCATTTTTGAGTCGAAATGTGGGTAAATATTTGATGAAAGAATAGACAAAAGGGAATTAGCCTAAACGAGATATTTGCGGCAAAATCTTTTATTTAAAAAAACACTGGGTCAAATCAGACCCATCACCGGAGTCGAGGTGTTAAATTTATTTTGTTGTATTTGGTGTTTTTATTTATTATTATTATACCCTATTTATTTATCAGGTGCCAATATGTATTGTTAAAACAATAACCTATTGTTAAATTTACTTTACTGTTTATACTGTTATATTCTTTATGTTGTGTAGGTACTATTCCTAAGTTAAAAATATCAAAAAGGCATAATAAAGATTTTAAAACTAAAAAGTATCACAAAAGTATATACTTAGGTACTATTTATATTTGAAATTTATAAATATTTAAGTAATAAGATAAGTAATGCTCTAAGTAAGAGGGAAACAAAAAATAATAATAATGTAATTAGACGCTAATACAGCTAAAACAGTAGGTTGAATCGTTAACTGCCTTATTGACAATATTTTTTTCAAAAGCGTTGGATGTTGAAAGAAAATAACTATCATTTCCAACAGCTAGTTATATATTGACACAGTTATTTCTTCTAAATTCACCATATTTTTTTTTATTTATTGTCAATTTTTTTTATACATACAGGTACATATATAATTATACAAAATATAAGGCAGTAACAAAAAAATCCCACAAAGGCGAAGCCTGTGCGTTGGCATTATAAGGTGAAAATCAAAACAGTGGTGGTTACATTATCTATAGTTTAAATGAAAAAAGAGATATGAATAAAGAAAAAAAATAAATCATATTGTACATTTGGTTATTTTAATAAAAAAACAGTTTAAAAGAAGTTATACTTTTTTAAAAATTTAGATGGTAACATAAGGACGAGTGTATACAAATTTAAGAAATTGGACACAGTAGATCTGCCTTAGTTCCGTAATGTCAGTTTCCTTAAACAATTTATCGGTTGGATATGTCTTGGTCTTCTGGTGCATTATCATTATTGATAGACTTCTGAATAATTTCTAGAGATTTCACATGGTTATTGAATGTTCCTCCCCAGGCGATTATTCCGTATGAAATGGATGAAAGTACCAATGCATCATAAACAAGCCTCATAGTTCTTATGTTAACGATATTGCTCATGCGTTTGAATATGTAAATTAGGTGCCTCAGTTTATTGACAGTTTTTTCTATGTGATAAGTCCATTTGAGTTGACAGTCAATAGTTACACCTAGGTATTTGATATAATTTCCTAATTTTACATCTTCGCAGTTTGAGCATGTCTCAGGGTTACAATTAACATTATGGATCTTCAGATCAGGATTATTTTTAGGGAATGCCTTTTGGGAATTATAGAAGGGAATAAAAACGGTTTTCTCATAATTTAGACTAAGAAGATTTCTATCTAGCCAATCTTTGACTATTGCAATGCATTTGTTGGCTTTGCTTATTGTATCTTCCCATGTTTTATCTTGTACTGTTATTGCAGTCTCATCGGCAAAAGAGAGAATTTTACCTGGTATTACTATGTTGCATAGGTCATTGATGTAGATTAGAAAGAGTCGTGGCCCTTAGACAGTTCCTTGTGGAACACCATGTTTTACTAGATCGTAAGCGCTTAAGGTTGATCCTATTTTTGTGGATTGTTGGCGATTTAATATGAAGCTTTTAAATAACATGAGACTTTTGTTTTTTTTTACAACGTTAGAGATTTTCTTTAATGGAATTTTATGGTTGACCGTGTCAAACGCTTTCTTTAGGTCTATGAAAATAGTTAGAGTCTTAGTGTCTTATAAATGTGTTTTGTGCTAATATTATACTGTACATGTAATTATGAGTTAGTTTTCAGCTTCCTTTTGATTAAAAACGCTGTCCTGATAAAATGAGCCAATGGATTGGGTTTTCGGTAGGTTCCGAAGCAGAATTATATTGTTTATTGTTTTTTTTTTTTATATTAACTCCACACAGGAGGCCCTGAAGAAAATAATTTCCCTCAGGGCCTATGTCATCTTTGGGGATGCTGTTTGGAGGGTCATTTTTTGGAGAGGAAGGAGTGAACATGGGTCTTGAAGAGTCCCATGTTGTAGGAGGGAGGAAACACAGAGGCCGGCAGTTCGTTCCACAGCCGAGCTGTTGAACTTAAGAACGAATCGTAGAAGCGACCCGTTCTCATGTGACAAATGTCAACCGTGTACAAATGATGGGCGCGCGTTTGGCGTGTATCCCGACTACGCACCGATGGCGAAGGGATCAATGACGCTAGTTCCTCAGAGCATCTTCCATTGTAATACCGATAGAACAAGGACAGCATACCTACCTGACGCCTGTGCTCTAAAGATTGCAGTCCGTTTGTTAAGATTGAGGAATCTATCAAACGGACCGCCCGTTTTTGCACAGAGTCTAGGGTTTTTTTCAGGTATTTAGGGGCTCCGGACCAGATATGGCTGCCAAATTCGACAGTAGGGCGCACTTGCGATTTGTACAGGGTCAGTTGTGTATTATTAAAGTATCTGCGGGCCCTGTACAGTACGCTCAGCTTCTGAGAGGCCAACTTTACTCTGGCTTCGATGGAGCCCCCGTACCTGAGCTGGTCACTTATAGTTACACCAAGCATATCAATGGAAGGCCTGTTCGGAAGATTGCTTCCGTTGAAGGAGACTAGATTATCATTTGGATCCCTTTCAGACGTAATCAGACAGGATTGGGTCTTTGAAACATTAAATTCGACGAGATTATTTTTACCCCAGGAGGAAATACTCTCGAGATAACCGTCCATTCTCTGCTTCAAAGCCCTCCGAGCCGTTGGAGTTTGTGTGCCATTTGGGGGCTTGTCACACAAAAAGCTATCATGAACTGTACTGTCATCCGCGTAACAATGAATCGGTGCACATGTCAAAAGGTCATTGATGTGCAACAGAAACAAAGTCGGAGACAGAACCGATCCCTGTGGGACGCCAGCATTTATGGAGTGCGAGGAAGAGGTGAAACCTTCAGCAACCGCCTGAATCGACCTATCCCTTAAAAAGTCAGCAATCCACGTACACAGGGATGCGGGAAGTCCGTAAGAAGGCAATTTGTTGACAAGTCCTCGGTGCCAGACCCGGTCAAAGGCCTTGGATATGTCTAGTGCGACCGTTTGGGTCACACCGTGACGTTCCAGGAACCGCCCCCAAACATGCGTCACATACGCGAGAAGATCACCGCACGAGCGGTTCCGCCGGAATCCGTATTGACGGTCATTGATAATTTTGTTCTTCTCGAGGTATGTGAGCAGTTTGTCGTTGATCACACGTTCCATCACTTTGGACAGAACTGATGTAATCTCTATGGGGCGGTAGTTGGCCGGGTTGGAGCGGTCACCTTTCTTGGGAATAGGGTGAATGACCGCTTTTTTCCAACCAGAGGGCACAGTGCCACACTTCAGGGACATTTTGAAGAGCTTTGTCAAAACTGGAACTATTTCCGCAGCACACCTCTGCAATACCAGGGCAGGTATTCCATCAGGTCCACTAGCTTTGTTAACATATAACAGGCTACCCTAGAAGGCGAATTATCAGTGTACAAAAATATTCATCCTGTTGTAACCACTACTAATTTGCAAACAAATAACATCTGCGATATTATTGCCGAGATGAATGATCAAAATTTAAGGGAAAAAAATATTATAATATGTAACTTCCCCGAAAGCAAAGCAATAACCCAGACTGATATTATGAAAGACGACACTACCAGCATTAAAAAAATCATTTTCGACCTGGACAACTCTACTAATTCTCTCGACCTGAAAGTTTACAGAATCGGGAAAAGGGATACTAATAAACCGAGGGGTGTAAAAGTCGAGTTCCCTGAATCTAAATGGCCGAAAATCCTACTCGCCAAAAAACACTCGCTGAAGAATAACATCCGCATGTACCCTGATCAATCAGTTGCTCAAAGGAACTATCTAAATAATTTACGAATCGAACTAAAAAATAGGCAATCATCGGGTGAGCAAGACATTACAATCAAGTACATTAATAATCACCCAACAATTGTAAAACTAAATCCAAAAAACTGACCAACAAACAAATAATATATTATCAAAATCTAAGAGGACTGAGAACGAAACTTCAAGAACTAAAATGTACATTACCAACAATGAATTACGAAATGTATGCCCTTACTGAAACATGGCTAAATGCTGGCATAAACGATCAAGAACTGGGGTTTTTTGATCATTTCATTTACAGAAACGACAGATGTCAAAGTTCCAGCAATAAAACAAGAGGTGGCGGCGTACTATTGTCAGTATCAACCAAACTGAATTCGAAGAAACTGAAATGCCTTCACAAACATCTTGAACAAGTGTTTGTAATGGTTTCCTTAAAAAATGAAAAACTTATAATCGGTTGCACATATATACCACCATCCTCCGGCCTGAAAACATATAAGGAGCACCACCTTGAAGTTGAAACTATGCGAAGAAAATTTCCTGATGCCACATTTATTCTGATGGGTGACTACAACCTTCCAAATATTGTATGGGACACTGAGAACATCGCGTCCTCGACTCCGGACAACATCAATCATGGCTCCCATGAAATTATGGAAATGTCAAACTTTTTAAATCTGCATCAGAAAAACCATGTGTACAACATCAATTCTCGTCTTCTCGATCTTGTCTTTACAAATTCTTCTAGTGTTAATGTGTATGCCTCTGATGAAATGATTCTTCCATTCGACAAATACCACCCCATCTAATAATCAATTACCTCAATACTTATGTTAAGGTAATTGACCCCACGATCGTCAAGCGTAATTTTGAAAAAGCAGATTACCCAAAGATTATAGAATTTTTATCTACTTATAATTGGGCTTATGATCTCACTTGTAAAAGCTCAAGTTTAAATGAGGCCTTAGAATACTTTTACAATGTAATTTATCAAGCAATCGATAGATTTGTACCCCTACAAAAATATTACACTTCTAAATTCCCTAAATGGTTCGATTCTGAACTAATTAATCTAACGTACGATAAAAAAATTGCCCACAAACGTTATAAAATAAATAGAACGCTAGATAATTATATCGCATTCTCCATTCTGCGTAAAGATTGTACTAGGAAATCGAAAGTAGGTTTCAAGAAATACACCAACAATGTTGAAAATTCTATTTTAACAAACATTAATAAATTTTGGAATTACGCTAACTCCTTTCGGAAAAATAACTCTAACTTTCCCGGTACAATGTTTTACGGGAAAAAAGTGGGTCATGACAAAAACGATATTGTAAATTTATTTGCAGATTTCTTCAAGAGTGTATATGTTGAAGACAATGACAACATATTATCTGATAAAACCCCAATTTACCGAAAGCTCACTCAACTTGCATAACATCCATGTGGTAGTAGATGATGTTGCGACTTTTATCAAACAGCTGGATACCAGGTCGAATTCGGGGCCAGATATGATTCCCTCAATATTACTTAAAAACTGTATTCATGTTCTAGCTCTTCCTATTACTATAATTTTCAATTTATCCTTATCTACAGGTTGTTTTCCTGAAATTTGGAAAAGTAGCTTTATAACACCTATTTTTAAAAAAGGAGATAAATGTCAAATTGAAAATTTTAGACCCATTTGTATTATGTCATCACTACCTAAACTTTAAGAAAAGATTATATTAAGTAAAATTATGCATAATAAGCGGCAACTTTCTCGAATGGCTTAGAAGTTACTTATCATACAAAAAATTATCTGTAAAAATTACTTCCACAACTTCTTACACTTTTTTTGCCTTAAGTGGGGTCCCCCAAGGTTCCCACCTAGGACCAATTCTTTTCCTACTATTTATTAATGACATTTCACTAATTTTCGATAATATTCACTTTCTTCTATTCGCCGACGACCTAAAGATGTTTAAATCGATCGGTAATTCTTCTGATTGTTTAACTCTACAAATGAACTTAAATAAACTTTATGAATGGTGCATCGTAAACAAATTACATCTTAATATCAACAAATGCCAAACGATCAGTTTCCATAGATCTAAAACCCCTTTATTATTCGACTACTCAATTAACAATGACAATCTAAAAAGAGTTTTTGAATTCAATGACCTTGGAGTTAACTTTGACTCCAAATTACGCTTCTTGAATCACATTAATAGCATTACCAGTAAGGGATTACAAATGCTTGGATTTATTCTCAGAATCGCTGAAGACTTTAATAACATAAAACTATAAAATTACTATACACGTCTCTGGTTAGAAGTCAGGTTGAATACAATGCAACCATTTGGTGTCCTCATTTCAACTCTCATTGTTTACAAATTGAAAAAATTCAAAATAAATTTTTACGTTTTATTAATTTCAAAATTGGTATTCCCATTATTGAAATCAGTTATGTCAATTTACGCAGAAAACTTAACTTATCGAAATTATCTGAAAGGCGAAAAATATTTGATCTCCTTTTATTATATAAAATTGTTCATTCAAGGTTAGACTGCCCTGACACTATAAACTTGCTATCTTTACATATACCTCCAAAATATACTAGACGGAATATTTTATTCTACAACAATAACTTCGCTACGAATTCTGTGTTAGAAAGAATACATAGGTTGGGCAATGAACTAAGTGATGTCGCTGACATATTTAATTTAAACTTCAATACATTTAAAGCCAAATTAGTCCACCAATTTTTAAATGTAAATAATGTATGAGAAATCATTATATTTTATTTCGATTTCCTATTGTTTGTTTTATACTGTTGATAAAAATGAAATTTGTAATTGTTATGTACTTAAAAGCCCAATAGGGCGTCAATAAATAAATAAATAAAACATCGAGCCCCCGTATAATGTGGAGTACATCCCGATGCCGGATCCTCAGCTTTTTCATATAGAAGCCGCAGTGAGGAACCGACGGCGGAACAGCACCTCCGTCATCGAGGGTCGAGTTTTCCGCAAACATTTTAATGGTTGCGCCTTTTTTTAAATTTCCTCTTTCCTTTGTCGATGGTGTAGTATGACGTCACAGACGCGTGATGTCTTAAGATTTGCCAGATCTATGGTTAAAACTTGACGAAACCAATCGTATGGAAAGAGGGTGGTGTTATCAATCTATAGATAGGTGGTCTCTGTGAGAAGTTCGTAAATTAAACTTCCAAACAACTGCGGTGAGCATTATTTACGATAAGTTGGATGCACATGTAAGCGCTCCTGTGAGTAAATTATTAAAAATTAAGTGTAAACCCAGCCTAACGGCAGCCTTAGAAAATGTGTTTGGTCTTTTGTAAGGAACTGTCAAAAATTTAAGAATAGTGTTTTGGAGGCATTGATTAATATAATCACCGATTATAAAAACACAGATTACCGATATTTTGTTAAAAGCGGAACGGTTATACCGATTTATTTATAAATATAGAGCTATCTGACCATTGACGACGACTTTTTCAACTGTTTTCAAATGTTTTAACTACAAGGTCAAGGTACAAACGTAATTATACTCTAATTTCCAATAATCTGTTATGTATACTATTTCATTGTTTTTACAGAATATTACAAGCAAAACCAAATGTTCGAAGAACATAGAATGTAGGGTTCCGTCACAACTATGTTCTGTTTTGGCTAGAACCAATTACCAAACCGACAACAGTGCCATGGATCTACCAAATCAAGTGACTGTTTCCTTCAAGACCGAACCAGGTACCCAGGAAGAAGGCGGAGATGAAATACCGTATACGGATATAGTAGTCGACCTTCCAGATATAAAGAAGGGATGTTTACAATATGAGGAGAGTACTCGGACAGACGGTTAGTTGCATTGTTTACGTATATATTGTATAATGTTTATTTCGGATGTTCGCAATTCGTGTCCGTTTCGAAATGTCGTGCAGAGAATTTGCATTTACTTAAAAATATATCTTTGCGATAACTGCTAAACTACAGCACTCTTTTAACTCATGTATTGCTGACAATAAATTCCCGTTTCTTTGTGGTTGCACCTCATCTGTTTTTCACATATGTTCGTGTCTATTAACTAAATTTACATAAATATTTATAAAACCAAATATCATTCCATTGACTTTAAACAATAAATCCGTGTTCTGAAGATTGTCAAGAGCAAATGGTTTTCCTTCTTGAAAAATTGGTCCTTGAAGTGACTTCTGGCATTTATTATTTCTTAAATTAAGCTTTAAGTCTGTTCACCCTATTCTTGCTCCTGTGTGGCTAATCAATGTTATCTTTTATCATTAACATTTTAATTTTTTTTTTTTTTAAATTAAAAGAAACCTTTTTGTACATTGACGGTTAATATACTTTGTTGTATTGTTTTTCAGGTTGCTTTAATATAGAGTCTGTTACCATCAAGGCGGAGCTTGGACCCAGAGAAGAAGATAAAGGGGGATTTCAATATACGAAAATTGACATAGACCTGCCGGATGTTAAAAAGGAGTGCTTAGAACGCTTTGAAAGAACTGTCAAGACAGCAGGTATAGTGTTTTTTCATTCTTAGTAGTCCAGTCAATGTAGAAAAAAATTGAATGCTGAATTTTTTCATGTGAAAAGTAGCTACAAACTAAAATCTATGAAAAGTTTGTGTTAGAATTATAATTTTTTTAATTCTTTACATAATATGTTGCAAACACTATTTATTAATTAAATTATTTTTAAATCGTTAATCCATTTATAACTCTGCGTTTTAATAAATAAATGAAAATTTTTAATAAATGCAAGGCACATATTAGTCACCTGTTGCTTTGGGATCCTATTTATTTACTTTTATATCACATGTAGCCTACTAATAATCCCTTTTTTCAAATTACCGTCAGATCTGAAGACACAACTAGTGGAAACCACGGAGCATCACAATTCATATTCTCAAGAGGGAAATTTGACGAGCCATATGCTGGCTCACAATGGTGAAAAATCTTTTTCATATTCTGAGTGCAATTATACGTCTTCAATTAAGAGCCTTCTTACGAGGAACATGTTGACCTACATCTGTGAAAAACCTTTTTCATGTTCTGAGTGCAACTATTCATGTTCTCGAAAGAAATATTTGAGGAGCCACGTGCTGACTCACAGAGGAGAAAAATGTTTTAAATGTTCCCAGTGCAACTATTCATCTACTCAAAAGAAATATTTGACCAGCCATATGCTGATTCACGGTGGTGAAAAACTTTTTAAATGTTCAGAGTGTAACTATTCATTTTATCGAAAGAACAATTTGATGAGACACATGCTTACTCACAGTGGAGAAAAACCTTTTTCGTGTTGCGAGTGCAACTATACATGCACTCAAAAGACAAATTTGACGACCCACATGTGGACTCATACTGGAGAAAAACGTTTTTCATGTTCTTTGTGCAATAATTCATTTACTCAAAGGCGTAATTTGACGAGCCACATGCTGACTCATAGTGGCGAAAAACCATTTTCGTGTTCCGAGTGCGACTATTCATGTATTAAGAAGAAATATTTGACGATCCACATGCTGACTCACAATGAAAAAAAACCGTTTTCGTGTTCCGAGTGCAACTATTCATGTACTCAAAAGAGATATTTGACGGGCCACATGCTGACTCACACTGAAGAAAAAACTTTTTCGTGTTCCGAGTGCAACTATTCATGTTCTCAAAAGATCTTTCTAAAGAGACACATGCTGACTCACACTGAAGTTAAACCTTTTTCGTGTCTCAAGTGCAACTATACATGTACTCAAAAAAGATATTTGACGAGCCACATGTGGACTCACACTGGAGAAAAACCCTTTTTATGTTCTTTGTGCAATAATTCATATTCTCGAAAGGTATATTTGACGAGCCACTTGCTGACTCACAGTGGCGAAAAACCTTTTTCGTGTTCCAAGTGCAACTATTCATTTACTCAAAAGAAATATTTGACGGGCCACATGCTGACTCACACTTGAAAAAAACCTTTCATGTGTTCCGAGTGCAACTATTCATGTACCAAAAATAATTATTTGACGATCCACTTGATGAGTCACAGTGGAGAATAACCTTTATCATGTTCCAAGTGCAACTATTTATGTACTCAAAAAAAATATTTGATGGACTGCATACTGACTCGAAATGAAGAAAAACGTTTTAAACGTTCGAAGTTCGACTATTATAACTAGCTAATATAAAAAAAGGAAGTAATTTTGGGTATCACCTTCTCCCTACTTGTTTTGGTCTCTTGGTATACGTGGATTTCGTGCCGTCTTGTAACACAACGTTACACCGTGTGTTTCAAAAATTATTTCGCTTTTTTGATATTTATCATTGGCTTAAATTAATTTATTGTGAGAAAAATAGGTTGATTTTGTGCATCAAATTTGAAATGTGAAACCTGACTTTTGCCTTGCGTGCGGTAAATGTCAATGATGAAACATGATGTCTACAAATGCGGTCCGATATAGTTTATTTTATTTACTGTTCTCAAGTTTAATTTGTAGAACTCCATTTTAATTTTTATTATTTATATATTTAATAATATTGTTATTGGGTTTATAAAAACAGTTTATTTTTAAACAAGTTCTGCTGTTTAATTATTGTTACGCGTGATAGCTGTTTCGCCCTCTAAAGGCATTATCAAACTGTGGGTAGCCCACTTACAGACGATACATTTATATTATTTCTAGATAGGTATTTTAATTTCAATTACTGATTTCTGAGTAAAATTTTAGTAATTATTAATGGTTATGTAAATGTTAGTAATTATTAATTCTTAAATGTTAGTAATTACCCCCGTAAAGTTTCCCCATTTACTGTAATGTTTAAATTTGACTGAAGGTCTTTATGTTAGTTATTCCCAAACGATGACTCATAGGGTTATTTTAATAGCATAATTAAGTACTTCATAATGCACTCACATTTGCACTAGGTTTGAAGATATCTAGTAGGGGTAGCGAATTAAATTTTTAAAAATTCTCTCGAACTTGTAAATAAAATAAAAAACATAAATCTACCACACAATTGAAAACATAAATTGTAACAAAATAATGTACCAAAAAAAAAAAAAACAAAAAATAATATTGCGAGTTCATATCTTAGACGTAGTAAGCCTCTTAGCAATATCCCTATTCAAGAATGCCTTAAAATCATTGAAGATATTTTAGACGAATCTTATATAAACCCAGTTATTAAAAAAGACCTATTCGATCTATTTAAAATTTGTGTGGAAACCAACTACTTTGAGTTTAACGATAAATTCTATCAACAAAACGACGGATTACCAATAGGATCGCCCCTCAGTCCACTTCTTGTCGAAATATTCATGGATTACATTGAAAAACAAATTTTAAATTCAATCTTTAGCAAATAGGCTTACTACGTCTAAAAATATGAACTGGCAATTGTGTGGTATAATCTAATCTTAATGCTACCAGGTTATGCCAACATGTTATCAGGTACCTGGTTTACACCGTTCAATACTACTAACTTACCTCATACACTGTAAATCCGTATATATTATATGTTAGGTAAATTATTTCGGTAAATTCCGAATATAATTTATGCTACCACGTTACTTTTTTGCTTTGTCACAAATAAAAATAAAAAATCTCTATTTCTACTTTTCGTAACTACTAAATACCTAACTTATAAAGGATTTACAGTATAGAAGAGATACTGTAAATCCGAATATAATATATGTTACCATGTTAATCTTTACAAAACCACGACTACTGTAAAAATAAAAATTTAAATACATACAAAGATATATATTTTTCTTCATTGCACAACTTAGTTGTAGAGAAAAATGATTTTTGTTGTTATGTAATTATGTACATTTTTTAAGGAATAATATGAACTACACTTGTCAATTTGTCTGTCCTGGAACGGGAAACTTTCCTAGTTGGACAGGCAAAGCTTTCTAACATTCAATTTTATTTTCTTTTGTGTCTCTCCATAAATAAATTCTATAAATTGCATCAATTAATTTTTTAAACTTTAGATAATTATATATAAATGCGCACTGCAACACTTCTCACCATCGCCCCTTTGACTGGATCCAATATGGTGATGGTTTCTGTTTCCACCACTCAAGCAATTTTCGTTTAGGCAAGGAATATTACATTTTTTTTACAAAATTTAAAAATTTATTCCTGCAATCCACGATGTATTAAAGCTGATATAAAAAAGGATAGTAATTTTGGGTATCACCTTGTCCCCACTTGTTTTGTTTTATTGGTATATGTGGATTACGTTCTTTCTTAATTATTATTTTTTTGTAAACTAATGTTTTAAGACAAGATTTTTTATGCATAGCACAAAGGGTAACAATTATTTTATAAGCAATAAAGGCTAATAATTATTGCTTATAAAATAATTGTTACCCTTTGTACTATGCATAAAAAATCTTGTCTTAAAACATTAGTTTACCAATAAAATAATAATTAATATTTGACAAGTTCTAGTATTTTCACCGAAAAATGTAGACAATTTGTCTCGAAGCCATCTAGCGAGAGAGTTAGCACTTACAATTCCTTTCTCATATGAAATAAAGTTGGTTGTTTCAGGTGGAAAAAAATGTAACAAGCAGTAATTGTTGAATGAAACACTAGTATATATTGAATTATTTCGCGGATAAGAGATAAGCCGCCATAGCTCAGTGGTCAGAGCTGTCGACCGGAAATCGAAAGGACACGGGTTCAAGTCCCGTTGGCGTCATATATCTTTTATCATGAGATTTTTCAGGAGATGTGGATGAGTGTTTTAGGTTAATAATTATTGCTTATAAAATAACGTTCTTTCTTGTTTCGTGGAGTAACTTCATATATACTTAACACATACCTTACCACGCTATAAAAACACCCTCGTTATGCCGGCTTGTAACACAGCGTTTCACCATTGAAAATTTTGAAAACTAATACGCTCTTTTGTAAAATTTTTTTTATGCTTCCGATTTTGTTGTCCGGGTTAAATCTTCCCCATAGGAAAAACTAAACCCTTCCACTCACTTTTCCACAAATGATCAGCTAGTCAATCAACACTATGCAAGTGCATTACATAAGTAAAATAAATACAAAACAATACAAGAACAACAACACGTCAACTCACCAGAGATCAAATGGGAAAAAAAAAATTCACCGACTCCAGATATTTTCATATCAGAGGGTTCGGCTCGGTAGAACTTCTAACAGGGCCTATAAATCCTACTGATCCCTCAACATAAATATTTAAAAAATCTTTGGTTATCCTACATGTATTCAAAATGACCGACTTTTGCATCTTTATATATAAATTTTTTGATAGATCTAATACGCCTAAATTTTTAATGAGAGAGCTAGGTATAATGCCAGTAGCCGAAATAACGAATGGTAATATTTTTATAGTCTGAGAATGCCAAATTCTTTTTATTTCGTTTCCTAAATCTGTGTATTTTCTTATTTTTTCATTAACAGATTTTTGAATGTTACAGGAATTTGGAATAGCGACATCAATGATATAAGTTATTTTTTTAATTTTGTCATGTAAAACTATATCGGGTCTATTATGACTAATCGTTCGATCTGTCAGTATAGTTTTATCATAATATATTTTATAAAATTCGTTTTCTAAAAATGAATTTGGTTCGTATTCATAATATGGTACTATATTACGGCAGTCAATCAAGTTATGTTTAATTACAAAATTTTGGTGAATTATTTTTAAAACTTGATTGTGCCTAAATGTATACTCGGACGGTGCTAATATAGAACATCCCGATATAATATGTTCTATAGTTTCCGGAAAAGCCAAACATTTTCTACACAAATCATCAATTTGATTTGTATCTTTGATTATATGCTTTCTATAATTTTTAGTATTAATAAAATGAATATTATTAATAATTTTTTTAATATTATTTTATTAATAATTCCCGACTGTTGCCTTGCGTGAGGTTAATGTCAACGATGAAACACGATGTTTACAGATGTGGTCCGATGTTCTTTATTATATATATTTTTAGGGATCTGGTGAGGAGCACGAAATGAAAGAGGTCGTGAAGGTCACAGTGTTTTATTGAGTCAGGTTGCCGTGATGAGATATGACTTAGGATTGATGTTGAACACTCCGGATGCAGGAGATGATGTGCTGGTCAAGCGCGGGTCAGTGAGTCGACGCCGCTGCTGGTCAGGAACTGGCGAAGAACGTGGGTCTTCGGGTACTCCAGTGCTGACAGGAAATCCGAAGGTGCGGTGGACCTTGTAGGCGGTTGTACGGGAGGTGCATAGACCAAGGAGGATGCTGCGTGGTCTAAGTGCGCGGATGTAGCGCTGGTCAGATGCGCCGGAATCAGGGCGTTGTGATCCGGTGTAGCGCTGGCCAGGGACGGTAGCCGGGTCCAAGGCGCTTTGATGATATCCCGATGGAGTCGATGGCGGGACCGTTCAGAGCCGGGAATATTGTCCTACGCGCGGTTGTCAACGAGTGACTTGCTAATTGTTGGCTGACTTCTGATCGACTGACTGACTGCTCGCTGCGTCGGGCCTATTTATGCAGACCGGCCGATGGCATCAGTAGGTATGCGAGATCTCAGGTAAAATGGAGACAACTCGCTCAGTCCGGGTCCTACTGGAATTTTCGTTGGCGCTGCTATTATTCCTAGGCAACAGGCTAGAACCTTCTATTGAATTCGCGTTATGTGCTAGACCAACTCGCAACGTATTGTCGTAGGTAGCTCTAGACGTCGCGAGTAGGTACTTCACTCGCAAGTATATACTCGTAGACAGGTAGGTCGTGTTGTTTACTTTCAGCGCGACAATCTGGATGATTACACCCATCGCTACATATTAATCGTTTAGTTAATGTCGTAAAACACCCTCAAATAAAATTATTTTCTGATGATGACAAACGGTACAAACCCATCATCGTCAGACATCGTACACGAGGTAGATTCCCACTCCCCAGAGAGCAACAATCTGCCCCCACATGAAATGCTTGAGGTCGTATTATGGACAGATCTCACAGAAGATATCGACGATCCTCCTTCTGGAGGGTTTTTTCCAGTGAAGACGATGGGTATCTAAGATACGTTTTTCGTCATTTGTTCTACGGCCATTTAGTATGGATTGTTGTAACATTTTTATTAAAATAAATAAATAAACATACACGACGCAATTTATTTGAAAAACTGATGTAGCTGATTTATTGTCTATGACTTCATTATTGTCTATGTACAAATCACCAAAACTTTTGAGACATCTTTTCTTCACTGCCAGTCGTTCCATCATGTTTCCAATCTGTAATTCTACATAATACCCCTTTCACGGTTTAACTCACGCAGTCAAATTTATCATCCCATACTTGTGATAGTTATTGGTTAGTAATAATACTGATATTCATTTTGGTAGCAGCCGTTATTCCAAATCTAACTGAACTTCAAATTTGCGACATTGGAAAAAAGAAGACAATTTGCAGACTTAATATGTTTATATAAAATTATTCATGATAAACTTCTTACCACTAATTGTCTGAGCAATATTCATATTAAAGTCCCTAATAGACATAATTTAAGGAGCCAAAATATATTCCATATTGATATATTTAATAATAATATTGCATATTTCAATCCACTATCTAGAATGTGTCGTCTGTACAATACAGTTGAATGCGACCTTATAGATATATTCGCAAACAGTCTCGCATATTTTAAAAAACAAATCAACCATCTTCTACCATGATATGTTATGGAAAACAGTTAAGAGATATAATTGCTTTATTATTTTCTTTACTTCTCTTCCTTATCCTTTCTCTGTACATTTACTATATTTTATATTTCATACTTAATATTCATGTTTATATTTCTTTTTAATTATTATTATATTTGTATTTTTTTTTCTTTCACCACTAGCATATCCACCTAATATCAACTAAACCTTGTTTACGCATGCTGTGAACATTTTTAATTGGGGTGTTAATATCTGTGCACATTCCCACCGAAATAATATAAATGTAATAATTGTTAACACTCTGTAAATGTTTCAAACAATAAATAAATAAATAAAATAAATAAACGACCACTGATCTTTAATTTGGGATATGGCGGACTCAAATGCACAACCGCGCTGTGTCTAACGTGACCTTGTTTCTTATGTCAAGTTGGGGAATCCATTTTGTAAACTATTTGAGGTACGTTTAATTTGAAGTCTTAATATTTTAAAATTAGTGTTACCGTAGAATAATTCCATTTCTACCTTGACATAAGCAGTATTAGAGTGAGGAAAATTTTTCTTTTATATCACCAGCAGAAACATTGATAATTAAATTCTAATATTGAACACTGTCCAGAAATATTTAAGAGATATCACTTTTTCCACCTAAATTTTTGAATGAAAAAGTTTATTAATAAAAATAATAATTCGATACCTATTTTATGTGTAAACAGAATATTTCAAGTGAAACTAATATTTAAAGGCGTTAATTATTTATTCGTGTCATTTAAAAGTGGTAAAATGAGTTCAATTATTACCGTACTGTTTCAGGTATATTTTTTGGACTTGAAGCTGTGACTACCACAGGGCATTGCCATGGATCTACTTAATCCAGATAATGTTTGGATCAAGACGGAACCAGGGCCCCAGGAAGAAGGCGGAGGTGAAATACCGTACACAGATATAGATGTCAACTTCCCAAATGTAAAGAAGGAATGTTTGCAATATGCGGAGAGTATTCCGTCAGCAAGTAAGTTGCATGTTGGGTCGAAATTGGAATTGTGAGCTGTTGTTTGTTTGTTTGTTGTCTCGCTTCGATCCGATTGATTTGATTAGATGGTCGGTCGGTTGGTTGCATGCTCGCGGCTTAAGCACGCTCTCCGCGGATGCGTCTCGCCAGCTGGATGTCCTTGGGCATTATGGTGACGCGCTTGGCGTGGATCGCGCAAAGGTTGGTGTCCTCGAAGAGGCCGACCAGGTAGGCCTCGCTCGCCTCCTGCAGGGTCATCACGGCTGAGCTCTGGAAGCGCAGGTCGGTCTTGAAGTCCTGGGCACCAGCCGCTAGAAGGGCAGCTTGCGGATCAGCAGCTCCGTGCTCTTCTGGCAGCGGCGGATCTCGCGAAGGGCGACCGTGCCGGGCCTGTAGCGATGGGGCTTCTTCACTCCTCCGGTGGCGGGCGCACTCTTCCTCGCCGCCTTCGTGGCCAGCTGCTTCCTGGGGGCCTTGCCTCCGGTAGACTTGCGGGCGGTCTGCTTTGTACGAGCCATGTTCTGTTTGAAATATTACAGTACGTCCTATTATACCTACGTCCCTCGTTTTAAATACGCATTTAAAAAAAATATATTTTATCAACATAACGACAGTAAACAACAAGTTTTTGCAGTTATGATTTTGAAAAATATTGATATTTAATATTATTTTCGTAAATAATAATTAACGAGTAAATTTTCCATTCCACACACTGTTTTGACAGAACACCGACATGAACATGGCGCATAATTCGAGTTTGTTTGTGGAGTGGCAGTGTAGAAAACATGAAAGACATAATCGGCATAATAGACAATTATTCAAGATCGCTGGCCACGCACCCCTTAATTATTAGGCTACCAAATTTGGTCCCAAACATCATATGAATTTAGTTTCTTAATATTTAAAGGTTTACTACGACTTTTTTATAATAAAACGTTTTGATTTTAGGTTAGGTTGGGTTATTATAGGTTGGATTAAGATAGGTTAGGTTAGGTAACGTTGGATTATTAAATGTTGGATAAGGATAAGTTAGGTTAGGTTTGGTTTGGTTATTATAGGTTAGATTAGGATAGTTTAGGTAAGGTTAGGTTAGGTTGGTTTATTATAGTTTAGATTAGGATAGGTTAGGTTGGGTTATTATTGGTTAGATAAGGATAGGTTAGGTTGGGTTATTATTGTGTAGATTAGGATAGGTTAGGTTAGGTTGGGTTATCATAGGTTAGATTAGGTTAGGTTAGATTTTATTATTATAGTTAAGATTAGGATAGGTTAGGTACGGTTAGGTTATTATAGGTTATTAGAGGTTTTGTTAGGTTGGATTATCACAGGATAGGTTAGGTTGTTACATATAAAAAAACCTTTCCTTAATACGTTAATTTTACAATATTTTTAACACATCATTTTTTTAAATATTGTTCATTGTCTATGATATAAAAAAACCGTTTTACTATATTTTTTTTTACTTAAAACAATTGAAACTTGAATCAGTTCTAAATAATTTTGCAACTGACTTGGTCGCTGAAAATAATTAAAATGTCGTGTGAATCGTGTGTCGTTGGCTTTTTTCGTTTCTCGCTTCCGATTGTGTTTCATGTTTTTTATTGTTAGGTTGGCAGTGCCATACACTTCGTAAAAACAAACGCGAATTATGCGCGATGTTCATATCGGTGTTCTGTCAAAATGGTGTGTCGTATGGAAAATTTTATCATAAATTATTATTGAGTTAAATAATAATACTTATTATTTATTGTCATTAAGTTGATCAATTGATTTTTTTAAAAACGTGTTACGTAGGTAAATATTTACCCTGTTTTGAAATGTCGTGCTGACCGGACGAGGCTTGTTCCTCAAGTTTCACCTCAATTTGAGAAATGGTTTAAGTACATATGCTTTATATACATATATCAGACGGAAACATCAAAAGATAACTGTCACAACTAGGAATGGAACCCAGAATCTATTGTCGTCCTGGGGCATATGCCTTTAGTAAAAGCAAGTCTTCAAAACGTCGTCTTAATCCTGAGTTCAGTGACGTTTTTCTTTTTGTCTGTCCCTATCTTGTTCTGTTTCAAGTTTTGTTTTGATTTATTTGTATTATCTTCCTTTCAAAGTAGTTTTTTTTTAATCTTTCTTCCAACACAAATATGTTTTGTGGTACTTCAATTATCCTTATAAGTATTGTTGTTTTGTTTATCCAGGTAGCATTAATTTGGAGACAGTTACCATCAAGGCGGATCTTGGACCCCGAGAAGATGAAGGGGGATATCCTTACGTGGAGATCGACATTGACCTGCCGGATATTAAAAAGGAATGCTTAGAACGTTTCGAAAGAATTACTCATACAGCAGGTAAAACCGATTATTGAGAATATGGTGTACGATAAAAAATTCGATCTCTCCAATTTTTTTTTCGTTTTAATGAATAATCAATGTTTATACTATCTAGTACTACTGTGTTCTCTCCGGTATGTCAATGTACGTTTTATTTAACAGTTTGCCTTAACGTGGATGCTTTTACCATCAAGACGGAACTGGGACCCCGCGAAGAAGATGAAGGAGAAATTCCTTATATGGAAATTGACGTAAAGCTGCCAGATGTTAAAAAAGACTACCTAGAACGCTTTGAAAGCATTTCCCAGACTGCAGGTAAAATTGCATTTCTATGTAAGTTTCGAGCTATTTTAGCATCAGTTCAATTTTATACCCTGAATATATTTGTACTAAGCGAAACTGGTCGGTTTCAAAGAAGAAAAAAAATGTTGTTACAAACAAAGTAATTATTTTATTTTCATCAATTTGTCAACCTACAAAACTTTCCACCAAAAAATTTAAATAAACGTATTTTTACGAATTAAGTGTGCTTATCTACTCCATATGTAGGTGATTTGACTTGTTTAGCTTTTTCTAAAAGTATTTTTGTTCTGATTTGTTCACAGATCTGAAGACGCATCCTGGGGAAAAACTATTCTTTGTGGGTTCTGAAAAGAACCATCTGACGAGCTACACGTCAACACATTGTAGCGAAAAACCATTTTCATGTTCTCAAAAGAGACATTTGAAGACCCATATGCTGACTCACAGTAGAGAAAAACCAATTTCATGTTCCAAATGCAACTATTTATGTTCTCAACAGATCCAATTGAAGAGACGCACGCTGACTCACAGTAGACAAAAACCATTTTTATGTTCTAAATGCAACTATTCGTGTTCTCAAAAGAGCCATTTGAAGAGACACATGCTGACTCACAGTAGAGAAAAAGCATTTTCATGTTCCGAATGCAACTATTCATTTTATCTCAATGGAAATTTGAAGAAACATATGCTGACCCACAGTGGAGAAAAACTATTTTCACGTTCCATGTGCAACTATTCATGTTCTCTTAAGAGCCGTCTTAAAAGCCAAATTCTGACTCATACTGGAGAAAAACCCTTTTCATGTTCTGAGTGCAAAGATTCTTGTTCTCTAAAGAACAACCTAAAGAGTCACATGCTGACTCACACTGGAGAAAAACCTTTGTCATGTTCTAAGTGCAACTATTCATGTTTTCGAAACGGAAGTTTGAAAAGACATATGCTGACTCACAGTAGGAAAAAACCTTTTTCATGTCCCGACTGCAACTATTCATGTTCTCGAAATGAAAGTTTGACAAGACATTTCCTGACTCACAGTAAGGTTAAACTTTTTTCATGTTCCGAGTGCCACTATTCATGTTCTCAAAAGACCTATCTGAAGAGTCACATGCTGACTCACATTGGAAAAAAACATTTATCATGTTCCGAGTGCAACTATACTTGTAATCAAAAGGGATATTTGACGCGCCATATGCTGACTCATAGTGAAGAAAAACTGTTTTCATGTCCCGACTGCAACTATTCGTTTTCTCGAAATCGAAGTTTGACGAGACATATGCTGACTCACACAGAAAAACGTTTTCAATGTTCCGGGCGTAAGTATTCATGTTCTCAAAAAAGCTATCTGAAGAGCCATATGATTACTCACCGTAGAAAATAAGACACTGTGTACCATGGATATTGAAGGTTAGATATTATCATTTGCAAGTGATACAGTATAAATATTGGAAAATAAATCATGGCAATCGAAAACTCAAAAAAATTATAATGGCCTTATAAAAGTAAAGCATTGGCTCGAAACAAACCTCCTCACACTTAATATTGACAACACTCAATACATGACATTTTCTATGCGCAAACATAATGCTTCCAATAATAATTGTTTTAAACCAATCATCCACTCGTGTTTATTCAAGCCATTCTACATGTTCCACCCTAAAATCATCGAAGGAAGTCAAATATTTGGGAATAATCATAGATGACGAAGTAAGCTGGTAGGCTTAAATAAATGACACAATAAAAAGACTGAGTAAGCTCTGCCATATATTTTGCTCTATTAGGTCCAACTTAAACTTTGAGACTCAAACAAGCGTATTTTTTGTCTATATTGTATTTATTTATTTAAATATATACGCCTAAAAAGGCTTTTACATAGAAGTGATACATGATGCAGTGTACATAAGTGAATATCTGTATTATACAGGAGATAACGACAGTAAATAGATGTAATCCACTGTAAAGAAGGTATAAAATACAAAATTGTGATTACAAGTATAATGAGAAAATATTAAGAAATAATTAAAAGAAAAACTAAATAAAGACAAAAAAAACTAAACGTAAGAGTAACATAAAGTAAAAAAAGAAATTACAACAACACTACATATAAGACAAATCATTAAAACTAATTGACCAACTGACGCTACTCTGATTTGTAGGATTCGACAGTGTTGGTTTAGATTATGCTTAATTCTGTAAATGGAGTCAATAAATAAATAAATTGCACCCCCTTACTTGTTGCCCAAATCATGATTCATATTGGTCAGTGAGTGTGTCTGATAGTTGGTCGTGTATGTATTGCAGAAAAATGTTATAGTTTGTCTTGTATTCCTAGTCGGCACATGGAGTTTAATAGTGGCAAGGATGGCAGGACTATCAATTAAGTTGTTAATGACTCTGTGTAACTCAACCAGGTCTGAAATAATTCTCCTGTCAGACAGTGTTATTAGATGCACTTGATTCATCAAACTGACATAATGAATGCATGTATACGATATATGTATTATGTATACCATAACACGGGCATGTGCCTAGCATGGTGGACGAAAAAGTCTAATTGCATGTTACAAATAATTTCAATGAATAAAGAAACTTAAAAAAAAAATAAAAAATCAATAGGAATTCTGAGCTTAAAATTTACTTAAGAAATTTGTGCTGAACACTTTCTATATTATTGGAGTGAACTTTATATAAAGGGGACCAAATAGGTGAATTATACTCCAATTGACTTCTGACTAATGAAATATAGAGGGTTCTTATACAATCTACGGACTTAAAATCAGTTAAAGTTCTGCAAAGGAAACCAAGCATCTTTTAAGCCTTATTAGTCATATAGTCGATGTGTGCAATGAATGACAAGTTTTCATCGAATATTTCACCCAAGTCACGAATTTGTGGCACTGGTATTAATTTAATATTATTTAATGTAGGTATATTCATGTAAGATATTATAACGAGTTTTAGAAAATTGTATTACCTACTTGACATTTCTGAATGTTCAAAAATAAAGCATTTTGCTAAAACCATTGATGAAGCTGTTCTAAGTTAGTCTGTAAAATTCGACAACCGTATACATTTCGTATTCTTTTATATATTTTTAAGTCGTCAGCAAATAGCAGAACTTCTACATCATTAAATTGGTCAACAATGTCATTGATGAATAATAAGAAAAATATTGAGCCGAGGTGGGACCCTTGAGGAACCCCACTTGTGGCCTCGAATATATGAGATTGTACAGAATTAATCTTTACACTCAGCACCCTATGGCTAAGATAACTAACAATCCAACTCAATAATCTACAATTATTTTTGTAAGCAATAATTATAAGCCTGAAACACTCATCCCCATTGAAAAATCTCCTGATAAAAGATACATGACGCCAACGGGACTTGAACCCGTGCCCTTTCGATTTCCAGTCGACAGCTCTGACCACTGAGCTATGGCGGCTTATCTCTTATCCGCGAAATAATTTAAGTTTCATTCAACAATTACTGCTTGTTAAAATAATTGTTACCCTTTGTGCTATGCATAAAAAATCTTGTCTTAAACATTAGTTTACCAAAAAAAAAAAAATAATCAATAATTTACCTTTGATGCCCAGCATTCGAAGTTTATATATATAAGTATGTGATGTCGAACCTTATCAAAAGCTTTACTAAAGTCAGTGTTTATACTGTCCACTTGTTGTTAGAGACCCAGAGATTCAGATATGTAATTTTCATAAATCATTAAAATACTTACGGTAGAGCGACATGTGATGAAGCCATGTTGGTTAGGAACAATAATGTTGCTGATTGGTTTTACAATGGTATCTAGGACTAATTTCTCAAAAACTTTCGGTAAAGCAGACATTATACAAATTGGTCAATAGTTTGATATATCGCTTTTATCGCCTTTTTTATGAATAGGGGTTAAATAACTCTTTTTCCTCTGAGCTGGAAAAGACCCAGAACTTAAAGAATTGTTAAAGAGTTTATAAAAAGTACATATCAGACTACTAACACAGGTGAACAATATTGGAGGAATACCATCCGGTCCAGCAGATTTATTGCTATCTAATTCTTTTATGACTTTTTCTATAGATTCTTTTTTGATGAGACATTGGCTTAGATTTAATAACTGTTCCACTGAAATATCGAGAATCGTATTGACACGAATATCGGTGTCGTTAACACTTTTAAATGAATCAGCAAAGAGATTAACTATACCTTCGATACTGTCGGCACATTTTTCTTTTAAGTACATGTTATTAGGAAATTCATAATAATTTTTTTGTTGATTTTTAGAAAAACTTCATAATTTTTTAACATTTTTGTGTACCTCTTTTTAGAGGTATTATTATTATTAGACTTACATAATCACTTTAGCATTTTATTGATAATTCTTTACACTGCTTTCGTAATTTAGTAAAGGTTATGTAATCATTGATATTTCTGGTACGTTTATATATTCTATGGATATGTTTTTTGTAATTAATATATTTTTTTAATTCCCTCGTAAACCATTTGGGATAGTTAGATGGTGTGAAGTTTACCCTAGGAACAAAGCGCTCTATCGAGGTATTCAAAATTGAGTAAAATTGTTCTAATTGATTTTTTAAATTATTTTCGTCGTCTAAAAATGACCAATCTACCGAGGTAAGGTACTCAATAATACTATGGTATTCGGATTTGTAGAAATTATACGATGTGGTTGTTAGGTTTGGAGATCTTCCAGACATATTTGTTAAGATAATATCTAATGGTGGATGGTGTTTATCTAGAGGCAATAATAATTCGTCAGATTTCTCAACCACTATTTTTGAATAACTTGAAAACACTCAATCTAACATTCGATTCTTAGAATTAGACACATTGTTTGATTGAGTTAGTCCTAGGAATATGGACATATCACGAATTTCACTGGATTGAGCGCACTGTAATTCAACTTCTTTTGTGGCAGATCCGATATCATCTTGGCTGGTCCAGTTCGGCAGATTATAATCATCAGCAATTATTAATTTAGCTTTCGGATATTTAAATTTCAGCATTTCTATGTCCTCATTGTGGTTTTTATACATTTGCAAATCAGATGCAGGTGGGATGTAGACACAACCGATAATAATTTTACTATAAGGTATGTTGAGCATTACAAAAATGTGTTCCAACACTTATGTGCTTGACCGGTAGTCTACAGGATGAGATATTTTAAGACACACATAACATCACGCCTCCTCCGTTAGACTTTTTGCTCAAATTATGACTTCGATAAAGGCGATAGATAGTATATTGATTTAGACCTTATTCTGAAGAGCCGATATCCGCATTTAACCATGTTTCAGTTAATAATAAAATGTCATGAGAAGGTGCGCGAATTCCTTTTAAGTTGTTGCAATTTCGTACGGATTCCTCGAACATTTTGATAATATCCATTGATTCTTAAGAGTGTGTTATATTTGTTTGTCAGTTTTTTGCATGGCTTTTGATAATTTTAGGAATTCCATTAAAATGTTTGATTCGCAAATCAATTTCACCCTTTTCTTTTCACTCCTCCATTCCTTCCAGAGGTCAGTCAAATGTTCTCTTTATTGAAGGGTCCTATCCGGTTTCATTTTTATTCCATTAGGCAAAGTATTTTTATTAAAAAGAATAAGTTTCGCCAGCTTGGGGTCTACAAATTCGACTTTAATGGGCCTGATTTTGTTTGAAATTTTTCTACCAAGCCTGTAAATTTTAACTTCTTCCGGATTGAACTCGCTATTTATTTCACTAACGATAGTTAAAACTTTTTTTATCTTCCAAGATATTCTCCATGCTTGAGTTGAAACTAGACTCGGGAACGTTAAGTAAAATCATGTTCTTGGTGCGGATTTTGAGTTCCTCTATCTCAGCGAGCAAGTCACAAATTGGTGTTGTTTCTTGGGGTAATACTTTCTTTTCTATGATCTTTTCAAATGTCATAACTTTCCCCTTGAGGACTCCTAGGTTCTGCATGGTTCCAGAGATGTTAGATAGTTTGGTGAGTATTTTTGCCATTTGATCTTTAGTGATTTTTAAAGATGAATCGGTAATGACACTATGGATGCCAGTAATCTCTTCCTTGGCTTTATTTAGAAGAGAAAGTGCTTCATTCGTATTCATTTTGAAAGCGTTATTTGGCGGAATTTGGAACTATACTTATTCAGAAGAAACTGATTCACTGCACACAGAAGTTTAAATAATTGTTAAAAAAATGTTAGCTTGTTTGCAAACACTATTTATTTGTTTATATATATTTTTATTTATTTGGTTTTATAGATTTTGATATATTTTAGCTCAATACCTTCTTAAAAACATTAATTATTAAGAGCAAAACAAAAACTCGACAACTGTCATTGACATGTTATTGTTACAATGCGGGATATGGTGCTGTACTGAATCTATTATCAATCTAGTGATAATAGATTCAGTATATAACGTGTAAGTGTGTGAACATTTATATATATATATATATATTAAAGGCCTAAAAAGGCGTGAAATAATGTATTTTACTATATATTTTCTTTCTTCATTTTCGCACAAATCATTACAAAACAAACAAAAACTTCCGTTCTACGGGTTTATATATAGTTTCCTTTTGATAAAATATTCTTCCACACAAAGGACAAAAAGTTTTAGAGTTGGTTCAAATTCTTTAAATACATATTTATAAATATCTAAACATCCAATACCTAACATGTATATATATCTATAAACACACAAACCAGGTTCCACCGTGAGAACAGCAGTGAATTTTAAGTCGTCCGTTTTTAAAAAATGAATAATTGCAGTTGGAACATGAGGAAGGTTTTTCCCGAGTAAATCAATGTGTGGCACTCGTAACATGAAAAATTTTATTTTCTCCTGTTCATTTTATTCATAAAATACACGATAAAACATTATCAAATTGATTTATATATAATACATTAAATCACCATACTAGGCGACTGCCTGTTTCATGGTGAGTCAGCATATAACCCATCAAACGGCTTTTTTTAGAATATGAATAGTTGAACATGGAACATGAAAATGGTTTTTCTACACTGTTAGTGAGCATATGTCTCATCAAATTTCCGTTTCGATAAAACGGAAATTTGATGAGACATATGGATATGGACATACGGACATACGGAAAGATAGAGACAAAGATATAGACATATGGACATACGGAAACTCGGAACATGAAAAAAATTAATCCTTTTTGTGAGTTAGCATATGTTGTGTCAAACTACTATTTCGAGAACATGAATAGCTAGACTCGGAATATGAAAAAAGTTTTTCTCCAGTATGAGTCAGCATATGGTGCGTCAGATATCTCTTTCGAGAAAGTGAAAAGTTGCATATGAAACATGAAAAAGGTTTTTCTCTACTGTTGGTCAGAATATGTTTCCTAAGATTGCTCTTTCGAGAACATGAATCGTCACACTCGGTACATGAAAAAGGTTTTTCTCCACTTCTTCTTCCTAGCACTATCCCAACTCATTGCCTAGGTAGGCTGTTGGGGTCGGCTCTTCTCATTCTCAGGTTATAGCTTCTTCGGTTCTGAGTGTCGCTTTCATCTAGGCCGTTTCTTTGTAGGATTTTGGAGCATTGGGTCATCCAGGAGTTCTTTGGTCTACCTCGGGATGACTGTCTTTAAAGCTCTATAGACATTGCCTGCTTCACTGTGTGGTCTGGTGGTCTCCGTCTCATGTGCCCATACCATCTTAACTGTCGTTCCTCTAGCTTACTGTTTATGTCAGTGACACCCAGGCTACCACGAATGCGTGAGCTTTTAATTTTATCTTTTAATGATACTCCTGCCGTCCATCTAAGCATTCGCATTTCTGCTGATTCGAGTTGCCTAGAGTAGGAGTTGTACATAGTCCAGCATTCGGAGCCATACATTATCGCGGGTCTAACAATAGTCTGGTATGTCTTTCCTTTAAGTTTTATTGACATTTTCGTGTCGCACAAAATTCCTGTTATGGATCTAAATTTCATCCATCCCACTCCTATCCTATGGTTGACATCCGCTGCACATCCTCCGTCTCTGTGGATGAGTGAGCCCAGATACTTAAATGAGTCACAGTTGGCTAATGCTACTCCATCCAATTGCATCGAAGGAGTTACAGCATTTGGGTCTTCAAATGGTAAATACAAATATTCCGTCTTTTTCCTGCTAATTTTTAGTCCATTATCCTCCAGAATCTTTCTCCACCTTTCCAGGCTATTTTGTAGATCACAATGATTTTCTTCTATCAGTACTACATCATCTGCAAAAAGCATAGTCTTGAGAATACTGTTCATTTCTTGACTCGTTAGGTAATTCATGACCATTATGAATAGCAATGGGCTGAGGACAGATCCTTGGTGTACCCCCACTTTAATTGGAAATGTTGGTGACATCCCTGATGTGCATCTTTTTGCATTCAGGTTTTTCTCCACTGTGGGTGAGTATATGGCTCCTTTGATAGCTTTTTCCAGAACATGAAAAGTTGCATTTGGAAAATGAAAAGGGTTTTTCTTAACTATGGGTCAGCATATATCTCTTCAATTTTTTGTTTGAAGAACATAAAAAGTTGCACTCAGATAATAAAAACTGTTTTTCTCCACTGTGAGTTAGCAAATGACTCCTTGGAAGGCTCTTTTGAGAACATGATAAGTTGCATATGGAACATGAAAAAGGTTTTTCTCCACTGTGGGTCAGCATATGGCTCCTTAGATTGCTCTTTCGTGAACATGAATAGTTGCACTCGGGACACGAAAAAGGTTTTTCTCCACTGTGAGTTAGCATGTGGAGCGTTAGATATCCCTTTAGAGCAGTGCTCCGCAAGCAGTGTGCCGTGGCACATTGGTGTGCCGTGAGCCGGATACAGGTGTGCCGCGGTCAAATTTAATGTATTTGACATTTTACAATATTTTGTTATGTATTTAATATACAATGACAAATTATTTTTCATAATATTGTCTATTTTTCAAAATGTAGAATAGAATATTTATTATAAAAAAATATTTTTTCAATGTTCCTCCAGCGCCTGGTTCCAATTGTTGAAAACTGCATTGTGCTTTGTACACACCATGGCCGCACCAAATTAGTCGTACACAAAGAAAAATTTGCCTTATGAGCGTCTCTGAAGATTCATGCCCATGCGCATGCGTTATACCGCATTCGCACGCGTTACATCACGTTATGATCACGTTCACTCGTCCGTCATTACTGTCGTGTGTAGAGCTGTCACTACTTTTACAACACAAAAAAACAGGTTTCTACCATTAACGATAATTACTATTAATTGTGTGTGGTTAGCGTTCTTCTTCGTGTGATAAATATTTAGTTTTATATCCCTTTAAATATGGAGAAAATATCCGTCTGGTGATGAAGAACCCAGCACAAGTGTTACAAAAAAAAAACAAAGAAGATAGTGAAAAGAAAATACGACGAAGACTATATTAAATATACATTTCCGACAAGGCAATCGTAACACTACTTCCATTTTAAACGACATATTTATGTGAGCAAAGTTTTTCTACGCTTGTATTAATTAAAAATGATAAGCGGTCACGCTTAAAAGGTCTAGACCAATAACTTCGGGTTGCGCTGTTAAAAATCGAGCCGAATATAAAACTTTTGTGTTCATTGAAATAAGCGCAGATATCACATTAATTTTTTTAATTTTTTTATAACAATTATTAAGATTACGTAAAAATAAATATGTTATAGTTATATGTTTGGATACTTTTCAAATAAAAAAACAAAAGATTATTTTAAAATTTGTCTATCAATTTGATACCTATATATTTTAGCTTTTGGTTATTTGGAATTCTTGGCTTTTGGAATTCTAGGAAGATTTTTGGTGCGTCGTCGGTGAGCAAAGGTTGCGGAGCACTGCTTTAGAGAACATGAATAGTTGGACTCGGAACATGAAAAAGGTTTTTCTCCACTGTGATTTAGCAAGTGGTGCGTCAGATATCTCTTTTGTGAACATGAATAGTTGCACTCGGGACACGAGAAAGGTTTTTCTCCAATGTGTGTCAGCATATGGTTCTTTAGAGAGCTGTTTTGAGAACTTGAAAAGTTGCATATGTAACATGAAAAAGGGTTTTCTCCACTGTGGGTCAGCATATGTCTCTTCAAATGGCTCGGATGAGAACATGATTAGTTGCACTAGGAACATTAAAAAGGTTTTTATATACTGTGAGTTAGCATGTGGCGCGTCAGATATCTCTTTTGTGAACATGAATAGTTGCACTTGGAACATAAAAATGGTTTATCCTTACTGTGAGTCAATACATGGTACTTCAAATAGCTCTTACGAGAACATGAATAGTTGCACTCAGAACATGAAAAAGATTTTTCTCCACTGTGGGTCAGCATATGTCTCTTCAAATGGCTCGTTTGAGAACATGAATAGTTGCACTCGGAACATGAATAAGGTTTTTTTCCACTGTGATTTAGCATGTGTTGCGTCAGATATCTCTTTAGAAAGCATGAATAGTTGCACTCGGGACATGAAAAAGTTTTTTCTCCACTGTGGGTCAGCATATGTCTCTTCAAATGGCTCGGATGAGAACATGAATAGTTGCACTAGGAACATTAAAAAGGTTTTTCTATACTGTGAGTTAGCATGTGGCGCGTCAGATATCTCTTTTGTGAACATGAATAGTTGCACTTGGAACATAAAAATGGTTGATCCTTACTGTGAGTCAATACATGGTACTTCAAATAGCTCTTACGAGAACATGAATAGTTGCACTCAGAACATGAAAAAGATTTTTCTCCACTGTGGGTCAGCATATGTCTCTTCAAATGGCTCGGTTGAGAACATGAATAGTTGCACTCGGAACATGAATAAGGTTTTTTTCCACTGTGATTTAGCATGTGTTGCGTCAGATATCTCTTTAGAAAGCATGAATAGTTGCACTCGGGACATGAAAAAGTTTTTTCTCCACTGTGGGTCAGCATACGGTTCCTTAGAGAGCTATTTTGAGAACATGAAAAGTTGCATATGGAACATGAAAAAGGTTTTTCTCCACTGTGGGTCTGAATATGTCTC
Organism: Hesperophylax magnus; assembly: GCA_026573805.1. Lineage (NCBI taxonomy): Eukaryota > Metazoa > Arthropoda > Insecta > Trichoptera > Limnephilidae > Hesperophylax > Hesperophylax magnus. The sequence continues at coordinate 142,213 of JAIUSX010000193.1, read as the reverse complement.
TTCAAATTGCTCGGATGAGAAAATGAATAGTTGCACTCGGAACATGAAAAAGGCTTTTCTCCATTGTGAGTTAGCATATGGCTCCTTAGATTGCTCTTTTCAGAACATGAAAAGTTGCATTTGGAACATGAAAAAGGTTTTTCTCCACTGTGGATCAGCATATGTCTCCTCAAATGGCTCGGTTGAGAACTTGAATAGTCGCACTCGGAACATGAAAAAGATTTTTCGCCACTGTGATTTAGCATGTGGTGCGTCAGATATCTCTTTTGTGAACATGAATAGTTGCACTCGGGACATAAAAAAGATTTTTCTCCACTGTGGGTCAGCATATGGTTCCTTAGAGAGCGTTTTTGAGAACATGAAAAGTTGCATATGGAACATGAAAAATGTTTTTCTCCACTGTGGGTCAGCATATGTCTCTTCAAATGGCGCGGATGAGAACATGAATAGTTGCACTCGGAACATAAAAAAGGTTTTTCTCCACTGTGAGTTAGCATGTGGCGCGTCAGATATCTCGTTTGTGAACATGAATAGTTGCACTCGGGACAAGAGAAAGGTTTTTCTCCACTGTGTGTCAGCATATGGTTCTTTAGAGAGCTTTTTTGAGAACTTGAAAAGTTGCATATGTAACATGAAAAAGGGTTTCCTCCACTGTGGGTCAGCATATGTCTCTTCAAATGGCTCGGATGAGAACATGAATAGTTGCACTAGGAACATTAAAAAGGTTTTTCTATACTGTGAGTTAGCATGTGGCGCGTCAGATATCTCTTTTGTGAACATGAATAGTTGCACTTGGAAAATAAAAATGGTTTATCCTTACTGTGAGTCAATACATGGTACTTCAAATAGCTCTTACGAGAACATGAATAGTTGCACTCAGAACATGAAAAAGATTTTTCTCCACTGTGGGTCAGCATATGTCTCTTCAAATGGCTCCGTTGAGAACATGAATAGTTGCACTCGGGACATGAAAAAGTTTTTTCTCCACTGTGGGTCAGCATATGGTTCCTTAGAGAGCTATTTTGAGAACATGAAAAGTTGCATATGGAACATGAAAAAGGTTTTTCTTCACTGTGGGTCTGAATATGTCTCTTCAAATTGCTCGGATGAGAAAATGAATAGTTGCACTCGGGACATGAAAAAGTTTTTTCTCCACTGTGGGTCAGCATATGGTTCCTTAGATTGCTCTTTTCAGAACATGAAAAGTTGCATTTGGAACATGAAAAAGGTTTTTCTCCACTGTGGATCAGCATATGTCTCCTCAAATGGCTCGGTTGAGAACTTGAATAGTCGCACTCGGAACATGAAAAAGGTTTTTCGCCACTGTGATTTAGCATGTGGTGCGTCAGATATCTCTTTTGTGAACATGAATAGTTGCACTCGGGACATAAAAAAGATTTTTCTCCACTGTGGGTCAGCATATGGTTCCTTAGAGAGCGTTTTTGAGAACATGAAAAGTTGCATATGGAACATGAAAAAGGTTTTTCTCCACTGTGGGTCAGCATATGTCTCTTCAAATGGCGCGGATGAGAACATGAATAGTTGCACTCAGAACATGAAAAAGGTTTTTTTCCACTGTGAGTTAGCATGTGGCGCGTCAGATATCTCTTTTGTGAACATGAATAGTTGCACTCGGAACATAAAAATGGTTTATTCTTACTGTGAGTAGATATATGGTCCATCAAATGGCTCTTACGAGAACAATATTACGAATATTAAAAAATGGCATTTTTGTAAGTTTTTAGATTCTCACGGCCAAAAGCATTTTTGTTGTTTGTTTTTGGGGTGTTAACAACAATTAACAACTCGCAACACGGCATAACACCCCAAAAACAAACAACAAAAATGGCATTTTTGTTTGAATAGCACTCGGAACATAAAAAAGGTTTTTCTCCACTGTTAGTCGGCGTGTGGCTCGTCAGATGGTTCTTTTGAGAACAGAAAAATAATGGTTTTTCCACAGGATGCCTCTTTAGATCTGTCGACAAATTAGGAAAAAATACGTATATAGGAAGCTAAACAAGTCTTATAACCTACCTACAGCGTAAATAGGCTTAGTAAATTCGTTAAACATATGTAAAAAAAAATGGTGACCGGATAAATCAACACACTGACGATTTAACACACATTTAAAAAGTGATATAAGTTAAGTAGGTTAGGTTAGGTTGGGTTTTTTTTTTCATCGTTTCTAATGAGTTTTAAAATTTGTGATAAATCGTCAGTGTGTTGATTTATCATGGAACCGAAAATGCTTGTACTAAGCGAAACCGGTAATTTTAAGAAAATCAAATAAATAACTTGTTTTTCAAAACAAGCAGCTGGAATTATTAAAACTTACATAGAAACGTGGTTTGATCTGCAGTCTGGGAAATGCTTTCAAAGCGTTCTAAGTAGTTTTTTTAAACATAGCGAAGGCCACAGAAATTTATCCCCCTTCATCTTCTCGGGGTACAAGATCCGCCTTGATGGTTAACGCCTTTTTTACAGGTTGCACATTTATGCAACCTGTAAAATATACGTACATTGCTCAACCATACCGGAGAGAACAGAGTACCAGATAACATAAGCACTTTGAATTCATAAAAACGTAAAACATTGGAGTGCACGAATTTTTTGACGTGTTCTCAATAATCGGTTTTACCTGCTGTGTGGGTAATTCTTTCGAAACGTTCTAAGCATTCCTTTTTTATATCCGGCAGGTCAATGTCGATCTCCTCGTAAGGATATCCCCCTTCATCTTCTCGGGGTCCAAGATCCGCCTTGATGGTAACTGTCTCCAAATTAATGCTACCTGGATAAACAAAACAACAATACTTATATCGATAATTGATGTACATCAAAACGTATTTGTGTTAGTAGAAAGATTTAAATAAAATAAAAACATGATACAGAACAAGATCGAGACAAATAAAAGATAAATGTCACTGAACTCAGGATTAAGACGATTTGAAGACTTGATCATACTAAAGACGTATCCCCCAGGACGTCAAAAGATCCTGGGTTCAATTCCTAGTTGTGACCTTTATCCTTTTCTTTATACGTCTTATTCTGCCTACTGATATATAGGGTTTTCCAATAAGAGGTGTTATTTTGAATATTGATTAAGGAATTAATGATTCTTTATGGCCGGAATTGGATTCAACAAGACGGCACTACGTGCCACACAAGCAACGAAACCATTTATCTTTTACGGGAAAAGTTTCCGGGCCGTGTTATCTCTCGAAGAGGTGATCACAATTGGCCACCGAGATCTTGTGATTCAGCAGCCCAGCGTCGATTCAGGACCTTAAAGATAGAATTTGTGAGGCTATCGAGGACATAAGGCAGCCACTTTGCGATTTGGTTACGGAAAATTTCATGAAAACTATATGGTCCTGTAGGCGTGGTCGTGGTGGTCATTGGACTTATGTTATTTTTCACTATTAACGGCATACCTTCCTCTTTATAAAGAAATAATCATTCATTTATATTAAAAAATGGCATTTTTGTTTGAATATCACACCTCTTATTGGGAAACCCTGTATTATATTGATAAGTATAACCTCCAAAATAGGTGAATATAAAAATAGGTTCCTGAAAATATTTACCATTGAAGATACCATTAAATATATCTACTTAGATGCGGGAATTTGCATAACACACTTAAGAATTTATTTAAAATATAAGAAATACGAAGATGTCCGCTTCAGGGACTGATTCTTCACGAAAGAAAAATCATTTGTTCTTAAACATCTTCAGTACGGAGTGTGTTTGTTTTTTGTCAATGGAATGATGTGTTCTTCCATGAATATATGTGTATTTTTTAATATATGTATAGTAAAGCATGTTACTTAAACCATGTCACAAATTGAGGAGAAACTTGAGGAACAAGCCTAGTCCAGTTGGCCCGACATTTCATAACGGTCGTGAATTTAGAACATCCGAATTTAATCTCCTACATTCTTAGCATATGAAATGAAACTTACTGGCAGACGGAATACTCTCCGCATATTGCAAACATTCCTTCTTTACATTTGGGAGGACGACATCTATATTCGTGTACGGTATTTCACATTCGTCTTCTTCCTGGGGCCCTGGTTCCGTCTTGATGGAAACATTTTCTGGATTTAGTAGATCCATGGCGCTGCTGTGATAGCGATAGCTTTAAGTTAAAAAAATATATCTGAAACAAATCAGTGATAATGGAAAATCTTTTAATAAATAGGGGAAACAGTTTTTTTTGTTACTGATATCTCAAACATATTTCTTGACAGTGTTCAATATTAGAATTTGTTAGCGTTGGATCAAGTGGCAACAAATAAAAGGATGTGTATTTTTTAATCTAGAAATAAAAATAATAATTTAAGAATACTAAATGTATTACCACAAAAAAGACATAATAGAAAACAAATTAACTAGCATCCTACTATTAAATCTGTCTGGCAAAGGGCTTGCTTGGGTAAAATGAAGGTGTGATACCAGTTCGTTCTTGATGCGAAGTAGCAGATTCCGGCTCTTCACAGCAACTGTCCCTGTTTATAATTTATACAAAAAATAATGTCGTAGTCCAATGCAAAACAGCCTCACGCTGCTGGTCTCCAAAAGGGTCCCTCTTAACCAAGCAGGATCGGCAGATGCCATGCGATTCCACCAATCAAATGGTTAATGCTTCATATGCAAAGCTGATGCTCACAAAAATTGGCGAATGTATTCGTAGAACCTCAGCCAAGAGGAATGGCCGCTGATCTGGGCTGGTGATCAAAGAATGGCCACTGCTTCCAATGCAAATCACAGATTCTACCTCCCTCAGGTTTGGCAACTCTCCAAGTCAAAATTCCAGGGCTGTCAATTTGACCAATAGCACAATGACAATGTGTAGGTACTTAAAGGTCCCACAAAGTTGGAATATAGGAAACCTGCGTATCAGTTTATAATAGATAGCAATAATTTCTTATTTTTTTCCATAACCGAAAAGATGGTCCAACTATATCTTTTACGGTTACGGATTACAGAAAGCTGAGATATATACCGAGATTTATGTATTTTCGATCGATACTCTATGGTATCTACTATTTGACAAGAGTGGTTAATTATGTATTTGACAATCGAACAATAATATTTGTGTTGTAGAAGTCCTAACAATTTATAAAAATTGGTCTGCGACATTCTTGTATATTTCTTAAATTGATCGTTGTCTTCTGTCGCCATGTCTTTAAACAAATTATGGAAATGTCCTGTTTTCTTCCGTTTATGGTTAATGGGAAGCACACTCCAACGTCATTTTTTCATCATATTTTTCGTCAACTGTGTGTCTCCTATTGCAGCGAATGCTAGCCCCAGAATTGACAAAAACATTCCACATGCAACAATATCTGATGAATCCATCGTTTCAATATTTGTTTATATAAAACAATATTACTTTTATAAGATGGAGGAAGAATATACTCTCGGTTGACAATTGACATAGACAAGTGACAGCGGCATAGTGACTTCTATGGACGTATTCTATTCTACAATAAAAACACATAAATTTGTTTTTGACCACTATAGTTTTATTTTCACTCTACCGGTTTCGGAAGAACCCTTCCTTCGTCAGGAGAATATTTAAAATTGATCTACCACACAAAATATTGACATAGATATACAAAAATGTTAAGTGTTTGAGGGAGGGGTGGACAAAGTGGAAGGGGTAATTACGGTAATTCCAGGAAGAACAGAGCGGTTAACTGGAAATATGTCTAGAATAGGACTATAAGACAGATTTATTTGGTTATTTATTATACTGGAGTTATTATTGAGGGATTTTCTGATTTCAAGTGCTTCTAAATTATCTAATTTTTTGCCTTTATTACTACGGTGAAGAATTTTAACCCCTGTATCTTTACTAAAAGTATGATCGGTGGAAATGAGATGATTGGCAAACTCTGAAAAATTATTGTTATTTAAACATCTTAAATGTTCCATGATTCTAATATTTATATTTCCAGTTGTCTTACCTATGTAGAACGATGGACAATCATTGCAACATAGTTGGTAAATGCCTGAGTGGCTAAATTTGTGATCTTTATCTTTAGCATTTTTAAGTAATTTTCCCAAGATGTTATCAGTATAGAACGCGGGTTTAATGTGGGTAGGCAAATTTTTTGTACTAAGTGAAGAAATTTTGGATATGTATAAGATTTTACGCCATTGAAAGGGATTTATGATTTTATTATTAGTTTCAGGTGTACCAAATAAAAATGTATTCGTCGAAATGAGTTTAAGTTTCTTATTCAGGATTTTATCAATTAAGTGTGTCGAGTAACCATTATTTAGAGCAATTTGTTTTATTTTTGACAGTTCAATTTCGAAATTAACAGCTGATAGTGGGATTTTTACTAAGCGGTGTACCATTGAATGATAGGCAGAATGTTTGTGTGATATCGGGTGGTTTGACGTGTTATGTATAGTTATATCCGTGAATGTCGGTTTACGATAGATGTTAAATTCAATTGTATTATTTATTGAAATAAGTGTTAAATCCAGAAAATTAATTGATGCATTACTGCCTACCTCTACAGTGAATTGAATGTTTTTATGAAATGAATTTATAAGAAGAAGGAAGTTAGTTGCCGCTCTGTTCCCGTCCAGATACAAAATATTCTCCTGACGAAGGAAGGGTTCTTCCGAAACCGGTAGAGTAAAAATAAAACTATAGTGGTCAAAAACAAATTTGTGTTTTTATTGTAAATTATGATGAGCCACAAAGTGAATGCTTTTTACAATTATGTATTCTATTATTTTTCTATTTCAATTATAAACGACGATCTAAAATATAACGGATTACGGCACCGGCCTATTCTTACCGCTTATTCCTATTATAAACGGGCCTTAATCCTTCTGCTGGTGATTTACCAAAGAAACATTTTCCTTGGTGGTTATATTGGTGTTCGGCAACTGAAGTGTTTAGTTTAGGACATGCAAATATATATTTAAGTATAGTACGATTTTCAGTTTTGAATGAGTAATTAATTATCTTTTTTTCTATAAATAATTAGAATACTTATTTGACTTTTTCACAAATAACTGAATATTGAGAGAATCGCCATAAATCATGGGATAACTCAATAAATAACACATAATAATATCTTTCTCAAAATATAAAACCGTATAACCTTATCCGCTTTCAAAAGAATATCGGAAATTCTTATATTTTGTAAATGATTATTTAAATCAAATGCAAATTTATGTAATTATTCTGAATCTAGCAGCGGATAATACGAAATATTTTTAAATAAAACCTTTTGATTTACCTTAATTACTATAAAAGGAATTAGGCATTTGGGAAAATTAAAATTTTTAATTACGTGAAATGATCATTCGCTTTCGTTGTATGGATAACAGCCGGAATAATTTCTGTTGATGACATTTTCTTTTAATGAAATAAAAACAATATTTTTTGTTTAAAACCACGAATTTTTTTTATTAATTTTAAGACCGACCGGTTTCGCTACACTCGAGCATCGTCAGGGTACAAAATTAAACTGATTAAACATTTACACTGATTAAATATTTCGTATTATCCGTGGCCAGCGATTCCGAATATTAACCCAAATTAAAAACCCCTAATCCGCCAATATAATTTAGCAACGTATTTACAACCGGCTGCGTCGAAGTTTTTTTTTTTTTTTTTTTATTAAATATCAAAATAATATACAAAAATCAAAAAGTCCCAATAAACTACTTTAAAGTAGTTTGTCATTGGGTGCTTTTAACTTAAACAGATTATATCAAATGTATACATTCATATCATGAGAGGTGTAATACAATAAAAATAAAAACAAAAAACAATTAAAGCGTATGCAGTTAGAAATAGTTTGTATTAGAGTCTAGTACAAACTATTTCTTTCAGCTAGCCAATTTTTCAACAAAAAATTTCTTTTTATATTTGTACATTTTTTGATTTCTGCAGGTAACATATTTAAACAATTTGGTATCATGTAGTCTAGCGTTCTTTGTCCATATTTGTCTACATGCTTTGGTACGATTAGTCCTTCATTTAATGTAAAACGAGTATTGTAAGTGTGTTCCAGTCTATTTATGTACATAGGGCTATTTATGTGCTGAAAAATTATTTTATACCACATAATTGCTCTTACCGAGAGGATTTTCAGATTTTGATAAAGGTATGGAACACTATGCCTTTGTTCGTATAAACTTTTATGAGCTAATAATTTAACAAGAGAATTTTGAACTGATTGAACATGATTTATATTTGTTTTAGAGGAAAATCCCCAAGCTGTAATTCCATACCTTATGATAGATTCAGCTAGTGATAAATAAATTATTCGAAGTGTGCATATTGGAACATAAAATTTTAATTTATATAATCTACTAATAATAGATCTCAGTCGTTCACAGACTTTATTTATCTGTAAGTCCCATTTGAAAAAACAATCAATAATAACACCTAAATAAACATATTTTTTAACCAGTTCAATATTTTCACATGTACACAACGCAGGGATACCAACATGTAGGCAATCTGAATTGTGTGTTTTAATTTCGGGTATAATAGTATTTACCTTGGCATTTGGTGATCTAATGTGTATCAATTTAGTTTTTTTTGCATTTATGATTAGGCCAGAGTCGTGAGACCATTTTAAAAGTTCAATGTAATCTTTTTGTAAAAGTTCAATACATAATTGCAAGTTATTTGTATTAATGAGTGTGTAGTTAAAGAATAAGTCTTCCGTCCACCAGAATTGATTTTGTCAATACACTATGTGAGTAACAATTGATTAGAAAAACAAAGAGTTTATAGAATGTCATTGAAGCCACATCTATTTGCCTGGCAACCATCTTTTATGAAAAACTTTAGAAATGATTTATACGCAAAGTGGTACATAATACATTATTTTTATTTGAATCTGTATTATTAATGAAATCATAACGGCTTATGAATGAGTTGAATTAGGTGACTATATAACACGTCAGAATGACAATTCAACAGACATTTAAAAAGTGATGGAAAGTCATGAAAAGTGATTGAAAAAAACCAGGTTAAATGGGTTAAATATCTAACCTAGTTTTTGTGACATCACTTTTATTGACCTTATATAATTTTTTAAAGGTGTGCTGATTTGTCATTTTGATGACTTATCATTGCAGCATACACAGTGTTACTGTATCACTCTAATACTGCTTAAATCATAGTAGAAATTTAATGAATCTACAGAAGCACTAATTTTAAAATATGTAGACGTCAAATTGACAGTTTAAACGCACCTCGAATAGTTCAGCAAATGGATTCCCTAATTTGACATAAGAAACTAGGTCACGTTAGATACAGGGCGGTTGTTCGTTTGAGCCTGCCATAGCTCAAATCAAAGAACAGTGGTCGTTCAGTAAGATTTGGAATAACGGCTGCTACCAAAATGAATAAAATATTATTACTTACCAGTAACTATCACAAGTTAAAGATGTATTATGTAGAATTACAGATTAGAAACATGACGCAACGACTAGTATGGAGGAAATGTCAAAAAGTTGATTAATTTTGCATAGACAATGATGAAGTCATAGACAATAATTAATCTATTGCTGTGTATCTTTGTTTGCGTATTTGTAATTGCGTATTGTTGTTTCATGAATATTTTAATAAAATGGTTACAATAATACATAATAAATGGCCCAAGAACAAATAAAGAAATACGTATTTTAAAGAATTTTTTCACCAATGAGGAAAACTAGATCATGAGTTTTTTGTAGTCTTTGGAGCCCTCAACTACCTGTGTCCATAGTAATACGGTAAATAGGTACAAGGCCGCATTAGGTATTAAAGTTTTAAAAAAATTTGGCTAGAAGTATATCCATAATAACATACAAAATCAAAAGTATTATAAACTGGTTTTGATAACATGCTTCATACATATTATTGCAACAGCCGAGAGTTAATCATTAGTAACTCTAAAAAAACTCTAGCATATCTAAATTTTATTTTATTTAAAACCAAGTTACATAATGAAATAATTAATAAAAGATGACAAAGGCTCAGGACCTCTTGTGTGGGAAAATGTTAAGAAAATTGAATCAGAAAACAAGTTTTGAAATGCAATAAATTATATTAAACTATATTGTTATTATACAGGATTTTCAAATAAGAGGTGTTATTTTGATATTCAATCGTAAAAGATCAATGTTTTCGTCGCTTGTGTGGCACGTAGCGCCGTCTTGTTGAAAGTAAACGTTGTCCAGATCAATACCATCCAATTCCGGCCAAAAAAATCATTAATCATCTCTCGATAGCTCAATCCATTCACCTTAACTGTTGCTCCAGCTTTATTTTCTAAAAAGTAAGGTCCAATGACTCCGTCGGACCATAAACCGCAAAAAACAGTCACACGTTGATGATAGAGATTTTTCAAAAATAACTCCTGGGTTTTCCGAGCCCCAGATGCGACAATTTCGCTTGTTGACGAAGCCACCGAGTTGGAAATGGGCCTCATCACTCAAGATGATTTGCATTTGATTCACTAAGTGAATTTTAATAATTTCAATGCGTTGTTGAAGCTTGTATTGTTCCATTTTAATCAATGGCGTAGTTTCTACTTGTCAAATGTCAAAAAATGACAGCTTCAAATGTAACATCTACCGAAATAGCGAGCTATTCAAAATAACACCTCTTATTGGAAAACCGTGTATTATTTGAATTAATGAAAAATATTTAAATTTAATTATTTCAACATTCGAACCATATTGCGCTCCAAAACGTTATGTCTATAATTAGGACAAAACCTAGTCGATATTTACTTATGTCTGTTTGTTCTTTTAAACTACGCAATGGATTTTGACAGCGTTTTCTGGTACTAACGTACCCATTGTCATTCTATTATGTAAAAAAATTGTCCGTCGGCATATCATCTTATATTTTACAACCTTAAGGAACAATTTTAGTGGTTGAAACTTGATAATTGATTTTGTGTTACATATAAGTGCCCGACTAGCTGATATGTACGCGGTGTAGCTCGTAAAATTATCAATAAATATAATATACATGTAATATGAACCTTCGGGAAGAAATTAGTTGTTTCACCTCGACCAAAAATTGCATTATTTGTTCATGATTCACTTCCATGATGGTCGTTGCAGTTTGTAATGACTCTGATAGGACTATTGACCAAATTGTTCAGGTTGATTCGCCTGCTTGTAAAGCATCCACATCAATTCACATTCCTGAGGAGTTAGCGCTATTGTAGTTATCATATTTGCAGTGGTGTTAAATGAGTCCGTGCTGTGAGCTAGATTGTGTATTCCAGAATGAAATACTGAGGCATTAAGCTGGTTCTTATCCTCAAAATTAACTTGTACAAAATCAGAGTGTAGATGTATCGGACATGTTAGTAACTGCAGTCAAAATTACTGTAGTTTCTTTAAACTGTTATTTTTATTTCTCTTTCCGGAGAAATTGATGCAATGAAAGCTACTCTAACAGCAGTAGAATTATTCTTTGCTATTTTTTCACTGTCGCTCTATCTTCTATTAAAATCGTTAATTAATTGAGCTCATTCACAGCTGTATATATATATATTTTTATTTTATTTTTATTTATTGAATATTTGTATGTTTTTTACAATAAATATACAATTATACATATTATACAGTGTTATAAAGGTAAATAATAATAGCTTTTCCTCACCATAAAGAGACGAGGCTCTTGTGTTTGGTGAGTGAATCCTAGCTCAATTATATGGAATCATGTAAGTAAGTAAATAATATATTTGCAAAACCAAAGGGATAAGTAAGAAATAAAAAATAAAATAAGGCAACATTTATCAATATTTATTTATTTATATATCATTGATTCTAATGGCTGCGATGTGTTTCTGGATATGTTTCTATTATGAGTAATGTCATTACTCTCTAATGTAAATGGCCCCGTATCGGTAATACATCCAATAGTTTATTTCATCTCTTCGAAGAGTACTTCGATAATTTCAAATCCCCGAGTTTCAAAATCCGAAAGTTTGTTCTGTGGCTGAAGAAGTAGCTACATCGGTCATATTTGGTCTGGCATTAATCTCTAATATATAACACCCCGCTCTTATTGATTCAATTTTTTTATTGTAATAAGTACTTGATTCACTTGATCGTGCCACGTCTTCAATTGTTCACTTCCAAGTCATACATTCTCCTCAAACCTCTCTCTTCTTTTACCAAATGTAATTATTTGAATCGTGTTTTCCTCGGACTCAAAAGTTTACTGTTAAAAAACTACATTATGTCGATTCACTATGAATGTTATTGTTGAAATGTGTACCCACGAGATTTGCTTCGACGAAAAACTTTCAAATTTGCATTTAAAACCGGCAATTAGAATGTAAATTATATCGGAGGTGATTTCTTGGGTTATATTTAGTATTTCAACCTAATTATAATTAATTGATTACAATAATGAGTGACATATTTTGAATAAGTGACAGTTGTAAACTGTAAACAAAACGTAATTCTGTGACACTTCGGTTGTAACTGCCTTGTGCAGACTTACATGTTTCACGAACTAAATAACTACCTTCTACAGTGTTACATAGTGTTAATATAATTTATAAGTGATTTCACCGATAATAGTGAAAAAATTGATAATAAAATGTTAAACGTCCCTAATGTCAGTTCTTGAAACAAACATAAACAATATAGTGCTAAATATCATCATATTTTGCCCGAATACATAACAAATTGTGTACGAAATTTGTGATCATTAACACTTATATCTTCTGGTAGAGGATCTCAGGAAAAAAATAAACATAAAAACATTATAAAGCATTCATTTTGGTAAAGTTCATCGACCCAACAAAAAATAACCATTAACAATAAATTGCCATCCTAAATCCATAAAAAAATATAAATAAATGACAGATACCAAAAACAGTTTAGATTGGTGACTACTGAAGGCATAAATGAACCACTCACTAGATCAATATCTTCGGGTTTTTAGTACTGAGCCCATGGGTCCTAATGTTTGCCATAGATAAAAGTCTGTAACTGAAAAATATACGTCACTACTACACATACTCACCATCGACTAGGATAGAAACTATAAAAAAGGCGTAACCATAGACAATATAATTCTCATTCGGAGCCAACCCATTGGCTAGCCTAAAATCGGCCAATGACAGCGGCCTATAAACATGCATGAAGTTCGTACTGGAATGTGGAAAATATACGTCACAAGTCACCCATAGAGATTACCGTGTCTTTTTTTCTGACCCACCCAACAAATTACAGCACAGTGACAGGAACTAGAGCATCTTCGAGCCCAGCTAGCGCGCACGAACATGGAGAAGTCGCTGCCTCGCTTTACTCACATACGATCGGAGTCTCCTTTTAGGAGCCTCCATGGTGAGCGCCTGTCCGAATCAGCAAACCAATTTGGTGTCTACAATGCGCAGGAGATGGAAAACCTTTCAAGTAACAGGTCTGCATCAAGTTCCACAAACCAAACTGAAGTTATTTTAAACCCCACTAATGTTTGGATTGAAACTGAAATGGAGACAAACCATTCTAATGTTATGAATGTTCTGGATCCTATACTATCAAGCAAATAATATAGTATATGTTAGACAGCATCAAGCAAATAATGAATGAGAGAAAAACAAGATTAACAAAGCGGATTGATCTGCCACCAACAGTGCTCTAGAAAACATTAAGAAAATGGTGATTATAAATGCGATGGATAATATTGCTTAAACTTTCTCATAGGTCCAAAAGGGAATTGAAGGAAAATTGGACAAGCTCATAGAAAAACACAGTCAATCTATCAAAAATTCCACATTTGAGCAAAATCCTAATAGAAATACTTATGCAGGAGCAACTGCTGGTGCACCTGCATTTATGTCAGTAGTTTCTGCCTCAAAATCGATCTCAATGAATGGTTTTGAGAGCGAACGTCCTTCCTTAAGACCAACCATTCTATTTTACCCGAATATTCAATAGTGGAAGACATTTGAGGAACTCCAGAGGAACCTTACCTCAATTCTCAACCCAAAAACAGATGGATTTCAGGTGGTAAGGACCCGAAAAATAAAGGGCGCAGGAATTGCAATACAAACAACCAATTCCGGAGGGGTGGAGAATATCAAAAAGGTGAAAGAAAAAGTGAACGCCAAAGGGATCAAAATGATATAACCAATGGGAAAACTCCCTAAAATAGTAGTATATGATGTACCGAAAGGCGAACCCACGAGTGATTCTGCACTATTTGAAAAAATATTCGACAATAATATAAATGGGAAATGCAACCTCTCCAAAGAAGATCACATACGTACAATGAGCGGAGTATCCCTATTCGGCAAAAAAGATTCCGGCTCTACGAATATGATAATAATGTGTGATCCAGAAGCAAGAAAGGTATTAATAGATAGCGGCTTATGCTTCCTTGGGCGGAATGCCTGCCGCGCCCGCGATTACATAGGAGCCACACGATGTTTCAAGTGCCACCAGTACGGCCATACCGGAAAATTCTGCACACAAGAATTACAAACTTGTCGCCACTGCGCTCTGACCAGACATGATTTTATGGATTGCCCCAAGAAATCACAAGCTGCGATCTGCGCGACCTGCACTCGCTTCAAGAAACCAAATTGTACAGTCTACACATTTGAATCAAAGGGCAAGTGATATTATAGGGCCTTCGTTTTCCTTTGTTTGATGTTGAGAGGGAGTTTATTACATAATTTTATTGCTAAAAATTCAGAGCTTCTTTGTCCAAAGGTAGAGTTACATTTAGGAATATTTAGTATGTCTGTTTGCTTGGCTCTGGTTTTATGATCGTTAGAGGGGTTTGACGGCCGGCATAGTCCAGTGGTAACGCATTGGACTGCCATTCCGAAGGTCGCGGGTTCGAACCCGGCGTGCGCAAATAAATTTTATTTGATTAATTTGTGTTATTTCACAATTAATTAATTAAAATAATATATAGTATATTTGCGGCACGTTCCAGAGTGGAAGATACTACCAGTATCGCCCTGTTGTAAGACCACCATTCAGAATTGAAACGTTGCTCCAAATGGCTTTAGCCGTGTTTAGTGACTAGATCTGAATAGCCAGGTACTTCCCCACCTTCCTCTTTCCCTTCCCCACTTACCTTCAGCCTCACAACATCCCCCAATTGGGGATGCCATAGTCTTACTGGCTCCAGACGGGAGCAGTTGGGACTCTTGTGAGGTATTCACTATAAAAAAAAAAATATATATTTTTTAGGTGATGAACTAGAATATTTTTAGCATAGATTTTTTGTAAACTTGGAACATCAAACAGATTAAAAATATCAGTAGTAGGCGTCCTTACGGGGAGCTTTAATAAGGTTTTTATGATCCAATTTTGAGTTTTCTTTAGTTGTTTAAGATGGTTTGATGATGGTGAGCCCCATCCTATTATTCCATATTCCAATAGAGAGTGGCATAGAGCAAAATATACTCTCTTTAGATCTGTAGTTGACAAGATATTTCGTAATTTTTTGAAGAAATAGATGAGTTTTGTTAGCTTTTTTGAGGTTCCTTCGATGTGTGCATCCCAATGAGGTTTGTCGTCAATTACCATCACAAGATATTTAATTGTTTTAGTTTGGACTATATGCGGGCAAGAACATTGCCGATATTTGTTTAGACATTCACTTAATTTGCGTGTATGCTCATTCGTTGGTTGACCTCTTTTGTTTTTAGAGAATGTTAGATATTTAGTTTTACTCACATTTAATGTAAGGGAGTTTGCTTATAGCCAGTTTCGGAGTACAGTCACACCTTGCTCCGCTTTTTTATGTGTGCTTGTCCAATTTTGTTCATAGAATATAATGACAGTGTCATCTGCAAAGCTTATTATGTCTCCTTCAATGGAAAGACTCATAAGTTCATTAATATAAATGAGTAATAGTATTGGACCCAATACGCTTCCTTGAGGGACACCGTACTTGATTGATAGAGTTTTACTACTTTTTTACCAATTTGTACATACTGCTCTCTTCCAGTTATGTAACTTTTAAGTAGATTTAGAGTTGTTTGTGTTATTCCATTTTTTTTAAATTTTAAAAATAGTATTTCATGGTCAATTGTATCAAAAGCTTTTTGAAGGTCAATAAAAACTGGCAAGCATTTTTTACCTTCATCCAGTTATTTTATTATTGTATTTGTTACTTTAGCTATAGCATCACCAGTACCCAGGTTTTCCCTAAAACCATATTGCGTCATTGATAATATTTTATTTTCATCCCAAAAATAAAACCATTTGTTTTCTTATTATTTTTTCCAATATTTTCGATAGTGTAGGTAATAGACTAAATGGCCGATTGTTAGATATTTCATTTTTGGGACCGCTTTTGTATATAGGAATAATCGTATAAATTTTAAGACGCGTGGGATAAATACCTTTTCTTATTGAAAGATTTACAAGGTACGTCAGTGGGTAGATAAGCTCATTTAGTAGATATTTAATTGCTCTGTTTGATATCAGTTCATTTCCGGATGAGGTATTTGTGTTTAGAAAGGCTATGGTTATTCTTATATCTTCATTTGTTATCTTGACTATGTTGAGGGAGTTTTCTTGATTGACATTTTCATTCCACACTGTTTTTTCGGCAGTAAATGAAGATTGTTTGATTTTATTTGCTAAGTTCGAGCCTATATTGCAAAAATATTGACTAAACGATTGGTTGAATAAATCACACAAAGCAGAACACAAAATTGGCAGGATCTCCAAATTATTAGCTATCGAGGTAGTCTGGCCGACCAAATCATAAGCAAATAATAAAGACTGGTTGACCAAGTTATTCGCAAATGTAGTAGACTGGTTGACAAAATCGTTAGCAAATAAAGAAGGCTGACCAACCACCTCATTATCAAATGAAGAAGGCTGGTTTACCAAACCATCAGTAAATGGAGTAGACTGATTGATTAAATCATTAACAAAAGAAGTAGGCTGGTTGACATGATCACCAAGCATTTGCAATTCGTTATCTTACCATTACATTACGTAACGTTATCGGTACTTCGTGTTATTTAAATAACACATCTGCCGTGATGATGGACACTGCAATACTGTCCAAATCGTTGGCTAAAGAAGGAGTCAGCGCAACACGGTATAACACCCCAAAGCAAATAATAAAAATACTTTTGGCCGTGAAAATCTTAAATCATAGGATATTTAAAGTACATTCTTGTGGGAAGTATAAAATAACTTTACATGCAAATACGTGTGCGTCTGCCGCAATCACATTTGCACATTCACGGAAGCAAACACAACAATATCAGTATTTTTTAAACAAAGTTTAATATTACAAAAATTAAAAGACATAATAATTTTAAAAAATATGTTTAAATTAGGTATATAATAAAAAAAATATCAAACCATCAAAAATCGACAAAAAAATTATTTTTTTGTAGGTACAGAGATTGTGGAGATATCTTTTAAAATAAGTTATATTATTTTCGAAAATATCTATAATAGTTTGTGGTTTAGCAAGATCGTTGTATGATCGAGACATTCTTGACATAGGATTAAAATATCCAGTGTAATTAGCGAAAATTTCGATCCAAAATATGTCAAGGTTTCTAGTGAATTTCGGCCGGCGTTTAACTTCATTTGATAGATTAAGTTACAATCTACTTGATTATTCTCAAATTTGTAAAGCATTACGAGGTCCTTAATGTTTCGATTTTAACTCGACTCCCAAATTTGAAATATGTCTTTGTTCGTAATCGTCTAGTACTAGTAGATGGTAGACAACTGATTGATAAGACAAAATCCCTTTAAATTTTCTTTGGACAGATTCAAGACTAGATACCTATGTAATATAGTGTGGATTACAGACTGTTGATCCACACTCAAAAACACTGCGTATTAACGAATTTAATAGAATTATTAGGCTACTATAATTCTTATTAAAACCGAGTAATTTATTTGATTTACTCAAATGTATTGAATGTGTTGGTTGAACTTTAGTTTGTTGTCATAACTTTGTACTTAGCAATATTCAGTTCCATTTTGTTGGCAACACACCAAGCACGTAAAGCGTCAAGCTGCTGCCACACGCAAAGCTCACATCAAAAGTTAATGTACAGCGCATCATCTTTTCTACCGACACACGACGCTATCAAATATTTCTTCCTATGGTAGGAGAGGGGGTCAGTTGAATTCGAGAGCGGCCGAGGAACATAATTTCATCTGTCAAAGTGACAACTTTACTAAGGGAACACAGAACTTAGTTGGTAGCTCCGTAATTAAAATGACCCCCTCTCCTTTTTACGGCGGAGAGGGGGACGCATAACTTTTCAAATATCGCTTCGGGAGCGGATACGTAAAATAAATTCGGTTAGCGAAGTTCAGAACCACACTTATAGCGCGTTATCTTTTTACGTGTGTCGGGTCTGTATGGGATTGTATGGCGAGCGCTATTGTGCTTAAAGCTGCTGCCACACGCAAAGCTCACATCAAAAGTTAATGTACAGCGCATCATCTTTTCTACCGACACACGACGCTATCAAATATTTCTTCCTATGGTAGGAGAGGGGGTCAGTTGAATTCGAGAGCGGCCGAGGAACATAATTTCATCTGTCAAAGTGACAACTTTACTTACTGACAGCTTGAGCACGTTTTCGAAATGGATGATACTTGTCGCCTATTGCTGGATCTGTTGGACAGCTCATCCTCAGATGATGATGCCGCCAAATATATAATTATAAATGCTATTTATAAACTTTTTAGATTTTAAACAATCTGCGCGTAAATAGCGCATTTTCACATAACCTGACATAACCTCTCCGTCGAATCAGGAAATTCGCAGTTCGCACGCCGATCGACGAAAGCGACAGATAATAAATTATTGTAAAATAAGCACACGTCGATTTCCAAAAATGTCGAAGGCAAAGGCGGCAAGGACCAACACCAGGGCAGGGAACGAGAAGAGAGCACGAGAGCTGACGAGAGCAAACCAGATTACCCAGGAAAACAATTGAAAACAATCATCAAACGAACAAACTAGAAGCTTCTCTATGTAGGTATCAGGCCGTCCAACTTTATCAAAAAACCGAATGATATTACCATATAAACATACTGAGTTAAAAATATGATTAATTTTGAAAGGGCGAAAATTTGTTTACTTCAAATTCAAATATTGATTATATTTATATTTTAAATATATGTTAAGTATGTTTGCCAAATAAAGTTTTTTTTTATGTTTCTAAATTTACTAGCACACATGACGATATGAGCTAACATAATAAATAAGAAATGCATTATTAGGCTGCTTATGTCATGGCTGTCAAAGGGAACACGGAACTTATGGTGCTGCCACACGCAAAGCTCACATCAACAGATAATATAAAGCACAATAGCGCTCGCCATACAATCCCATACAGACCCGACACACGTAAAAAGATAACGCGCTATAAGTGTGGTTCTGAACTTCGCTAACCGAATTTATTTTACGTATCCGCTCCCGAAGCGATATTTGAAAAGTTATGCGTCCCCCTCTCCGCCGTAAAAAGGAGAGGGGGTCATTTTAATTACGGAGCTACCAACTAAGTTCTGTGTTCCCTTAGTAAAGTTGTCACTTTGACAGATGAAATTATGTTCCTCGGCCGCTCTCGAATTCAACTGACCCCCTCTCCTACCATAGGAAGAAATATTTGATAGCGTCGTGTGTCGGTAGAAAAGATGATGCGCTGTACATTAACTTTTGATGTGAGCTTTGCGTGTGGCAGCAGCTTAAGTTGGTAGCTCCGTAATTAAAATGACCCCCTCTCCTTTTTACGGCGGAGAGGGGGACGCATAACTTTTCAAATATCGCGTCGGGAGCGGTTACGTAAAATAAATTCGGTTAGCGAAGTTCAGAACCACACTTATAGCGCGTTATCTTTTTACGTGTGTCGGGTCTGTATGGGATTGTATGGCGAGCGCTATTGTGCTTTATATTATCTGTTGATGTGAGCTTTGCGTGTGGCAGCACCATTATATTATCTGTTGATGTGAGCTTTGCGTGTGGCAGCACCATTAAGTCTTTTTTTAAGAGTTCACAATCTTCCATAGATTTAATTGCTTTATATAACTTCCTTCACATTGAATTCTACGAAAAAGTGTTCAATGGGAAAAAAAGGTTTTCGTTAGTATTATTGTTATGATTATGAGTTTTTAATTTTATGGGGGTAGGTTTGTAAGCTGCTCCCCAACTGATAATGTCATATTGTAGAAAAGACTTTACGTATGTTCAATATATTGAGTAAAAGTTTTTTTTTGATGATAAATTTAAAATTCATATGAAATAATTTCCTAATTTTCATCTTTGTATGACAGATCTGATCTTCCCAAGAGAGATTTTTATTAATTATTGTTCCTAAGTATTTTATTTTATTCGCTGTTTTCATAAATGAACATTTAGGTCAAAAGAAAAACGGGTAAACATGAATAGTTGCAGTCGAAACATTTATATATATTTTTAATATTAAATCACCACACTTGGCGGCTGCCCGTTTCATGGTGACCAATGGAACATAGTTATTTTGTATAAAGTCTAGTGTAAACATATGAATTAAATATAAACGGAAATTGGACCTAAATGGAAAGTTGAAAAAGACATGCGTAAAGATAGATTACATTTAAAGACAACTAATTGCATTGTGGGAAATGGAAAATACTTTCTAATTTCAATTACGTAAAATTAAAATCATCTTTCGTTCTGTGAAACGACACCGTCCATTTCCAAACATTATTGTCTAGTGTCATTTTGATATGTTGGTATTCTTGATACTATACAGAGAGATGCTAAAGTGAAGGATAGCAGACTTAAAGAAACACAAAGAAATACATCCCAGTTTTCAAGTGGTTGAGCGGCTACTCTAGATTTGTGTAACATGGATTGTGATGAAAAAGGGTAGTGCCCCCTTTATACCGCCTGCTCGCGTTAAGGCAAGTAAAAACATCACCGTTTTCAAGTGGTTTAGCTGCTACGCTAGCTTTGTGTAATATGGTTTGGGATACAAAAGAAAGTCGTTATACATAAAAGTGTATCAGGATATATACCAAAGTGACAGCGATTGAGCAAATGGCCTGCAATCTCACAAGACGAAAGCTAATTTCAATTTTACGAAATTGAAAATTAAAATTAAATATTTTCCACTTCCCCCAATTCAAATAGTTGTCTTTTAATGTAATTAATGTGAATCAAAAGATTTTTTCAAAAAAAACTGCGTATTAACCGATGCCGACGATCTCCAAAAATTACCGTTTTTTCTTCGTATTAGATACCACTGTTTGTACTATAATCTACAAACTGTAAAAAAAACCTTGAATTTGCTATTACGTAAGTAAATAAATTTTTTCAAATGTATTTTTTAGTTTAACGACAGCCCTTAGAAACTGCAAAATCGCGGCACATGCAACACGCTCATCTTGCGTGTTCGCCCAACTAGCTTCACGTGATCACAATATTATTTGACAGTTTTTTGCGTTCTCATATTTCCATTTAGAAAGTTCCAAACATTCGCTTTCGTAGTTTCGCTACGAAATCTGCTAGTGTATTTTTTTTCTTTTTCCGTTCTCCTACATTTCTTGTGAATAGTATCGTTAAAGTGACTATTTTTATAACGCCACTTTTGCGGAAAACTCCCAAAGGATGATTATGTTATTAATTATTAACTTATTAAGTACTTTTGTAAATATAAATTTTTTTTAAAGGTTGTCATGCTTCTTTTTAACTAAACTAGATATATTTTTAACCCAGTTACGTGCATTTATGTTTGAAATACTGGAATTGCAAATGCACCTGCCGCCAAGACCCGGACAAACCTCACTTCATGAACCCGGGCACCCCTGCTAAGTCACAAAACGTAGTGAACCACTTGAAGTGACCTTTGGTAGAGGTGTTCGTTATAAAATAAATGGTTCCCGCGATGGCGGTACCTAAACCTACCAGCCAAATTTAAATGACTTTAGCCGTTTTTAGTGACCAAATCTGAATAGATAGGTTCTTCCCTATCTTACTCCCCTATATGTGCACCTCACAACATACCAGAATTCAAGGTGCCATAGTCTCACTGGCTTCAGATGGTTGGTAGCAGTTGCGACTTTTGAGACCGGCATCGGTACCGCCGCCCCGAGAACCATTTATTGGATAATCAACACCCCTGCCATAGTTCGTTCCGAGTGGTACGCTACGTTTGGTGACTTACTTAGCAGGGGTGGCTGGGTTCATGGGAAAAGGTTTATCTATTTTGTCTTGGCGGCGAATGCGTTTGCCCACCTACTGCGTGGCCTGTGAGACCTTTTGACCTCTCCAGCCGAACGCTCTTGACCAATCTCCTTTCACCGCAGTGGGAAGGTTGGATTCATACGTCCGTCACTCCTGGACACATTGAGTTCTAATACCCACTCCTCATACCATTTTCCTTCCCATTACTTTCTTTCCTTCATTTCCATAATAAGACCTTTAATACAGCATCTTCAAAGATAAAATAGGCGCTGAGGGATTTTTTTTCCCTCGGGGCCTCTTGGAAAAATGTAAAAAAAATAACTTGTATTATGGTTTTGACTTGTAGAGCGTATGAATGAAGAAAGGAGTGTAAAGAGAATATATGACGCAAATGTGAATGGTAGCAGAAGTCGGGGACGCCCGAGGAATACATGGCACGATCAAGTGAATCAGATACTTGGGTGGGGCCATGTCAAGAGTCAGAATAATAGAAGAGTATAAATAATAATAATGTTTGGATGACTTGTATAGCGCCGTTTTTGTGAAAAATCATCTCAAGGGCGCTGTAATGAGTATGTATGAGAAGATGAATGAATGTGAATGAGGCAAGGAGTGTTGTTTGGCGGTTCGTCCTCTCTGCCTACGGAAACGGCGTGATGGCCAGTCAAGTAGTTAGTTAGTTAAAACAAAACTCACAACATACCCAAATCGGTTATGTCAGTTTTAATGGCTCCAGGCGGTTGGGACTCTTGTTATTCACATAAATCATCTCAAGGGCGCTGTAATGAGTATGTATGAGAAGATGAATAAATGTGAATGAGGCAAGGAGTGTTGTTTGGCGGTTCGTCCTCTCTGCCTACGGAAACGGCGTGATGGCCAGTCAAGTAGTTAGTTAGTTAAAACAAAACTCACAACATACCCACATCGGTTATGTCAGTTTTAATGGCTCCAGGCGGTTGGGACTCTTGTTATTCAGATAAATCATCTCAAGGGCGCTGTAATGAGTATGTATGAGAAGATGAATGAATGTGAATGAGGCAAGGAGTGTTGTTTGGCGGTTCGTCCTCTCTGCCTACGGAAACGGCGTGATGGCCAGTCAAGTAGTTAGTTAGTTAAAACAAAACTCACAACATACCCACATCGGTTATGTCAGTTTTAATGGCTCCAGGCGGTTGGGACTCTTGTTATTCAGATAAATCATCTCAAGGGCGCTGTAATGAGTATGTATGAGAAGATGAATGAATGTGAATGAGGCAAGGAGTGTTGTTTGGCGGTTCGTCCTCTCTGCCTACGGAAACGGCGTGATGGCCAGTCAAGTAGTTAGTTAGTTAAAACAAAACTCACAACATACCCACATCGGTTATGTCAGTTTTAATGGCTCCAGGCGGTTGGGACTCTTGTTATTCAGATAAATCATCTCAAGGGCGCTGTAATGAGTATGTATGAGAAGATGAATGAATGTGAATGAGGCAAGGAGTGTTGTTTGGCGGTTCGTCCTCTCTGCCTACGGAAACGGCGTGATGGCCAGTCAAGTAGTTAGTTAGTTAAAACAAAACTCACAACATACCCAAATCGGTTATGTCAGTTTTAATGGCTCCAGGCGGTTGGGACTCTTGTTATTCACATAAATCATCTCAAGGGCGCTGTAATGAGTATGTATGAGAAGATGAATAAATGTGAATGAGGCAAGGAGTGTTGTTTGGCGGTTCGTCCTCTCTGCCTACGGAAACGGCGTGATGGCCAGTCAAGTAGTTAGTTAGTTAAAACAAAACTCACAACATACCCACATCGGTTATGTCAGTTTTAATGGCTCCAGGCGGTTGGGACTCTTGTTATTCAGATAAATCATCTCAAGGGCGCTGTAATGAGTATGTATGAGAAGATGAATGAATGTGAATGAGGCAAGGAGTGTTGTTTGGCGGTTCGTCCTCTCTGCCTACGGAAACGGCGTGATGGCCAGTCAAGTAGTTAGTTAGTTAAAACAAAACTCACAACATACCCACATCGGTTATTTCAGTTTTAATGGCTCCAGGCGGTTGGGACTCTTGTTATTCAGATAAATCATCTCAAGGGCGCTGTAATGAGTATGTATGAGAAGATGAATGAATGTGAATGAGGCAAGGAGTGTTGTTTGGCGGTTCGTCCTCTCTGCCTACGGAAACGGCGTGATGGCCAGTCAAGTAGTTAGTTAGTTAAAACAAAACTCACAACATAACCAAATCGGTTATGTCAGTTTTAATGGCTCCAGCCGGTTAGGACTCTTGTTATTCACATAAATCATCTCAAGGGCGCTGTAATGAGTATGTATGAGAAGATGAATAAATGTGAATGAGGCAAGGAGTGTTGTTTGGCGGTCCGTCCTCTCTGCCTACGGAAACGGCGTGATGGCCAGTCAAGTAGTTAGTTAGTTAAAACAAAACTCACAACATACCCAAATCGGTTATGTCAGTTTTAATGGCTCCAGGCGGTTGGGACTCTTGTTAAACCATTGTTTTTGAAACATCTTGATTTTTTTTAAATAAGTGGTGTTTTACAAAATGATTTGTTTTATTTTTTTTAAATGACCCCACAAAGTGAATTTACGAAGATTGAAAAAGAACAAAAAAATACTTACGCCGGCGTTTGAACCTGCGACCTCAGGATTAGGCAGTATAAATGTACCTACCTACCTACATATTTTGGTAGGTATAGTAAGTGCAAAACAATTTTTTATTAATGTAGACTTCGTTATTTTACTATGAATGTGTACCTAATTAATTTTTGAAATAAATAAATAACAGCAAAGAAATAAGTAATATTCATTCGCAAATCACTTGAGCAAAATATCTGCAATACCGTATTATTTTTTGTGTGCTAAAAACTGCACGAACCGCTCCCGTAACAAACAGAGGCAACCTTCATGAACGGACTTGTCCAAGTCGTGTCGGGGAGAAATTGGAAGTTCTACACATGCACGCACACATAGATAACTGGCTCGAGAGTCCGATCTAGCGCGACAAGGACCGAAGATCCGTTTCAAAATATGGAAGATCTGTCGCATAATAATAGGCGGTGAACAGACAGTTTATCCCCCGATAGTTGATCGCTTAACAGTTGACCCTCGACAGTTTATCACTCGACAGTTGATCCCTCGATAGTTGATATCTGACATTTTATCTCTCGATAGTTGATGGGTAACAGTTGACCCCCGAAATTTGTACCCTCGATAGTCGATCGCCAACAGACCACCGACAGTTGACCCTTCAATAGTTGATCCCTCGATAGTTGAACCTTAAAAGATGATCCCTTGATAGTTAACCCCCGATAGTTGATCCCTTGATAGTTGATCGCCAACAGTTGACCCCCGACAGTTGTTCCTCGATAGTTGATCACTCGATAGTTGTTCGTCAACAGCTGACCCCTGATAGTTGATCCCGCGATAGTTGTTCGCCAAAAGTTGACCCCCGACAGTTGATTCCTCGATAGTTGATCGTTAACAGTTGACCCCGACCATTCATCCCTCGAGAATTAATACCTCGATAGTTGATCCATGCAGTTGATCACTCAATAGTTGAACGCTTACAGTTGACCCCTGAAAGATGATCCCTTCATAGTTTATTGCTCAACAGTTGACCCTCCACAGTTGATCCCTCGACAGTAGATACCTCGACAGTAGATACCTCAACAGTTGACACTCGATAGTTGATCCCCCGACAGTTAATTACTCGATAGTTAACCCCCCGAAAACTTGAAAGAATTATAAGTATTTTTAAAATAACAATTTTTGCGTTTTTAATGTAATATAATATTTTTAATATAAATATAATACAATATAAATATAAATATAATATTAGCGGTCTTAGTTGTTAGTTTTGAAAAAAGTGCGAAGCTTTAAAAATGGTCACCAACACTTAAACTGGGCGAAGCAGAACCAAAAGCCTCCCAGAGGGTCTAGTAGCAAAAATACGCAAAGCGGGTTTTTAACTGTCAGTTTATTAAATATTATCTGATGAGAAAAACTCACACAATTAAATAAAAATTATTTACAATTAAATAAAAATTGCGACTTTCTCCGAAATCGCGACATAAGTAAACGAAAAAGAATAATAAACATAGAGTAGGTAAATGGGTTCAAAACAAAGATATTATTCCAATCGAATACTCCAAAATCTTAAAACGAGATGATAGTGACATCTGTTAGATATTTTTGTATATATATATATATATATATGCGGGGAGCATTGAATGAGAACATTTTTTCGAGCGCGCCAATACTTCGAGGTCATTTGTATAGATTGAGGTCAGCCTCAATGTATCTGACCCGAAAGTAACATTTTATCGTTATAACATAATATATGAAAGGCGTCGAATGAAGCCAATTTGAAAAATATACAGAAGGGATACATTGGGCCACATTTTACAAAAATATCTAACAGATTTCACTATTGTTATATCTAAACATACAATATCTAACATGTATATATATCTATAAACACACGAACCAGGTTCCACCGTGAGAACAGCAATGAATTTTAAGTCGTCCGTTTGTAGAAAATGAATGGTTGCAGTTGGAACATGAGGAAGGTTTTTCCCGAGTTAATCAATGTGTGGAACTCGTAAGATGAAAAAGGTTATTTTCTACTGTTCATTTTATTCATAAAATACATGATAAAAGAGCATATGACCCTTCAAACGGCTTTTTTAGAATATGAAAAGTTGAACATGGAACATGAAAATGGTTTTTCTAGACTGTGAGTTAGCATATGTCTCATCAAATTTCCGTTTCGAGAAAAGTCGCACTCGGAACATGAAAAAAGTTAATCCTTTTAGTGAGTTAGCATATCTTCTGTCAAACTACTATTTCAAGAACATGAATTGCTAGACGCGGAATATGAAAAAAGTTTTTCTCCAGTATGAGTCAGCATATGGTGCGTCAGATATCTCTTTCGAGAAAATGAAGAGTTGCATATGAACCATGAAAAAGGTTTTTCTCCACTGTTGGTCAGAATATTTTTCCTAAGATTGCTCTTTCGAGAACATGAATAGTCACACTCGGTACATGAACAAGGTTTTTCTCCACTGTGGGTGAGCATTTGGCTCCTTTGATGGCTTTTTCGAGAACATGAAAAGTTGCACATGGAACATGAAAAAGGTTTTTCTTAACTATGGGTCAGCATATGTCTCTTCATTTTTTTGTTTGGAGAACATAAAAAGTTGCACTCAAACCAAAAAAATGTTTTTCTCCGCTGTGAGTTAGCATATGACTCCTTAGAATGCTCTTTTGAGAACATCATAAGTTGCATATAGAACATGAAAAAGGTTTTTATCAACTGTGGGTCAGCATATGGCTCCTTAGATTGCTCTTTAGTAAACATGAATAAATGCACTCGGAACATGAAAAAGGTTTTTCTCCGCTGTGGGTCAGCATATGTCTCTTCAAATGGCCTGGTTGAGAACTTAAATAGTTGCACTCAGAACATGAAAAAGGTTTTTCTCCACTGTGGGTCAGCATATGTCTCTTCAAATGGCTTGGTTGAGAACTTGAATAGTTGCACTCGGAACATGAAAAAGGTTTTTCTCCACTGTGATTTAGCATGTGGTGCGTCAGATATCTCTTTTGGGAACATGAATAGTTGCACTCGGGACACGAAAAAGTTTTTTCTCCACTGTGGGTCAGCATATGGTTCCTTAGATTACTCTTTTGAGAACATGAAAGGTTGCATATGGAACATGAAAAAGGTTTTTCTCCACTATGGGTCAGCATATGGCTGCTTAGATTGCTCTTTAGTAAACATGAATAGTTAAACTCGGAACATGAAAAAGTTTTTTCTCCACTGTGGGTCAGCATATGGTTCCTTAGATTACTCTTTTGAGAACATGAAAGGTTGCATATGGAACATGAAAAAGGTTTTTCTCCACTGTGGGTCAGCATATGGCTCCTTAGATAGCTCTTTAGTAAACATGAATGGTTGCACTCGGAACATGAAAAAGGTTTTTCTCCACTGTGGGTAAGCATATGTCTCTTCAAATGGCTTGTTTGAGAACTTGAAAAGTTGCACTCGGAGCATAGAAATGGTTTATTCTTATTGTGAGTCAATATATGGTCCTTCACATTGCTCTTACGAGAACATGAATAGTTGCTCTCGGGACATGAAAAAGTTTTTTCTAGACTGTGGGTCAGCATATGGTTCCTTAGAGAGCTCTTTTGAGAACATGAAAAGATGCATATAGAACATGAAAAAGGTTTTTCTCCACTGTGGGTCAGCATATGTCTCTTCATATTGCTCGGATGAGAACATGAATAGTTACACTCGGAACATGAAAAAGGTTTTTCTCCACTGTGAGTTAGCTTGTGGCGCGTCAGATATCTCTTTTGTGAACATGAATAGTTACACTCGGAACATAAAAATGGTTTAACCTTACTGTGAGTCAATATATTATGGTCCTTCAAATGGCCTTTACGAGAACATGAATAGTTGCACTCGGAACATAAAAAAGGTTTTTCTCCACTGTGAGTCGGCGTGTGGCTCGTCAGATGGCTCTTTTGAGAACAGAAAAATAATGGTTTTTCCACAGGATGCGTCTTTAGATCTGTCGACAAATTAGGAAAAAAATACGTATATAGGAAGCTAAACAAGTCTTATAACCTACGTACAGCGTAAATAGGATTAGTAAATTC
Source organism: Hesperophylax magnus (assembly GCA_026573805.1). Taxonomy (NCBI): domain Eukaryota; kingdom Metazoa; phylum Arthropoda; class Insecta; order Trichoptera; family Limnephilidae; genus Hesperophylax; species Hesperophylax magnus. The sequence goes on along the minus strand of JAIUSX010000193.1, from coordinate 113,363 downwards.
GTTCAAAATATGTAAATAAAAATGGTGACCGGATAAATCAACACACTGACGATTTAACACACATTTTAAAAGTGAAATAAGTTAAGTAGGTTAGGTGAGGTTGGGTTTTTTTTTCATCGTTTCTAATGACTTTATATCACTTTTAAAATGTGGGATAAATCGTCAGTGTGTTGATTTATCATAGAACCGAAAATGCTTGTACTAAGCGAAACCGGTAATTTTAAGAAAATCAAATAAATAACTTGTTTTTCAAAACAAGCAGCGGGAATTATTAAAACTTACATAGAAACGTGGTTTGATCTGTAGTCTAAGAAATGCTTTCAAAGCGTTCTAAATAGTTTTTTTTAACATCGCGAAGGCCACGGAAATTTATCCCCCTTCATCTTCTCGGGGTACAAGATCCGCCTTGATGGTTAACGCTTTTTTTAAAAGGTTGCGTGAGAGAACAGAGTGATACCAGATAAAATAAGCACTTTAAATTCATAAAAACGTAAAACATTGGAGAGCACGAATTGTTTGACGTGTTCTCAATAATCGGTTTTACCTGCTGTGTGGGTAATTCTTTCGAAACGTTCTAAGCATTCCTTTTTAATATCCGGCAGGTCAATGTCGATCTCCACGTAAGGATATCCCCCTTCATCTTCTCGGGGTCCAAGATCCGCCTTGATGGTAACTGTCTCCAAATTAATGCTACCTGGATAAACAAAACAACAATACTTATATCGATAATTGATGTACATCAAAACGTATTTGTGCTAGTAGAAAGATTTAAATAAAATAAAAAACATGAAACAGAACAAGATCGAGACAAACAAAAAGATAAATGTCTCTGAATTCAGGATTAAGAACACGATTCTAAGACTTGATTATACTAAAGACGTATCCCCCAGGACGACAATAGATCATGGGTTCAATTCCTAGTTGCTACCCTTATACTTTTATTTATACGTCTTATTCTGCCTACTGATATATAGAGTTTTCCAATAAGAGGTGTTATTTTGAATATTAATTAAGGAATTAATGATTCTTTATGGCCGGAATTGGATGGTATTGATCTGGACAACGTTCAATTTCAACAAGACGGCGCTACGTGCCACACAAGCAACGAAACCATTGATCTTTTACGGGAAAAGTTTCCGGACTGTGTTATCTCTCGAAGAGGTTATCACAATTGGCCACCGAGATCTTGTGATTTCACACCTTGCGACTTCTTCCTTTGGGGCTACGTGAAAGAAATTTATTTCAAAAATAAGAAATACGAAGATGTCCGCTTCAGGGACTGATTCTTCAAGAAAGAAAGATCATTTGTTCATGAACATCTTCAGTACGGAGTGTGTTTTTAGTCAATGGAATGATGTGTTTTTCCATGAATATTTGTGTATTTTTTAATATATGTATAGTAAAGCATGTTACTTAAGCCATGTCACAAATTGAGGTGAAACTTGAGGAACAAGCCTAGTCCAGTCGGCCCGACATTTCATAACGGTCGTGAATTTAGAACATCCGAATTTAATGTCCTACATTCTTAGCATATGAAATGAAACTTACTGGCAGACGGAATACTCTCCGCATATAGCAAACATTCCTTCTTTACATTTGGGAGGTCGACATCTATATCCGTGTACGGTATTTCACATTCGTCTTCTTCCTGGGGCCCTGGTTCCGTCTTGATGGAAACATTTTCTGGATTTAGTAGATCCTTGGCGCTGCTGTGGTAGCGATAGCTTTAAGTTAAAAAAATATATCTAAAACAAAACAGTGATATTGGAAAATCTTTTAATAAACAGGGGAAACAGTTTTTTTTTGTTACTGATATCTCAAACATAATTCTTGAGAGTGTTCAATATCAGAATTTGTTAGCGTTGGATTAAGTGGCAACAAATAAAAGTAAGGATGGGTTTTTTTTTTATCTAGAAATAAAAATAAAAATTTAAGAATACTAAAATGTATAACCCCAAAAAAGACAATAAAAAATAAATTAATTAGCATCCTACTATTAAATCTGTCTGGCAAAGGGCTTGCATAGGTAAAATGAAGGTGTGATACCAGTTCGTTCTTGATGCGAAATAGTAGATTCCGGCTCTTCACAGCCCCAGCCTCTTCACAGTCCCAGTTTATAATTTATCAAAAAATAATGTCGTAGTCCAATGCAAAACAGCCTCACGCTGCTGGTCTCCAAAAGGGTCCCTCTTAACCAATCAGGATCGGCAGATGCCATCCGATTCCATCAATCAAATGGTCAATGCTCCATATGCAAAGCTGATGCTCACAAAAATTGGCTAATGTATTCGTAGAACCTTAGCCAAGAGGAATGCCCGCTGATCTGGGCTGGTGATCAAAGAATGGCCACTGCTTCCAATGCAAATCACAGATTCTTCCTCCCTCAGGTTTGGCAACTCTCCAAGTCAAAATTCCAGGGCTGTCAATTTGACCAATAGCAAAATGACAATGTGTAGGTACTTAAAGGTCCCACAATCCAAGACCATAGATGCGATTTAAGTAAAGTGATGAACACACCTTGTTACAAATCTTACGTATAACAAATAATATCATTAATCCTTCTGCTGGTGATTTACCAAAGAAACATTTTCCTCGGTGGTTATATTGGTGTTCGGCAACTGAAGTGTTTAGTTTAGGACATGCAAATATATATTTAAGTATTGTACGATTTTCAGTTTTGAATGAGTAATTAATTTTATTTTTTTCTATAAATAATTTGAATACTTATTTGAATTTTTCACAAATAACTGAATATTGAGAGAATCGCCATATATCATGGGATAACTCAATAAATAACACATAATAATATCTTTCTCAAAATATAAAACCGTAGAACCTTATCCGCTTTCAAAAGAATATCGGAAATACTTATATTTTGTAAATGATTATTTAAATCAAATGCTAATTTATGTATTTATTCTGAATCTACCCGCGCATAATACGAAATAGTTTTAAATAAAACCTTTTGATTGACCTTAATTACTATAAAAGGAATTAGGCATTTGGGAAAATTAAATTTTTTAATTACGTGAATTGATCATTCGCTTTCGTTGTATGGGATAACAGCCGGAATAATTTCTATTGAGGACATATTGAATTGTTTTACGATCATTTAATAAAGAACTTAATTTGCTACACTATACAATAAAACCGTAACCGAAAATGCGTTCGTAAATAGGAGATTTTGAACTATAAAGCAGTTTTTATAGGCCTGATAAATTATTTTTTTCTAGGCTTATTAAAAAACTTACGCAGTGCATCGCCATAAGCTTTTTTAGTAGGCACCATTGTGTTGGAATATTGTATTACTTTTTTTTTTTTCATAAACGTTATTCAATTGTCTCTAGCCGTTTGATGTGCTTCCTTTTGCAAATTAAACATCTTAAATAATTATTTTCTCGGCAGGATATGGCGAGACGTGCAAAAATAAGGATTTGAGGAGTCACAACGTTTTTCGACAGTTATATAAAAGTTTTGCCAACCTTTTATATAGCTGTCGAAAAGCGGAAATGGTGAGTGCTGGTCCCAGACGTAAAATCAGGATACCAGCGCGACTCTCAAGTTATTCTGATGAAAGGTTTGTTTAAATTAAACTATTAATTATTTCACATTTTTCGTATCAACTGTATTCTTTATACTGGCTAGTAGAGTAAAAAATCATTTTTTAATGTCGATTATATTTTTTTTAACATGAAGTTCGTCACTTATGTAGAATCAGTAATACTAATTGACAGGAATTATTTGAAATGGCTGTCATCCCATACAAGGATAGCGAATTTTAATTTTACATAATTAAAAAAATAGAATGCTAATTTTGAAAATTTCCCAAATGCAGTGAGTTTCTTTTTATTATAATAAGAGTGAATCAAAAGGTATTATTAAAAAATATTTCGTATTATCCGTGGCCAGCGATTCCGAATATTTACCCAAATTAAAAACCCCTAATCCGCCAATATAATTTAGCAACGTATTTACAACCGGCTGCGTCGAAGTTATTTGTATTAATGAGTGTATAGTTAAAGAATAAGTCTTCCGCCCACCATAATTGATTTTGTCAATACACTATATGAGTAACAATTGATTAGAAAAACAAAGAGCATTCGTGCGACTTTATAGAATGGCATTGAAGCCACATCTATTTGCCTGGCAACCATCTTTTATGAAAAACTTTAGAAATGATTTATACGCAAAGTGGTACATAACGAATTATTTTTATTTGATTTCTGTATTATTAATGAAATTATAACGGCTTATGAATGTGTTGAATTAGGTGACTGGATAACTCATCAGAATGACAATTCAACAGACATTTAAAAAGTGATGGAAAGTCATGAAAAGTGATTGAAAAAAACAGGTTAAATGGGTTAAATATCTAACCTAGTTTTTGTGTCATCACTTTTATTGACCTTGTATAATTTTTTAAAGGTGTGCTGATTTGTCATTTTGATGACTTATCATTGCAGCATACGCAGTGTTACTGTATCACTCTAATACTGCTTAAATCATATTAGAAATTTAATGAATCTACAGAAGCACTAATTTTAATATATGTAGACGTCAAATTGACAGTTTAAACGCACCTCGAATAGTTCAGCAAATGGATTCCCTAATTTGACATAAGAAACTAGGTCACGTTAGATACAGCGCGGTTGTTCGTTTGAGCCTGCCATAGCTCAAATTAAAGAACAGTGGTCGTTCAGTAAGATTTGGAATAACGTCTGCTACCAAAATGAATAAAATATTATTACTTACCAGTAACTATCACAAGTTAAAGATGTATTATGTAGAATTACAGATTAGAAACATGACGCAACGACTAGTATGGAGGAAATGTCAAAAAGTTGATTAATTTTGCATAGACAATGATGAAGTCATAGACAATAATTAGTCTATTGCTGTGTATCTTTGTTTGCGTATTTGTAATTGCGTATTGTTGTTTCATGAATATTTTAATAAAATGGTTACAATAATACATAATAAATGGCCCAAGAACAAACAAAGAAATACGTATTTTAAAGAATTTTTTCACCAATGAGGAAAACTAGATCATGAGTTTTTTGTAGTCTTTGGAGCAATCAACTACCTGTGTCCATAGTAATACGGTAAGAAAGTACAAGGCCGCATTAGGTATTATGGTTAAAAAAAAAATTGCCTAGAAGTACATCCATAATAACATACAAAGTCAAAAGTATTATAAACTGGTTTTGATAATATACATCATACATATTATTGCAACAGCCGAGAGTTAATCATTAGTAACTCTAAAAAAACTCTAGCATATCTACATTTTCTTTTATTTAAAACGAAGTTACATATAATGAAATAATTAATAAAAGATGACAAAGGCTCAGGACCTCTTGTGTGGGTTAATATTTAAAAAATTGAATCAGACAACAGGTTTTGAAATGCAATAAATTATATTAAACTATATTGTTATTATACAGGATTTTCCAATAAGAGGTGTTATTTTGATATTCAATCGTAAAAGATCAATGTTTTCGTCGCTTGTGTGGCACCTAGCGCCGTCTTGTTGAAAGTAAACGTTGTCCAGATCAATACCATCCAATTCCGGCCAAAAAAATCATTAATCGTCTCTCGATAGCGCAATCCATTCACCGTAACTGTTGCTCCAGCTTCATTTTCTAAAAAGTAAGGTCCAATGACTCCGTCGGACCATAAACCGCAAAAAACAGTCACACGTTGATGATAAAGATTTTTCAAAAATAACTCCTGTGTTTTCCGAGCCCCAGATGCGACAATTTGGCTTGTTGACGAAACCACCGAGTTGGAAATGGGCCTCATCACTCAAGATGATTTGCATTTGATTCACTAAGTGAATTTTAATAATTTCAATGCGTTGTTAAAGCGTGTATTGTTCCATTTTAATTAATGGCGTAGTTTCTACTTGTCAAATGTCAGAAAATGACAGCTTCAAAAGTAACATCTACCGAAATAGCGAGCTATTCAAAATAACACCTCTTATTGGAAAACTGTGTATTATTTGAATTAATGAAAAATATTTAAATTAAATTATTTCAACATTCGAACCATATTGCGCTCCAAAACGTTATATCTATAATTAGGACAAAACCTAGTCGATATTTACGTATGTCTGTTTGTTCTTTTAAACTACGCAATGGATTTCGACAGCGTTTTCTGGTACTAACGTACCCATTGTCATTCTATTATGTAAAAAAATTGTCCGTCGGCATATAATCTTATATTTTACAACCATAAGGAACAATTTTAGTGGTTGAAACTTGATAATTGATTGTGTGTTACATATTAGTGCCCGACGAGCTGACATGTACCCGGTGTAGCTCGTAAAATTATCAATAAATATAATATACAAAGATTATGAACCTTCGGGAAGAAATAAGTTGTTTCACCTCGACCAAAAATTGCATTATTTGTTCATGATTCACTTCCATGATGGTCGTTGCAGTTTGTAATGACTCTGATAGGACTATTGACCAAATTGTTCAGGTTGATTCGCCTGCTTGTAAAGCATCCACATCAATTCACATTCCTGAGGAGTTAGCGCTATTGTAGTTATCATATTTGCAGTGGTGTTAAATGAGTCCGTGCTGTGAGCTAGATTGTGTATTCCAGAATGAAATACTGAGGCATTAAGCTGGTTCTTATCCTCATAATTAACTTGTACAAAATCAGAGTGTAGATGTATCGGACATGTTAGTAACTGCAGTCAAAATTACTGTAGTTTCTTTAAACTGTTATTATTATTTCTCTTTCCGGAGAAATTGATGCAATGAAAGCTACTGTAACAGCAGTAGAATTATTCTTTGCTATTTTTTCACTCTCGCTCTCTCTTCTATTAAAATCGTTGATTAATTGAGCTCATTCACAGCTGTATATTTATTTATATATCATTGATTCTAATGGCTGCGATGTGTTTCTGGATATGTTGATATTATGAGTAATGTCATTACTCTCTGATGTAAATGGCCCCGTATCGGTATTACACCCAATAGTTTATTTCATCTCTTCGAAGAGTACTTCGATAATTTCAAATCCCCGAGTTTCAAAATCCGAAAGTTTGTTCTGTGGCTGAAGAAGTAGCTACATCGGTCATATTTGGTCTCGCATTAATCTCTAATGTATAACACCCCGCTCTTATTGATTCAATTTTTGTATTGTAATAAGTACTTGATTCACTTGATCGTGCCACGTCTTCAATTGTTCACTTCCAAGTCATACATTCTCCTCAAACCTCTCTCTTCTTTTACCAAATGTAATTATTTGAATCATGTTTTCCTCGGACTCAGAAGGTTACTGTTAAAAAACTACATTATGTCGATTCACTATGAATGTTATTGTTGAAATGTGTGCCCACGAGATTTGCTTCGACGAAAAACTTTCAAATTTGCATTTAAAACCGGCAAGTAGAAAATAAATTATATCGGAGGTGATTTCTTGGGTTATATTGAGTGTATCAACCTAATTATAATTAAGTGATTACAATAATGAGTGACATATTTTGAATAAGTGACAGTTGTAAACTGTAAACAAAAGTAATTCTGTGACACTTCGGTTGTAACTGCCTTGTGCAGACTTACATGTTTCACGAACTAAATAACTTCCTTCTACAGTTTTACATAGTGTAAATATAATTTATAAGTGATTTCACCGATAATAGTGAAAAAATTTATAATAAAATGTTAAACGTCCCTAATGTCAGTTCTTGAAACAAACATAAACTATATAGTGCTAAATATCATCATATTTTGCCCGAATACATAACAAATTGTGTACGAAATTTGTGATCATTAACACTTATATCTTCTGATAGAGGATCTCAGGAAAAAAATAAACATAAAAACATTATAAAGCATTCATTTTGGTAAAGTTCATCGACCCAATAAAAACTAACCATCGACAATAAATTGCCGTCCTAAATCCATAAAAAAAAAAAAATCACAGATACCAAAAACAGTTTAGATTGGTGACTACTGAAGGTCATCTGAACTTAACCATAGAAAATCAGTAAATCTGAGTTAACCATAGACAAAAACCAAAACAACAAAGTTTCAGTTTATGCATATTCTTTGAAGTGCGTGACGGTATTTACTGTCACGGGAAAAAAAACAATTCATCATGTGCTCCTCTGAGTCTGAGGATTATTCAGCTAAAATATCAATCATACTACAATCTCAACATATTATAGCACAGCGACAGGAACTAGAGCATCTTCGAGCCCAGCTAGCGCGCACGAACATGGAGAACTCGCTGCCTCGCTTTACTCACATACGATCGGAGTCTCCTTTTAGGAGCCTCCATGGTGAGCGCCTGTCCGTATCAGCAAACCAATTAGGTGTCTACAATGCGCAGGAGATGGAAAATCTTTCAAGTAACAGGTCTGCATCAAGTCCCACAAACCAAACTGAAGTTATTTTAAACCCCACTAATGTTTGGATTGTAACTGAAATGGAGACAAACCATTCAAATGTAATTAATGTTCTGGATCCTATACTATCAAGCAAATAATAAAGTATATGAAAGACAGCATCAAGCAAATAATGAATGAGGGAAAAAACAAGATTAACAAAGAGGATCGATCTGCCATTAACAGTGCTCTAGAAAACATTAGGAAAATGGTGTTTATAAATGCGATGGATAATACTGCTCAAACTTTCTCAGAGGTCCAAAAGGGAATTGAAGGAAAATTGGACAAGCTCATAGAAAAACACAGTCAATCTATCAAAAATTCCACATTTGATCAAAATCCTAATAGAAATACTTATGCATGAGCAACTGCTGGTTCACCTGCATTTATGTCAGTAGTTTCTGCCTCAAAATCGATCTCAATGAATGGTTTTGAGAGCAAACTTCCTTCCTTAAGACCAACCATTCTATTTTACCCAAATATACAATAGTGGAAGACATCTGAGGAACTCCAGAGGAACCTTACCTCAATTCTGAACCCAAAAACAGATGGATTTCAGGTGGTAAGGACCCGAAAAATAAAAGGCGCAGGAATTGCAATACAAACAACCAATTCCGAAGGGGTGGAGAATATCAAAAAGGTGAAAGAAAAATTGAACGCCAAAGGGATCAAAATGATATACCCAATGGGAAAACTCCCTAAAATAGTCGTATATGATGTACCGAAAGGCGAACCCACGAGTGATTCTGCACTATTTGAAGAAATATTCGACAATAATATAAATGGGAAATGCAACCTCTCCAAAGAAGATCACATACGTACAATGAGGAGAGTATCCCTATTCGGCAAAAAAGATTCCAGCTCTATGAATATGATAATAACGTGTCATCCAGAAGCAAGAAAGGTATAAATAGATAGCGGCTTATGCTTCCTTGTGTGGAACGCCTGCCGCGCCCGCGATTACATAGGAGCCACACGATGTTTCAAGTGACACCAGTACGGGCATACCAGAAAATTCTGCACACAAGAATTACAAACTTGTCGCCACTGCGCTCTGACCGGACATGATTTTATGGATTGCCCCAAGAATTCACAAGCTGCCATCTGTGTGACCTGCACTCGCTTCAAGAAACCAGCAAACCAACCAAGGGAGATAGAGTCTGCCTTGCACAAAAAGCCGCGATTGATATGCAAGTCAGCATGACCAACTATGGCGTATTATCATACAGAAAAAGATGACGGGTTACTTACCGCGATATCATTTGTTTTATCGATTGATATCATTTGTTTTATCGAAACATGGTTGAACTCAACAGTATTCAGTGTAGAATTGTTAGATGACAGATACATAGTATTTAGAAGAGATCGCGAGTCCACCAAATCTGTGTCTAGAGAAGGTGGTGGAGTTCTAGCCACCGTTTCTAAAAAACTTCTTATTTCAAGAAAAACTGAGTGGTAAAGTGACAATGAAGATTTGTGGCTCGTGATCAAGTCCAATACTCATTCAAACTCGTTAATTTTTATTTGTGTCGTATACATTCCACCTACTGTAACTATTGATAATTATTGCAGTCAGATCGTAAAATTAAACTTGTGGTAGGAGCTGGAGGATCGAAAAAGCGGGGAGAAAATAATTTAATTATTAAATATATCAACAATAGAGCTAAAATTATAACCAATATACCAAAAAACTTATAACCGCGCCACGTCACATCTTTTACCCGAACGTCAGGGGACTTCGGACTAAACTCAGTGACTTTAGAACTAATGCACCCACTATCACACAGGACATCATCATAATCTTTGAGACCTGGCTGGAACCATCGATATACTCAGCGGAGCTCGGTCTACCTAACCACAGTATCTACCGATTTGACCGAAATCGGAACACCAGCTAGAAATTATAGCAGTAAATAAAAAAATTCATCGAAATTATTAAAAAACAAAAACAGTGATGCTGAGCAAATTTTTGTAATGTTAAACGATAAATCCAAAAAACTATCATCGGATGTGTAGGGCCAACTGCTGTACCTGTGGACGGTTTTACCTATGGACACTATGCATATTTCACAAACTGTACAACCTAAAATTACAAAAAAAATATTAACATGCAGTAATTTTGTTAAATGGCAACACTGACTAACGGCCATTTCTCTTCTGTCCCAACTTGGAAAGCGCAGCATACTACTAAAACTAATATTTTATTAATAAAAAGTTAGTTTATTACCATATTGAAACGGTTTTTCCTAATACCCGAATCACAAATTTCGATATGTATTTAGTTTAACTTGAGAAATAACATATCATATACCCATTGACGATTTTTAAACCTTCTAAGTAGATTATCTTAGCCATTATAACAATTTTAGCTTATAATGTCAAAATTGTACTTGTGGACAACACAATGATTGTACCTGTGGACTGTCCACAGGTACAATCAATATATCTTTTAAAGTTTAAGAATTTATTTTGTTTCTATTTCAAGTGCATATATAGTTATATAATGCGTGTATGTACATTCCCTAAAGCACCACCCAGGAAGACAGAAAAACGAGGAAGAAAACCTGGTAGGAATATAATACTGACAGACACCCCCGAAAAAAATGAGATAATGAACGCATATTTAAAAAAGAATCACAACAAAATAAAGGCTAATGTCAGGGGAGGAAAAAATAAAGCTTAAAGAGTTCAAAAGGTTCCAGCATCAAAGATAAAACATTAATTGATTTAGACAAGCCCAGCACCGGCAAGATTAAAATAATAAGCGATTTTACGCTTGTTATATGGACAGTTTGTAGACAATATAAAAACAAAATTAACATCCTGACATGTAACTTATGCCAAGGTTATAGAATCTAATACATCGGACTCATTAAAACCAGATAAAAACATACGAAACGCGACATGTCAACAACCCTCCCACACTCAAACAGAAATGCCCGAATACGTAGGCATGAAAATATATATATACACAAACATACAGAAACACATTCATACATACATATATGCGGTTGTATATAAGTATATATATATATATATATATATATATATATATAAATATATACACACATTTACATCCGCATACATATATATTCAAATATATATATATATTATAATTTATATATATATATATATATATATTTGTACCTATATATTATTTATAAATATCTAAACATACAATATCTAACATGTATATATATCTATAAACACACGAACCAGGTTCCACCGTGAGAACAGCAGTGAATTTTAAGTCGTCCGTTTGTAGAAATCGAATGGTTGCAGTTGGAACATGAGGAAGGTTTTTCCCGAGTAAATCAATGTGTGGTACTCGTAACAAGAAAAAGGTTATTTTGTACTGTTCATTTTATTCATAAAATACATGATAAAACATTATAAAATTAAATTAGATATGATACATTAAATCACCATACTAGGCGACTGCCTGTTTCATGCTGAGTCAGCATATTACCCTTCAAACGGCTTTTTTTAGAATATAAATAGTTGAACATGGAACATGAAAATGGTTTTTCTACACTGTGAGTCAGCATATGTCTCATCAAATTTCCGTTTCGAAAAAAGTTGCACTCGGAACATGAAAAAAGGTAATCCTTTTAGTGAGTTAGCATATGTTGTGTCAAACTACTATTTCGAGAACATGAATAGCTAGACTCGGAATATGAAAAAAGTTTTTCTCCAGTATGAGTCAGCATATGGTGCGACAGATATCTCTTAAGAGAACATGAATAGTTGCACTCGGAGCATAAAAATCGTTAATCCTTATTGTGGTCAATATATGGCTTATACGAGAACATGAATAGTTGCACTCGGAACATGAAAAAGGTTTTTCTCCACTGTGGGTCAGCATATGTCTCTTCAAATGGCTTGGTTGAGAACTTGAATATTTGCAATCAGAACATGAAAAAGGTGTTTCTCCACTGTGATTTAGCATGTGGTGCGTCAGATATCTCTTTTGTGAACATGAATAGTTGCACACGGGACATGAAAAAGTTTTTTCTCCACTGCGAATCAGCATAAGTCTCTTCAAATGGCTCGGTTGAGAACTTGTATAGTTGCACTCGGAACATGAAAAAGGTTTTTCTCCACTGTGATTTAGCATGTGGTGCGTCAGATATCTCTTTTGTATACATGAATAGTTGCACTCGGGACATGAAAATGTTTTTTTCTCCACTGTGGGTCAGCATATGGTTCCTTAGATTACTCTTTTGAGAACATGAAAGGTTGCATATGGAACATGAAAAAGGTTTTTCTCCACTGTGGGTCAGCATATGGCTCCTTAGATTGCTCTTTCGTAAACATGAATAGTTGCACTTGGAACATGAAAAAGGTTTAACCTTACTGTGAGTCAATATATGGTCCTTCAAATGGCTATTACGAGAACATGAATAGTTGCACTCGGAACATAAAAAAGGTTTTTCTCCACTATGAGTCTGCGTGTGGCTCATCAGATGGCTCTTTTGAGAACAGAAAAATAATGGTTTTTCCACAGGATGCGTCATTAGATCTGTCGACAAATTAGGAAAAAAATACGTATATAGGAAGCTAAACAAGTCTTATAACCTACGTACAGCGTAAATAGGCTTAGTTAATTCGGTAAAAATATGTAAATAAAAATGGTGACCGGATAAATCAACACACTGACGATTTAACACACATTTTAAAAGTATAATCCAGGATGACAATAGATCCTGGGTTCAATTCCTAGTTCTGACCTTTATCCTTTTTTTATTTATCTATACGTCTTATTCTGCCTCCTGATATATAGGGTTTTCCAATAAGAGGTGTTATTTTGAATATTAATTAAGGAATTAATGATTCTTTACGGCCGGAATTGGATGGTATTGATCTGGACAACGTTTACTTTCAACAAGACGGCGCCACGTGCCACACAAGCAACGAAACAATTGATCTTTTACAGGAAAAGTTTCCGGACCGTGTTATCTCTCGAAGAGGTGATCACAATTGGCCACCGAGATCTTGTGATTTCACACCTTGCGACTTCTTCCTTGGGGGCCACGTGAAAGAGAAGGTCTACGCCAGCAGCCCAGCGTCGATTCAAGACCTCAAAGATGGAATTCGTGAGGCTATCGAGGACATAAGGCAGACACTTTGCGATTTGGTTATGGAAAATTTCATGAAAAGGATATGGTCCTGTAGGCGTTGTCGTGGTGGTCATTGGACTGATGTTATTTTTTACTATTAACGGAATACCTTCCTCTTTATAATGAAATAATCATTCATTTATATTAAAATATGGCATTTTTCTTTGATTTTCACACCTCTTATTGGGAAACCCTGTATTACATTGATAAGTATAACCTCCAAAATAGGTGAATATAAAAATAGTTTCCTGAAAATATTTACCATTGAAGATACCATTAAATATATCTACTTAAAAGCGGGCATTTGCATAACACACTTAAGAATTTATTTAAAATATAAGTAATACGAAGATGTCCGCTTCAGGGACTGATTCTTCAAGAAAGAAAAATCATTTGTTCTTAAACATCTTCAGTACGGAGTGTGTTTGTTTTTAGTCAATGGAACGATGTGTTCTTCCATGAATATATGTGTATTTTTTAATATATGTATAGTAAAGCATGTTACTTAAACCATGTCACAAATTGAGGTGAAACTTGAGGAACAAGCCTAGTCCAGTCGGCCCGACATTTCATAACGGTCGTGAATTTAGAACATCCGAATTTAATATCCTACATTCTTAGCATATGAAATGAAACTTACTGGCAGACGGAATACTCTCCGCATATTGCAAACATTCCTTCTTTACATTTGGGAGGTCGACATCTATATTCGTGTACGGTATTTCACATTCGTCTTCTCCCTGGGGCCCTGGTTCCGTCTTGATGTTAACATTTTCTGGATTTAGTAGATCCATGGCGCTACTGTGGTAGCGATAGCTTTAAGTTAAAAAATATATATCTGAAACAAAACAGTGATAGTGGAAAATCTTTTAATAAATTGGGGAAACAGTTTTTTTGTTACTGATATCTCAAACATATTTCTTGACAGTGTTCAATATTAGAATTTGTTAGCGTTGGATTAAGTGGCAACAAATAAAAGTAAGGATGGGTATTTTTTTATCTAGAAAAAAAAATAAAAATTTAAGAATACTAAAATTTATAACCACAAAAAAGACATTATAAAAAATAAATTAATTAGCATGCTTCTATTAAATCTGTCTGGCAAAGGGCTTGCATAGGTAAAATGAAGGTGTGATACCAGTTCGTTCTTGATGCGAAGTAGTAGATTCCGGCTCTTCACAGCAACTGTCCCAGTTTATAATTTATCCAAAAAATAATGACGTAGTCCAATGCAAAACAGCCTCACGCTGCTGGTCTCCAAAAGGGTCCCTCTTAACCAATCAGGATCGGCAGATGCCATCCGATTCCACCAATCAAATGGTCAATGCTCCATATGCAAAGCTGATGCTCACAAAAATTGGCGAATGTATTCGTAGAACCTGAGCCAAGAGGAATGCCCGCTGATCTGGGCTGGTGATCAAAGAATGGCCACCATAAATCAACTATCTATAGATTGATAACTCCGCCCTCTTTCCATACGTTTGGTTTGGTCAAGTTTTAACCATAGATCTGGCAAATTTGTATACACCACGCATCGCCGACGTTACACCACACTAGCGATGGGCGGAATCGATGAATCATCGATGGTTTACTCGATCTTTTTTACCATTCGAAATATCTCGATTCATTGTCAGAATTAATTCGAATGCAACTCCAAGACAATCGTTTTGAAACGTCATCGAAAGTCGTCGCTGTGATTGGTCAGAAATAATCGATGCCAGCCAAGCGTTGTGATTGGTCAGAATTAATTCGAATGGACGGTCCGAAATAATCGTTTTCAAATGTCATCGAAAGTGGAATCGAGACAATCGCTCTGAAATGTCAGAAATCATTCGAATGTTCAGTCCGAGACAATCGTTTTCAAACTGTCAGAATTCATTCGAAAACGCAAATCGATTCTCACATTCGAGAGGTTATATTTCGAGATGTCAAAATATCTCAGATCGCTTGACAAACGAAATATTTTATAAGTACATTGTTGGCTGCCTACTGAAGCATGTTGATGTTATAATCAACCTCGTGTGTGAATTGTAAATTATGAATTAAAAGCATTTTAGTAATTGACACAACATCACACTGAAATAGATCGTGTTAGAGAAGATAAATAACAATACAAGTACAATATTATGTACCTAATTTTAATTTTGTCTGTTAATATGACATTTTAATAACATAACATGAGCATACCTAACGTTTTATAACAAATAAAACAATAATTTCAAAAGAACATAACAAAAATTTAGGAAAAAAGTGAAATATTTTTGAAAACTGATATACCAATAATAATATATTTTATATATTATTATTGCAGAGAGTATTGCTTCAGATGA
This sequence comes from Hesperophylax magnus, assembly GCA_026573805.1. Classification (NCBI taxonomy): domain Eukaryota; kingdom Metazoa; phylum Arthropoda; class Insecta; order Trichoptera; family Limnephilidae; genus Hesperophylax; species Hesperophylax magnus. Next base: position 97,509 of record JAIUSX010000193.1, on the reverse strand, counting down.
ATAGTATTAGTCACACAAATTTATGTTGCTGTTCAGGAAAATCATGTAGTCTAAATTTTTGGGGCACATACGATTTCTTCGTTGATTTGTGAGTTGTCCGGCCTTTGAAAATACTCGTTCCGAAGGAACTGAGGTTGCAGGAATACATAGATACTTTTTTTGTAATTGGTGAAGTTCTGGAAAGGATCTTTCTTCCTTTTTCCAAAATATCATCGGGTTTTCGTTGGGCGGGGGGTATTTCATTTTTAAATACTCTCTGATAATGGTTTGGCCGGAGGTACTGGGGTCAAATACATTGATTTTGCTTGCCCTTTGAGTATCGTAGTTTGACCAAGCGGATGCTATGTTAACAGAATCAATTATCTGTGAAGTTGGTTCGCACTCAATATCAGCTTCGATTGATGATCCGGATCTGATGAGTACTTGAAGCTCACCTTCTACCATCTTCTGAGCAGCCGACGCATGATGTTTGGATCTAAATCCTATTTCCTTGAATCGCGGGCCCAAAAACGTAGCTTTGATAGCGAATTCATTGTTTTCAATTGGTCCCAAACGTCTCTCTAAAGAATCACCGAGTGTCATCTGCAGAGAGGAGCCAATCAAGGTTGTGGTGGTCATTCTTGATACAGAAAGATGGAGACCAACGTACAGTGGAATAATCATTAAAATTGTGGGGTATTTCTCACCAGATAATACTTCTGTGACGCCTTCTATTGGTTTTAAAATTGGTATAAGGTCATTAATTACATTCCAATCAGAGGCGTCTAATGAATCAGGTGCTCGTGGGAGGGACGACAGCACAGCTGACAGTGGCAATTTCAGCTCATTTAGTCTACTTATCATAATAAGAGATGAATTCCACCGCGTACTCACGTCTTGTTTTATTTTCAATTCTGGAAGACCCATTTGCTGCTGCATTTTTCTTAATTTATCAGTAGCAAATACACTATGTTTAAAAAATGACACCAATGCTTTGCATTTTTTTTACAATTGTACTATTGAAGCATCTGCTTCCAGTGCATCTTTAACACATAAATTTAATGTATGGGCGACACAGCCAAGATGTGATTTATTAAGATGGTCTTTAATGGCATTTTTCATGTTGGCCGCATTGTCCGACACCACGGTAATAACTTTTTCCAGAATGTTCCACTCGTTCAAAATGCGTGTTATTTCTATTGCAATATTTTCGCCGGTGTGAACTTCTCTAACCTCTATTGTAGCTAATACAGGAGCATATAGTTTATTACTGTAGATGCAGTGTCCGGTAACTGTAATATACGATTTGTTACTATCGGAAGACCACAAATCTGTTGTGATTGCTAAGTCGTCAACCTTTTCAATCATCGATTTAGTTATATTGTGAAATTCTTTATAGCGGTTTACAAGTAAGGTAGAAGTCAGCAACTTACGACTTGGAGGTACATACAGCGGGTTCATTTTGAACGAATACTTTAAAAAACCACTGTTTTCGACTATGGATAGCGGTTGGTAGTCTACCACTATCATTTCGATAAGGGCATTGTCTATCGACGTCTTCTCTGCATCCGATAACCCAGATTCTTTCACAGAACCGTGGAGTCACATTTGCCTAAGTCACTTAGCCGTAGAGGTTTGTGGAATGGATGAGGTTGATGTAGAAGCAGCTGCATTTGTAGGAATAGAAACATCACTTGTAGACGTAGATGCACCAGCACTTGTAGGCGTACAGGCACCAGCACTTGTAGACGTAGAGGCACCAGCACTTGTGTGGGGAACAGGAGGAGGCAAACGTGAGGATGATGAACGTGGTCTGTTGTTATCATCTTGGTCTGCCGCGTTTAGAAGATCTAAAGGATGTTTTCTTTTCAAATGCTCCATTAAATTTGTAGTATTCCCAAAATATTTCAAGTCTGTTTTACACAATTTACAGTATACGACTTTATTAGGGGATTTGGTGAAGAATTCCCACACCACGGACCTTTTTTTTCCAGATCTCATTATAAATCAGCGTTGTAATAGCAGCTTCAAGTGAAATAACATAAAATAATGTGATTTTATTAATATTGACGCAAAAGTGACAAGAGAGTAAGCTTGGAATAATTTTATAGACAGATAGGTGCATTTCGAAAAAAGGGAAATTCCCCAAAAACCAAAAATAATTCGGACTTATTTACAGTACCTGTCCTATCCACCTAAATAACGTAAAGAAATTTAGAAAATATTTTTCTCTGTACTTAAAAAACTTGTATAATAATTTATTTTAATTGTACGTATGTAGATATTCGAATCTTATTAATTATTTATAAAAATGTTAATTGCATATGCATACATATTTGAAATTCGTGGCTAACAGGAATGATACTAATGTTGCTAGCAGACAACAAGGGAATCATTGCCAGGAATGAAAATTAGTGATCGAAATTTCGCTAGTACCTGCTTACCAAAAATATTGCCATACTAATGAAAATAAATTACAACCGGAATAAGCAAACAATTTTTTTTACGATCGGAATAGTCTGGATATTCGAGTTTCTATTTTCGAATCCTACTCCACCCCCCCCGACGGAAAAATTTTTGCCCCTGTCCGTAGCTATTGCTCCCGCACTTCGAGCGATTCATTCGAATGGATCATTCGATTCTTTTGATATTTCGGTAAAAAAAATCGATTATATAAATATTTCGATCATTCCCATCACTACGACCACACCATCGACGAAGGATAGAAGAAATTTATAAAAAAGGCGCAACCATACACAATTTAATTCTGCTTCGGAACCTACCTAAAACCCGATTCATTAGCCTAAAACATAAGTAAAATGTCACCCAAGACCACAAGGTCCCATCTGACAAAGCCCTGTCCTAAGAAAGAAATGACCTTTAAAGTATCTTCCTTTACAGCTCATTTTCTCAGGACAACGTTTTATCAGAAGGAAACTTTTTTTTTATATAAACTCCACGCAGGAGGCCCTGAAGAAAATAATTTCCCTCAGGGCCTATGTCATCTTTGGGGATGCTGTATGGAGGGTCTTTTTGTGGAGAGGAAGGAGTGAACATGGGTCTTGAAGAGTCCCATGTTGTAGGAGGGAGGAAACACAGAGGCCGGCAGTTCGTTCCACAGCCCAGCTGTTGAACTTAAGAACGAATCGTAGAAGCGACCCGTTCTCATGTGACAAATGTCAACTGTGTATAAATGTTGGGCGCGCGTTTGGCGTGTATCCCGACTACGCACTGGTGCCGAAGGGATCAATGACGCTAGTTCCTCAGAGCATCTTCCATTGTAATACCGATAGAACAAGGACAGCATACCTACCTGACGCCTGTGCTCTAAAGATTGCAGTCCGTTTGTTTAGATTGGGGAATCTATCAAACGGACCGCCCGTTTCTGCACAGAGTCAAGGGTTTTTTTCAGGTATTTAGGGGCTCCGTACCAGAGATGGCTGCCAAATTCGACAGTAGGGCGCACTTGCGATTTGTACAGGGTCAGCAGTTGTGTACTATTAAAGTATCTGCGGGCCCTGTACAGTACACCCAGCTTCTGAGAGGCCAACTTTACTCTGGCTTCGATGGAGCCCCCGTACCTGAGCTGGTCACTTATAGTTACATCAAGCATATCAATTGAAGGCCTGTTCGGAAGATTGCTTCCATTGGAGGAGACTAGATTATCATTTAGATCCCTTTTAGACGTAATCAGACAGGATTGGGTCTTTGAAACATTAAATTCGACGAGATTATTTTTACCCCAGGAGGAAATACTCTCGAGATAACCGTCCATTTTCTGCTTCAACGCCCTCCGAGCCGTTGGAGTTTGTGTGCCCTTTGGGGGCTTGTCAAACAAAAAACTATCATGAACTGTACTGTCATCCGCGTAACAATGAATCGGTGCACATGTCAAAAGGTCATTGATGTGCAACAAAAACAAAGTCGGAGACAGAACCGATCCCTGTGGGACGCCAACATTTATAGAGTGTGAGGAAGAGGTGAAACCGTCAGCAACTGCCTGAATCGACCTATCCCTTAAAAAGTCAGCAATCCACGTACACAGGGATGCGGGAAGTCCGTAAGAAGGCAATTTGTTGACAAGTCCTCGGTGCCATACCCGGTCAAAGGCTGAAAAACAAACTCATAATTACATGTACAATAATTTTATTTTTTAAATATAAACATGAAATACAATAATATAAGCACAAAACACATTAAGAAGGTGAATTTAGAAGAAATTACTGTATCAATATAAAACTAGCTGTTGGATAGGATAGTTATTTTCTTTCAACATCCAACGGCTATTGAAAAAAATATTGTCAATAAGGCAGTCAACGATTCAACCTACTGTTTTAGCTGTATTAGCGTCTTATAACATTAATATTATTTTTGTTTCCCTCCTACTTATCTTATTACTTTAATATTTATGCCTTTCATACATTATAGGTATAGTAAGTATATAATACTTTTTAGTTTTTAAAACTTTATATGCCTTTAAGATATTTTTAACTTAGGAATAGTACACAACATAAAAAATGTAACAGTGTAAACAGAAAAGTAAATTTAACAGTAGGTTATTGTTTTAACAATACATATTGGCACCTGATAAATAAATAGGGTATAATAATAACAAATAAAAACACCAAATACAAGAGTAAAATTTAAAGAAGGTGCTGAGAGAATATTTATTATGATAGTAGAACTATATAAAAACTAGACATATAAAATAAACTAATTCGACTATTTTTTCATTAACACTAGTCGGAGACTGAAAATGGGCTGCAGACTAATACAGCCAAACTGAATAATGTAAACTCCGCATCAGAGAATATTTGGCTTAACAGTACAAACGATAACAATATTTGACTTGTATACTTATTTTTTGGTTATTATTCTACTACTCATATAGAGATGTCAATAGAAAATGAATTGGCAAGGATACACCACAACCATACAATGAACCTGATTTAATGAATAGCATGGCAGTACTACGATATTTAAAAGACGCTTATAGGAACAAATTGTGGTCCTAATTGGTTTTAACTTATTAAAATAAATTAGTTATGACAACCATTTCTTCCTATATTTAGCATATTTTAAATGTTGCAGTACTGCCATTTTCTTCATGGAGTCAGGTCCATTGTATGGTAGTGTATCCTTGCCAATTAATTTTCTATTGACATCGGTACACCATGCATTGATTATAAATGGTACAGTAATTGTGGGGTTATAATGCAAAACTGACTATTTACAAAATGGGCGAAATTGAGTTATATATGCAGTCAGACTAATTCGAGGCCGAGAAATCGAATGGCATCATTATTTTTACGATAAAATGACGAAATCCTCCTCATTTTTCAACTTGAAAATCACCTTTTTCTGCAAAACTACCTATTTCCAGCTAAAAAAGAAGTAACTTTTTCTGCAAAAGTGACTAATTCCATGTTATTGCAAAGTGCACTATTTCCTATACAAATATTAGAGCGGCAACATTTTTTTTCTGCAAAACGCACTATTTTGTCTATGATTGTTATATCCTCAAAATCGTTTGACAGCTGCAAGTTGTGTTGGTGGTTTTGTCTTGTTTTTTGTGGATTTTCGAAGATATACTCGAATAAAATGAATTCGCTTAGTGAGAAGGACATTGAAGACATTCTTCCGATGGACGCGGACGTATTGGATAGCGATATTACGTTACATTTGATTATTTCAGGTGGGCCTGAACAAATGCTCTCGGAGAAAGCTGGATGTAAGTTGTTTTGTTTGGTCGTTTTAAAATAATCTTAAATGTTATATGATCTCAGATTAATGCCTATAAATACCCTTTCAATAACAATAACTATTATGTACATATATATGAAGTATTATACTTGTAAGATATCATTCAGCAGTTTAGTTCTGTTGCTAATCTTTTTTTATGTTCAGGTATCCAAACTTCTAATGAGATCGACACTTTGAATGAAGGGGACATAGTTTTTGAAATTATTGAAGCACAGGAAGACAACATTCTCAATAATATTTCAGAAAGTTAGTAAAGCTTCTTATCATTATTGATCATTTTATTATTATACTAACCGGATTGCTGCTTTACCCAAGCAAAAGTTTTAATGTGATGTTTTGTTTATTTTAGGCTTAGAATCTGATGTGACAAATGATCCTGAATATTTTGAAGATATTAAGAAAATTGATGGTGGACGTAAAAGAAAAAAAGGTTGTAAACGTGAAAACAAAATGCTCGAGAGAAATAGCGATTTTAAAAAACGATGGAGGATTTCGTGCAAGCATCCAGCTGAGAGTAAAATATGCCAAGTAAGAAAGCTCTCCGAGGAAGAAATAGGAAGAATCTTCACCAATATCTATTAAAATAAAACAAAAATACAACAAGACAGGCATATTTTGAAATTTATAGATGTTGCTAAGACGTTACGCGTCACGAATAAGAATCAAGTTTCTGCTAGAAAAGAACGACTTAGTATGTTTTATTTTATATGGAATAATACCTTTTATTGTTTCTTACTTTTTTTATATACTTGTTCCAAAAAATGTCTTGTTTTTATTATTTTAGTTTAAATAAATCAAAAACGCATATTTCTCCATACACATTGTTTTACTTCAAAACGCACTATTTGCAGGAAATAGTCATGTTTGGAAAAAAAATAATTTTAAAATATTAATTTAAAATATTACTCATTGTCCCCGGAGTCTATAAATCACAGAAGTGGTTTAAAATATTTTTAGTTATTATTTAAAAAAAAAAAAATTGCGTATTATGCTTGTGAGAGTCGGTACAGTTTTTTGCCTCTCCTGAACAGTTCACTTTTTGTAAATAGTCAGTTTTGCATTATAACCCCACAATTTTGATAATGAATTGAATAAAAAAATTTTATGTTCGTTACAATTAAGCCAATCAAAACATATATATTTGGCAATGGTTTCTTCAATAACAGGCACAAGATATAAATTTTCGCAATTATAATTCAGTACATACTCGACGACATAATGAATTTCAAGAGCGTTGATAGCAAATTTCTTAGTGGGATCATATGGGTCAACTATGCAAGATATTTTACATCTATGTTCTGCCATCCCCTGTGCAGCAAGAGCAACGCTGCTGGTTGCAGAGAAGACATGACTGGGTCCTGCACTCATTTCTGGAAAAAAATATATCATAGTTCTTGAAGAAATTGAAGTAAAGATTGACATATTAGAGGAACAAAACTAACAATACTATTCCCTTTTAAGTAATATAAAACAGATATGTAGCTCCATGTTCTACTGCCATCCCCTGTGCAGCAAGAGCGACATTGCTGGTTGCAAAGAAGACATGACTGGGTCCTGCACTTATTTCTGGAAAAAATATATCATAGTTCTTGAGAAATTGAAGTAAAGATTGACATATTAGACGAACGAAACTATTCCCTTTTAAGTAATATAAAACAGATATGTAGGTACCTTCATTTTCTACTAGCATCCCCTGTGCAGCAACGGGTATGCTGCTGGTTGAGATGTTACGCTCTGAAATAAATATAATTAGTAGATTAACCGAATTAACAAAACATATTATTATTATTATAGGCTGATGCAGTATAAAATACCTTTTAGGATGTAGTCATGATACGTGCTGAACACCATTCTCGAAATGGACTCTCAGAGGTTATGGTTGGAAACTTGTGTCGAATAGTCTCTGTCCGTACATCCTTTCACACAATACGTTTTAAGGACTTTATCGGTAGGCACATAAATGTTATTTATCACACATAAATCAACTGTTTCACACAACCAGATATTTGACAATTTTATGATGACAAACAACGGCGTCTGTCAAACTTTTCTTACAGTTTTTTAGAGGAAGTGAAATGGCGGGAAGCATGAGTCGGCCACCTAGCGGCGAGAACACGCATTACACCGTTTGCGAACCCTCTCTTTCTGGCGCACGAGTCTTATGGTAAAGTGAGCGAGAAACAAAAAAAATACGCATCGCCTACGTCACAAACATAGATTTTTACCATGTCTATAATTTGTGTTGACGTTTTTAAGCGGAGTTATACCCCCCTGGTAGCGATACTGCATAAATATACCACTCTCTAGATCGATATCTTCGGGCTTTTTGTATACAACAGAATTATACAGTACTTAACCACAGATATACAAGCAGTACTTACCGGGCGGAGCAAAGCAGTAGACAAGGTAGAAAAAACTCAAGGCCATTTAAAAGTAAGATGCAACCATAGACTATATAATTGCTCTCGGCCTACTCCATTCATTCACTAGCCCAAAAAACTATTTTAAAAATAAAAATTTCCTTGAAGCAGAAAAACGTCGAAATGTTTTCCACGGGCAAAAGTTCATCTGACTAAGAAAATAAACTTTTATAGTTTATTTCCTTAAGATGAAACTTGTTGATCGGAGAAGAAGAAACCCAAAATGACGAGAAATTTGCAAAAAACACTGAAGAAAATTTCCAAAACATGATTCTCCGATAGTACGACGATGCATTCCAAAATTTTTCTGACTATTTTGAACTCATGGTTGCATATGTTTAAAAATCTTTAATTTCACAAAAACAATAAGATAATACAGGATAACACTAATCAATAACATGAATAAGTTGGTCGATATAATAAATAACATTTATACGTTGTGGAGGAAGACTAACCTTAAAACTGTCAATTCACTTTAAACTTGAACTTACGTAGGTAGAATGAATATATGCTTGTAACTCGCTAACACTATACTGGCTAATATTGTATTTTTATTACGAAAAACTTTAACACGCAATATTTTCGACGCGAAATTACAGTATTTCGGCAGCAAATGACAACCCGCGTGTATATATAAGAATGATTTGAAAACAGTCAAATGACAAAATTCCGTCATCTCTTTCTGTTACACGAGTCATAATGGTAGAAAGCGAGAGATCAAACCAATCCTTCTGCTCTAACCAATGAGATCTGAGCTTTTATCCATATTATTCGTTTTCTATAAGAATAAGGAGGTGGGCGTGGCGGTTTCAAATGGGTTTCAAGGCCAAAGCTTAGTTAAATGCCCCTGCGATACTGACTCCAAACTCCGACGTCGGTTGCGCAGAGTCATTGCGCTTAGTGCAATCGGTGCTTCCACCGCCCTCACCTCGAGCCACTAATAATCAATACTCGGATTTTTTGTAAATGAATTCGTAAAAACGTACCATATTTGCCATAGAATATTACAAAAAAATAGTATAAAGGATTTGTAGTAACTTTTATATACACTAGAAAATACCTCTAAAAATGAAAATTTTCAAAACTTTGAAGTGATTCCGGAGGAAGAAGATCGTATCAGAAATTTAAAAAATTTTAAACACGTCGTTTTGAACCCATTTGGCACCCTTTTATCCCTAACAGAATCTAAAATTTTCATTTTTTTTAAATAACCCACCTTATTGAAAATGTCAACATCACCCAAGTAATGATTTCCCATGGTGTGAAGTCGTTGTATCGAAGAGTGGGCAATGTAGTTATTAGCTTATGCAGAATATTGGATTTTGTCAAATTTTATTGTTAAGGCGATGCCATACGTAGTAATGCAAAATCATGTGTTTTTGGTTTGAAAATTTGGTCGCCTAGAAATGTTTCAGATGCTTTAAATAAATACTGCGAGTATAATACATCTTGGCCTTTGAAATAATCGAGTATTTTTTACATAAGTCTTTTTATAAGCCCAGAAAACAATAATGTATAGGACTATGAAAACTGCTTTAAAGTTCAAAATCTCCTATTTACGAACCCATTTTCGGTTATTTTTTTTTTTATTTTTTTTTTTATTAGTTTTTTGTATACATACATATGTAACATAATCATGAGTAATTAAGCCTGCAACATTGATTAAAAAACTGTAAAAACACATATATGTATACAATATATAACCTTTACGAGAGTTAAAATACTCGTGTGTAAAGGCGGGAACATAGAGAAGTTTATTAAAAATTAAAATTATAAGTTAAAAAATTATAACACAATATATACGTGCATAGATAAAAAATAATAATATTTATAAATATATATAATAAAAAATAAATTAAAAAAAAAAAGAAACTGTCAATTAAATATTCTTAATCAATTTCCAATGCAATTCTAGGTAGCCAAACTATTTAAGATATCATTGTTTAGTCTATTTTTGAATTTATTATAGTCAGGTTCCAATCTTAGTTCCATTTCCAATTGATTAAACCACATCACTCCATTGTATGTGTAGAAGTGTTGTGCAAAACTGGTATGCATTAATGGCGTACTTAAGCGACCCACTGTGTTATGTCTATTGCTCTCTACGCGTACCATGGCGTGGTGTGACTTCTTAGAATCTTTGTGTATTTGAAGCAGCGTATTTTTTATATATGTATTTTTTAGAGGTGGGACTTGAAAGTCTTGAAAAAGTTGAGAGGTTGAATAATCTGATGGTTTCCTAGTAATAATTTTTATTATTAGTCTTTGGGTAATTTCCAGTGGCAAAATTGAGGTTTTGTAAGCTCCTCCCCACGCAACGATACCGTATTGTATTATTGAATGGGCTAGTGCGTAGTATATATTTTTAAGAGTTTTTAAGTTAAGTATATTTCTTAAATTAATAAATATGTATATGAGTTTTCTTAATCGATTTTTAATATTGGTTATTTGAGTCTTCCACTTTATGATTTTATTGTATAATGTGTCAAATTAATTTATTTATAAAATGATCGGAAAAAAATTTATATTTATGTCTGAACATCCATAAAATAAAATAAAAGGGACTTTTTGGCCATGTTTTATTCTTGCATAAATCAAAAGAGGCGGATGGTGTTAAGCGGGAATTTAAACCTTATCGCCATCTACGTAAGAGTTGTTATTGATAGCAGCTCAATTTAAAATACTACACGACGTAGTGCATCGCCTTAAATTATAACAATAATTATCTATGACTTTACAGTCTATGTTTAACTCATATATTTTTTGACACATGCTTTCTTTAACGTCCATTGTTTCATCCAGTCACCCGCGCAGTTTAACGAAAAATCCCATACTTGTGATAGTTATTAAGTATAGTTACGATAGTTGATATTAGTTAGTGATAATTTTTATTTTCATTGCTCTTCATTTTGGTAGCGACCACTGTTCTTATGTCATGCTCAAATGTCTAAAACTATCTAGTTTAACTTGCGCCAATCTGTACCCAAAGCGGAACGGTAATTCCTATTTATTTATAAATATAGAGTTATCTGACCATTAACGACGACTTTTTCAACCGTTTTCAAATGTTTTAACTTCAAGGTCAAGGTACACACGTAATTATATCCTAATTTCCAATAATGTGTTAAGAATACTATTTCTTGGTTTTTACAGAATATTACAAGCTAAACCAAATTTTCACGGCAGATACAAAGTAGGGTTCCGTCACATCTATGTTATTTTTCAGGTATATTTGTTTGGCTGGAACAAATTACCAAACGCTACCACAGCAGTGCCATGGATCTACCAAATCAAGAGACCGTTTCTATCAAGACAGAACCAGGGCCCCAGGAAGAAGGCGGAGATGAAATACCGTATACAGATATAAATTTCGATCTTCCAGATATAAAGAAGGAATGTTTGCAATATGCGGAAAGTACTCAGACAGACGGTTAGTTGCATTGCATACGTATGAAATGTAGAATATTAAATTCGGATATTCGGAATCCATGTCCATTTCGAAATGTCGTGCAAACAGGACGTATTTACTTTAAAATAAATCTTTGCTATAACTGCTTAACTACAAAACTCTCCTTACTCAAGTATTGCTCACAATAAACCCTCGTCTGGTTTTGACATAATATATATTCGTGTCTATCAACTAAATATTTATGAAAGAAAATATCATTCCATTGACTTATAATAATAAAACCTTGTTCTGAAGGTACTTAAGAGTAAATGTTTTCCTTCTTGAAACATCAGTCCTTGAAGTAACATCTGGCATCTTTATGTTTTCCTATATTAAGCTTAAAGTCTTTTCACCTTATTCTTGTTCCTGTATGGTCAATCATTGATATCTTTTGTCGTTAATATTTAACTTTAATTTATTTTTTTAAATTTTCATTAAAAACAAGCTTTTTGTGTATGATTGACGGTTAAAATACTTGTTTGTTTTGTTTTTCAGGTTGCTTTATTATTGAGTCCGTTACCATCAAGGCGGAGCTTGGACCCCGAGAAGAAGATGAAGGGGGATTCCCATATGCGGAAATTGACATTGACCTGCCGGATGTTAAAAAGGAGTGCTTAGAACGCTTTGAAAGAATTGTCCAGACAGCAGGTAAAATGTTTTTCATTCTTAGTAGTCCAGTTAATCTAGACGAAAAAAACCTGAATGCTGATTTTTTCAGGTAGTAAGTACCTACCAAGGGAGTTCTAAGCCATTATGTCTCCGAAACTAGAACATGTGAAAAAATTAACTCCAAAATGGAACTCCTTATAAAACTACCTACAAATAATTGTGGTTTAAAAAAATTATTTAATTTTTATATTTTTTTGAAGCTTTAATTTTTCTTTTTATTTTAAGGGCAACGCAAAAGTATCCAAACATAGTATTTGCCATTATTATTACCACATTTCTAAGGCAGTTAGAAAATAACTTAAATTTCCTGGAAGACTGAATTTGTGAAAAAAGATGTTTTCGATGTAAAGCTTATGAAAATCGCAAAACATAAATACGCGAATGGAGCGCAAAAGTGAAATCTAAATGGTCGAGTGTGTTTGATTTGGTTGCTGCAGAAGTAATTTCGTAGTAAATACTGACAGTTTATAATACAGATATAAAGGGAAATAGTAATAAACATTTGTCGCACTGATTTCCCGTATTCACATAAATTCCTGAAAAAAAAACAACCGAGCAGTATTGGAGTGTCTGCGGCCTCTGAAATGGTTTATCCTGCAGCAACACATTTGAAGATGAATGTGATGCCCGGTGAATGAATATTTTCTGTAGCTAAAAAATATGATCTGTGAAAAGTCTTGGTTAGAATAATAATTTTTAATTCTAAAATTACATTGCAAACACTATTTATTAATAATATTATTTTATAAAGTAAATCTATATAAAATTCGGCGTTTAAATTCAAAAGTATAAATAAGTGCAAGTCACAAATTAGTCACCTGTTCCTGTGGGAAACTAATTTTTTACTTTTACGTGAGTTTTTTTCTGACACGAATGTAATAAGTCACATGAAGCTTACTATTAATCCTTTTTCTTCAAAATTATCGTTAGATCTGAAGACACAACCAGTGGAAACTACGAAGTGCTACTATTCATATTCTCAAAAGGGAAATTTGACGAGCCACATGCTGATTCACAGTGGCAAAAAACCTTTTTCATGTTCTAAGTGTAATTATACGTCGAATCTTAAGAACCTTCTGACGAAACACATGCTGACTCACACAAGAGAAAAACCTTTTTCATGTTCGGAGTGCAACTATTCATGTTTTCAAAAAAGGTTTCTAAAGAAACACATGCATACTCACACTGGAGAAAAACCTTTTTCATGTTTGGAGTGCAACTATTCATGTTCTCGAAAAGGCTCTCTAAAGATACACATGCTGACTCACACTGGAGAAAAACCTTTTTCATGTTCTTTGTGCAATAGCTCATTTTTTCAAAAGGGAAATTTGACGAGACATATGCTGACTCACGCTGGAAAAAAACCTTTTTCATGTTCTTTGTGCAATAACTCATTTTCGCAAAAGGGACATTTGATAAGCCACATGCTGACTCACAATGGAAGAAAACCTTTTTCATGTTTGGAGTGCAACTTTTCATGCTGTCGAAAGGGAAATTTGACGATCCACATGCTGACTCACACTGGAGAAAAACCTTTATCATGTTCGGAGTGCAACTATTCAACTTCTCAAAAAGGCTCTCTTAAGATACACATGCTGACTGACACTGGAGAAAAACCTTTTTCATGTTCTTTGTGCAATAGCTCATTTTTTAAAAAGGGCAATTTGACGAGACATATGCTGACTCACGCTGGAAAAAAACCTTTTTCATGTTCCTTGTGCAATAACTCATTTTCGCAAAAGGGACATTTGATAAGCCACATGCTGACTCACACTGGAGAAAAACCTTTTTCATGTTTGGAGTGCAACTTTTCATGCTCTCGAAAGGGAAATTTGACGATCCACATGCTGACTCACACTGGAGAAAAACCTTTTTCATGCTCGGAGTGCAACTATTCAACTTCTCAAAAAGGCTCTCTAAAGATACACATGCTGACTCACACTGAAGAAAAACCTTTTTCATGTTTGGAGTGCAACTTTTCATGCTCTCGAAAGGGAAATTTGACGAGACATATGCTGACTCACGCTGGAGAAAAACCTTTTTCGTGTTCCTTATGCAATAACTCATTTTCGCAAAAGGGACATTTGATAAGCCACATGCTGACTCACACTGGAGAAAAACCTTTTTCATGTTATGAGTGCAACTATTCATCTTCTCAAAAAGGCTCTCTAAAGATTCACATGCTGACTCACACTGAAGAAAAACCTTTTTCATGTTTGGAGTGCAACTTTTCGTGTTCTCGAAAGGGAACTTTGAGGATCCACATGCTGACTCACACTGAAGAAAAACCTTTTTCATGTTCCTTATGCAATAACTCATTTTCGCAAAAGGGACATTTGATAAGCCACATACTGACTCACACTGGAGAAAAACCTTTTTCATGTTTGGAGTGCAACTATTCATGTTATCAAAAACCCTATCTAAAGTTACACATGCTGACTCACACTGGAGAAAAACCTTTTTCATGTTCCGAGTGCAACTATTCATCTTTCCATAAGAAATATTTGACGAGCCACATGCTGACTCACACTGGAGAAATATGTTTTAAATGTTCCGAGTGCAACTATTCATCTTTCTGTAAAAAATATTTGACGAGCCACATGCTGACTCACACTGGAGAAAAACCTTTTTCATGTTTGGAGTGCAACTATTCATGTTCTCAAAAATGCTCTCTCAAGAGACACTTGCGGACTCACACTGGAGAAAAACCTTTTTCATGTTCTTTGTGCAATAGCTCATTTTTTCAACAGGTAAAATTGACGAGACATATGCTGACTCACAGTGGCGAAAACACTTTTTCGTATTCCAAATATTTTTTTTAAGTGCAACTTTACATGTTCTCAATAGAAATATTTGACGTGCCACGTGCTGACTCACGCTGGAGAAAAAAAAATTTCATGTACTTTGTGCGTTTATTCATATTCTCAAAAGGGAAATTTGTCGAGACACATACTGACTCACAGTAGAGAAAAAAGTTTTAATTTATCAAAGCGCAACTCTTCATTTATTCGAAAGAAAGAATCACGTGCGTTTTTACCGTCCAGAAAGACCCTTTTCATGTTTCAAGTCATATCTGAAGTGGCACATGCTGACTCATACTGGAGAAAAAAACTTTATATGTTCCGAGTGTAACTATTCAATTTTTCGAATTGAAAATATGAAGAAACACTTACCAACTCATAGTGGAGAAAAATTTTTAATATTTTGCAAATGCAACCACTCATGTCGTCAAAAGCTAGGTTTAACGAGGCACCAGCAGTGGAGAATGACATTTTAAATGTTTCGAGTGCAACAATTAACGTTCTCGAAAGTGTTATTGGCCTGATCTGTTTTGTGCCGAACAGAACTATTCATCTCCTCAAAAGGGAAGTATTACGGTATAAAAACTTGATAAATGTCCTACGTTTAGTTTTTTCATGATCTTTGTTAATTTTATCGAAATATATATTATACGAGACATTTGTTGACTCACCGTCGATAATAAACAATTCATTTTTTTTATTTTCTTATTATTCTCACAAAGATCATTCCAATACTGCAGTAACATTTCCAAAAATAAGTAACCGATCAAGATCACGTGGCAACATAGAAATCCCATAATTTAAAATGAGTGCTTCTCAACACCATTACACTTATCAAGGTTTAATTTTTTTTAGTGCACTCCCACATAAAATAAAAATTGTTAAGTCTTTAAATCACAAATAAAAAAAACTACTTGATCGACCCAATGATAATTGTAAGATTTAATTTCATATAACGATTTATTACGAATTTTTTGATTAAATGTTCATATTGACCAAATGCAAATTTTAATATTTCATACTTTGTTATAATAAATTATTTAATTTCATCATTAATTAACAAAAAAATACCAATATACAACTATATTTTCGGGTAAGTTTTTAGATTCTCACGGCCAAAAGCATTTTTGTTGTTTGTTTTTGGGGTGTTATGCCGTGTTGCGCTAACTCCTTCTTTAGCCGACGTTTCGGACAGCGTTGCAGTGTCCATCATCAGGGCAGATCCGGTAAATCCGAAGATGTGTGACAACCAAAATTCACACATCTTCGGATCTACCGGATCTGCCCTGATGATGGACACTGCAACGCTGTCCGAAACGTCGGCTAAAGAAGGAGTTAGCGCAACACGGCATAACACCCCAAAAACAAACGACAAAAAAACTATATTTTCCTTTTTTTAACATATACTCTTGAAATATCACATCAGAATTCTAACTAACCAATAGCTTATTGTTGCAATTTATTATGTACCTACTCTTGCAATATTATTAGCTCTGCTTTATTCCAACTGAATAGAATAACTCCATGTACTTACCACCTACCACCTACTTATTAATCGAAATTTAAAAATATTATTTTTTATTTTACAACATCCATATTCTTAAATTTATTTACATTTATTTTGTATCTTATTTAGTAATTGCTATATTGGTCTATTTCATTATCTAGACTTTTGTTTTCGTACTATATTAACTTGTTTTTTTTCTTACTTTATAAATAAAATCTTTCTTTCTTTTCTTTACCTTATGTATATTGTAATGGAACTACTCCCCAACTCAAATACGAGAAACTTTTTCCTCTTTTGAATTGGGTAGTAACGTTAAAAAGAAAACATTTTATTGTGATTAGTTTTTAGAACAATATGCTTTTCTTCTGTTAATCTGTTATATGTATATATTTCAAATACAAAATGTTTTAGATACCACAACCTTGTGAAACACGTGCTGAATCATAGCGAAGAAATTTTTTTATGATCGGTTACTATTGTGTTACTAATTATTCATGTTCTTATAGGGATGTTAATATTAAAACACGCATGACCTATGCTTCTCTTACCACTTTCAGTCATTACTGTATTTGTGTACAATTTACTATATTGTATAATATAGTCTTCGTGTTCTTGTGACGTTTTTAAAAATATTGTGTTCGTGTGTACTGGTACATTTTGTATTTTATAGTTTTAAAAGTCATATGTTTCTCGTTTATTCATATAATTTTCTAATTCTTAATTATTTAATTTCCTTGGACAGTATTTTCTTGGGGGCATGTGTGTTATAGTTGATGAGTTTTATTAATAATTTTACTATGTATTATTTGCCTATCGGTAATGTTAGTAATGTGTGTGTTTCTTCATATTTACATCAGATAATTTGGGTGGGACTGTATTTAGCAAAAGTATAAGCCCATATTTACTTCTGTTGGTAGAGATTCTACCAAATAAATCAATTAGTTGAATGATATTTTCTTTCAGCTTTTCTATGTGCTGTTTAAAGGTCAAGTTTTTTTCAGTTTGTAGGCCCAGTTATATTTCACATCTGGAATATGTAGGTTTTTTTCTTGTGTTTGTAATTGTTTATGTAACGACGTCAATTTTTTAGGTGACCTTAAGATAATTTAACCGTTTTTTTTTTAGATATTAACCTATATTAGTATATCTGATAGGATATTTTTAATAAGCCAGTTTTTCAATATATTAAGATCGATTTAAGATTGTTCTATTAAAATTTCACAGTTTTTGCTTTCGTAAAATATGGCAGTGTCATCTGCGTATAAGAAGATTTCGCCATTTAGTCAATTGACAAATATCATTTTTGTTCATTTTGAATATGAGTGGCCCCAGTAAGGATCCTTGAGGAACTCCATAGTTTTTGCTCTCGAATAATCTCCCATCCTAACATATTATTTTCTGTTATTTAAAAACAATTTATAAAAATAAAAAAAAACTCTTTCTACACATGTTGTAAGTATGTCTCATGCCCAGGTTTCGGGTAGGTATATAGTAAAGGGAAAGATAATCTCAAACACGTATTCTGCTGTCTCAACATACTCAAGTATCTGGTTCACCTGATCGACGCAATATAGTTGGGTGTCCGCGATTTCCTTCTATATTTTACCTTATTTCCGATACCTTCGCGTTATATTTTATATTATTACGAAGATCATCCGAAAGTTTCGAAATTGGCGCACCTCGTGTTTAACAGTAAGTGTGTTCGGTCCCGCATGTTTGTCGGCCATTGTTTTCAGTGACAGTAAATTCTTCCGGTATAGATGTCATCGTGCGTTCCCGCCACCTCACGTCCGTATGATCCGCGTGAAATTCTGGATCATTTTGCACAGAAGAGCGAAGTTTTTCTGTACTATATCTTGACGGGGGATGAGACGTGGATGTGCTACTACACTCCAGAATCTAAAATACAATGACTTCAGTGACGTCATGCATCTTCCCCAGCCATCAAAAAGTTCAAGACGACCCATTCAGCCAGAAAAGTCGACGGGTGGAACGTTTTTCGATTGTCTTTAAAAAACTTTTATAGGGCTTCATCACATTATCAGCTTGATGTGATTAATTGTGCCCTCAGAACGGGGTACCCCGGTAAGATCACATTTTTTTCAAGCATTGTAAAAAATCAATAAAAAAAGTTCGACTTTTTTAAGTGTTTAATTGGGTTATTAAAGATATCAATTTAATTATTAATGGTATGAATATTTTTTTTGTAGATACCTGTGTGTGTTTCTAGTGTTGCATACGAATATTAATAAATTAATGTTTTTACTCTTTTATCCTAACGTCTAACAATTATTTTATTTTTGTATTATTTTTTATTTATTCATTTATTAAAATTAAATGTGTGGAGATGCAAAATGTGGTCTAGAAAATAATAAAGTTGTTTTCTGAAAAACGGTTTTAAAATACTGTTACCTTTTCTGTCTAAGAATCGTTGATTCTTTTTTAAAATTATATCTACTTATGTTGTATTCAGTGAATATTGGATTTATTTTAGTTAAAATGATGTATTGACGATTGTATGTATTTAGAAATAAGTCATTTATTTGAAACCAATATTTAATAGATCTAAGTTTATTTGTAAAACAGACGGTCGTCAGTGAATAATTTTAAATGGACTCCTTCAAATAAAGAAACTGTCATCCACAAGCATTTTTCGCTATAATTTTTATTTCTTTCCCACAAACTTATTTCTCTTTTACATATGTTTTCCAATACACGATCTCTCTACAGATCTCCCTTACCAGCATTGTTAGTAATAAACGAGGTAAGAAAGAAGAAAAAAAACAATCTTTATATTCGAATAAAGAAGTTTACCACAAAATAATCAAGACGCAAATACACCTCTTTGTAACCAAAGGTTCCGACCTTTTGTAATATTTTTTGAATAAGACAAAAAAAAAGTGAGGTGGTGATAATCCTTAAAATACATTTGTGTAATAAAATGTGTATATTGAACTTAAGCCGAACCCATTTAAAAAAAAAAATAACTATCAATATTTATACCGTAGAGAATTTATTTTATCAGTGGATAATCAACCGTTAGTTAGGATTTTTGGTAACGATAAAACATCCAAAGATGGCGGCATCAAGATTGCAATATTACATAACTTTTCAGACCTTTTAAGTACATGTCCGATTGATAATAATCCTTCTGATGATAAATTGGAATCAGTTCATATAATTATATAATAAATTATTTCGAAAATAATGGTTAAAATTTGTAATTAGAATTAATAAAAAGCGAAACTGAGAAAGACAATGTATTAAGTCAAATCAAAAGTCATCTTATCGAAGGTTGGTCGAAAAAGATACAGAATGATAATTTTAAAAAAAGGTTTGGGACAAAAGATTAGAGTTGTTTTTAACTAACGGATGTATTATATGTCAACATAGAGTTGTTATTCCAGAATCATTGAAAGAATAAGTTTACCGTTATACCGATCTCGGTTAGGGGTTTTCAAAACTAAGGGAAGAGTCTTTAACTAACGGGTGTATTCTATATCAACATATAGTTGTTTTACCAGAATTGTTTAAAAACAGGTTTTTAAAATGTTATACCGATCTCATTCAGGGGTTTTCAAAACTAAATTAATTGCGTTTTTTTTTATGGTGGCCGAAAATAAATAATGATTCGGAACGTTTAACGGAAAACACTGTGCTAGGTTGGTTACATAGTGATACATACTTGATATTTCAAATGCTTTGTTGAATTTCTCCAACATTATCAATAATTAACGGCCTATGAATAACTTATAGACACAATGTGATAAAATATAACCTCATGCTATCAAGTAATAATTTGTGAGAAAACCTCTCAAGGGTGGATCATTTACAAAAGAAATGTCTCGAGCCATGAAGATTTCCGGGCAATCGATTTTAGATTAAGAAATCATACCTCCGAACTTTCATGGCTTATCCCATATCTGTACATTTTGTAATAGAGCCTTTCTCAAGAATTAAAAAAAAAAAAATCAAAAAAAACGTTTACGTTTACGCTCAAGACCTAGAGCAATGAGACCTACATTTTATTTCATTTGGTTATAAGTCCCAGAGTTTTTTACCATGGTAAAGAAATGTATTATAAAGTACAGATGCATTGGCAAATATCACATAACGCACATACGAAAACCAAGATATGAGTTAAATGTGTGAGTATGTTCACAGATCAGAGAAAAGCATTTAACATCATCTCTCGCATAAAACTAATAAAATAATATTAATAACTTCATAACAGAGACAGTTTAGCAAAACACTGCTTTCCACAATATATCAAGATATATCCGAAAAAGGAATACCACAAGGTACGGTTCTCGGTCCGATATAATTCAGAATATATTATATATGAATTATTTCGGACCAAGCACTGATTGATATGTTAACAGTCTCTCCGTTATTTCATGGAAGTATCACCTCTTATAATAATAATAATAACAAAGTGTTTATTCCGGTATGTGGGGAGGTTAGTGCAGTCCCACACATTCCATATAGAGATACAACGAAATATATAATCAAAAACAAAAAGATAGAACAGAAAAACAAAGAAAAGAAAACTAAATAAATTGAAAATAAAATAGAATAAAATGATAAAATTAATAGAAAAATGAAGCCTTTAGGGAGCCGTGACTATATTAGGCGCTAGTATTTTTCTCCAGTGTGCGTCAATGCTGGAGGATTTAGTGAGGCGGGCTTCCATAGTGAGGATATTTCCAGAGCTTCTTATCCTTTCCCTCATTCCTGCCACCCTGGATCTAATAAGGGCTGCATATCCGGGAACTCGCCCCTCCGTGAACATACGGGAAGCGATGCAGTATCTGGGGAGAAAAGACATTGTGCGGAAGGCGTTGTTGTATTGGACCCGTAGTCTTTCTATACTACTCTTTTTGTAGTTTGCCCATAGTTCGCACGTGTACAACTTAGCGCAGAAGGAAAGGAAGAGCGTCTTTTTTACTGCGGTACTGCAAAGGCGAAATCTTCTGCTGAGCATGTTTGCCTTAACGCTGAGAGCTCGCCTTTGTCTATCGATATCATCATCGTCCATCAGATGACTGGTGATTATGTGTCCAAGGTATTTAGTTCCTTCGGTCACCTTCAAGTTCACACCGTTCAAGGTAGCTGGAGGAATATTTTTCGGGACTTGCCCATGTCTTATGACCAATAGAACCATTTTAGCGGGGTTATAAAACATATTTGTTTCTTCAGCATACTCTTCACAGATTTTCAGAAGAATGCGCAGTCCCCTTATAGATGGTGCCATCAGGACCATATCGTCCGCATAACTGACGTTATTCAGACACTGTCCTCCGATGTGGCAGCCTACTCCTGCATTGTTTAGCTTGTCGAACTTTCGGTGAGTTCGTCCATGTACAGATTGAACAGTATCGGTGACATGCATCCTCCCTGTCTGACGCCACTCTTTAGGAGGAAAGGTTCGGAAAAATCATCCTTCCATCTTACTAGGTTTTCCTGCTGTCTGTGCCACGAGTCAAGGATATGTATGACCTCCGATGATATGCCTCTTTCTCTGAGTTTAGCCCATAGCAGAGGGTGAGAAACCCTGTCGAAGGCCTTGCTCATGTCTAAGAAACATGCATATGAGGTGGTCTTTTTATTCCTGTAGTATTCCAGGGTTCTTTTAACCGTAAATATAGCAGTATCGGTAGCAGTTTGCTTTATGAATCCCATTTGGTTGTCATAAGTTTCCAAACTGGGTCCGATACTGTTTAATAATAGACGTTCGAATAATCGTGCGATGGTGGTGGCAATTGAAATCGGTCTATAGCTGTCTTGGGAGGTAGAGTCCAACGATTTAGATTTGAGAACAGGTGTTATTATAGTTCTTGTCATATTAGTTGGTAAGTATCCGTTCTTCAAGATGTCGGTAAACAAACTCGCCAGCAGTAGAAAAATCGGTCCTCCAGCGTGTTTGATGTGTTCGGTACTCAGTCCGTCATGACCCGCTGATTTCCCAGTTTTTATTTGTCTCAGGGTGGTAATGACCATGTCTGCTGTGATCAATATGCCGCTGTCTTCGTTTGTTAAACGATTCAGTGGTGGTTCGCTGGCGGGGATTGGAGAGGTCGGAGAAGAAGTGGCGAAGTGTTCTGCAAAAATGTTAGCAATAACTTAAGTGATCGTTTCTCCATTTATATTGCACGGAATTTTACATCGTATGTTGCAGCGTTTATTTGTCTTATTCCAAAACTGTTTGAAGTCACGGCTATGTAAAGCTCCAGCTATTTTATCCATTTGAATATGTTCGAAGTCGTTTTGACATTTTTTTAATGCTAGTTTGAACGCTGCACGCTTTAACTTTCTTTCAACCGCGATGGAGCCCTCATGGGGCCTACCATTTTCAATCCAGATCATCATAGCGCGTCTCAATTCTGCGCATTTTTGCGCGACGAAGTCATTCCAACCACATATTTGTTTATGCCGTTGTGATCTTT
Source organism: Hesperophylax magnus (assembly GCA_026573805.1). NCBI lineage: Eukaryota > Metazoa > Arthropoda > Insecta > Trichoptera > Limnephilidae > Hesperophylax > Hesperophylax magnus. The sequence goes on along the minus strand of JAIUSX010000193.1, from coordinate 74,476 downwards.
GTTTACGATTGTCAAATGCTTCAATCGCAGCGTGTCGTAGTGCGTCCACTATGTGGGTACATAGTGCCTACTTTTTGGATTCCAAGTTGCTCGGTCAGTTTTCATATATGTATAAATTTCGGTAATTGGTATTCCTTCCGTTTGTAGGGTAAGTTCGAGAGGCCTATGGTCTGTCCAGTTCACGTCGTAATATATTTGCATGTCTAGAATCTGCTTGAAGATATTTTTAGTCACTAAGCAGTGGTCCAGCCACCTAGTGGTGTGATGTGCGTCACTAATATATGTATATGAATTTTCTGGTAACATTTCGGTATCAGCACATATAAGATCATATTCTTGACAGTAAGATTTAAGTTCTATTCCGAAAAGTGAATCTGGATTTGCATTAAAATCTCCGATAATTATGGAGTTGGTGTAATCCCTTTCGTTAATAGTTGCTTGCAAGGTTGTTAAGTGGGGTTTGACCCAGGGTACAAATAATAATAATTGTATAAACTTTGTTCGGTAGAACGCGCCAATCTAGGTTAGAATTAATCATCTAGAATGTTTATACTCAATAATCTCAGGTGTGAAAGTTCGCAACCAAGGTCGCGTGTCAGCATCATGATAGTTTCTTTTGTTTTAGGATGGTATCTCAATGTACATAAATAAAAGGCGGTGCATGGATAGATATTACATGTATTAGAAACCTTTTGGACATTTTGCTGATGAGCCCTAGCTCAACAGATTAACATAATTATATAATTTTGACTTACCCCAAAGACCGACCAGTTTTTAGCTATCTGTATCTAAACTATGGGAGAAGCGACGGAACGTCCCGCACACCCATTCGGCGGCGGACGTAACTCCGTAGAAGCGTGATCCGTCTTCTGGAAAGGTGGATATACTCCTCCTGGCCACATCCATGAACTCCAGCTATCTATAAGCGCGTAGCCGTTCCTGGGGATGCTGCAACCCATACATAGGGCTCTTTCTCGGCCCGTCGAACACGTGCGATGTCGGGATTCAAACTCCAGAAATCAAAAAGAACGAAGTTCCCGATTGACAGCCATGCATGGCACAAAATATAGATCGCGTATGATCCAATCCTACACAGGATTGACCGTTACTTTACGGATTCCCGTTCAATCGTATACGGCGGTCGCGTGGTCCGTCCGTAACAACTTCCGTCCAGCGAGATCACTATTACCCACTTCGGGAATGGTTATTTTACGGTCGCAAAAACGTTTACCGCCGTGCCCGTAAGCAAGATCGCACTCATCGGCGACAAAAATAAGGAATTACATTCCGTACAATTAATTATTCAAAAACGAAAAGCACTGCGACCATCGTCTGTACAGTCTACGAACCCACGCGTTGACTGTCCAGCCAAGAAGTGTTTTGTTTTTCTGTTTCCGCCCTATCGATGGCCCTATCGATGTATTGACGGCAAAGGTTCCCAAGCTGTTGTATTCAGGGTGTATGTAAGATAAGAATTCCAAGTACGACGGGAGTAGCCACGTTTCCTGAATTAGAACAATATCATGTGTATCACACAGATCATGGATGAATTTTTCTGAGCTGCGGACGGATCTGCAGTTTACCGATTTTTTTTTTATGTTGATACCACTATTTCTATTGATCTCTTTTATGTACCTTAAATTTATATATTTTTTATCTGTGTATATTCTGTATTTATATGTAAAACAATTGTTATTCTTTTGTAAAAGCCGCTATAATCGGCGTTAATAAATAAATAAATAAATTACAGGATCCATATTTAAGGCATTCAAATTCCAATTCAGATTCGAATTCGAAAACTGAATAACTGTTGATAATTATTGCAGTCAGATTTTTAAATTACAGGATTTATATTTAAGGCATTCAAATTCCAATTCACAGTTTATTATTATAGGTGATTTGAATTTGCCAGAAATTAAATGGTTTCCTGACACTTCGTTTAAAAATAATGTTCCTTCTCCTTCTAATTATAAAAGCCAGAAAGCACACAGTCTTGTCAACCTTTTATCAATTTGTAATTTGCATCAATTCAACTATGTACTCAATGGAAATGAAAATTTATTAGACCTTACTTTGTCTGATAAAGTTAACATAGATATGCATACAGCACTAGGCTTAACCAAGTTAGATCATCATCACCCGTCATTTGAAATTAAGGTAAAATAAAATAAAAATAATTTCTTATTAAATAACAAAAATGATTTAAAGTATAACTTCAGGAAAGGAAACTATAATAAATGTCAACAAGATCTATTGTCGTAAATTGGATGACACTTTTTAAAAATAAAAATGTGTATATCATGGTTCTCTTGTTTTATGAAAAATTGTGGGAAATAATTGACGAAAATTTTATAAAAAATGTTACTAAATCAAAAAATCAATATACTGTCTGGTTTAATCAGCAATTGATTGTTCTTCTTAAGAAAAAAAACAAGGTTAAACTTAATGTAAAAAAATATAATAATGCATCAGATTATAGAGAATTCTCTAATGTAAGAAAAGTCAATGTTATAAATCATACATTAACTCTGTTGAAAGTGGTCTGCATGATAAAAGGTATTCTGGTCACACTCAAAATCTTTACGAAAAACCAATTGCATTCCTAAAGTAATGAATCTTGATTATGGAGAACACATAGCAAATGTATTCTCTAAATATTTTTCATCTGTTTACACTAAGTCAAAATCATGTACCTACTGATTCAGTGCCAAACATTACGGAGCACAACCAAAGCAACCTAGGTATAATACTTATTAGTGCAGATGAAATAAAATGTTTTTTGAGTAACATAGACTCGATTAAAGGTCCTAGACCTGATAAAATTCCTCCATCATTTGTCAGTTGCTGTACAGATTTTTTATGTTTACCGCTGTTCATTATCTTTAATGCATCTTTAACTACGGGATCTTTTCCTGACTTGTGGAAAGAAGCACATGTGGTACCAGTTTTCAAATCAGGTGACCAATCTTTGATAAAAAACTACAGACCAATTATTATACTGTCATGTTTTGCCAAGGTTTTTGAATCGTTGATATAAAAAAATATTTTTTCACATTAAGCCTATTCTCTGCACTAGGCAACATGGGTTTTTCCCTCATAGATCTATCAACTCAAATCTTTTGAAATTTTGTAATTATGTGTGTAATTCTTTTAATGAAAGATTACAAGTAGACGCAATTTATACTGATTTCCAAAAAGCTTTTGATAAAGTTAACCATTCCATCTTACTAAAGAATTTAGAACAAATAGGAATACATGGAGACTAATTGCGCTGGATGAAATCATATTTATATAATAGAACACCACTAGTGCTTATTAACGGATACAAATCATCCCCTATAGTTGTACCTTCTGGAGAACCACAGGGGTCAAATCTTGGCCCCCTGCTTTTTCTTATAATCATAAATGACCTTGGCTCGAAATTAAACTGTGATTATGATTTTTTCGGCGATGATCTCAACATTTTTCGTAAAATTAAGTCTGTTACCGATCATCTACTGCTTCAAAAGGACGATACACTAAATAACTGGTGTACTGTCAATGATATGCACTTAAATGTTATATTTTAAACTTTACTCTAAATAAGGTTATAAATTTTTTTTCCTATGTTAGTAATAAGATTATTCTCAAAAAAGTGTCTTCTATAAGATATCTTGGAATTCCTCTTGATTCTAGATTTATATTTGATTTACACATTAATTCCAAATCACTTAAAATGATGGGATTTAAAACCTTTCAAAGATCCTCTATCAATTCTAACCCTTTCCTATGCCTCAATTAGAAGTAAATTTGAATATGGAAGCACTATTTAGAATCAACATTATTGCAAGTATGAAAACATGCACCACTATTAAATCCATTGATGAAGCGGCAGAAAGACATGGACTCGACAAAACCACCAGAAGGTGGCTGAGGAACATGCTCTCAGGCCGGATACTAACGGTGACAAGGGGTGAGGTAAGCATCAAAGTGCTGGTGACACGAGGGTGTCCACAGGGAGGGGTCTTATCACGCTTGCTGTGGAGCCTGGTGGTGGACAACATCATCCGGTAACTCAACAACAGGGGCCTATATACGCAAGGGTATGCGGATGACATTGCAACCATAATAAGGTGTTGGGATGCAGACACAACCCGAGGCCTTATACAGTCAACACTGGCAACAGTGGAAGAATGGTGTGAAGAAACAGGACTGTCAGTCAACCCAGACAAGACATAACTAGTAATCTTTACACGTAAAAGGAAACTAGAAGGATGGAGCAATCCAACCTTCTGTGGAAAGGAATTAGAACCCTCTGACACGGTTAAGTACCTCGGAGTCATCATGGATGCCAAACTGAGCTGGAAAAACCAGGTGGAAACTGTAGGCAGAAAGGCCTGTGCTCTAATGTGGGCAACTAGGCGAATCTGCGGCAGAACGTGGGGTGTCTCAAACTTACAATGATGCAATGGTTTTACACAGCCGCTGTCAAACCATGGATCATGCACGCAGCCCTGGTCTGGTGGAGGAGAACAACACTGAAAACAGTGTTGGTCATAGTCAATCACATACAGGGACTTGCATGCAGAAACATCACAGGAGCCATGAGAACCACCTCAATACTAGCCATGGGAGTGCTGCTGAGCCTACCCCCACTAAACATAGAAATAGAGGGGGCGGCGATGGCGGCAGCTTACAGGTTACATTGCAATGGCCAATGGAGAGGAGAGTTGCCCAGAAACAGTCACACGGAGATAGGAATAAGACTGAGGGCAATTAGTCCGACGGCTGGGATGAAGCAGGACGGCAAACAAGTCGAATACTTCTTCGGACAGCTGTTTAAAGTGACGTACCCCACAAGGGAGGAATGGGACACGGTCCCAGGTCCAAACTCCAAACAGGAACTAATCTGGTTCACAGACGGGTCCAAGATGGAGGAAGGAACAGGGGCCAGGGTCTGTCTACAGGGATCTAAGAGGGAACTCAGTATACCTCTAGGAATGCACTGCACTATGATTCAAGCTGAGATGAAAGCCATCTTAGCCTGCGCACAGGAGAATATCGGGTACAGAAATAAGAACATAAATATATGTTCGGATAGCCAGGCGGCTTTAATGGCACTGGAAAGTAACCGATGCGACTCCAGACTGGTGATGGAATGCAGGACTATCCTTATAGAACTGGCGACCATCAATAAAGTAACCCTGCTCTGGGTACCAGGACATAACGGTATTGAGGGGAACGAGCGGGCTGACGAACTAGCAAGGAAAGGGGCGAATGCACCATTTGCGGGATCCGAGCCGGCCGTAGGAGTAGCAGCTTGCCACACCAAACTACATATCAAGAGGTGCGTCAAATCCCAACACTGGAAGGCTTGGAAGAAGGCACCCGGAATGAGGCAATCTAAAGTACTCATAAACGGACCGGACCCTAACCGAACCAGGCAATTACTCGATATGGACAGAAACTCACTGAGGGAACTGGTAGGACTATTAACGGGACACTGCCATCTCAGGAGACACATGCAACTGTTGGGAGTGGAAAACACCAACATCTGTAGGAAATGTGAAGAGGAGGAAGAGACTCCAATTCACCTATGGTGCCAATGTCCCGCTCTGCTGGGAATAAGGCTCAGATACCTGGGAAGACACAGTGTGCAACCAGAAGACATCGCCACATATCCAATGACAGCCCTGGTGAACTTCATAAAAGGGACCGGGTTACTGGCAAGGGAATGAGGTAAAATGGGAGATAGAACAATGGGCCTATGGCCTAAATGCTCGCGGGGAACGTAAGTAAACCGCCTCCGACTTAAAAAAAAAAATGAAAAAAAAAATCTTTCAAATGTGGACTAAATGATCATCTTAGATCATACGACGCACGTCGTGAATACTTTAAAATTAATACACTTAAAATAAAAAGGCAATTGACTGACCTAATATGTTTGAATAAAATTATCCACGGCCATCTTGATATCTCATTATGTTTTGGCAATATTGAAATAAATGTCCCCAATTCCCATTGTTTAAGACACCATAGCATTTTTCACCTGAATATATACAAAAATAAATTCACTTACTTTAGCCCTCTGATCCAAATGTGTCGACTGTACAATAAGATTGAGTGTGCTGAAGTAGATATTTTCGTCGATAATCTATACAAATTCAATAAAAAGTTATGTTACTGCTAAACAATATGTTTAGATAATTATTGCATCACTTTAACTCTCGTGTCTCTTGTCTGCTAGTATTATTTGTCATTTTACTGAACTTATGTATAATTTATATCACTATTTGTTTGGTTTTTTAATTGTACGTAACCTGTATTTAATTGCATTTTTCCCTGTGTGTATGTAATTTGTAGACTGCAACTTAACTTAGCTTTTATAACTGGATAGCTCTTACGTAAGTGAGAACATCTGTAAAAACCCAGTATAAATAAATAAATAAATTGCTATCCCGCTGGCGTTGGTTGTAAAATTACCGACCAAAGCGTCATAATATGTTGTCGACTGGTAAGACGAATCATTAGCAAATGAAGTAGATTCGTTGACAAACTCATAAGCACATGAAGAAGTCAGGTTAACAAAATCATTAGCAAATGTAGTTGTTTTTTTTTTTTAATTTTATTTAGTTACTTTTTCAAATAATTAGGTACATTTTTTTATATGGTACATGAAAATAAAATATATACATACAATTAAAACAGATCATTGAAGTCCTCCTCACTAGGAGATCCTGTGCTGAGGGTGACTAAATATGTTAGTATACGTTTTCAGCGACTAAGATGATGTTTTTAATATATTAGCTAGTTCTTCTTCCGTTATTTCCTTAAGTTAAAATTTGATGTCCTTAATGTAGTTATTTTTCGTTTTCCTTTGTTTGATGTTGAGAGGGAGTTTATTACATAATTTTATTGCTAAAAATTCAGAGCTTCTTTGTCCAAAGGTAGAATTACATTTAGGAATATTTAGTATGTCTGTTTGCTTGGCTCTGGTTTTATGCTCGTGAGAGGGGTTTGCCTCTGGCATATTTTTTAGGTGATGAACTAGAATATTTTTCAGCATAGATTTTTTGTAAACTTGGAACATCAAACAGATTAAAAATACCAGTAGTAGGCGTCCTTACGGGGAGCTTGAGTTGTGTTTACTTGTTTAAGATGGTTTGATGATGCTGAGCCCCATCCTATTATTCCATATTCCAAAAGAGAGAGGCATAGAGCATAATATACTCCCTTTAGATCTGTAGTTGACAAGATATTTCGTAATTTTTTTGAAGAAATAGATGAGTTTTGTTAGCTTTTTTGAGGTTCCTTCGAAGTGTGCATCCCAATGAAGTTTGTCGTCAATTACGATCACAAGATATTTAATTGTTTTAGTTTGCACTATATGCGGGCAAGAACATTGCCGATATTTGTTTAGACATTCACGTAATTTGAGTGTATGATCATTCGTTGACCTCTTTTGTTTTTACAGAATGTAAGGTATGTAGTTTTACTCACATTTAATGTAAGGGAGTTTGCTTATAACCAGTTTTGGAGTACAGTCAGACCTTGCTCCGCTTTTTTATGTGTGCTTGTCCAATTTTGTTCATAGATTATAATGACAGTGTCATCTGCAAAGCTCATTATGTCTCCTTCAATAGGAAGACTCATAAGGTCATTAATATAAATGAGAAATAGTATTGGACCCAATACGCTTCCTTGAGGGACACCGTACTTGATTGATAAAGTTTTACTACTTTTTTTACCAATTTGTACATACTGCTCTCTTCCAGTTAAGTAACTTTTAAGTAGATTTAGAGTTGTTTGTGTTATTCCTTTTTTTTAATTTTAAAAATAGTATTTCATGGTCAATTGTATCAAAAGCTTTTTGAAGGTCAATAAAAACTGGCAAGCATTTTTTACCTTCATCCAGTTTTTTTTATTATTGTATTTGTTACTTTAGCTATAGCATCACTAGTACCCAGGTTTTCCCTAAAACCATATTGCGTCATTGATAATATTTTATTTTCATCCAAAAATTTAACGATTTGTTTTCTTATTATTTTTTCCAATATTTTCGATAGTGTAGGTAATAGACTAAATTTCCGATAGTTAGATATTTCATTTTTGGGACCGCTTTTGTATATTGGAATAATCGTAGGAATTTTAAGACGTGTGGGAAAAATACCTTTTCTTATTGAAAGATTTACAATGGTAGTTCTTATATCTTCACTTGTTATCTTGACTATGTGGGAGTTTTCTTGATTGACATTTTCATTCCACACTGTTTTTTCGGCAGTAAATGAAGATTGTTTGATTTTATTTGCTAAGTTCGAGCCTATATTGCAAAAATATTGACTAAACGATTGGTCGAATAAATCACACAAAGCAGAACACAAAGTTGGCAGGATCTCCAAATCATTAGCTATCGAGGTAGTCTGGCCGACCAAATCATAAGCAAATAAAAAAGACTGGTTGACCAAGTTATTCGCAAATGTAGTAGACTGGTTGACAAAATCGTTAGCAAATAAAGAAGGCTGGCCAACCACCTCATTATCAAATGAAGAAGGCTGGCCAAACACCTCATTATCAAATGAAGAAGGCTGGCCAACCACCTCATTATCAAATGAAGAAGGCTGGCCAACCACCTCATTATGAAATAAAGAAGGCTGGTTTACCAAACCATCAGTAAATGGAGTAGACTGATTGATTAAATCATTAACAAAAGAAGTAGGCTGGTTGACATGATCACCAAGCATTTGCATTTCGTTATCTTACCATTACATTACGTTACGTTATCGGTACTTCGTGTTATTTAAATAACACATCTGCCCTGATGATGGACACTGCAATGCTGTCCAAAACTTTGGCTAAATAAGGAGTTAGCACAACACGGCATAACACCCCAAAAACAAAAAACAAATATACTTTTGGCCGTGAAAATCTTAAATCATAGGATATTTAAAGTACATTCTTGTGGGAAGTATAAAATAACTTTACATGCAAATACGTATGCGTCTGCCGTAATCACATTTGCACATTCACGGAAGCAAACACAACAATATCAGTATTTTTTAAATAAAGTTTAATATTACAAAAATTAATAGACATAATAATATAAAAAATATGTTTAAATTAGGTATATAATAAAAAAATATCAAACCATCAAAAATCGACAAAAAAATATTTTTTTTGTAGGTACAGAGATTGTGGAGATATCTTTTAAAATAAGTTATATTATTTTCGAAAATATCTATAAGAGTTTGTGGTTTAGCAAGATCGTTGTATGATCGAGACATTCTTGACATAGGATTAAAATATCCAGTGTAATTAGCGAAAATTTCGATCCAAAATATGTCAAGTTTTCTAGTGAATTTCGGCCGGCGTTTAACTTCATTTGATAGATTAAGTTACAATCTACTTGATTATTCTCAAATTTGTAAAGCATTACGAGGTCCTCAATGTTTCGATTTTAACTAGACTCCCAAATTTGAAATATGTCTTTGTTCGTAATCGTCTAGTACTAGTGGATGGTAGACACCTGATTGATAAGACAAAATCCCTTTAAATTTTCTTTGGACAGATTCAAGTCTAGATACCTATGTAATATAGTGTGGATTACAGACTGTTGATCCATACTCAAAAACACTGCGTATTAACGAATTTAATAGAATTATTAGGCTATTATTCTTATTAAAACCGAGTAATTTATTTGATTTACTTAAATGTATTGAATGTGTTGGTTGAACTTTAGTTTGTTGTCATAACTTTGTACTTAGCAATATTCAGTTCCATTTTGTTGGCAACACACCAAGCACGTAAAGTGTTAAGTCTTTTTTTAAGAGTTCACAATCTTCCATAGATTTAATTGCTTTATATAACTTCCTTCACATTGAATTCTACGAAAAAGTGTTCAATGGGAAAAAAAGGTTTTCGTTAGTATTATTGTTATGATTATGAGTTTTTAATTTTATGGGGGTAGGTTTGTAAGCTGCTCCCCAACTGATAATGTCATATTGTAGAAAAGACTTTACGTATGTTCAATATATTGAGTAAAAGTTTTTTTTTTATGATAAATTTAAAATTCATATGAAATAATTTCCTAATTTTCATCTTTGTATGACAGATCTGATCTTCCCAATAGAGATTTTTATTAATTATTGTTCCTAAGTATTTTATTTTATTCGCTGTTTTCAGAAATGAACATTAAGGTCAAAAGAAAAACGGGTAAACATGAATAGTTGCAATCGAAACATTTATATATTTTTTTAATATCAAATCACCACACTTGGCGGCTGCCCGTTTCATGGTGACCAATGGAACATAGTTATTTTGTATAAAGTCTAGTGTAAACATATGAATTAAATATAAACGGAAATTGGACCTAAATGGAAAGCAGAAAAAGACATGCGTAAAGATAGATTACACAAACATACACATATTTATATACACACATATATATATATAAATACATATACGTATAAATGTGTGTATAAATATATGTATATATTATATAAATATAGAAATACATTCACAAGTATATTTCAAACATGTGTGTTCGAATCTAACACAGCGGACTCATAAAAACCAGACAAAAACATACGAAACGCGACAGTGTCAACAACCCTCCCACACTTTAAAAGAAATGCCCGAATACGTATGCATGAAAATATATATATTTTATTATTTTATTTTTATTGATTTATTGTGAAAAACAGTTTAATCCATTTACATTTCACAAATAACAGTTTATAAATTACAGTTTATAAGAAGTCAGTACATACATTTATTTGCATGGGTAAGTACATCAATACTATCTGATTAACCAGATTTGTTAAATAGTATGGTTATTGCCGTCTTAAATTCTCTTTGGTTCAAATTGAAAATGTCAATCACAGAAGAAATGTGATTTAACAAAGTATTTATTCACCCCAAAGGCATGATCATTGGTAGGTTGGTCCTGCCCCTTGGAAAAATAAATCTGTACTGTCTAGCTCTGATGAAATTATCAGGGACATAAAAAGAAATTCGTTCCAGAATATCTGGATTGCAAATGCCCATTTAGCAGCAGTGCCCATACACAAACATACAGAAAAACACATTCATACATACATATATGCGGTTGTATATGAGTATATATATATATATATATATAAGCTCAAGAGCTAGCACTCTTCAGTGGAATAGAAATTCAATAACATATGTTTTACACTATTACCTATTATTACCTAATTTTATGTACAATGTAACAATGTTATAAGTTAAACAATAAAAAAATAAAAAATATATACACACATTTACATCCGCATACATATATATTCAAATATATAAATATATATATATAAATATCTAAACATACAATATCTAACATGTATATATATCTATAAACACACGAACCAGGTTCCACCGTGAGAACAGCAGTGAATTTTAAGTCGTCCGTTTGTAGAAAATGAATGGTTGCAGTTGGAACATGAGGAAGGGTTTTCCCTAGTTAATCAATGTGTTGCACTCATAACATGAAAAAGGTTATTTTCTACTGTTTATTTTATTCATAAAATACATGATAAGACATTATAAAATTGAATTAGATATGATACATTAAATCACCATACTAGGCGACTGCCTGTTTCATGCTGAGTCAGCATATGACCCTTCAAACGGCTTTTTTTAGAATATGAATAGTTGAACATGGAACATGAAAATGGTTTTTCTACACTGTGAGTCAGCATATGTCTCATCAAATTTCTGTTTTGAGAAAAGTCGCACTCGGAACATGAAAAAATAATCCTTTTAGTGAGTTAGCATATGTTCTGTCAAACTACTATTTCGAGAACATGAATAGCTAGACTCGGAATATGAAAAAAAGTTTTCTCCAGTATGAGTCAGCATATGGTGCGTCAGATATCTCTTTCGAGAAAATGAAAAGTTGCATATGAACCATGAAAAAGGCTTTTCTCCACTGTTGGTCAGAATATGTTTCCTAAGATTGCTCTTTCAAGAACATGAATAGTCACACTCGGTACATGAAAAAGGTTTTTCTCCACTGTGGGTGAGCATATGGCTCCTTTTATGGCTTTTTCGAGAAGATGAAAAGTTGCACATGGAACATGAAAAAGGTTTTTCTTAACTACGGGTCAGCATATGTCTCTTCAATTTTTTGTTTGAAAAACATAAAAAGTTGCACTCAAACCAAAAAAACGTTTTTCTCCGATGTGAGTTAGCATATGACTCCTTAGAATGCTCTTTTGAGAACATGATAAGTTGCATATAGAACATGAAAAAGGTTTTTCTCCACTGGGGGTCAGCATATGGCTCCTAAGATTGCTCTTTCGTACACATGAATAGTTAAACTCGGGACACAAGAAAGGTTTTTCTCCACTGTGGGTCAGCATATGGCTCTTTTGATGGCTCTTTCGAGAACACGAAAAGTTGCATATGGAACATGAAAAAGGTTTTTCTCAACTGTGGGTCAGCATATGGCTCCTTAGATAGCTCTTTTGTGAACATGAATAGTTGCACTCGGGACACAAGAAAGGTTTTTCTACACTGTGGGTCAGTATATGGCTACTTAGATTGCTCTTTTCAGAACATGAATAGTTGCACTCAGAACATGAAAAAGGTTTTTCTCCACTGTGGGTCAGCATATGTCTCTTCAAATGGCTTGGTTGAGAACATGAATAGTTGCACTCGGAACATGAAAAAGGTTTTTCTCCACTGTGATTTAGCATGTGGTGCGTCAGATATCTCTTTTGTGAACATGAATAGTTACACTCGGGACATGAAAAAGGTTTTTCTCCACTGTGGGTCAGCATATGGCTCCATAGATTGCTCTTTAGTAAACATGAATAGTTGCACTCGGAACATGAAAAAGGTTTTTCTCCACTGTGGGTCAGCATATGGCTCCTTAGAATGCTCTTTTCAGAACATGAATAGTTACACTCGGAACATGAAAAAGGTTTTTCTCCACTGTGGGTCAGCATATGTCTCTTCAAATGGCTTCGTTGAGAACTTGAATAGTTGCACTCGGAACATGAAAAAGGTTTTTCTCCACTGTGATTAAGCATGTGGTGCGTCAGATATCTCTTTTGTGAACATGAATAGTTGCACTCGGGACATGAAAAAGTTTTTTCTCCACTGTGGGTCAGCATATGTCTCTTCAAATGGCTTGGTTGAGAACTTGAATAGTTGCACTCTGAACATGAAAAAGGTTTTTCTCCACTGTGATTTAGCATGTGGTGCGTCAGATATCTCTTTTGTGAACATGAATAGTTGCACTCGGGACATGAAAAAGGTTTTTCGCCACTGTGGGTCAGCATATGGCGCCTTAGATTGTTCTTTAGTAAACATGAATAGTTGCACTCGGAACATTAAAAAGGTTTTTCTCCACTGTGGGTCAGAATATGTCTCTTCAGATGGCTTGGTTGAGAACATGAATAGTTGCACTCGGAACATGAAAAAGGTTTTTCTCCACTGTGATTTAGCATGTGGTGCGTCAGATATCTCTTTTGTGAACATGAATAGTTGCACTCGGGACATAAAAAAGGTTTTTCTCCACTGTGGGTCAGCATATGGCTCCTTAGATTGCTCTTTAGTGAACATGAAAAGTTGCACTCGGAACATGAAAAAGGTTTTTCTCCACTGTGGGTCAGCATATGTCTCTTCAAATGGCATGGTTGAGAACATGAATAGTTGCACTCAGAACATGAAAAAGGCTTTTCTCCACTGTGGGTCAGCATATGGTTCCTTAGAGTACTCTTTTGAGAACATGAAAGGTTGCATATGGAACATGAAAAAGGTTTTTCTCCACTGTGGGTCAGCATATGGCTCCTTAGATTGCTCTTTTCAGAACATGAATAGTTGCACTCGGAACATGAAAAAGGTTTTTCTCCACTGTGGGTCAGCATATGGCTCCTTAGATTGTTCTTTAGTAAACATGAAGAGTTGCACTCGGAACATGAAAAAGGTTTTTCTCCACTGTGGGTCGGCATATGTCTCTTCAAATGGCTTGGTTGAGAACATGAATAGTTGAACTCAGAACATGAAAAAGGTTTTTCTCCACTGTGAGTTAGCATCTGGCGAGTGAGATATCTCTTTTGTGAACATGAATAGTTGCACTCGGAACATAAAAATGGTTTATTCTTACTGTGAGTCAATATGTGGTCCTTCAAATGGCTCTTACGAGAACATGAATAGTTGCACTCGGAGCATAAAAAAGGTTTTTCTCCACTGTGAGTCGGCGTGTGGCTCGTCAGATGGCTCTTTTGAGAACAGAAAAACAATGGTTTTTCCACAGGATGCGTCTTTAGATCTGTCGACAAATTAGGAAAAAATACGTATATAGGAAGCTAAACAAGTCTTATAACCTACGTACAGCGTAAATAGGCTCAGTAAATTCGTTAAAAATATGTAAATAAAAATGGTGACCGGATAAATAAACACACTGACGATTTAACACACATTTTAAAAGTGAAATAAGTTAAGTAGGTTAGGTTAGGTTGGGTTTTTTTTCATCGTTTCTAATGACTTTATATCACTTTTAAATTGTGTGATTAAGTCAGTGTGTTGATTGATCATGGAACCGAAAATGCTTGTACTAAGCGAAACCGGAAATTTTAAGAAAATCAAATAAATAACTTGTTTTTCAAAACAAGCAGCTGGAATTATTAAAACTTACATAGAAACGTGGTTTGATCTGTAGTCAGCGAAATGCTTTCAAAGCGTTCTAAATAGTTTTTTTTAACATCGCGAAGGCCACGGAAATTTATCCCCCTTCATCTTCTCGGGGTACAAGATCCGCCTTGATGGTTAACGCCTTTTTTACAAAAAAAAGTAAAATATACGTACATTGCTAAACCATACCGGAGAGAACAGAGTGATACCAGATAACATAAGCACTTTGAATTCATAAAAACTCAAAACATTGGAAAGCACGAATTGTTTGAAGTGTTCTCAATAATCGGTTTACCTGATGCGTGGGTAATTCTTTCGAAACGATCTAAGCATTCCTTTTTAATATCCGGCAGGTCAATGTCGATCTCCACGTAAGGATATCCCCCTTCATCTTCTCGGGGTCCAAGATCCGCCTTGATGGTAACTGTCTCCAAATTAATGCTACCTGGATAAACAAAACAACAATACTTATATCGATAGTTGATACATCAAAACATATTTGTGTTAGTAGAAAGATTTAAATAGAATACAAACATGAAACAGAACAAGATCGAGACACATAAAAGATAAATGTCACTAAACTCAGGATTAAGACAACGATTTGAAGACTTGATTTTACTAAAGACGTATCCCCCATGACGACAATAGATCCTGGGTTCAATTCCTAGTTGTGACTTTTATCCTTTTATTTATACGTCTTATTCTGCCTACTGATATATAGGGTTTTCCAATAAGAGGTGTTATTTTGAATATTAATTAAGGAATTAATGATTCTTTATGGCCGGAATTGGATGGTATTGACCTGGACAACGTTTACTTTCAACAAGACGGCGCTACGTGACACACAAGCAACGAAACCATTGATCTTTTAGGGGAAAAGTTTCCTGATCGTGTTATCTTTCGAAGAGGTGATCACAATTGGCCACCGAGTGATTTCAGACCTTGCGACTTCTTCCTTTGGGGCCACGTGAAAGAGAAGGTCTACGCCAGCAGCCCAGGGTCGATTCAAGACCTCAAAGAAGGAATTCGTGAGGCTATCGAGGACATAAGGCAGACACTTTGGATGGACACGCGATTTGGTTATGGAAAATTTCATGAAAAGGATATGGTCCTGTAGGCGTGGTCGTGGTGGTCATTTGACGGATGTTATTTTTCACTATTAACGGCATACCTTACTTTTTATAATTAAATAATCATTCATTTATATTCAAAAATGGCATTTTTCTTTGAATATCACACCTCTTATTGGGTAACCCTGTATTATATTGATAAGTATAGCCTCCAAAATAGGTGAATATAAAAATAAATTCCTGAAAATATTTACCATTGAAGATACCATTAAATATATCTACTTAGAAGCGGGCATTTGCATAACACACTTAAGAATTTATTTAAAAAATAAGAAATACGAAGATGTCCGCTTCAGGGACTGATTCTTCAAGAAAGAAAAATCATTTGTTCTTGAACATCTTCAGTACGGAGTGTGTTTTTAGTCAATGGAATGATGTGTTTTTCCATGAATGTATGTGTATTTTTTAATTTATGTATAATAAAGCATGTTACTTAAACCATGTCACAAATTGAGGTAAAACTTGAGGAACAAGCCTAGTCCTAGTCCAGTCAATTTAGAACATCCGAATTTAATCTCCTACATTCTTAGCATATGAAATGAAACTTACTGGCAGACGGAATACTCTCCGCATATTGCAAACATTCCTCCTTTACATTTGGGAGATCGACATCTATATCCGTGTACGGTATTTCACATTCGTCTTCTTCCTGGGGCCCTGGTTCCGTCTTGATGGAAATATTTTCTGGATTTGGTAGATCCATGGCGCTGCTGTGGTAGCGATAGCTTTAAGTTAAAAAAAAAATATATCTAAAACAAAACAGTGATATTGGAAAATCTTGTAATAAACAGGGGAAACAGTTTTTTTTTTGTTGCTGATATCTCAAACATAATTCTTGACAGTGCTCAATATCAGAATTTGTTAGCGTTGGATTAAGTGGCAACAAATAAAAGCAAGGATGGGTATTTTTTTTATCTAGAAATAAAAATAAAAATTTACGAATACTAAAATGTATAACCACAAAAAAGACATAATAAAAAATAAATTAATTAGCATCCTACTATTAAATCTGTCTGGCAAAGGGCTTGCATAGGTAAAATGAAGGTGTGATACCAGTTCGTTCTTGATGCGAAATAGTAGATTCCGGCTCTTCACAGCCCCAGCCTCTTCACAGTCGCAGTTTATAATATATCCAAAAAATAATGTCGTAGTCCAATGCAAAACAGCCTCACGCTGCTGGTCTCCAAAATGGTCACTCTTAACCAATCAGGATCGGCAGATGCCATCCGATTCCATCAATCAAATGGTCAATGCTCCATATGCAAAGCTGATGCTCACAAAAATTGGCGAATGTATTCGTAGAACCTCAGCCAAGAGGAATGCCCGCTGATCTGGGCTGGTGATCAAAGAATGGCAACTGCTTCCAATGCAAATCACAGATTCTTCCTCCCTCAGGTTTGGCAACTCTCCAAGTCAAAATTCCAGGGCTGTCAATTTGACAGATAGCAAAATGACAATGTGTAGGTACTTAAAGGTCCCACAATCCAAGACCATAGATGCGATTTAAGTAAAGTGATGGACACACCTTGTTACAAATCTAACGTATAACAAATTTTATCATTAATCCTTCTGCTGGTGATTTACCAAAGAAACATTTTCCTTGGTGGTTATATTGGTGTTCGGCAACTGAAGTGTTTAGTTTAGGACCATATAAAAGTTTTGCCAACCTTTTATATAGCTGTCGAAAAGCGGAAATGGTGAGTGCTGGTCCCAGACGTAAAATCAGGATACCAGCGCGACTCTCAAGTTATTCTGATGAAAGGTTTGTTTAAATTAAACTATTAATTATTTCACATTTTTCGTATCAACTGTATTCTTTATACTGGCTAGTAGAGTAAAAAATCATTTTTTAATGTCGATTATATATTTTTTAACATGAAGTTCGTCACTTATGTAGAATCAGTAATACTAATTGATAGGAATTATTTGAAATGGCTGTCATCCCATACAACGATAGCGAATTTTCATTTTACATAATTAAAAAAATAAAATGCTAATTTTGAAAATTTCCCAAATGCAGTAAGTTTATTTTTATTATAATAAGAGTGAATCAAAAGGTTTTATTAAAAAAATATTTCGTATTATCCGTGGCCAGCGATTCCGAATATTAACCCAAATTAAAAACCCCTAATCCGCCAATATAATTTAGCAACGTATTTACAACCGGCTGCGTCGAAGTTATTTGTATTAATGAGTGTATAGTTAAAGAATAAGTCTTCCGTCCACCATAATTGATTTTGTCAATACACTATATGAGTAACAATTGATTAGAAAAACAAAGAGCATTCGTGCGACTTTATAGAATGGCATTGAAGCCACATCTATTTGCCTGGCAACCATCTTTTATGAAAAACTTTAGAAATGATTTATACGCAAAGTGGTACATAACGAATTATTTTTATTTGATTTCTGTATTATTAATGAAATTATAACGGCTTATGAATGTGTTGAATTAGGTGACTGGATAACTCATCAGAATGACAATTCAACAGACATTTAAAAAGTGATGGAAAGTCATGAAAAGTGATTGAAAAAACCAGGTTAAATGGGTTAAATATCTAACCTTGTTTTTGTGTCATCACTTTTATTGACCTTATATAATTTTTTAAAGGTGTGCTGATTTGTTATTTTGATGACTTATCATTGCAGCATACGCAGTGTTACTGTATCACTCTAATACTGCTTAAATCATATTAGAAATTTAATGAATCTACAGAAGCACTAATTTTAATATATGTAGACGTCAAATTGACAGTTTAAACGCACCTCGAATAGTTCAGCAAATGGATTCCCTAATTTGACATAAGAAACTAGGTCACGTTAGATACAGGGCGGTTGTTCGTTTGAGCCTACCATAGCTCAAATCAAAGAACAGTGGTCGTTCAGTAAGATTTGGAATAACGGCTGCTACCAAAATGAATAAAATATTATTACTTACCAGTAACTATCACAAGTTAAAGATGTATTATGTAGAATTACAGATTAGAAACATGACGCAACGACTAGTATGGAGGAAATGTCAAAAATTTGATTAATTTTGCATAGACAATGATGAAGTCATAGACAATAATTAATCTATTGCTGTGTATCTTTGTTTGCGTATTTGTAATTGCGTATTGTTGTTTCATGAATATTTTAATAAAATGGTTACAATAATACATAATAAATGGCCCAAGAACAAATAAAGAAATACGTATTTTAAAGAATTTTTTCACCAATGAGGAAAACTAGATCATGTGTTTTTTGTAGTCTTTGGAGCAATCAACTATCTCTACTACTCCATAGTAATACGGTAAATAGGTACAGGGCCGCATTAGGTATTAAAGTTTAAAAAAAATTTGGCTAGAAGTATATCCATAATAACATACAAAATCAAAAGTATTATAAACTGGTTTTGATAACATGCTTCATACATATTATTGCAACAGCCGAGAGTTAATCATTAGTAACTCTAAAAAAACTCTGGCATATCTAAATTTTATTTTATTTTAAACCAAGTTACATAATGAAATAATTAATAAAAGATGACAAAGGCTCAGGACCTCTTGTGTGGGTAAATGTTAAGAAAATTGAATCAGAAAACAGGTTTTGAAATGCAATAAATTATATTAAACTATATTGTTATTATACATGATTTTCCAATAAGAGGTGTTATTTTGATATTCAATCGTAAAAGATCAATGTTTTCGTCGCTTGTGTGGCACCTAGCGCCGTCTTGTTGAAAGTAAACGTTGTCCAGATCAATACCATCCAATTCCGGCCAAAAAAATCATTAATCGTCTCTCGATAGCGCAATCCATTCATCGTAACTGTTGCTCCAGATTCATTTTCTAAAAAGTAAGGTCCAATGACTCCGTCGGACCATAAACCGCAAAAAACAGTCACACGTTGATGATAGAGATTTTTCAAAAATAACTCCTGTGTTTTCCGAGCCCCAGATGCGACAATTTGGCTTGTTGGCGAAGCCACCGAGTTGGAAATGGGCCTCATCACTCAAGATGATTTGCATTTGATTCACTTAGTGAATTTTAATAATTTCAATGCGTTGTTATAGCGTGTATTGTTCCATTTTAATTAATGGCGTAGTTTCTACTTGTCAAATGTCAAAAAATGACAGCTTTAAAAGTAACATCTACCGAAATAGCGAGCTATTCAAAATAACACCTCTTATTGGAAAACCGTGTATTATTTGAATTAATGAAAAATATTTAAATTAAATTATATCAACATTCGAACCATATTGCGCTCCAAAACGTTATATCTATAATTAGGACAAAACCTAGTCGATATTTACGTATGTCTGTTTGTTCTTTTAAACTACGCAATGGATTTTGACAGCGTTTTCTGGTACTAACGTACCAATTGTCATTCTATTATGTAAAAAAATTGTCCGTCGGCATATAATCTTATATTTTACAACCTTAAGGAACAATTTTAGTGGTTGAAACTTGATAATTGATTGTGTGTTACATATAAGTGCCCGACTAGCTGACATGTACCCGGTGTGGCTCGCAAAATTATTAATAAATATAATATACATGTAATATGAACCTTCGGTAAGAAATAAGTTGTTTCACCTCGACCAAAAATTGCATTATTTGTTCATGATTCACTTCCATGATGGTCGTTGCAGTTTGTAATGACTCTGATAGGACTATTGACCAAATTGTTCAGGTTGATTCGCCTGCTTGTAAAGCATCCACATCAATTCACATTCCTGAGGAGTTAGCGCTATTGTAGTTATCATATTTGCAGTGGTGTTAAATGAGTCCGTGCTGTGAGCTAGATTGTGTATTTCATAATGAAATACTGAGGCATTAGGCTGGTTCTTATCCTCATTAACTTGTACAAAATCAGAGTGTAGATGTATCGGACATGTTAGTAACTGCAGTCAAAATTACTGTAGTTTCTTTAAACTGTTATTATTATTTCTCTTTCCGGAGAATTTGATGCAATGAAAGCTACTGTAACAGCAGTAGAATTATTATTTGCTATTTTTTCACTCTCGCTCTCTCTTCTATTAAAATCGTTGATTAATTGAGCTCATTCACAGCTGTATATTTATTTATATATCATTGATTCTAATGGCTGCGATGTGTTTCTGGATATGTTGATATTATGAGTAATGTCATTTCTCTCTGATGTAAATGGCCCCGTATCGGTAATACATCCAATAGTTTATTTCATCTCTTCGAAGAGTACTTAGATAATTTCAAATCCCCGAGTTTCAAAATCCGAAAGCTTGTTCTGTGGCTGAAGAAGTAGCTACATCGGTCATATTTGGTCTGGCATTAATCTCTAATATATAGCACCCCGCTCTTATTGATTCAATTTTTGTATTGTAATAAGTACTTGTTTCACTTGATTGTGCCACGTCTTCAATTATTCACTTCCAAGTCATACATTCTCCTCAAACCTCTCTCTTCTTTTACCAAATGTAATTATTTGAATCATGTTTTCCTCGGACTCAAAAGGTTACTGTTAAAAAACTACATTATGTCGATTCACTATGAATGTTATTGTTGAAATGTGTACCCACAAGAAAAACTTTCATATTTTCATTTAAAACCGGCAAGTAGAATATAAATTATATCGGAGGCGATTTTTTTGGTTATATTTAGTGTATCAACCTTATTATAATTAATTAATTACAATAATGAGTGACATATTTTGAATAAGTGAAGTAATGATTTAGAAGATATATTATGATAGCCTTCTTCCACCTAGCTTCTGTGAAGTTTAATTAACTAAACTTCATGTAATCTAGGTACAAGCGAGTGATTGAAATGCTCAGTCCTAGAATTGTTACATTTAAACTAGGTTTTAGAACGGGTAGCTCTTATGGGTAGGTACATGAAATTCAATTAGGTTTTAAATGAAGGCTGTCTACACTACCATTTACAATTTTGAACATAAATATTAGGTCGGATATAATTCTTCGATCTGAGAAGTTTATTAAATATTATTTTTTAATTAAGTTATTATAGTTTATACTTTCAATGCGAATACCGAGTTTAAAATTAATGTGTTGAATTTGTGTTGAATTTTTTCTATTTTAATCTGAATGTATTTTATAATGTGGGGACCAGATCGAGGAGTTATATTCGACTTGACTTCGAACTAAAGATGTAGGTATACAAAATTTTCAAGGTTGAAATATTTCTGAAGCCTCTGGAGTTTCAAAGAATTAATCCAAGCATTTTCATTCCCTTATTGTTAATTGAGTTTATTTGAGATATAAAGTTAAATTAACAGTCGAAAATGATACCCAGGTCATTATTTTTTTCAACAGAGGTAAGGGTTTGATTTATTAAATTCATATGAATAAATTAATCAATTACATCTATGGACTACAAATACGTAAGTATACAAGTGCAAATAAGTTATCCTATTATTTATAATATCTATACCAAAAGAGAGTGATTTGTGTGGAAAGGTGTTCGAAACCGTGAGTTAGATTACAAAAAATCGATTTAATATCCGTAATCCCGGATAACTATAGTGATTACAAAAAATGAGAATAAAACTTATAAAACTGTCACTCCATAGTTATCCATAGATAAAAACAAAATTTCTTACTGTCATCATCGGTACTGTACCTCTACTTCAATATCTAAAACCGGGGCAGGTTGTTACATTTAACAGTAAATAATGGCTAACACTAGAAGAAAGGGTACCAACATTGAAAATGAAGAAAAATTCAGCATAGAAAAAATTACACTGATTTTAGAAAAAAAAATAGATGCTACGAAAAAATAAATTATTTCAAAAATTCAGAAGCAACAACAGGACACCCAAAAAAGCATGGAATTTATGAGTACTCAATACGATGAATTGATTAAAAAACTAGATATAACAATCCTACAAAACAAAAAAATTGAAAATGAATTTATAAACCTGAAAAAAGAGAACCAGGAGAAAAATACTATAATTAAACAATTAGAAATAAAAATTTCAGATATGGAGTACAAAACCCGCTCTAATTATATTGAAATAGCAGGCATTCCACAAAAAAATGGGGAACAGCAAATTGAAGTGGTTAAAAAAAAGGCAGCGGCGGCAGGAGTGGACCTAAAATACGGCGAAATTATTGAGGTAAAAAGGATACCTGATAGGCGAATCAATGCACCACCTAAAATACTAGTGCAATTTTCAGATAAATTGACAGAAACAAGCCTATCGCAAATAGAAAAAACATCAATTATGCCGCGATCAAAGATATTTCAACTGAACCAATATACATAGCTGAAGAACTAAGCCCTTACCATAAGGAACTTCTTTGGAAAACCAAACAAATCTCAAAGGAAAAAAACTATTCATACGTCTGGCACAAAGAGTGAAAAATAATGGTAAGAAGAAATGCAAACGAAAAAATAATTTACGTTAAACATATAGACGATTTGACATCATATAAATAAAATGGCTCATAATAACAACTATTATAAAAATAAAAAAATGGCTGACACTACATTAACCACGGAACCTAGTGCAAAAAAAGCAAACTTACCTAACCTATCAACAATGAACAAAAATTTTAACATACTGCATCAAAATATTAGAAGCATAAACAAAAACTTTGACGAGCTACAAATATTAATTAAAAGTTTAAATTTAACCTGGGACATAATCAGAGGCGGTTCCTTGGTACGTGCATTTGTGCATTGCACTGCTTGTCTTCAATCTCCACATAACAAATTACAACGACATCTGTACCCCAGTGATCGATGTAAGAAATTCGTAATTCCCGTCAGGTCATTATTTGAGCTATCTTCTAGTAAAAAAAATCCCGCGCAACAGCAAGCGGTCGTGCATACCCCAATATGCACAGAACCAACTTTTACCATACTACTAAAACAGCATCGGGCGGTATCGAGACAGCCCGAAGTAGCCGAAACGGTGACATGAGCGAGACAGATTACACTCTTAACGTCAAATTACGTGTTAGAGCAGTGCAGATACATAACCCATCCGTGCATTATCGAAGTGCTTTGACGGCGAGTGAATTTTGCATCACTTTGATCATGCGTAATCCAATGCGTTTGGAATGGATTCGCTAAGAAATACTAATGTTCAATGTTAACGCAACAACATTAACACATTGGAACTCGTTCGCGGTGAAATCAAACGGTTTCGCTATATTTTCAACGATGAATTGAGTGTCCTTTATTTTCAAGATAATTTTATATTATTTAATCAGTTATTTTACAAATATAACTTAGAAGATAGAATGAATTGCAGTAGGTGTTCCCATTAATAAATTTGCTCCACCTAAATTACAGACTAGGTACATTTTAAAAGTGAAATGCACTGCTGGTAATTACAGTCACGAGCCGCGTCTGGACATAATTATCCTTACTGAATGTTGGTTAACTGATAAACACTACCCACTACAAATTGTTAAATATGTCTCTTACTCCACACTAATGAATTATACAAAGAGTGATGGTGTTATTGCATACATTAAAGAAGATACTGAAGTAGAAGTCAGAGAGATCAATATTAATAACGCAAACTGTCTAAGGATATCAATTGATAAGGATATAACAGTTCTCGCAATATATAGATCACCTTCTACAAAAAATCTGGAGCCATTCTTAAACTCCTTATATTTTGAGCTTAACTTACTCAAAAATACTAAGAATGTTTTTATTATCGAAGATATAAATATTGATATCCTGGAAAATGGAAATCCAAAAAAATATGATTACATACATACACTAGCTCACCATGGTTTTAAAAGTCTGGTTGATGAACCTACACGAGAATGCAATGAAAGCAAATCATGCATAGATCATATTTTTAGTAAAACTGATAAATTAACTCAAACCATTATTTACCCTTCTACACTGACTGATCACTACACAATACTTCTATCTATTAATAATAAAAATACATCTATAAATCAAAAAAATAAATCTGTCATAGCAAAGTCTGAAACAAATTGGGAAAACGTTAAAATCGAGCTACAAATTGGTGACTGGTCAAACTTTCTTGGAAATGATGATACTGATGCTGCTTGGAACTATTTTATTGACTTTACTCAGAACATTATTCTATCAAACACCATAACGATATAAAAAAAATATCTCATAAAAATATTCACATTAAGCCCTGGATTAGTCAGAACATTATCAACTCAATCAGGAAAAGAGACGAACTCCATAAAAAGTAAGAAACTTCCCCTGTGATGTCCATTTACATTGCTTCTACAAAAGATATCGTAACATTTGTAAAAATGTAATCCGTTATGCTGAAGAAGCATTCTATAAAAAGAAAATCGAGGGATGTCATAATGATTCCCGGAAATTCTGGCAGATTATAAACGAAATTACAAACGCTAAAGCCTCTCACAATGTTAAAAACATTAAAGAATTAAACATTGACAGGATACCAACATCTTTTGCAGAACATCCAGAAAAAATTCTAGACTTTACAAACAACTATTTTTGCAATATAGGCTCGAACTTAGCGAATAAAATCAAAAAATATTCATTTTGTATCGGAGAGTGGGCAATGTAGTTACGCTCATGTGTGCTGCTGTAAATATTGTATTTTGTCAAATTTTATTGTTAAATTATAAAAATAATTGTCTATGACTTTACTGTCTATGTTTGACCCATAATTTTTTGACACATGCTTTCTTTAACGTCCATTGTTTCATCCAGTCACCCGCGCAGTTTAACGCATAATCCCATACTTGTGATAGTTATTAAGTATAGTTACGATAGTTGATATTAGTTAGTGATAATTTTTATTTTCATTGCTATTCATTTTGGTAGCGACCACTGTTCTTATGTCATGCTCAAATGTCTAATCATGCTCAAATGTCGATCTAGTTTTACTTGCGCCAATCGGTACCCAAAACGGAACGGTAATTCCTATTTAAATATAAATATATCTGACCATTACGACGACTTTTTCAACCGTTTTCAAATGTATTAAATTCAGGGTCAAGGTACACACGTAATTATATTCTAATTTCCAATAATGTGTTATGAATACTATTTCTTGGTTTTTACAGAATATTACAAGCCAAACCAAATTTTCACGGCAGATACAAAGTAGGGTTCCGTCACAACTATGTTCTATTTCAGGTATATTTGTTTGGCTGGAACAAATAACCAAACGCTATCACAGCAGTGGCATGGATCTACCAAATCAAGAGACTGTTTCCATCAAGACGGAACCAGGGCCCCAGGAAGAAGGCGGAGATGAAATGCCGTATACAGATATAATTTTCGATATTCCAGATATAAAGAAGGAATGTTTGCAATATGCGGAAAGTACTCAGACAGACGGTTAGTAGCATTGCATACGTATAAAATGTAGAATATTAAATTAGGATTTTCGGAATCCATGTCCGTTTCGAAATGTCGTGCAAACAGGACGTTTTTACTATAAAATAAATCTTTGCTAAAACTGCTTAACTACAAAACTCTTTTAGCTCAAGTATTGCTCACAATAAACCCTCATCTGTTTTAACATATATTCGTGTCTATTAACTAAATATCTATGAAAGAAAATAACATTCCATTGACTTATAGTAATAAAAACGTGTTTTGAAGGTAGTCAAGAGTAAATGTTTTCCTTCTTGAAATATCAGTCCTCGAAGTAACATCTAGCATTGTTATGTTTTCCTATATTAGGCTTAAAGTCTTTTCACCTAATTCTTGCTCCTGTGTGGTCAATCAATGTTTTTTTTTGTCGTAAATATTTTACTTTAATTTAAATTTTTTAATTTTAATTAAAAACAAGCTTTTTGTGTATGATTGACGGTTCAAAAACTTTTTTGTTTTGTTTTTCAGGTTGCTTTAATATAGAGTCTGTTACCATCAAGGCGGAACTTGGACCCCGAGAAGAAGATGAAGGGGGATTTTCATATCCGGAAATTGACATAGACCTGCCGGATGTTAAAAAGGAGTGCTTAGAACGCTTTGAAAGAATTGTCAAGACAACAGGTAAAATGTTTTTTCATTCTTAGTAGTCCAGTTAATCTAGAAAAAAAAACCTGAATCCTGATTTTTCAGGTAGTAAGAACCTACCAAGGGAGTTCTAAGCCATTATGTCTCCGAAACTAGAACATGTGAAAAAATTAAATCCAAAATGGAACTCCTTATAAAACTACCCACAAATAATTATGAGTTTGTGGTTTAAAAAAATTATTTCATTTTTAAATTTTTTTTGAAACTATAATAATTTCTTTTTATTTTAAGGTAAACGAAAAAGTATCCAAACATAGTATTTGCCATTATTATTACCACATTTCTAAGGCAGTTAGAAAATAACTTAAATTTTCTGGAAGACCGAATTTTTTGAAAATTTTTCGATGTAGAGCTTATGAATATCGCAAAACGTAAATTCGCAAATGGAGCGCAAAAGTGAAATCTAAATGGTCGATTGTGTTTGATTTGGTTGCTGCAAAAGTTATTTCGTAGTAAGTACTAACAGTTTACAATTCAGAAATAAAGGGAAATAATAATAAACATTTGTCGCACTGATTTCCCGTATTCACATAAATTCCTGAAACAAAAACAACCGAGCAGTATTGGAGTGTCTTGTTATATGCGGCCTCTGAAATAGTTTATCTTGCAGCAATACGTCTGAAAATACTGATGAGATATTTGAAGATGAATGTGATGCCCGGTGAATGAATATTTTCTGTAGCTAAAAAATATGATCTATGAAAAGTCTTGGTTAGAATAGTTAGATTTTTTTATTTCTAACATTACATTGCAAACACAATTTATTATTAAAATTGTTTTATTAAGTAAATCTATATAAAATTCGGCGTTTCAATTCAAAAGTATAAATAAGTGCAAGGCACAAATTAGTCACCTGTTCCTGTGGGAACCTATTTTTTTACTTTAACGCGAGTTCTTTTTTGACACGAAAGTAATAAGTTACATGAAGCTTACTATTAATCCTTTTTTTTTTAAATTATCGTCAGATCTGAAGACACAATCAACTGAAACAACGGAGTGTCACATGCTGACTCACAGTGGCAAAAAACGTTTTTTATGTTCTGAGTGCAGTTATACATCTAATCTTAAGTACCTACTGACGAGGCACATGTTGACCCACATCGGTGAAAAACCCTTTTCATGTTCTGTGTGCAACTATTCATTCGCTCGAAAGAATTATTTGACGAGCCACATGCTGACTCACAATGGAGAAAAATGTTTTAAATGTTCCAAGTGCAACTATTCATCTTTCTATAAGAAATATTTAACGAGGCACATGCTGACTCACACTGGAAAAAAATGTTTTAAATGTCCCGAGTGCAACTATTCATCTTTCTATAAGAAAGATTTGACGATCCACATGCTGACTCATACTGGAGAAAAACCTTTTTCATGTTTGGAGTGCAACTATTCATGTTTTCAAAAAAGCTATCTTAAGAAACACATGCAGATTCACACTGAAGAAAAACCTTTTTCATGTCCTGTGTGCAACTATTCGTGCTCTCGAAAGGGAACTTTGACGAGCCACATGATGACTCACACTGGAGAAAAACCTTTTTCATGTTCTGTGTGCAACTATTCATGTTCTCGAAAGGATAATTTGACTAGCCACATGCTGACTCACACTGGAGAAAAACCTTATTCATGTTTGGAGTGCAACAATTCATTTTCACGAAAAAGCTATCTAAAGAAACACATGCAGACTCACACTGAAGAAAAACCCTTTTCATGTTCTGTGTGCAACTATTCGTGCTCTCGAAAGGGAACTTTGACGAGCCACATGCTGACTCACAGTGGAGAAAAATGTTTTAAATGTTCCGAGTGCAACTACTCATCTTTCCATAAGAAATATTTGATGAGCCACATGCGGACTCATATTGGAGAAAAACCTTTTTCATGTTTGGAGTGCAACTATTCATGTTATTAAAAACGCTATCTAAAGATACACATGCTTACTCACACTGAAGAAAAATGTTTTAAATGTTCCGAGTGCAACTATTCATCTTTCCATAATAAATATTTGACGAGCCACATGCTGACTCACACTGGAGAAAAATGTTTTAAATGTACCGAGTGCAACTATTCATCTTTCTGTAAGAAATATTTGACGAGCCACATGCTGACTCACACTGGAGAAAAACCTTTTTCATGTTTGGAGTGCAACTATTCGTGTTCTCAAAAAAGCTATCTAAAGAATCACATGCTGACTCACACTAGAGAAAAACCTTTTTCATGTTTGGAGTGCAACTATTCATGTTCTCAAAAAGGCTCTTTAAAGATTCACATGCGGACTCACACTGGAGAAAAACCTTTTTCATGTTCTTTCTGCAATAGCTCATTTTTTCAAAAGGGAAAATTGACGAGACATATGCTGACTCACAGTGGCAAAAACACTTTTTCGTGCTGCATATAATTTTTTTAAGTGCAACTATACATGTACTCAATATAAATATTTGACGTGCCACGTGCTGACTCACGCTGCTCAAAAACTTTTTTCATGTTCTTTATGCAATTCATATTCTCAAAATGGAAATTTGTCGACACACATACTGGCTCACTGTAGAGAAAAAAGTTTTAATTTATCAAAGTGCAACTCTTCATTTATTCGAAAGAAAGAATCACGTGCGGTTTTACTGCCCAGAAAAACTTTTTCATGTTTCAAATCATATCTGAAGTGGCACATGCTGACTCATTCTGGAGAAAATACTTTATATGTTCCGAGTGCAACTATTCACGTTCTCGAAAGTGTTATTGGCCTGACCTGTACTGTGCCGAACAGAACTATTCATCTCCTCAAAAGGGAAGTATTACCGTATAAAAACTTTATAAATGTTTAGTTTTTTCATGATCTTTGTTCATTTTATCGAAATATATATTATTCGAGACATTTGCTGACTTACCGTCGATATTAATAAACACTTTTGTATTTTTTTTTCTTATTATTCTCACAAAGATCATTCCAATACTACAGTAACATTTCCAAAAATAAGAAACCGATCAAGATCACGTGGCAACTTAGAAATACAATAATTAAAAATGAGTGGTTCTCAACACCATTACACTTATCAAGGTTTAATTTTTTTTAGTGCACTCCCACATAAAATCAAAATTATAAAGTTTATAAATCACAAATAAAACAACTACTTGATCAACCCAATGATAATTGTAAGATTTTATTTCATATAACGATTTTTTACGTATCTTTTGATTATATGTTTATATTAATCAAATGCAAATTTTAATATTTCATACTTATTAATAGTAAATTATTTCATTTCATCATTAATTAATAAAAAAATGCACATGAATGTATATATATATTTTTTTTTAACATATCCTCTTGAAATATTAAATCAGAATTCTAACTTACCAATAGCTTATTGTCACAATTTATTATGTACCTACTCTTGCAATATCATCAGCTCTGCTTTATTCCAACTGAATAGAATAACTTTATGTACTTACCACCTACTTATTAATCGAAATTTAAAAATATTATTTTTGTTTTACAACATCCATATTCTTAAATTTATTTACATATACTGTGTATCTTATTTAGCAACTGCTATATTGGTCTATTTCATTATCCATTCTTATGTTTTCACGCTATATTAATTTGTTTTTTTCTTACTTTATAAATAAAAAATTTCTTTCTTTTCTCTACCTTATGTATATTGTAATGGCACTACTCCCCAACTCAAATACGAGAAACTTTTTTTCTCTATTGAATTGTGTAGTTATGTTAAAAAGAAAACATTTTATTGTGATTAGTTTTTAAATCCACATGCCTTTCTTCTGTAAATCTGTTATATTAATGTATTTCAAATAAAAAAAAATTGTTTAAACAACTACAACGTGATGAAACACATGCTGAATCGAAGTGAAGAAAATTTTCAAATTTTTTATGTTTGGTAACTATTATGTTACTAATTATTCATATATATTTTTTTTTTGTAATTATTTTTTATTTTTAATAATATGTTTACATGGTACATAATTCATTTTACATCTTGGGTCTTTTTACTACTCTTCCATTGAAAGCATTTGCTTGTGTATGGAAGGGGAGTGTACATAAATGTTGTTGTTAGTTAGTACTTAAATAATTCATTGTACATAAATGTATGTTTGCTGTAGTATTTTTTTTTATAGTAGTGAAGGATAATATATTAATATAATAAATTCAAAAAAAGAAAGAAAGTTATGGAAAACTAAGGATATTTGTGAGATTAATTAAGTGACAGTAGTTTTTTTTTTCAGAATATTTTTAAAGTGTCTCTTGACAGAGAGCAGTACTTGGGTTTTATCATTAATGCTTCTGATTTCTTCTGGTAGACGATTGAAAAAGGTTCTTCCCTGGTAAGTATAATGATGTTGTGCAAAAGACGTATTTAGTTTTGGGCATAGAAAAAAATGTCTAAGTCGTGTTCTGTTTTCATTTAAAAATTGATATTTATCTTTTTCTTTTATAATTTGGATTAGTGAGTTTTTAATATATAGGTCTTTAAATGTAGGTACTTGAAATTCTTCAAACAGGCGTTCTGTTGGGTAGTCAAAGGGTTTTTTTAATATAATTTTAATAATTGTTCTTTGTATAATTTCAATTGGAAAAAGGTTACATTTATACGCGGATCCCCAACTAATAATAGCGTATTGTAAAGTGGATTGAACTAAGGCATAGTAAATTATAAATAGATTTTTTATCGACAGAAAGTTTCTAATTCTTAAAAATATATATATTAATTTTCTAATTTTGTTTACTACTTGACATATTTGTTCCTTCCATTTCAGATTTTTTTCAATAATTACTCCTAGATATTTAATTTTATTTGTTGTTTTTAGTACTGTACAGTGTATACTGTATATTCTTATAGGGATGTTAATATTAAAACCCTCATGACCTATGCTTCTCTTACCACTTTCAGTCATTACTGTATTTGTGTACAATTTACTATATTGTCTAATATTGTGTTCGTGTTACGTGTTTTATAAATATTATGTTCGTGTGTACTGATACATTTTGTATTTTGTAGTTTAAAAGTCATATGTCTCTCGTATATTCATACAATTTTTTAATTTTTAATTAGTTAATTTCTTTGGATAGTATTTTCGTGGAACATCTAGATTATAGTTGATAAGTTTTATTAATAATTTCATTCTGGAATATTTGCTAATTATTTAGGTTTGTAATGTGTGTGTTTCTTCATATGTATTTGTCAGATAATTTGGGTGGGACTGTATTAAGCTAAAGTATAAGCCCATCTTTACTTCTGTTGGTAGAAGGTTAGCGATTCTACCAAATACATCAATTAGTTGAATGATATTTTCCTTCAGCTTTTCTATGTGCTGTTAGGTCAAGTGTTTGTCACTTTGTAGGCCCAGTTATATTTCACATCTGGAATATGTAGGTTTCTTCCTTCTGTTTGTAATTGTTTTTGTAACGACGTCATTCTTTTAGGTGACCTTAAGATCATTTTACCGTTTTTTTAGAAATTAACCGTTAGGATATTTTTAATCAGCCAGTTTTTCAATATATTAAGATCGATTTAAGATTGCTCTAATAAAATTTCACAGTTTTTGCTTACGTAAAATATTGCAGTGTCATCTGCGTATAAGAAGATTTCGCCATTTATTCAATTGACAGATATCATTTTTGTATATTTGGAATATGAGTGGCCCCAGTAAATCCTTGAGGAACTGCATAGTTTTTGTTCTCGAGTTATCTCCCATGCTTAATTATTATTAACATATTATTTTCTGATATTTAAAAACAATTTTATAATAATATAAAGTATAAATAAGTTAAGCTTTATATAAGTTACACTCGTTCGAGAATAAACCGGCAAATCGTATTTTGCTGTTTTTCTCAACATACTCAAGTATCTGGTTCACCTGATAGACGCAATATAGTCGGGCGTCCCCGATTTCTTCTACCATTCACCTTCGCGATATATTTTATTTTATTACGAAGATCATCCAAGTTTCGAAGTTGGCGCACCTGGTGTTTAACAGTGAGTGTGTTCGTTCCCGCATGTTTGTCGGCCATTGTTTTCAGTCACAGTAAATTCTTCCGATAGAGATGTCATCGTGCGTTCCCGCCACCTCACGTCCGTATAAGATCCGCGTGAAATTATGGATCATTTTGCACAGAAGAGCGAAGTTTTTCTGTACTATATCTTGACGGGGGATGAGACGTGGATGTGCTACTACACTCCAGAATCTAAAATACAATCACTTCAGTGACGTCATGCATCTTCCCCAGCCATCAAAAAGTTCAAGACGACCCATTCAGCCAGAAAAGCCAACGGGTGGGAAACGTTTTTCGATTGTCTTTAAAAAAACTTTTATAGGGCTTCATCACGTTATCAGCTTGATGTGATTAATTGTGACCTCAGAACGGGGTACCCCGGAAAGGTTACATTTTTTTCAAGCATTGTAAAAAATCAATAAAAAAACGTTCGACCTTTTTAAGTGTTTAATTGGGTTATTAAAGATATCAATTTAATTATTAATCGTATGAATATTTTTTTTGTAGATACATGTGTGTGTTTCTAGTGGTGCATACGAACATTAATAAATTAATGTTTTTACTTTTTTATCCTAATGTCTAAAAATTATTTTATTTTTGCATTATTTTTTATTTATTAAAATTAAATGTGTGAAGATGCAAAATGTGGTCTAGAAAAGAATAAAATGGTTTTCAGAACAACGGTTTAAAATACTGATACCTTTTCTGTCTAAGAATCGTTGATTCTTTTTTTAAATTATATCAACTTAAATTATATTCAGTGAATATTGGATTTATTTTAGTTAAACTGATATATTGACGATTGTTTATATTTAGAAATAAGTCATTTATTTGTAACAACTATTTTATAGATCTAAGTTAATTTGTTAAACAGACAGTCGTCAGCGAATAATTTGAAATGGACTCCTTCAAATAAAGAAACTGTCATCCACAAGCATTTTTCGCTACAATTTTTATTTCTTTCCCACAAACTTAATTCTCTTTTACCTATGTTTTCCACTACACGATCTCTCTACAGATCTCCCTTACCAGCATTCTTAGTAATAAACGGGGTTAGAAAGAAGAAAAAAACAAGCTTTATATTCGAATATAGAAGTTTACCACAAAATAATCAAAACGTACACCTCTTTGTAACCAAAGGTTCCGACCTTTTGTAATCATTTTTGAATAAGACGAAAAAAGTGAGGTGGTGATAATCCTTAAAATACATTTGTGTAATAAAATGTATATTTTTTCGGTACCCATAATTTAAATTCCGTTTTTACATGTTTAAACTTAAGCCGAACCATTTTTTAGAAAAAGTTTGTGTTTCCACCAAAAAAATTATATTTAAAAAATTATATATTTATTTCTAAATGTTAAAAAAAGAGTTTTTTTTTGTTTTTGTTTTCTATTTTTGTTTGAGAATTAAGTTGGAATTAAAAATAAGAGAGTTATGCGAAAATTATAAAAATACTAACAACAGATAGAATATTCAATTATTTTGATGTGAATATTCCTGTTAAATTAGTAACAGATGAACGGAGTTGCAGCAACACTTTTACATGTGTTTAATAATGAGAATGAAAGACCTATAGGTTTCTCTAGTTGTATTTTAAGGAAGGCAGAATATAATTATTTTATCCGGACATTGAGAAAACGGCGATTATTTTCGGGGTAAGGAAATTTTTTCAATATTTATACTGTAGAATTTATTTTATCAGTGGATAATCAACCGTTATATAGGATTTTTGGTAATTATAAAACATCCAAAGATGGTGGCATCAAGATTGTAACATTACATAACTTTTCAGACCTAGATGTCCGATTGATAATAATCCATCTGATGGTAAATTGGAATCAGGTCATATAATGATATAATAAATTATTTAGAAAAGAATGGGTCCAATTTGTCATTAGAATTAATAAAAAGCGAAACTGAGAAAGACAATGTATTAAGTCAAATCAAAAGTCATCTTATCGAAGGTTGGTCGAAAAAGATACAAAAGATTAGAGTTGTTTTTAACTAACAGATGTATTATATGTCAAAATAGAGTTGTTATTCCAGAATCATTAAAAAAGAGGTTTACCGTTATACCGATCTCAGTTAAATCATGGAAAAAATAATGAAATGGTACGCAAAAATATACTCACGTGATTTTTTTTCTCTTACCACAAAAACACTAAATACAGCACCACACGTTCATTCGCGTGCGCAGCCGGACAAGTACCAACTTGTTTAGTAGCATGAAGGAACACCTACCTAAGAGCCAAACACACATGCAAACACACTAAGAACTTTCGAGATATTGGAGTGATCCACTGTACCATACCGATCCACTTTAGACCAGGTCACCAACATACGGGAAAAATTGGGAATTTTGCAAGGGAAGGTACGTTTGCGCAAGAGTACATATTTAATATTATCATCATGTAACGGGTTGGATTATCTCTATCGCAGGTATGTCATGAAAACAGTCCCCCTAGCTCTGATGATGAGAGTCTCGTCTCTGCCTGGAATAGTGGCGAACCCTTACATTAAGTCAGCGTTTGGCACTCCAATAATCAAAACGGTTCCATGATAAATCAACACACTGACGATTTAACACACATTTTAAAATGTTGGAATTTGCTCCGAGTTTCAAACCAATTATAATTAATATAGAGTAATTGTCTTAGAATATAGATGGCGCTAGTTTACACCTTCTTTAAAGGCAGCGAAATTATGTTATTTAAGTCCCAATTTTAATTAGGGAACTCACTTCTCTTCGATAGTTTCTAGCATAAATAAACCACTCTCTAGACTAGATCGATATCTTCGGGGGCTTTTTGTTTTGCCCCATTTTGTCACTCCCTTAACCACAGATAAAACGGTCGTTTGGTCCAGACAGGTAAATATATCGTGGACCATAAATAAATCTCAAAGCCATTTAAAAAAGTGCAAACATAGACAATATAACTGCACCCAGCTAACATCGTTCATTCACTAGCCCAAAAAAATTATATTTATAAATAAAAATATTGGAATACAGGAAAAGGAAAATAAAAAAACCCACAGCTATGCACACATCAAAATATTTTTTATTTTCAAAAAGACAATGGACAGTAATACAAAACAGGGTCAGTACAACCGATGTATTGAGCATTGATTTATCATTGAAGTAGAAGATAATACTAATATATCTAAACAAAACATGAAACAGAACAAGACACAGAAAAATAAAAAGTAACGGCCTCAACTAGGAATCGAACACAGGATTTCTGTCTCACTGCAACAACTTAATAGTATTATATTTGACCTTGCGCAAAAATACAAGAATATATACACACAATACATA
The DNA here is from genome assembly GCA_026573805.1 of Hesperophylax magnus. NCBI lineage: Eukaryota > Metazoa > Arthropoda > Insecta > Trichoptera > Limnephilidae > Hesperophylax > Hesperophylax magnus. Next base: position 38,412 of record JAIUSX010000193.1, on the reverse strand, counting down.
TTCAACGTGTTGAAAGATATTCATTATGACAAGTAATGAAAAAAGAATTAGAGGCGGGGCCGACCCTGTGCGGGCGCAATTGGAGCAGTCCGCTTCGGGAGCTGAATTTCCAAGGGTGATAATACCTAAACTAACGTAAGATTATCTTTCACAAAAACCACGCTACGCATACATACAAATCATCAAAATATAATTGATTACAGTGATCGCCTATCTACTACCTAGGGCCTAGGCATCTACTGGTTTTGACAAGGAGCGCTAAAATTTTACTTGTGCCATGCGCCATTTGGCTCAGAGCCGACCCTGACTAGACGAACAACAATAGTAACGCCTTTTGATTCTTACATGGTATAATTTAAATCATAATACATAAACCGTAATATAAGAAATAAAAATCGTGTACATAATAAAATCTTGTAAAGAAATATAGCTTGTAAAACAACAAAAGATATTATGAAATAGAAGTAAAGAACATGTAATTAATATTTCTATTTGGATAAAGACGTTTCGTGGTGGAATCCATTATCTATAAATAGTATAAAATAAAGTGACATTTGCGTCTGTCTGTTTGTGCGCTTAGTTCTTCTTAACTATGCGACTGATTTCGATAAGGTTTTCAGCATCATTTAAAGAATTTCTTCCAGAAGGTTTAGATAAATAACACATGCATTGACAAATATTGATAAAAAGCAGAGAAAAGTCGATATAAAGATTATTTTTGGCCGCTTACATTCCTAACGCTGGCGATACCTTATGAGAATATCAAAATAATGTACTACGGAATTGTATACTTTAAAAAGGCCTACAGAAAAGTCTGTTATATATATAAATATACATAAATATCTAAACATACAATTTCAAAATATCTAACATGTATAAATATTTATAAACACACGAGCCAGGATCCACCGTGGGAACAGCAGTGAATTTTAAGTCGTCCGTTTGTAGAAAATGATTGCAGTTGGAACATGAGGAAGGTTTTTCCCGAGTAAATCAATGTGTGGCACTCGTAACAGGAAAAAGGTTATTTTCTACTGTTCATTTTATTCATAAATATGAAAAGTTAAACATGGAACATGAAAATAGTTTTTCTACACTGTGAGTCAGCAAATGTCTTATCAAATTTCCGTTTCAAGAAAAGTCGCAATCGGAACATGAAAAAAGTTACTCCTTTTTGTGAATTAGCATATGTTGTGTCAAACTACTATTTCGAGTAGATGAATAGCTATACTTGGAAAATGAAAAAAGTTTTTCTCCAGTGTGAGTCAGCATATGGTGCGTCAGATATCTCTTTCGAGAAAGTGAAAAGCTGCATATGAAACATGAAAAAGGTTTTTCTCCACTGTGGGTGAGCATATAGCTCCTTTGATGGCTCTTTCGAGAAAATGAAAAGTGGCATATGGAACATCAACAATGTTTTTATGAACTTTGGGTCAGCATATGTCTCTTCAATTTTTTGTTTGAAGAACAGGAATAGTTGCACTCGGAACATGAAGAAGGATTTTCTCCACTGTGAGTTAGCATGTGGCGCGTCAGATAGCTCTTTTGTGAACTTCAAGAGTTGCACACGAAACGTGAAAAAGTTTTTTCTCTGCTGTGAGTTAGCATGCGGCGCGTCAGATTGCTCTTTCGTGAAAATGAATAGTTGCACTCGTGACGCGAGAAAGGTTTTTCTCCACTGTGGATCAGCATATGGCTCTTTAGTTGGCTCTTTTGAGAACATGATAAGTTGCATATGGAACATGAAAAAGGTTTTTCTCCACTGTGGGTCAGCATATGTCTCTTCAAATGATTGTTTGAAGAACATGTATAGTTGCACTCGGAACATGAAAAAGGTTTTTCTCCACTGTGAGTTAGCATGTGGTGCGTCAGATATCTCTTTTGTAAACATGAATAGTTGCACTCGGAACATGAAAAAGGTTTTTCTCCACTGTGAGTTAGCATGTGGGGCGTCAGATATCTTTTTAGATTACATGAATAGTTGCACTCAGAACATAAAAATGGTTTATCCGTACAGTGAGTCAATATATGGTCCTTCAAATGGCTCTTACGAGAACATGAATAGTTGCACTCGGAACATGAAAAAGTTTTTTCTCTACTGTGAGTTAGCATGTGGCACGTCAGATAGCTCTTTCGTGAACATGAATAGTTGCACTCGGGACATGAAAAAGGTTTTTCTCTACTGTGGGTCAGCATATGGTTCCTTAGATAGCTCTTTTGAGAACATGAAAAGCTGCATATGGAACATGAAAAAGGTTTTTCTCCACTGTGGATCAGCATATGCTTCCTTAGATCGCTCTTTCGTAAACATGAATAGTTGCACTCGGGACATGAGAAAGGTTTTTCTCCACTGTGGGTCTGAATATGTCTCTTCAAATTATATTTTGAAGAACATGTATAGTTGCACTCGGAACATGAAAAAGGTTTTTCTCCATTGTGGGTCACCACATGGCTCCTTAGATTGCTCTTTTGAGAACATGTATAGTTGCACTCAGAACACGAAAAAGGTTTTTCTCCACTGTGAGTTAGCATGTGAAGCTTCAGATATCGCTTTAGAAAACATGAATAGTTGCACTCGGAACATAAAAATGGTTTATCCTTACTGTGAGTCAATATATGGTCCTTCATATGGCTCTTACGAGAACATGAATAGTTGGACTCGGAATATAAAAAAGGTTTATCTCCACTGTGAGTCGGCGTGTGGCTCGCCAGATGGCTCTTTTGAGAACAGAAAAATATTGGTTTTTCCACAGGATGCGTCTTGAGATCTGTCGACAAATTAGGAAAAAACTACGTATATAGGAAGTATAAACAAGTCTTATAACCTACGTACAGCGTAAATAGGTTATAAGACTTGTTTAGCTTTATCACATTTTTAAAATGTGTGATAAATCGTCAGTGTGTCGATTTATCATGGAACCGAAAATGCTTGTACTAAGCGAAACCGGTAATGTTAAGAAAATCAAATAAATAACTTGTTTTTCAAAACAAGCAGCAGGAATTATTAAAACTTACATAAAAATGTGGTTTGGTCTGCAGTCTGGGAAATGCTTTCAAAGCGTTCCAAGTAGTTTTTTTTACCATCGCGAAGGCCACGGAAATTTATCCCCCTTCATCTTTTCGGGGTACAAGATCCGCCTTGATGGTTAACGCCTTTTTTACAGGTTGCACATTTATGCAACCTGTAAAATATACGTACATTGCTAAACCATACCGGAGAGAACAGAGTGATACCAGATAACATAAGCACTTTGAATTCATAAAAACGTAAAACATTGGAGAGCACGAATTGTTTGACGTCTTCTCAATAATCGGTTTTACCTGCTGTGTGGGTAATTCTTTCGAAATGTTCTAAGCATTCCTTTTTAATATCCGGCAGGTCAATGTCGATCTCCACGTAAGGATATCCCCCTTCATCTTCTCGGGGTCGAAGATCCGCCTTGATGGTAACTGTCTCCAAATTAATGCTACCTGGATAAACTAAAGAACAATATTTATATCGATAATTGATGTACATCAAAACGTAATTGTTTTGGTAGAAAGATTTAAATAAAATAAAAACATGAAACAGAACAAGATCGAGACAAATAAAAAGATAAATGTCACTGAATTCAGGATTAACACAACGTTTTGAAGACTTGTTTTTATTAAGGACGCCTGTCCCAGTAATACAAGAGATCCAGGGTTCAATTGCAAGTTGTGACCGTTATTTGTTTATTTTAATATCTTTTTCTGTTTGATTATATGTTATATTGATAATATATCACGAGTAAATCTTTGAAAATAATTGTATTTATACATAGAATATCGAAGCAATTCAATAATCCCCAATCCAATATAACCTTGTACCATTCATTGGTCAGAAGCAAATTGGAATATGGGAGTGTTGACCGGAACCCACACTACTTGAAATATTAAAAAACTATTAAATCTGCACAAAAAAAAAATCTAAGATTGTTATCATTTAAACTTGGACTAAATGTACGGCATTTAGTCCAGTCTTACGAGGAACGACTCCAAAACTTAAACTTTACGACCCCGGATAAAAGAAGACAATGTGCTGACTTAATATGTCTACACAAAATTGTTCATGACAAGCTTGAAGCAACTCATTGTCTGAGCAATATTCTTATTAAAGTTCCTCATGGACGTAATTTAAGAAGGCAGAATTTATTACATCTAGAATTTTTTAAGAACAATATTGGAGAAGCATTAGATTTAAAACTTAATTTAAAATTATTTTAATATACAAACATAATTAATTAATTAATTTTTTAAAAAATAGAATAGACAAAAAGCGACATCTCTTGTCAATTTCGCATAGTATTTTCTCTGCAGGTGAATGATAACCAAATTGCGGTCACCTGTTACATCTGTTCAGTAGATTCATCTGAGACATGATATTTCGTCAAAAGAGGTCTATTTAAGATAAAAATAATTAAAATATATATTTTTGACAAAATAAAATGTCACAAATTCGACACTGTGTGTTACGATGAATGTGCTGATTCATCTCTATCATTAATAATTCTTCTCTCTTGTGAGCTGGTTGTTCCTTATAACCTTATCTAGTGCAAATGCAAAGTGATTGCTGATTGCTGCCTGAAACCGAAGCTGATGACAAAAATAGAAGACCTCCATTTGTGAATGCCATTCTTGGGTGAGTTTTTCTGTTCATTTGTATTTTGGTGACTGGTTTGTTATTTTCTCCCTGCAGAGATAGTTTATTAATCCACAATATATTTTCATAGGGAAATATAATATTCCCTTAGATGATCTGTGCTACCTACACGCCGGATCATCATCCATAAGTTTGGTCCTACGTAGCTCGGATATATTGCTAGCGAAAATTGATTAATATTTAGTGATTTAGATTTGGAAACATGATAAATGGATGTTCTATTCACGTAATTTTTTTTGGTGATTTATGAAGTACCTATCAGTACCAATTTCTAGCATACATAAATAATTTTTCTAGCATTAGAAATTTGCGTATTTTTTGGTAAATTTCATTAAAGCTCAAATTACTTAATATTATTTAGGTATAGTGAATTTAGTTTCGTTTTTTTACGTATTCTTTGGTAGATTCGAAACATATAATATATTGGAATTGTCGTAATTTTTGGAGAATTCTAATTTACAATACTTACAACATTATTGTATACTTTTTTTTGGTTAAGAATATTTTGTCATCTCATTAAAAATGCCGAGAATTACTGAAGAAGTTTCTGGAGATATTCAGGATAGAACGTTGACTCTTTTGACGGCAAAAAAGGAAAATCTTTTTTTGCGGATGAATGAATTGTATAATTTATCAAATAATTTAAATACCTTCGAGTCAAGAAAAAATGAAGACTTCATGACAAAGTCGGATATGATTGAAGACTTGAGAGTTCAGTTTGAAACTGTTATTGACAAACTTAACGACCGTCAGTTGACTTTGGACGACTCATTTAAACCGGATTTCCAACAATTAAATGCATTTGATGATATTTATTTGAAGGTCAAACGAAGTCGATTTAACCTTCAAAACGCGTCACGCAACGATTCGCGGGATCATTGTATTATTAAATTGCCACCTTTGGAATTACCATCATTTGATGGTAAAATGGGAAATTGGCCTACTTTCTACCAAGCTTTCAAATCTAATGTACATAATAATAGACAATTAACCGACGCCCAGCGTGTTCAATATTTAATTGGTAAATTGACACACGGCGCTTTAAAGGTTACTGCAGGCATTGTACCTGGAGGTGACACATACAATATAATCTGGAATGCTTTGGTAAACAAATTTCAAAATAAACGTGCACTAGGCACACATTATTTAAATAATATTCTTGATGCAAAAAATTGTACAAATACATCTGGCAGTCTTGAATTTTTTATTGAAAATTTTTCTGCATCAGTAGCAGCGTTAAAACAATTAGAGATTGAAAATTTAACTGATTTTATCTTATTTCATTGTGCATTTAGAAAAATTGATTTTCAAATCGCACAGATTTTCGAGCTGTCAGTCAGGAATAAAGAGATTCCGACATATGACGATTTAGTCTCGTTTGTTCAAGATCAGGTTAAGATTTTAGAACGTTTAGGCAATTCAAATGAAGCCGGTAAAAAACTGTCCACCACGTCATCATTTCGTTCTAATAAAAATTTTAAATCGTTCCTTGCTAGCAACGAGAATGTACCTCGGTTTACGGCTTCGCGCACAAATTGTTGTCTTGTTTGTAATAAAACTAATCATACAATTAAAGATTGCGTTAAATTTAAAAATATGAGCTCTTCACAGGCGCGTTTTGAATTTATAAAGTCAAAACATGCTTGCGTAAATTGCCTTAGTGGAGGGCATACAATAAACGCGTGTAAATCGGTTTTAACTTGTGAGTTTTGTAAAAAACGTCATCACACTTTGTTGCATTTTGGCAGTGCTGATAACAATGCTAAAACTCCATCAAGTACCCACGCACACACGTCGCGAACATCTACAGGGACATCCGAAAATTGTGATACACAATTTGAAGAACCTCCGCTAAACATAAATAACTCATGTTCCCTTTCTGTGAAAGCGACACATAATACGATTCTATTATCAACCGCGCAAGTATTCGCAAAGAGTAAAAATGGAAATAAAGTTATTGTTCGGTGCTTAATGGATAACGGTTCACAGAACAATTTAATTACTGTTGATTGTTGCAAGATCCTCAACTTACCAATAATTCCTTTAAACAATTCCTTTGTAAAAGGAATCGGTTCAGCATCCAAACCAATTTTGGGTTACGTTTATTTGGACATTGAGTCCCGCGTGTACCCGAATAATAAATATAATATTTATGCGCTTGTCATTGACAGTATTACAGATCAGCTACCTAATCACTATATAACCAAGGGTGATATGAGTTACTTAAAGGGTATACCTCTCGCTGACTTAACGTGGAATATTCCTGGATGCGTGGATATAGTATTAGGTGCACAACTGTTCCCATATATTTATTTAGGGAACCGGGTTGAATCTGGTAACGGCGAACCTCCGGCATTAGCGACTACTTTCGGTTTTGTGTTAATGGGTGACTACCCTAGTAATGTGCTTAATACAAGTACGTCATTTTCGGCACTTGCGCTTAATGACTTAGTACAAAAATTTTGGCTGTTAGAGGAAATACCCAACATGCAATTTCTAAGTCCGGAAGAGACGGAATGTGAGAATTTATTTATATCATCCATTTCTCGCACCGTCGACGGAAGGTATTCTGTTGCTTTACCTTTCTGTAAAGACCCGAAGCAATTGGGTAATTCCCTTGCTACTGCTCAGCGCCGATTTATGGCTTTGGAGCGAAAATTTAAACATTCACCGGCTTTGCGGGAGAATTATAATAAAGTTATTCATGAGTACATTGAAAACGGTTATTTAGCAAAGGTTTCAAGGTCGGATATTACCGATGACGGATATTACATTCCGCATCACGCTGTCACTCGCCCGGATAAACCTATGCCTCGGATTGTACTTGACGCGAGCGCTAAGACACATACAGGATTGTCATTAAATGACGTGATTTATACTGGTCCGAATTTGCAAGCCAATCTTTTTTTGCTTCTGTTAGACTTTCGTCTTTTTCCCATTGCTATTACTGCAGACATAAAGCAGATGTATTTGCAGATTGAGGTTCCAAGCAAGCATCGCAAATATTTGAAAATTCTATTTCGATTCGCGGACAACGATCCCATACAAACCTTTCAATTCAATCGGGTCCCTTTCGGACTAACAGCTAGTCCATACTTGGCAATGCACACTGTTCGACAGTTGGCCCAGGATATGAGACAACATTTTCCGGACGCTGCCAATGTGGCAGAGTCTAAGTTGTATATGGACGACCTGGTATATTCTATTGTAGATGAACCCAGTGCCGTACGTCTGTCGCGAGAATTGATCTCGTTGTTTAAGTCCGGTGCCTTTGATTTGGTAAAATGGACTAGTAATTCTTCAGTGGTACTTGAGAATCTTCCAGATTCTCACCGAAGCCCAGTGGACTTTACTGTTGGTTCTAACAATGCCGCTAAGGTGTTAGGCCTTTCGTGGGAACCAGCTGATGACAGCTTCTTCTTTACGTCTTCTTATGTTCAGGAGAAGTGCACGAAGCGGAACATACTCTCCATAGTAGCCCGCTTGTTCGATGTTCTCGGCTTGGTCGCCCCTGTCATTCTGTATGCGAAATTACTTATTAAGGAGCTATGGCTGTGTAACATTGGTTGGGATGATATACCCCCTGAGAGCGTTATTCAAAGGTTTTCGGCTCTCACACAGGAATTTCCTTTAATTTTGACAGTAAAAATCCCCCGCCATGTTGGCGTCCTAAAGGACAGTACAGTGCTCGTTGTCGCCTTCTGCGATGCGAGCATGAATGGTTATGGCTGCGTGATTTATTTGCACACCACTGATCTCTCTGGAAATATTTCAGTGAGGTTATTGTGTGCAAAATCAAAGGTTTCTCCCACGAGAGTGACAACTCTCGCTCGTTTGGAGCTTTGTGCCGCAGTTTTGATGTCAAAATTAATACGGACGGTTCAAGAGAGTTATCGTGCGCGTCTTTCTATTGCAGGAACATACGCGTTTTCAGATTCTACCATTGCGCTCTCCTGGATACATTCCTCACCGCATCGTTGGTCGGTGTTTGTTAGCAATCGTGTAGCTCAGTGCCAGGAAAATTTGTCTCCGGAAAATTTTTACCATGTCGCCGGTATTGAAAACCCGAGCGATTGCCTTTCTCGTGGCATGCTACCCTCTCAACTCGTTTCACATGATTTATGGTGGAACGGCCCATCATGGATTCGCCACCCACCTTTGGAATGGCCAGTAAAACCGTTTCGCCCCACCAATACCGGTGAAATGCCTGAACACAAAGTTAATGTGCTCACTGCAATGGTTCTGGGTGAACAATCGGTTCTGGGTGAACTGGCTCAGCGTATATCCACTTGGGATAAACTACTAAGGAGTGTCGTTTATATTCTCCGATTCATAAAAAAGATATCACCTTCCTCTGGAATTGTCAATAATCTTGTGACTGCTGAAAAGGCTGTACTTCGTTCCGTGCAAAATGCTCATTTTTCAAAGGATATTGCTGCACTTCAGAAAGGCAAATTCCACTCCAAAAGGCTTCAGGGTTTGTCTTTATTTCTTGATGAGGACAATTTGTTACGTATCGGGGAACGCCTTTCTAAATCGGACTTACCTTTTGAGGTTAAACATCCGATATTACTACCTAAACATGACTGTGTTGTAAATCTTATCATAGATCACTTTCATGTCATGAACTGTCATACCGGTCCAGGACTTCTTATGTCTATATTACGTCAGCGCTATTGGATATTAGATGCTAGGACGGTTATTAGGGCAAGGGTGCGGAAATGCAACTGCTGCTTCCGCTCAAATCCATCACATCCTACCCCAAAGATGGCAGATTTACCTTCATATCGTATTACTGAAGCAAAAGCCTTCGTTCACACCGGTGTTGATTACGCGGGTCCTCTACGTATTACGCTGGCTCGTCGGAGAGGACAACATTCGCAGAAGGCATATATTTGTCTGTTTGTATGCCTTGTGACCAAGGCCATTCATATTGAGTTGGTCTCTGACTTAACTTCAAATGCTTTCCTGGCTGCTTTCAGCCGTTTTATTTCACGGCGTGGCCCTGTGTCGTGCTTGTATTCGGATAATGGTACCAATTTTGTGGGTGCAAAGGCACAATTGGATGACCTTTACAAGTTTTTAGTTGAATCGGAATATGAGCCCGCGTTAAAACGAGAACTCGCCAAGCGTCGTATCGAGTGGAAAATGATTCCACCACGCGCACCCCATTTCGGAGGTATATGGGAGTCTAACGTGAAAAGCATGAAAACTCACTTATACCGAGTGATCGGAACTCAGCTTCTCACTTATGAGGAGCTTCAGACTGTGTTAGTGCAAATAGAGTGCATAATGAACTCTCGCCCGCTCACAGCCGTATCTTCCGACCCTGATCCGGAAATCATAACACCTGCGCATTTTTTAATGACTACACCATTACAATACTTACCTGCATCTATCCCGACGGGCAGTAAAATTAATTTCGCTCAGCGCAAACGATTATTGGATAGTATGGTTCAGTCTTTCTGGAAAAAATGGCGTGTGGAGTATCTGCACACTTTGCAAGTCAGGCAGAAGTGGGCTACCCCTGATCATCCGATTGAGATCGGAACTGTCGTTCTGGTGGGACAGGAAGATTCCCCTCCATTGAACTGGCCTTTGGGTGTAATCACTGAGGTCCATCCCGGATTGGACAAAATTGTTCGCGTTGCGACGGTGAAGACACGATTTGGGTTCTTCAAACGACCGGTTATCAAGTTATATCCCCTTCCGACTCAATAATTTGCTTACTTCTATTTTTTGTTTTTATTTTTTGTTATTTTTTTTGGTAGTTCAAATTATCTCCGACTATGCCATGATATTCCGTTACAGTTAATTGTACTCTTGTCAGTTGAACTTTATTAAGTTTATACTTTTCGTTCTGTTGAAAGCTTTTTTTTGGTGACCTTCCGACGTAATTCTTGGATATTATATGTGAATAGAGTCACTTGAAATGATTTGACGTTTATTTATTTGTACGTTGTTCTCTTACTTCTTTGCAAGTTCTGAGAACTTCCAAGGCGGGGAGTATGGAGAAGCATTAGATTTAAAACTTAATTTAAAATTATTTTAATATGCAAACATAATTAATTAATTAATTTTTTTAAAATAGAATAGACAAAAAGCGACATCTCTTGTCAATTTCGCATAGTATTTTCTCTGCAGGTGAATGATAACCAAATTGCGGTCACCTGTTACATCTGTTCAGTAGATTCATCTGAGACATGATATTTCGTCAAAAGAGGTCTATTTAAGATAAAAATAATTAAAATATATATTTTTGACAAAATAAAATGTCACAAATTCGACACTGTGTGTTACGATGAATGTGCTGATTCATCTCTATCATTAATAATTCTTCTCTCTTGTGAGCTGGTTGTTCCTTATAACCTTATCTAGTGCAAATGCAAAGTGATTGCTGATTGCTGCCTGAAACCGAAGCTGATGACAAAAATAGAAGACCTCCATTTGTGAATGCCATTCTTGGGTGAGTTTTTCTGTTCATTTGTATTTTGGTGACTGGTTTGTTATTTTCTCCCTGCAGAGATAGTTTATTAATCCACAATATATTTTCATAGGGAAATATAATATTCCCTTAGATGATCTGTGCTACCTACACGCCGGATCATCATCCAAATATAGCATACTTCAATCCATTGTCTCGAATTCGTCGTCTGTACAATTCTATTGAGTGTAACTACATAGATATATATGCAAATAGTCTCGCTTATTTTAAAAAGCAAATTAGCAATAGATTGTGAATGTATCTTGTCTTTTTTTATTAACTGTGAATGTTTCTTTGTTTTTTATTTCTCTATTTGTTTTCTTTTTTTTTGCTTTTGTTTTTTAGATCACATCTATATGATTTAAAAAAAAAATTATAACTCTTTTTTTGCCTTGTTCACGTTTTACTGTAATCTTTTCTACACAGTGTAAAATGACACTTAAACTGTGCATGATGTGAACATTTTTAAGTGGACTGTTGACATATGTTTTTTTTTTCATGTTTATAGTCTGCAAATGTTCCTTAACAATAAAATAAATTAACTATAACCTTCAAAATAGGTAAATATAAAAATTTACATGAAATGATATTTGTAGGGTTTATATAAGAAATAAGAGACACCAAGATGTCTGCTTCAAAGATTCTTCCGATTCTTCAGCATAAAAAAACGTTTTTTCTTGAGCACTTTCAATGTGGAGTATGGTAGTTAGGAATGATGTTTTCTTCCATCAATATATGTGTATTTTTAACATACAATAAAGAATGTAACTTAAATCATGTCACAAATAAATTTTCGACACGACATTTCAAAACGGTCATGAATTTAGAACATCCGAATTTAATGTCCTAAATTTTTAGCATATGCAACTTACTGGCTGACGGAATACTCTCCGCATATTGCAAACATTCATTCTTTACATTTTGGAGGTCGATGTCTATATCCGTATACGGTATTTCACCGTCTTCTTCCTGGGGCCCTGGTTCCGTCTTGATGGAAACATTATCTGGATTTAGTAGATCCATGACACTGCCCTGTGGTAGCGATAGCTTCAAGCTAAAACATACCTGAAAAGATTAGTGTTTAATTTTGTAATGAAGTTCTTTATTAATTAAATTCTGGATACAGTCGCCATCTATGTATTGTTGAATAGTTAATTATTAGAAATGGTGTGCATCCGCACTTACAGTCTAGACAATTCTAGAGCTCTAGCATGTCGATAATCTAGAGCTCTAGCATGAAATAACCAGTTGCTTCTTTCATTGTGTACATATATGAATCTGTCAATGTTAGTGTTTCTAACCTATAAAGGGATTGTTTTCAGTAGAAAGGTGTTCTTCCCTTCAGAAATTTCTTACAATAAACAGTGTTTATCTGTACCAGGGTCGAGGCCCGTTATCAATAAATAGTTATTGTTAACGTAGATATTTAAAAGACATGTTTTGTGATTCAAAATAAAACAGTTAAAAATACGACCAAAGTGTTTCCAATCAAGTACCAAAACCAGAAAAATATACAATTAGTGATTATGGAAGTGATTGACCTTTAAATTTATTTATTTTTACTAACAAAAGTTTTTTTAACACATAAATACAGGGGGAAATAGAAAATAAAAAATAATAATATAAACAGTTTTTTTTGTTACTGATATCTCTAACATATTTCTTGAAAGTGTTCAAAATTAGAAGAGAACAATAATAGAATATAATTAATGCTTCTGGTGGTGATTTTCCAAAGTAATATTTTCCTTAGTGGGAATTGTGGTGTTCGGAAACTGAAGTGTTTAGTTTAGGGCATGCAAATATGTATTTCAGGATTGTACTATTTTCAGTAATGAATCAGAATTTTTCTTTTTGTTTAAAAAAAATTGAATGTTTGAATTTTTCACAAATAATTGAAAATTGAGAGAATCGCCACCAATCGTGCAATAACCCAACATATAATACATTACAATATCTATCTCTAAAGATACACCGGTATAACCTTTTCCGCTTTCAAAAGAATATCAGAAATCCATATATTATTTATCTGAGTATTTTAATCAATGCAAACTAAACACCGTAATCCGCTAATTTAATATGGCCACGTATTTACAGACGGCTGCGTAGATGTTATTTGTATTAATGAGTGTATTGTTAAAGAATTCGTTTTACATTCGTACACCATAATGGATTTTGTCAATACACGATATGAGAACAACGGATATTACTATAACTGACGTATAAGCAATCAGAGACTTGGATTAGAGGAAGAAAGAGTGAGCAGATATACCGTAGCATTAAACTAAAAGCCCTGGACAGAGCATTATAGCGATTTTTTTATGAATGGCATTGAAGCCATATCCAAATGCCTGGCAACCATCTTGTATGACATACTTTTGAAATTATTTATAAGCAAACTGGCGCAAATGGTAGGCAAATTTAATGAATTATTTTTATTTAATTTCTGTATCATAAGTGCAATTAAAACGGCTCATAAATTTATTTAATTTGGTGACTGGATAACTAATCAAAATGAAAACTCAACATACATTTTTTAAAAAGTGATGGAAAGCCATGAAAAGCGATGCAAAAACTAGGTTAAATATCTAGCCTAAATTTTGTTTCATCACTATTATTGACCTAATATGATTTTTAAGAGGTGTGTTGAATTGTCAGTTTGATGACTTGGAATCATGGAAGCATATAAACAGTGTTGCTGTCTCACTTTAATAGTGCTTAAGTCAAGGTTGACATCTAATTATTCTACTCATGTTCTAATCTTACAACTTGGCGTAAGAAACTAGGTATATCATATAGAAACTACATCGCGGTTGTTTGTTTTAACCTGCCATAGCTCAAATTAAAGATCAGTGGTCGTTCAGTTAGATTTAGAATAACGGCTGCTACCAAAATAAATATTAATATTATCACTTACCAATAACTATCACAAGTATGGGATGATAAATTTAACTGTGCGGGTTAAACGTTGAAAGGGGTATTATGTAGAGTTACAGATTGGAAACATGATGGAACAACTGGCAGTGAAGAAAGGATGTGTCAAAAATATTGCTAAGTTGTACATAGACAATAATGAAGTCATAGACAGTAAATTATCTATTTCCGTTTATCAGATAATTTGAGTTTTTTTGTATGTTTATTTAGATATTTTGATAAAAATGTTACATAAATCTGAAAATATTTTAACGCTATCGTTTGGACGGTTTCTGCCCTCTGATTGAGCAATTTCAAATCGTATGATTCGGGAGAATTCCGCAAAGCCGTCGCGCAAAATAAATAAAACGCCGGTCCGGTGGTATATATTATATTATATGACTATACGAATATACACTGCGCTCACGTCATTGAAACACTTCCTGCTAAAATATAAATAAGTAATTACTCTCAATATAAATAAAAACAATAAACATATATAAATAGTACCTGATTCAGAGCTACTTTTGTAAAGTTATTAAGAATATTTATAAAGGGACTGGGACACGGTCAAGCGGCTTGATCGCAAGCACGTAGTTTATTGTCTATGGCACTTTGTGACAAGCATTTTGACCGTGTACCGAAGCTGGCTTGCAAGCATTGCGCAATTCTACGTGCTTGCGGCGGGGCTTGATGCGAATTTATATTTTTGTGGGAATAGACAAACGACAATAGACAAATAAATATCACGTATCATAAACAATGATATAAATTGAATAAAATTGTTATAAAATAGGTACTTAGTTATTGTTTTTGTGTTCAATTTGTAGAAATCCATCTAATTTAAAAAGTCTGGAAGTATTTTAGTATTTTTCAATAATTATGACAGCGGTTTTCAAGGTCATTAATAATCAAACTGTAGAATAAATAATTTTCTGAATTTTCAATGGAGAAAACATATTTTTTGTATGAATACCGCACAAGATATTCATACAAAAAATAGCTGTAGCCTGTAATACACTTTGCAAATGCTCATGGGTAAAGCGGTACCTTAATTTGTACCATTCTTGATACCAAATTCGTTTCTTTTTATTATTTTATTCAAACATAAAGCTAAAGTAAGAGCAAAGAACGCTTTGTCTTTGACAGATTCCATTTTGCCGCGAGTCACGAAATGACAGGAAGGCATAGAAGTACATATACATAGACCACCACGAAATCACAGGAAGGCGTGGCCATGCTTGACGGAGAGGCTTGATGCGGGCTGTCAAGCCGCTAAGCATAGACAATAATAGACAACAATAGACAACAATGGACAAAAAAACTACGTGCTTGCGATCAAGCCGCTTGACCGTGTCCCAGTCCCTTTAAGTGAAATTGTGTTATGTATCGTTTATTTAGTATAAAACATCACCGCTATAAGGTACCAAATTTCACACAGCGAGACATTATCGTCGGTTTCTTCTCTGGAGAAACCCTCCAGAAGCAGGATCGTCGATATGTTCTGTGAGATCTGTCCACAATACGTCCTCCAGAATTTCATGTAGGGCAGATTGTTTCCTTCTAAGGAGTGGGAATCTACCTCATAGGCGATGTCTGGCGTTGATGGGTTTGTACCGTTAGTCTTTATCGGAAAATAATTTTATTTGGAGGTGTTTTACGACATTAACTAAATCATTAATATATAAAATAAAAAATATCGGACCGCATTTGAAGACATCGTGTTTCATCGTTGACATTTACTACACGCAAGGCAACAGTCTGGTTTCACATATCAGATTTGATGCACAAAATCAACATTTTTTCTCACAATAAATTAACTTAAGCCAATGAAAAATATTCACAACGATATTTTTTTACAAAAAATCGAAATAATTTTCGAAACTCACGGTGTAACGGTGTGTTACAAGACGTATTATTACAAAAGTGTATTAAGTATAATATATGAAGTTACCCAACGAAACAAGAAAGCATGTAACCCACGTATACCAAGAAACTAAAACAAGTGGGGAGAAGGTAATAAAGCTTAGGTTTAAGCTAAGGTAGATTCGGTGGAAAATATTTTCAAATTTCGTTTTGTTTCAGATAAAATCGCTTCTTGATTCTGAAGAATATTTCATAAAATTGCCCAAGGAGTTTTTAACTTTACTTTACATGAGAATTGAATTTATTTTCGTTTTAAGACAGTATCCGTGTTCCACCAGGATCATACAGCACGTATTTTGATGCCCTCCAAGATCATAACTACACCCTAAAAGGTATTCTATACTCACTATACTGCATCAGCCTGTAATAATAATATGTTTTGTTAATTCGGTTAATGTAATAATTATATTTATTTCAGAGCGTAACATCTCAACCAGTGGCGTACCCGTTGCTGCACAGGGGATGCTAGTAGAAAATGAAGGTACATATCTGTTTTATGTTACTTAAAAGTGTTACCCAAAATTACTTAAAGTTATGTATTATAAATTTGCGCAGGATTACTTAAATACTAAAATGGTTTGTCAAGTATTAAAGCTTATATAAAAAAGGATAGTAATTTTGGGTATCACCTTGTCCCAACTTGTTTTGTTCTATTGGTATACGTGGATTACGTTCTTCCTTAATTATTTTTTTTTTGGTAAACTAATGTTTTAAGACAAGATTTTTTATACATAGCACAAAGGGTAACAATTATTTTATAAGCAATATAGGCTTATAATTATTGCTTATAAAATAATTGTTACCTTTTGTGCTATGCATAAAAAATCTTGTCTTAAAACATTAGTTTACCAAAAAAATAATAATTAATATTTGACAAGTTCTAGTATTTTCACCGAAAAATGTAGACAATTTGTCTCGACGCCATCTAGTGAGAGAGTTAGAACTTACAATGCCTTTCTCATATAAAATAAAGTTGGTTGTTTCAGGTGGAAAAAAATGTAACAAACAGTAATTGTTGAATGAAACACTAGTATATTTTGAATTATTTCGCGGATAAGAGATAAGCCGCCATAGCTCAGTGGTCAGAGCTGTCGACCGGAAATCGAAAGGACACGGGTTCAAGTCCCGTTGGCGTCATATATCTTTTATCAGGAGATTTTTCAGGAGATGTGGATGAGTGTTTTAGGTTAATAATTATTGCTTATAAAATAACGTTCTTTCTTGTTTCGTGGAGTAACTTCATATATACTTAACACATACCTTACCACGCTATAAAAACACCCTCGTTATGCCGGCTTGTAACACAGCGTTTCACCATTGAAAATTTTGAAAACTAATTCGCTCTTTTGTAAAATTATTTTTGTGATTATTTTTCATAGGCTTATATTAATTTATTGTGATAAAGGGAGGATGATTTTGTGCATTAAACCTGAATTGTGAAACCCGACTGTTGCCTTGCGTGAGGTTAATGTCAACGATGAAACACGATGTTTACAGATGTGGTCCGATGTTCTTTATTATATATATTTTTAGGGATCTGGTGAGGAGCACGAAATGAAAGAGGTCGTGAAGGTCACAGTGTTTTATTGAGTCAGGTTGCCGTGATGAGAGATGACTTAGGATTGATGTTGAACACTCCGGATGCAGGCGATGATGTGCTGGTCAAGCGCGGGTCAGTGAGTCGACGCCGCTGCTGGTCAGGAACTGGCGAAGAACGTGGGTCTTCGGGTACTCCAGTGCTGACAGGAAATCCGAAGGTGCAGTGGACCTTGTAGGCGGTTGTACGAGAGGTGCAAAGACCAGGGAGGATGCTGCGTGGTCTAAGTGCGCGGATGTAGCGCTGGTCAGATGCGCTGGAATCAGGGCGCTGTGATCCGGTGTAGCGCTGGCCAGGGACGGTGGCCGGGGCCAAGGCGCTATGATTATTTCCCGATGGAATCGATGGCGGGACCGTGCAGAGCCGGGAATATTGTCCTACGCGCTCGATGCCGCCAAACACCTATTGGCCCTCCACGCGATGTCCACGGTGATACTTTCGTTTTCAAAATTTGGATTCGTCTATTTCGACTGCTCTTCCTGGACCCCCCACTGGTTCCTTGTCAGTCATGGCCCACTCCTCCATAACTTGCCGAACAAACTTCATCCATAAGCCGACCGTGTTACGGTCCAGAGTTAGCTCATGGGCGATGTCTTGGAGATCCTCTTTGCAACGTACAAGCATGTACGTAAGCTTTATCATTGTACCTATTGGCATCTTTGAGTTGTCAAACCAGGTGTTTTGGCGCATTGTGATACGAGTGTCACACACTTTAGAAGCTTTTTTAATTTTTTTCACCATCTTCCGACATCGCCAATTAAAGAGCTGGTTTTGGTCCACTCCAACACCTTGTCTTTTCATGAAGGACACAATTTAGTTTTCGGAAGGACATTTAACTGTTGCAAATACCTAATGGTTTCCCATTCATCTTTAACAAACTCGTGAATGAATAAAAGTGACGGAAAAGCCGCAACGTAGTAATTGACATTCTCAGATATGTCAGATCTGTCTTGATTGACTACACGTGAGAAACCACAGAGTAGGTATATAGTAGAGAAACGTTTTTTGAATACCCGCCTGTGAAAACGCTCATGCGCAGACTGCACAGAGCAGCCTAGCACCGAGCGCAAACATCTTGGGTTTATTGTGGAGAGGTTGGTAGTTGGCAGGAATCAAGTTCCCGGCAAAAAGTACGATGTAAAATGGCCGCGAAGTGGTATATTTTGATAAATATGTCATATTTATTTTGAGTGTAAAAATGAAACGAAGTGAAATTTGTTCTAAGTGAAAGCTTTGCACCTGAGAGCAATACCACGGGCACAGTTTGAGATCATCAGGAATTAGTAATTAGGTCGGGAAAGTGTTAAATTTTATTGGGCACTCGTAGTCAGCGTATACCTATTTTAACAGCAACTTGGAAATCGATAAAACAAATGGTTGGAAAATAAAACTTAAAGATGACACAATTATTGCTTATCTAATAAGACCTCATCTTGATGTTGGTAGATTTAAATTTATAAAAAATAGGGCTGTTAAACGCTTTGTGCATCTTATGACAGCTAGGCCAAAGATAAGTACATTACTAGACGTTTAGTTTCGACATTTGCATTATGGTAGGTACTGGAGCAACTAAAATATATTTCAGTGGCTAATTTCACCACTTTCCGATACACGCGAAAAGTAAGAGTTTTTTCAAAGAATTAAAATTATATAAGTACTATTTCGTAGTGTTTTTTTACATTATACCCACAGAGTATGAAGTTAATTTTTTTCCAAAAGGGTCTGTCATATTTGTGGATGCTATGTATTTTTAAGGAGAGTAAGTTCAGGGAAGGAAGATGTATGAGGGATGGGTAGGAATCTCAGGATCAGTGTGTCCAGGAGCATCTCACAACTGCGTTACAGACTCACCCAAAATAAACGCTGTGACATCACAACCACATCATTTTAAATAATGTCAAATGTCAATCGTAAAGTTTTACAGAGATGCAAGATAAATACTTATGAAAACGATGTTAAAAATATTGAACAGTTATTCTCAAGTTTTTTGTGAAAAAATGTGACACTTTTATAGGTATTAAAAAACTAAAATGTATGGACATGCTGAAAAAAAACCGAGAGTATCATTGCCATTTTTTTTATGAAAGGAATGTGTTTTCAAACTGTGAAGTTTCAAAGACTATAAATTCGTTTTTAGGTTAAATATTCAGGTATGTTTTTGTAAAGTAAAAATTCATTTTCAATTAGAAAATCTATGTATTTAGAAATAAATATGTTTATTTTTAACAAACACGTCTGCAAGATTATTTTTCCAAGTTTTTGTGTTTGCAAAAAGATGCTGATTGAGTAATGTAAATGTTCTCATGTATAACATACGGGAAAAATTGGGAATTATGCGCGGGAAGGTACGTTTGCACAAGAGTACATATTTAATATTATCATCATGTAACGGGTTGGATTATCTCTATCGCAGGTATGTCATGAAAACAGTCCCCCTAGCTTTGATGATGAGAGTCTCGTCTCTGCCTGGAATAGTGGCAAACCCTTATTTTAAGTTAGCGTTTGGCGCTCTAATAATCAAAGCGGTTCCATCTAAAATCAACACACTGACGATTTAACACACATTTCAAAAGTGATATAAAGTCATTAGAAACGATGAAAATAAAAACCTTACCTAGCCTAACCTTCTTAACCCTGTTAATAATGTTTTAGTTTCATCACTTTCCATGGCTTTATATCACTTTTAAAATGTGTGAATCGTCAGTGTGTCGATTTATCCGGTCACCAATCAAAGCCCTTCGTCCTGAGGCAATATTTATGTTAACAAAACCAATCCACGTATACGACTTATCTATTTTCACAATATTAACCACCCAATATCAACATAGGCGCTCACAGCTACCTATCAATTTACGCCCACTGTGGTTTCATAGCACCTAATACCTTTTTCTACTCAAAATCTAAAGTTTACTTATAGATTTTTTATTTATTCAGGGTTATTCCTTCGTATTCCTTCAGTGTTGTGACACTTTACAACACTGAAACCGCACCTTCATGGAAGATATAATTAACAAAGAATAGAGTATTGTTGTGGTAGACAATGGCTGGCTGTCAGGTTCAGGTTACGTCAGGAGCTCACGAGCGGCCGAATGCATTTTTATTTTCGACAACTGCCTGTATGAGCCAACCTTATAAAATACATATTCTACGAAAACATGATGTTGTAGTACACAAGACTAATATTATTGTGATATGTCCCTAGGTATCTACGTGACTTGAATTCACAGAAAGACCAAAGTGAACACGTGCTCCAGCATTTGTCTCTGTGATTTTACACGCAGATGGAGGCGGCAGTTCAGATTTTATTAGACCTAAATATTTTGTCAATAGTTTCACCGGTCCCTCAATAAAAAAATAGAAAGCCAACTTGGAAATACACCCATTAGTCGGCAGATTTAGCTCTAAACCCTCATCAAGTCGTAATCCGAAATGGGTGTATTGTTAAACCAGGGACCCGGCAATAAAAACCTTCGCCCAAGGCTAGGCTATATTGTAATTGTTTGAAAGCTTTGTACAAATGTCATTTTAGCATCTTTTAAAATAATAATAACGACTACGGTGAGAATGTCGATGCCAGCGCCACGGACTCAAACAACGTACCGAAGTGGTGTAAAGCGGAACCACTTTAGTTACAGCACCCCACGACAGGCGCGCTACGGTCGCTGGATTGCGCAGCTGAAGACAGTCCCGACCAAAACAGTCAACAGTACCCAGTCACGCTCTCGCCTCTCAGGAGTGATCATCTAGCCTCCCCTTGGGGCGGCCGCCGAGGCGCCTCCGCCCAGGAGGCTGCCCTCTCGGCGGTCACGATCTCGCCTAGTTCTCGACAGTTCACATTTCCGCACTTGACAGTCATCATCTTGGGAGTCATCATCCTGCTCTCCCTTTTGGAGCGGCGCCGAGGCAGCTGCCGACCAGGGAACTGCCCTAGCAGAAGTTACCGTCTCGCCTCCGCCGAGAAACTTCCTGCTCTCCCCCTTTGGAGCGGCACCGAGGCTCTTCCGACCAGGGAGCTGCCCTAGCAGAAGTTACCGTCTCGCCTCCGCCGAGAAACTTCCTGCTCTCCCCCTTGGAGCGGTGCTGAGGATATCCCTACGAGGAAGCTGCCCTCTCAGGAGTCGCTGCCTGCCGACTCCGCCCTTCGGAGCCTTGGCCCAGGATGAACTACTTCCGCCCTTCGGATCCAACCCAAGTTGCCGCTTGTGTGTGTCGGTGATAAGTGCGAACGTGGAGATCCGCGGCTCCAGATAAGAACTATAATTTACAACTATCGTTAAGCTAGACTAACCTTTCTTTATACATTTTTTTAAATAAATTTTAATCGTGTTCGAACTTAAGTAACTTCTTTTTTTTTGTACTCGTTCCTCCTTATCTTTTACATGAATAATATTACTTATTAACTTCCCTTAGTATAGTGATAACAATTGGAATGAACTGACGAGATCGGGTTTTTGGAAATTATAAAAATAATTGTCTATGACTTTACTGTCTATGTTTAACTCATATATTTTTTGACACATGCTTTCTTTAACGTAGATCAGATTGTTTCATCCAGTCACCTGCGCAGTTTAACGCATAATCCCATACTTGCGACAGTTATTAACTATAGTTACGATATTTGATATAAGTAAGTGATAATTTTTATTTTCATTGGTATTCATTTTGGTAGCGACAACTGTAATGCTTAAATGTCTAAAACTATGTAGTTTAACTTGCGCCATTCGGTACCCAATACGGAACGGTAATTCCTATTTAAATATAAATATATCTGACCATTAACGACGACTTTTACAACCGTTTTCAAATGTTTTAACTTCAAGGTCAAGGTACGCACGTAATTATATTCTAATTTCCAATAATGTGTTATGAATACTATTTCATTGTTTTTACAGAATATTACAAGCCAAACCAAATTTTCACAGCACATAAAAGTAGGGTTCCGTCACAACTATGTTCTTTTTCAGGTATATTTGTTTGACTGTAACAAATAACCAAACGCTACCACAGCAGTGGCATGGATCTACCAAATCAAGAGAATGTTTCCATCAAGACGGAACCAGGGCCCCAGGAAGAAGGCGGAGATGAAATACCGTATACAGATATAAATTTCGATCTTCCAGATATTAAGAAGGAATGTTTGCAATATGCGGAAAGTACTCAGACAGACGGTTAGTTGCATTGCATACGTATAACATTTTGAATATTTATATTCGGATATTCGGAATCCATGTCCGTTTTGAAATGTCGTGCAAACAGGGCGTATTTACTTTAAAATAAATCTTTGCCATACCTAACTGCTAAACTACAAAACTCTTTAAGCTCAAGTATTGCTCACAATAAACCCTTATATGTTCTTGACATAAATTTGTGTCTATCAACTAAATATTTATGAAAGAAAACATCATTCCATTGACTTATAATAATAAAACCGTGTTCTGAAGGTAGTCAAGAGTAAATGTTTTCCTTCTTTAAACATCGGTCCTTGAAGTAACATCTGGCATCTTTATTATTTCCTAAATTAAGCTTAAAGTCTTTTCACCTTATTCTTGCTCCTGTGTGGTCAGTCACTGTTAACTTTTGTCGAAAATATTTTACTTTAATTTAAATTTTTTAATTTTTATTGAAAACAAGCTTTTTGTGTAGATTGACTGTTAAAATACTTTTTTGTTTTGTTTTTCAGGTTGCTTTAATATAGAGTCTGTTACCATCAAGGCGGAGCTTGGACCCCGAGAAGAAAATAAAGGGGTGTTTCCAAATACGGAAATTGACATAGACCTGCCGGATGTTAAAGAGGAGTGTTTAGAACGCTTTGAAAGAACTGTCGAGACAGCAGGTAAAAAAAAAATTTTCCCTCTTTGTCCAGTTAATCTAGACAAAAAACCTGAATGCTGATTTTTTCAGGTAGTAAGTACCTACCAAGGGAGTTCTAAGTTATTATGTCTCCGAAACTAGAACATGTGAAAAAAACTATTCCAAAATGGAACTCCTTATAAAAAACTACCTACAAATAATTGTGAGATTGTGGTTTAAAAAAATTATTTGATATTTATAATTTTTTTGAAACTATAATAATTTCTTTTTATTTTAAGGTAAGCGAAAAAGTATCCAAACATAGTATTTTCCATTATTATTACTACATTTCTAAGGCAGTTAGAAAATAACTTAAATTTTCTGGAAGACTGAAATTGTGAAAAAATATGTTTTCGATATAAAGCTTATGAATATTGCAAAACATAAATACGCGAATGGAGCTCAAAAGTGAAATCTAAATGGTAGAATGTGTTTGATTTGGTTGCTGTAGAAGTAATTTCTTAGAAAATACTGACAGCTTACAATACAGAAATAATAATAAACATTTGTCGCGCTGATTTCCCGTATTCACATAAATTCCTAAAAAAAAAACAACCGAGCAGTATTGGAGTGTTCTGTTATATGCGGCCTCTGAAATGGTTTATCCTGCAGCAACACGTCTGAAAATACTGCTGAGATATTTGAAGATGAGTGTGATCCCCGCTGAATGAATATTTTCTGTAGCTAAAAACTATAATCTATGAAAAGTCTTTGTTAGAATAATAATTTTTAATTCTTGACATTACATTGCAAACACTATTTATAAATAAAATTGTTTTATAAAGTTAATCTTTTTAAAAGTTGGGGTTTCAATTCAAAAGTATAAATAAGTGCAAGGCACAAATTAGTCACCTGTTCCTGTGGGAACCTATTTTTTTACTCTTACTTGAGTTCTTTTCTGACACAAAAGTAATAAGTCACATGAAGCTTACTATTAATCCTTTTTTTTTCAAAATTATCATCAGGTCTGAAGACACAATCAACTGAAACCACGGAGCGCCACATGCTGACTCACAGTGGCAAAAAACCTTTTTCATGTTCTGAGTGTAGTTATACATTTAATCTTAAGTACCTACTGACGAGGCACATGTTGACCCACATCGGTGAAAAACCCTTTTCATGTTCTGTGTGCAACTATTCATTCGCTCGAAAGAATTATTTGACGAGCCACATGCTGACTCACAATGGAGAAAAATGTTTTAAATGTTCCAAGTGCAACTATTCATCTTTCTTTAAGAAATATTTAACGAGGCACATGCTGACTCACACTGGAAAAAAATGTTTTAAATGTCCCGAGTGCAACTATTCATCTTTCTATAAGAAAGATTTGACGATCCACATGCTGACTCACACTGGAGAAAAACCTTTTTCATGTTTGGAGTGCAACTATTCATGTTCTCAAAAAGGCTCTCTAAAGATACACATGCTGACTCACACTGGAGAAAAACCTTTTTCATGTTTGGAGTGCAATTATTCATGTTCTCAAAAAGGCTCTCTAAAGATACACATGCTGACCCACATGTGTGAAAAACCTTTTAAATGTTCTGTGTGTCCAGAGTGCAACTATTCATCTTTCTATAAGAAAGATTTGACGATCCACATGCTGACTCACACTGGAGAAAAACCTTTTTCATGTTTGGAGTGCAATTATTCATGCTCTCGAAAGGATCATTTGACTAGCCACATGCTGACTCACACTGCAGAAAAACCTTTTTCATGTTTGGAGTGTAACTATTCATGTTCTCAAAAAAGCTATCTAAAGCAACACATGCTGACTCACACTGGAGAAAAACCTTTTTCATGTTTGGAGTGCAACTATTCATGTTCTCAAAGAGGCTCTCTAAAGAAACACATGCGGACTCACACTGGAGAAAAACCTTTTTCATGTTTGGAGTGCAATTATTCATGTTCACAAAAGGGAAATTTGAAAAGCCACATGCTGACTCACTCTGGAAAAAAAGATTTTTCATGTTCTTTGTGCAAAATCTCATTTATTCAAGAGGCGAAATTGACGAGACATATGCTGACTCACAGTGGCGAAAACACTTTTTCGTCTTCCAAATAATTCTTTTAAGTGCAATTATACATGTACTCAAAGAAATATTTGACGTGCCACGTGCTGACTCACGCGGGAGAAAAACTTTTTTCATATTTTTTGTGCAATAATTCATATTCTCAAAACGGAAATTTGTCGAGACACAAACTGACTCACAGTAGAGAAAAAAGTTTAAAATGATTCAAGTGCAACTCTTCATTTATTCGATAAAATGAATCACGCGCGTTTTCACTGTCCAGAAAAACCTTTTTCATGTTTCAAGCCATATCTGAAGTGCCACATGCCGACTCATACTGGAGAAAAAACTTTATATATTCCGAGTGTAACTATTCATGTTTTCGAATTGAAAATATAAAGAAACACTAACCTAAAAACACTACATTCTGGTTACAAGGTATCTCAAATCAATAATTTTGAACTCCTAGAAATAAGAAAACACGTGAATATGAAAGCAGATATTATTAATAAACAAAAAATTTTTATTAACCCCATTTTAAATATTTTCCCAATTACCCGGTCTTTCCCGTCTAATGACATTTTAATTCCTTCTTTGAATAACCCTCCCCCACTCTTACCCCTCCCCGCTCCTTCTACCTCTTCTTTCTTGACCTAATTTTAATTATAACTTTAGTATACTTGTGCTCCTGATGAAGTGAACTTGGTTCATGAAACGTTGAGATTTTGTTTCGAAAAAAAGTGATGTAAACAATGTTATTTGTGTTTTAATAAAAAATAAATAATGCCATCACAAAGTGAAAAGCAGTTAGAAGAAGTTTTCTTCGAAAAATTACGTTTTAAATGTTCCGAGTGCAACTATTCACCTTCTCGAAAGTGTTATTGGCCTGATCTGTTTTGTGCCGAATAGAACTATTCATCTCCTCAAAAGGGAAGTATTACGGTATAAAAACTTTATAAATGTCCTATGTTTAGTTTTTCATGATCTTTGTTCAATTTATCGAAATATATATTATACGAGATATTTGCTGACTCACCGTCGATAGTAAAGAAATCATGTTTTTTTTTTTTTCTTATTATTCTCACAAAGAACATTCCAATACTACAGTAACATTTCCAAAAATAAGAGACCGGTCAAGATCACGTGGCAACTTCGTAATCCCATAGTTTAAAATGAGTGCTTCTCAACACCATTACACTTATCAAGGTTTAATTTTTTTTAGTGCACTCCCACATAAAATCAAAATTATAAAGTTTATAAATCACAAATAAAACAACTACTTTATCAACCCAATGATAATTATAAGATTTAATTTCATATAACGATTTTTTACGTATCTTTTGAATAAATGTTCATATTGATCAAATGCAAATTTTAATATTTCATACTTAGTTATAATTTTTTTTTTCATTTCATCATTAATTAACAAAAAAATATATAAATATACTTTTCTTTTTTTAACATATCCTCTTGAAATATTATATCAGAATTCTAACTAACCAATTGCTTATTGTCGCAATTTATTATGTACCTACTCTTGCAATATTATCAGCTCTGCTTTATTCCAACTGAATAGAATAACTCCATGTACTTACCACCTACTTATTAATCGAAATTTAATGATTTTATATTTATTTTACTGCATCCATATTCTTAAATTTATTAAAATTTACTGTGTATCTAATTAAGTTACTGCTATATTGGTATATTTCATTATCTATACTTTTGTTTTCATGTTATATTAATTTGTTTTTTTCTTACTTTATGAATAAAAACTTTCTTTTCTTTACCTTATGTATACTGTAATGGCAATACTCCCCAACTCAAATACGAGAAACTTTTTTATCTATAGAATTGGGTAGTTACGTTAAAAAGTAAACATTTTATTTAGGATTAGTTTTTAAAACCACATGCTTTTCTTCTGTATATCTGTAAATAAAAAAAATGTCTAAGCAACTACAACCTGATGAAACACATGCTGAATCAAAGTGAAGAAAATTTTCAAAATTTTTATGTTTGGTAACTATTATGTTACTAATTATTCATGTTCTTATGGGGATGTTAATATTAAAACCCTTATGACCTATGCTTCTCTTACTACTTTCAGTCATTACTGTATTTGTGTACAATTTACTATATTGTCTAATATAGTGTTCGTGTGACGTGTTTTATAAATATTGTGTTCGTGTGTACTGGTACATTTTGTATTTTGTAGCTTAAAAGTCGTATGTTTCTCGTTTATTCATACAATTTTCTAATTTTTAATTAGTTCATTTCTTTGGATAGTATTTTCGTGGAGTATCTAGATTATAGTTGATCAGTTTTATTAATAAAACATTCTGTAATATTTGCTAATCATTTAGGTTAGTAATGTGTGTGTTTCTTCATATGTATTTGTCAGTTAATTTGGGTGGAACTGTATTAAGTTAAAGTATAAGCCCATCTTTACTTCTGTTGGTAGAAGGTTAGAGATTCTACCAAATACATCAATTAGTTGAATGATATTTTCTTTCAGCTTTTCTATGTGCTGTTTAAAGGTCAAGTGTTTGTCACTTTTTAGGCCCAGTTATATTTCACATCTGGAATATGAAGGTTTCTTGCTTCTGTTTATAATTGTTTATGTAACGAAGTCATTCTTTTAGGTGACCTTAAGATAACCGTTTAACCGTTTTTTTAGATATTAACCTATATTAGCATATCTGATATGATATTTTTAAAAAGCCGGTTTTTCAAGCCGGTTTTTGTGGTACACGGTACCTACCTACGGGCCGCGAGGTGCGGGGAGCACTTCGGCGGTAGTCTGTATTACCATTCGGTATTCTGTAGTCTCACAGTTAACAAGTAATAAACGATCTCTGTAAATATTAACTAGCCTTACGTATCATTATCAATCCTGAACCCAAGTCCCCTTTTAAGGTGAATCTACAGGATACTACAGTGGCGACGAGGAAACTAAGTCATTATTAAAACAGTGGCGAAGTTTAAAAGAATTTACGCGGCAAACGTGTTGTTAAAATTCAAGAAATTCGAAGAGTATTCACGTAATGGCGGTGCTCTTTTAAATGTTACGGACGGGGAGTCTCGCAACATTCATAGAACAGGATCGTGGAATCTTTGAAAGATAAGATTGAAAAGAATTCAGCGGGGAGCTGAATTGCGAAACCGGAATCAAAAAAATTTGTTCAAGATAATCACGCAGGAGCGGAGTTATCGTGAAGAGAATAAATATTCACCGGGGAGCTGAATTCATCTTCAAACCATAAGAAGCCGGGGGCTGAACAACAGCATCACAGCTGGGAGCTGTATTGGAGCAAGGAGCAGCTGAGAGCGGATCCTTGGGAACTATCGGTCGAGAGCTATTCTTGGAGTACAGCCGAGGTTAAGAAGGAAGATCTGCAACAGGAGGGAGTAGATGACCAGAACCAGAGGTTAAGAAGGAAGATCTGCAACAGAAGGGAGTAGATGACCAGAACCAGAGCTTCAACATCATTAGCCTTAAGTTAAGTCCATAGTTTAAGTTTTGTGTTGATAATTTTTTTTTAATATTGTTGTAAAACCATGGCTCAAATCAAACCTTTAGAGACATTCAGTCACAAGTCAGATTGTTTCGGGGTGTTCAAAGCAAGATTGGAGAATTACTTCATATTATATGATGAGAAAATTTCTGCCGAAAAGAAACGAGCTATATTCTTGAACGCTTTGGAGGAGGAAACTTTTAAATTATTGATTGAGTTGGTTACTCCTAAAAAAATAAATGATGTCACAGTAGAAATTTTGTGTGAATTTTTGGGTAATTATTGTGAAAATGTTACTTCGTTGTTTGAAGAAAGATCAAAATTTTATAATGTAGTTAATGAATCGGGAGAAAGTGTAAAAGAATTTGCGGCACGGTTAAAAAGTTTATCCATTAATTGTAAATTCGGTACTAGATTTGAAGATAATTTAAAAGATTTATTCATTTGTAAAGTGAGAAACCCTAGAATTAGAGAACGGTTATTCATTGAGGGCGAAAAAAATTCGTTTGAGAAATTAATTTCAATCGCAGCGTGTTTAGAGGCTTCAGAAGCAAATTTTAAAGATGAAAAAGTGTGTTATCAAGTAGCTAGTTCAAGTTCAAGATCAAAAAGTCCGAAAAATAATCCATCAGTATCGAAACATCGAAGTGTTTATTTAAATTCGAGGCATAGTAGAAGTTCATCGCGCGATAGTAATAATTTTAAACCGAAATTGAAGCATCTAGATTCGGAACAGAAAAAGTGTTTTAATTGTAATAAATTCGGGCACTTTAAATCAGAGTGCAAGGTTGTGAATAATAAATTTTCGAAGTGTTTTAAATGCGGTCAAAAAGGTCACATTGCTAAATTTTGTAGAAATATTTCGTGCATTAAAAAAAAGATTTTTGTCTCAAGTATTAATAAGAGGATTGAACCGTATATAATTAAATTGAAAATAAATGATATTTCATTCGAAGCAATGATAGATTCAGGAGCGGGAATTAGTGCCATACCCGAACGTATCTATAAATTATATTTTAATCATGTTAATTTAAAACAATTTAATTTACACTTAGCGAGTTACGATAACAAGCCGCTAAAAGCGAGCGGTACAATAAATTTATTGGTTACATGTAATAATAATCAACAAAATTTTGAATTTGTAGTTATTGAAAATGGTTCGGATTTAATTTTAGGTAGAGATTTTATGGAATTATTTGGGATTAGCATTAGTTTTTTGAATAATTGCAAGGTAGTAAATAATGTTGGTGCTAATGAAGAAAGCAATTTAGATGTCGATAAGTTGAAAACACAATTTGGTGACGTATTAACGAATAAATTAGGGAAATTTAATAAATATAGTGTTGAGCTGGAATTAATAGAGGGATTTCAGTCAAAAATGTGCAATGCAAGGCAAATACCTTTAGCTATTAAAGATAAAGTCGAACATGAAATTAATAGACTTGTTTCAGAGGGAATATTACAATCAGTAGAGACGAGTAGATATGCATCTCCCATTGTTCCAATAATTAAGAAAGATGGGTCAGTTAGGATCTGTGGAGATTATAAATTAACAGTTAATCCAGGTTTGGTTGTAAATAAATTTCCAGTACCCGTAATTACTGATTTATTGACACAAATCAGTGGAGCGGTAATGTTTTCTAAAGTAGATTTGAAAATGGCATATTCACAATTACAGTTAGGTGAAGGTAGTAGAGATATAACTACAATAGCTACACATATAGGTTTATATAGATATACTCGACTGGTGTATGGTTTGAATGCAGCACCAGGTATATTTATGCGGGTTATGTTTAATTCATTGCAAGGTTTAAACGGAACAATTATATTTTATGATGATATTTTGATTACGGGCAAATCAGTTGCGGAACATAATAAAAATTTAGTAGCAGTTTTGAATAGATTGAAACTTTGTGGTCTCACGGTAAATGAAGAAAAGTGTGAATTTTTCAAAACAAGTATTGAATACTTGGGGTACTTTATTTCGAAGGAAGGTTTTAGACCATTAGAAAGTAAAGTTAAAGCAATAATGGAGTCTAGTAGTCCATGTAATATTAACCAGTTAAGAAGTTTCTTAGGTTTAGTTAACTATTATAGAAATTTTATTCCGAATATATCTAGTTTGTTAGGACCTCTATATAAATTATTAAAAAAAGATTCGGAGTGGATTTGGTCAAAGGACTGTGAAAATGCAGTTTTAGAACTTAAAAAAGAAATTTCTTCTGATTGCGTGTTAGTACATTTTGATCCACGTATACCAGTAAAATTAGTAACGGATGCATCCTTAGAGGGATTGGGTGCGACAATTTTACATACTTATTCAAATGGTAGTAGTAGACCTATAGCGTTTGCATCAAGGAAATTGACAGACACAGAGAGTAAATATAGTATTTTAGATTTAGAAGCAACAGCGATAGTGTTTGCATTAAAAAAATTCTTTGTATATTTATACGGTAGGAAATTCAAATTAGAATGCGACAATCAAGCTTTAGTACGAATTTTGTCAGAAAAGAATGGCATTCCTGTGTTGAGTGCTAATAGATTGCAACGTTACAGTTTAATTTTGGCGGGGTTTAACTATGAAATTGAATACGTAGCTTCAGAAAAAAATTGTTCAGATTTTTTATCAAGATTACCAATAGAAGAGACAAATAAATCGGAGGATTTATATATCGAGAAGCTGAGTTCCATTAATTTTCAGGATATTGAAAAAGAGTTGTTATTTTATGTTGGTGATAACTCTCAGGTTCCATTAAATGTTGATAATTTAAAGGAAACCACTATTAAAGATGACGTGTTATCATTGGTAAAACAATATTTACGGCAGGGTTGGCCAAGGAAAATTCCAAAAGATAGTGAGTTATGGGCTTTTTGGAAAATTAGAGATGAGTTGTCTTTAGTAGAAGATTGTATTTTTTGGGGACATAAAGCCATCATTCCAAATTCTATGAGAGGGGATTTGTTAAATATGTTACATCGTTCACATTTAGGTATAGCTAAAACTAAAGGGTTAGCAAGAGGTTATTTCTGGTGGCCAAAAATGGGCAAAGATATAGAAAATTTAGTTAGATCATGTAAAGAGTGTCTGGAAAATCAGGCGAATCCACCTAAAACACCTTTACAACATTGGCCGATTGAGGAAAAGCCGTGGACAAGAATACACATTGATTTTTTTGGTCCCATGGCTAATACAATTTTTTTTAATTATAGTAGATGCAAGTACCAAGTGGATAGAATGCATTAATTTAAAACAAGCTAATACGGATAATACTTTAAGGGAATTAAAGAGGATGTTTGCTCAATTTGGTACTGTAGAAACTATTGTATCAGATAACGGGTCTGTTTTCTGTTCAGAAGAATTTAAGCGTTTTTGTAAAGATAGAAAAATCCAGCACATCACTTCTCCTGTGAATCATCCGCAGAGTAATGGGTTAGCTGAAAACGGAGTTAAAACGTGTAAAAAATTTTTAAAAAAGATTTTACATAATGGGGGGCTACCGAGAGACGTCGATGATAGGTTAACCAAATTCCTAATTGATTATAGGAATACCCCAAATATCACGACTGGTGTAGAGCCAGCGGTGGCTATGTTAGGACGCCGATTAAGGTCCGTGTTTGATTTCATTTCTCCAGTGATTGCGGAAAGGAGGGGGGAGAGGTGTATGTCGGATAAAGTAAAGAGTAAAATATTAGTTAGTAGAGAAAATCAGAAAAAGAGTTATAAATCTAAGAAAAGAAATATGAATATATTTGTGGTGGGGAAAAAGGTGATGACTAAGGATTTTAGAGGAAAAAAAGGTTGGGTGGTAGGTATCATTAAAAAAAGAATTGGATTTAATACCTACTTAATTTTCATAAAAGACTCAGGGCAAATCTGGAAAAGACATGAGGATCAACTGACACCAATGAGTGTAAGGTGGAATCCCAAAGAGCGTGAAAAAGTGTATAGTGACGATCTAGGCTCTGATATGAGAGTATCAGACCTAGACCTTTCCCAATATTTTCGGAAAGGGGCTAATGGGTCTTCTCCTCTGTTTCAGGAACCACCGTGGCAGTCTCCTTGGACTGGAAGGCTGCGGCATAGAAAAAACTAATGTGTAACAACATATAGATAATGTATTACTATTATTATTATTCTGCTATATATGATAACTATATAAATATGTTGTAAACAGGCTCAGGTAAGATGTAAATCTGGTAGGAGTTCTCCTCTTAAGTGGGGGAGAATGTGGTACACGGTACCTACCTACGGGCCGCGAGGTGCGGGGAGCACTTCGGCGGTAGTCTGTATTACCATTCGGTATTCTGTAGTCTCACAGTTAACAAGTAATAAACGATCTCTGTAAATATTAACTAGCCTTACGTATCATTATCAATCCTGAACCCAAGTCCCCTTTTAAGGTGAATCTACAGGATACTACATATATTAAGATCGATTTAAGATTTTTATAATAAAATTTCACAGTTTTTGCTTTCGTAAAATATCGCAGTGTCATCTGCGTATAAGAAGATTTCGTTATTTAGTCAATTGACAGATATCATTTTTGTACATTCGGAATATGAGTGGCCCCAGTAAGGATCCTTGAGGAACTCCATAGTTCTTGCTCTCGAGTTATCTCCCATGCTAACATATTATTTAACGTCTAACAATTATTTTGATTTTGTATTATTTTTTATTTATTGTTTACCAGCGACTCTTTATTTAAATTAAATGTGTGAAGATGCAAAATGTGGTCTAGAAAAGAATAAAATGGTTTACAGAATAACGGTTTAAAATACTGATACCTTTTCTGTCTAAGGATCGTCGATTCTTTTTTTAAATTATATCACCTTATATTATATTCAGTGAATATTGCATTTATTTTAGTTAAACTGATATATTGACTTTTGTTTATATTTAGAAATAAGTCATTTATTTGTCACAAATATTTAATAGATCTAAGTTAATTTGTAAAACAGACAGTATTCTGCGAATAATTTGAAATGGACTCCGTTAATTATAGAAACTGTCATCCACAAGCATTTTTTGCTTTAATTTTTATTTCTTTCCCACAAACTTAATTCTCTTTTACTTATGTTTTCCACTACACTATACTACAACGGCAAAGTAACGTTTATACTGTCGCAGTTCTTACTTTATAAGCCTAATGGACTTAAATAATTACACAAATATATATGACAGTGACAATGTACCAGAGTATGTAGCTGACTTTGAAACAATTGTTCGGGTAGATATCTTTCGAAATCGTGTCCAGTAATTACGAAAGGAATCCCTCGTTTTCCGAGTGTTTATTGTTGTTAAGATCATTTCCAATTTAAGTGTTTGTTTTATCAACCTGAGATATGCAGACATATTTTCAGCTTCACCACGCTATTAGTCCATTTCAAAATCTTTTTAATTTAAGGACATTTACGAAATGCGATATGGTCTCATAAAAATCATTAGATCTCACTTACCAGCATAGTTAGTAATATGAACTGAACGGGGTTAGAAAGAAAAAAAACAAGCTTTATATTCGAATATGGAAGTTTAAAGAATAAATAACATATTTTAACATCCTTCCATTATATCTAAAAAATATTGAAGATATTTAGGAATTTAAAATAAAATTAAAAAATTACCTAAAACTACTATAAAAGTCCATATCTTACTCTTATTATTATTTCCTTCAAATCTTGAAACTGTATTATTGATAAATCTTGTCTATTTCTTACTTATCCCTTTGGTTTTGCAAATATATTATTTACCTACTTACATGATTCCATATAATTGAGCTAGGATTCCCTCACCAAACACAAGAGCCTTGTCTCTTTATGGTGAGGAAAAGCTATTATTATTTACCTTAATAACACTGTATAATATGTATAATTGTATATTTATTGTAAAAAACATACAAATATTAAATTTAAAAAAAAAATAAAAAAATAAAAATAAAGCACTGAACGCACTAGCACCGTCTTACTTAACTGATATCGGCGTGAGGGATAATCGTACCGCTAAGGTCGGCCAAGTCTGGCCTTCGAACAGACTAGTTAAACCCTCACGTATGAATGTTGCATAGTTTGGGACATATTAGCACAAACCTTTTACTGGCATTATTTTTTTTAGAAAACGGTTAAAAACAAGTTCTTTTATCATTTATAAATTATTATTGATTGCGACCTTCGAACCGGCCACAAAAGGTAAATGAACCAGTCTTAACTAGAATATATTTATTTATATTCAAGGTGTACCAGCAGTGAAGGATTTTAACCGGCGATTCCTGATCACATATTTATTTATTGGATAATTTTTATAGCGCCGCTTTTGTGAGATGTCACCTCAGAGGCGCTTTACAGTTTATGCAGGTATTACAAAATATATAAATATTACAAAAACAAAGTGAATTTAAGTTAAGTAAAATGAAGTATAGGAACAGGCTTTAAAACAGTTTTCATAGGCCTATACATTATTTTTTTCTGGGCATATAAAAAGACGTCTAAAAAATACTCGATTATTTCAGAGGCCAAGATGAATTCTACTCGCAGTATTTAATCAAAGCATCTGAAACATAGAAAGGCGACCAAATTTTGAAACCAAAAACATATGATTTTAAATTACTATGTAGTGTATCGCCTTAATCAATAAATATTTTCAGCTCAGTATGGAGTAGCGATGAGTCGTTCATAAACTAGTTCTTTTTGATGATCCCTGTTTGTGCGACTTTCGGTAAACCGTACGTAAATTGAACGGTTACTCTTTTACATCAGGAAATATTTTAGAAAAATAGCGCCATTAAAATTATCGAAGTATTAATTATTATTACATACTCGGACACGTGAACAGCGTCTGACAGCCCGACCATCTGGACTTGGACATATGTACCTACGCCTACTAACTAACTAGCATCCTATCATTCATACGCCTTCGCTTGGAGCTGTATCAAGCGAGCACAGTATTCGCATCGTTCTTGCGCTCTGAGCTCCCGACTCCCGTTCAATTGAGTTAACTCTTTGAACCGTACGAAAATATTGAGCTGGTACAGTATTGACGGTTTACATGTAGTTCTCATGAGCACTTAGGCCATAGGCCCAATGTGCTATCTCCCATTTTAACTCAATCCTTTAACAACAACCCAGTCCCTTTAATAAAGTTCACCAGGGTTGTCATTGGGTATGTGGCTATGTCTTCTGGTTCTACTGTATGTCTCCCCAGTTATCTGCGCCTAGTTCCCACCAGGGCAGGACATTGGCACCATATGTGAATTGGAGTCTCTTCATCCTCTTCACATTTCCTGCATCTATTGGTGTTTTCCGCTCCCAATATCTGCATGTGTCTCCTGAGATGGCAGTGTCCCGTGAGTAGTCCTACCAGTTCCCTCAGTGAGTTTCTGTCCATATCGAGTAGTTTCTTGGTTCGTCTAGGGTCTGGTCCTTTTATGAGTACTTTGGATTGTCTCATTCCGGGTGCCCTCTCCTATTATTTTCGGTGCTGGGATTTGACCCACCTATCAATATGTAATTTTGTGTGGCAAGCTGCCACTCCTACGGTCGGCTCGGATCCTACAAGTGGTGCTTTCACCCCTTTCCTTGCTAGTTCGTCAGCCCACTCGTTGCCCTCAATATCTTTATGTCCAGGTACCCAGATTAGGGTTATTTTATTGATGGTAGGGAGTTCTGTAAGAACAGTCCTGCATTCCATCACTAGTCTGGAGTCGCATCGGTTACTTCCCAATGTCATTACGGCTGCCTGGCTATCGGAACATATGCTTATGTTTTTATTCCTGTACCCAATACGTAGGTATATTCTCCTGTGCGCAGGCCAAACTGGCTTTCATCTCAGCTTGAAACACGGTACAGTGTGTTCCTAGAGGTATACTGAGTTCCTTCTTGGATCCCTGCAGACAGACTCCGGCCCCTGTTCCCTCCTCCATCTTGTACCCGTTCGTGAACCAGATTATTTCCTGTTTGGAGGTAGGACCTGGAACCGTGTCCCATTCCTCCCTTGTGGGGTAGGTCACCCCAAACTGTCGTCTGAAGAGGTATTCGGCTTGTTTGCCGTCCTGCTTCATTCCAGCTGTCGGGCTAATTGCCCTCAGTCTTGTTCCAATCTCTGTATGACTGTTTTTGGGCAGCTCACCTCTCCATTGACCTGGTACAGTAACTCGCGCTCTTAATAAAATGAATCGTGACCCATCGCTGGGAGTTACGCGACCAATGGTCTTACTCCTACAGCTTTGAGCAGTTGGAACAGTTGGCAGATTGAACTATCAAATAAAAAAACAGCTTGAAATGAATGTTTTTAATTATTGCAAATATGTTTATTTTATCTTTGAAAAAGTTTACTGCAAAAATCAAATGTTATAATATTACTGTATTTATTCACAGGAAAACCTCTATGACTTATTTCTACCGTAACAAATCTTATCTTCTTGACATTATATTTTTAATAACATTACAGAGAAAAAAAAAACATTTCATGTATGTTGCAATCCTAGGAGGGAATTGGGGTACAATGTTTTTTTTTTTTACTTATTTTAATAAATTTCGGTGTCGATAGATTAAATAGATTTTTTTTCCATGAAAAAAATAGAGCAGTGACAAAAAACAATGTTAAAATAGAACAATGACAAAAAAGACCAATCAAACCAAATGTAACCTAAACTAACTTTTAACTATTAAAAGATAATAATAATAATAATTAAAAATAAATTTTATTAATTTCTTACACAATTACAAATTAGTATTTAATGCATTTAAGAAATTAGGTTATATAAATTGAACAAAAGATTGTTTTAAGTATTTATACATAGAAAAAGAAATTTTAAGAAATGTGGAATTTCCAAATAAATTTCAGGCAGCGGTGAAAGATCTCGTCAATTTGTAGAGACTCTTTCAAGAATCAGAAGAATTTCCCTTCTGAATCTCTCCTCACTGACCCCAAATATATCAATCTCGGAGGAGATTTGGTTCAGGAGCAATATACTCCTCCCTACCGGGAGAACCATTGGCAGGTTAGTTCTGCAGGCAGGAAGATAGAATAATCTATGATGACGTTGTCTAAGATAGTCATCTGGAACATAGAGAGTCACGCGCTCCAAAATGGCTGAGTTCTCAATATAGCCTCGCAGCAGTCTGAATAAGTGGGTAGCGGCATACCCCTCCCTTCTGAGCTGCAGGGAGTGAAGTCCCAGCATGCCCAGAAAAAAGTTCGTCGGGTAGAGCCATGGATAGTGGCCGTACTCCCTCATGTAGAGAAATCTTAGAAAATTTTTTTGAACCCTCTCCAACATGAGGGAGCACCCCACCTCATGAAGATTCCAGACTTACATCAGGACACATTGCCATGTTCAACAGCCGGTTTCTGCGTTTCCTCCCTCCTTCAAGATGGGTCTCTTTAAAACCCGTGTTCACTCCTTCCTTTCCCCAAAAAGACCCTCCACACAGCATCACACAAT